>JASJUZ010000358.1:0-736070 GCA_037159825.1 Tupiocoris notatus
ATCGGATAAAAAGAATTTCTGTCCGTTCGCTGCTAGCGCTTTTCTGACAAAACTATAAAAGCGACATAATATTGACATTTACAGTACTATTACGTGTTATTACGCAAATGTCCTTTTCTCTGGATGGTCTTTTTAAAGCATAATTGAAACAAAGGAGTAACAAACCACTGTACAATGATTTGCAGAGTACTTCCTACGAATTCGATTTTTACTTCCACGGATTTTTTTTTGCCCTTGCCGTAAAATGATTGTTCTTCCAAAAAACTTGCTTCAGTACGTCCAATACTTTTATTGGACCAAACGATGCAAGAGAAGCTTCATCTATTCATACCACTACTAATATACGAACTCAATCGTTATTTACCTTGTACACAGTTCCAAAAGCGCCGTATCCAAGGACTCCCCCTCGTCGCATCTCGGCCTCTTTGACTATACGCAACTTCGCCAAATTCGGCTTGACGTTCGTCGGATGCAGTGGCTCTAGACCTTGGAGCATCATGGACATCTTGGCGGCATTTTTTTCTTTGGTTCGAAGCCGGCATTGGTAGACCAAGACTGTGAGAAATACTATGACGATGCAGGAACAGAATATCACAATCGCTATGACGACAGACATACGATCCGAGTCCTCCCTGTAGGGAAAAATGGAAAATTATAAACATTCTTCTTACACAAAACAGCTCTTTGGCAAAATATTTGAATAGGACATGGAACTCCTAAACACCGATAATAGTGTCGATAGAACTCCCACTTCCTTTTTAATTTGAACAAGGCAATCTCTATGTGATCCAGTAAGGGTGATAATTGTAGGTTTTATGCCCCTCATAGCATAATAATAATGTGATCAAGATAGCGTCTATCGGGCCACCCTGCGCGGCGGTTATTCTTGCTCTCATTGGTTTTTCCCGGGCTGTTGTCGTTTATCTTCCGTTTGTCTTTTCTCGTGTCGCGCTTGTACTTTTGTGTATGCCTTTTCATTATAGTGCTATTGTTGTTTAAAGCCTTGGTGGCTTCCCATCTCATCCTCGACTGCCCAGCACTGGAGCACGCACGCTTCAGGGCTTTTGGGACTTATATGGACCAAAAATCCTTGGAAAGTGGCTATCGGGTGAGGGAGCTCCTGGACCTTCTTAAAGGGACAAGCTTTCTCGCCTGAGAATACTGGGGGAATAGTACAATGGACCTCAAGGCCCAAGTACAGGCGGTGGGACGATAAGTTCGGTCTACCATCGCCTTCTCCCCGAGGTCGCAAAAAAAAGGTCAAGTGTACAATAGAATTTTATATCTCGATCAGATTACTCACATCATAGCTCCGAGTCTTTCTAAAGAGCAATACGGGTCGCCGTTGTTTTCAGGAAAATTGAGGTGCGACTTTTCCTTCGGACAGCTCTCCGTACAATAGAATGAGGTCGAGTTTCCGAATTCGCCTCCGTTGTCATCGTCCTGCAAACATTTCAAGTCATCAATAGTGGATCGGCCGCCCTGCAATTGATTCGCTAAGGAAGCGCACAGGCAAACTTACCAGGAACACTTTGAAAGCTCTGCATTTGATGCAATGTTCGCGCGTCGGTCCGTAGCAGCCGACACACTCGGAGGCGCAAGGTACGCACTGCTGATGCGAGTCGTCCGGATACGTATCAACAGGGCATTCATCTTCGCATTGTTCGCCTCGTTTGTAATTCGCGCATTCTTGGCAAACGAGCTCGTGAAAACCGAAACTGGTGCATTTCTTGCAGCGAGGGTGGCATTTACGGCAGATACCCTTGCCGGCCAAAGGTTTCAGAGCTGGTTGTTGCTCCTGAGGGCCCACATGATCGTAATAGTAGCCATCCGGGCATAGCTCGTTCTTCTGCAGGCAGCGCTCCTGGGGGAAATCGAATGAGAGGTTAAGCATGCTGCCAGGCTTTATCAAGACGAATCGTTGAGCCTATTCTACGTAAATTCTGTACAAAAATAATGCTTCGTTTTTGGGTAGTCGCTTCATATCTTCTTGGTTTTGAAGTTTGCGGGGGAAAAAAACTGGGCAACTCATTCTCCTTTTTCTTTATTGCCCGCCGAGCACTTTCGCCCCTTCGGGCATCATCAGGGCTTTGTAGCACCATTGGTAGCTACGGCCTTTGGTAGCTAAGTGCTCGGCGGGCAATAAAGAAAAAGGAGAATGAGTTGCCAAGTTTTTTTCCCCCCGCAAACTTCAAAACCAAGAAAAATAATGCTGAAAGGTAGAAAGTCTCAAGAGTGGCTCGAAACGTATCAATTTTACAAAGGGCATTTTATTTTTTGAACCCGTTAAAACCATCGAGACAAGTTGTCGTATTACATAATATATAATTGGGAATTTAAAAAAAAAAAAAAAAACTCATCACTCATAACTGAAAATCGATGTTCGCTTCGATCGTCGATAAGTATACATAATCGATAGCCAACAATCGATATTCAAAATCGTTTCTCAATCGAAAGCTTAAATTGATTGCACCAAAAAACCAAATTTTGTAAGAAAAATATTTTTAAAAAAATCTTGCCACAAATAATGGAACTTTGGAGGCCATTAGAATTTTAAAGACCTATAAAGAACGTTTTATTACGAACTAGATGGTTGAGAATTATGTTTGTTGTCGTTATGTGCTAACCTCTAAATAATATTAAAAAATTTTCGGGAACGCTTTGCAAAAACAATAATTTTGACAGCATGGCACCATTCAACTTGTTCCGCTCCTGAGTAATTACAAGAACTGCCTTCGAAAACAATCTCTTACTTGGAACGGACGTTGGAACAGAAGCCACTTATTGGATGGCAAATCTCAAAAGTTCTAGAGATGCAGGTCTCATGTGACCCAGTGCTTGAGGGGGAATTTCTTCAGGTTGCACTCAGCTGGGGGCCTTCTAGTGAAGCGACAGCTCGTCCCACAAATCAATTTCATAAAGATCCGACAATCGTTGAAAATCGATGGTAAAGAGATCGAATATCGGCTTAAAAATCAGTTTTCATTGAAAATCGATTGTCGATTTGCATCCTTAACCTAACCACCGAGAAGAATAAACATTGCAAATTATTCTACAGTGTTTTTTCTACTCCTCATAACCTTAACTTCTCTAAATTACGATTTCCACAACAATAAACATCCCACCCGTTTTGGAAACCGACTGAAAAACTTCGTTGAAGTTGCAAATATCTCTAAAATGGACTCTCTCTTGCAATCGTCGTCTCCTCCGATGTTCTCCATCACTTAACACTTTTTCATTTAATAAATCCATGATTACCAAGCGCAACGTGGCTTGAAAAGCACTAACAGCAATGAAACTATTAACATCTCATTCGGTGAAGAACCGTGGTTCCACGAAACATATTAATTTCACACTTACGACTATTTCTCCATTGAAGATAGCCTTTTCGCAAGAATTGCATCCGCGTTCCCCAATTGTGTTTTCGGGGCCGTTGCATCCATATATGCAATTGGTGTGGCAAGGTCTGCAGAGGCCGTTGTCGTTGTATTTGCTGTCCGGGCAAGTTTTCACACAAAACGGGCCGTCCTTAGCGTTTTTGCAGACTGTGCAGTTCTTTGGCCCGGGGCCGCTGCAAGCGCCGTCGCATTCCTCATGACACTGCATGCACACCTTGTTCGCTGCTCGGTACATCCTGAAACAGAACCACGTGCATAAATATTTCTTCTCTTCCTTGTCGTAGAATTTTCAATATCCGGGGATTGTGAGGGGGAAAAATATCAGGCGACTCATTCTCCGATTGTTTATTTTTTGGCAAACCCCTAGGCTGTGGACAATATGGCTCCACGTCGCCCTGATGATGCCCCAACGGGCGAAAGTACTCGGCAAAAGTAACAGAGACCATTTTTGCCAAAATCGAGGTTTTACACTTTGAATAACCAGTTAAGCTTTGTTTCTTGATCCACTGGAATTGAAAAAAATGTGAAAGTAGCTAGGCCACTTCCAAACTTTATGGGCACTAAAGTATATAAAAAATTAAAATCCGAAGGAATTATCGGGCTGATTAATGCCTGTTCTAAAGTGAAAGTTGAATGAAGTACTTCAGTACTTCCAAGTTCAAGAATGTTCTTATTTTCTACTCGAGGTGTGTTGTAAACCAAACAACAACTACAACAAGATTGGAAGGTAGCTTTTTGATTAGATATGATTGCTATTTACGTGTTGTCAATACATTGAGTACATTTTCTGTTTTTTACTTTATTACGTGTATTTCTATCCTCACAATCTAGTCAATCCTTTAGGGGATACAACAAGGTGGTTGCGAATGGTTCTCAAAAAACCTTAAAAATGTGAAAATCCGTATCACGTCTCTACTCGCCATATCAGAATACCGAACGAAAATTGAAGCTAGACCCTTATAGAGAGGATAAATGATAAACAAAATGCGCCCTAAACAGAACAATGCCTATTAGTCTGTTAAAACAATCCACAATTCCCATAAATAAACTTCGTTGTAGCTTTGTCGCACTGATCGTTCCTCGTAGTTGGGGTTGAGGGGGAGAAAACCAAGGCGACTTGTTCTCCTGTTTTTATTGTCGGCTTGCCAAGCACTTTCGCCCATTTGGGCATCATCAGGGTTTCGTAGCACCATCACAAGGTATCAACAGTCTCCGAATGATGATGCCCGAATGGGCGAAAGTGTTTGGCAAGCCGACAATAAAAAACAGGAGAACAGGTCGCCTTGGTTTTCTCACCCTCAATTCCAACAACGATAAATAAACTTATTTATCAAAAAGAAGATGATGAAAGCAGTGCAGAGTGCAGATTGGCCGAGCGAGGAGTTGTGACCTCCAAGGAGTGGGGGAAGGTTGACAAACACCGGTTTCTGCCTAGGCCGCTCTATTAACTTCTATACTCAGGCTGTACAAGCCATCTAAAGAGGCTGATGTCTCTGCTCCCAGGTCTGAACCTTGAGCCAGTTATGTTTATATGATCAATGATTAAGCCCATTTCCAGGCAAAATCGCCCAAGTAATAGGCCTTATTCTCCTTGCGGTTAGCACAGTTTCAAGCACTTTCACCCATACAGGCCTCCATATCCTGTTCACGCAAGTCTTACCCATTTTCTCCCCATCTCAACAACATAATTCAGGATATGCATTCGCAACTTAGTGCAGTTCGTACGGACATTTTTCAGAAAATTTGAAACGGAAAATGATAATTTACTTACCCAGGTACGGCGTCGCAATCCTGAATACACGTGTTATTGACAGCCATGTCAGCCGATAGCACGCGGTAATTAGCGCAGGCCAAACACTGATCATTTCCTGGGCCCCAACAACCATCAGTGGAACATTGCGGATCACATACGAGACCTTCCTTGACTGAAAGATAATACACATTACACTTTGTTGATACCACTCAATATACGAAAGTTAAAAAAATTCGCATGGGATTATGTTAAAAATGAAAACAATAAATGGTTGACTTACTGCATTCCTTGTTGTCTTTGTTGTTTTGGAAAAGCGTATGATGCTCGTTGGACTTTTTTATTTTCTGCCAATCGATTCCGTGGACGTAGCATAGGTCTTTGTTTTCAAGGATGCCGATGCTGCCCGATAATACTTTTGAAAGCGACTTCAAACCGAGTGATTTGAGCGACGTTTTAACTATGTAGAGCGAGGTGAAGTAGTCGCCGACCGAACGGCCTCCGATGATTTCCAGGTTTCTAAAAATATTAACGAAACAGAACTATTCAGTTTGCTCTATGTAGAATTGATAATAGGAATCTATAAATTGACAGATGAGGCACCTGAAATATGAGAGATTGGTGAAGGACGGGTTGTAAGCTTGGATATTTATGTGACCGGTCACTTCTTTGACTGTGCTGAAGACTTCGAGGCGGTCCGGATGCATGTTCAGATAGTAAGGTCCAACAGTGTAGTTGGCGAAGTAATCTTGGAAACCTGTAAGTAAAAATAGAAAATTCTACACGTTGAAATTTGAGAAAACTTTGATATGCACCCGCATAAATGTTCAGTTGAATTGAGTTTGGCCTGTTTTCCAGAAACAATAGAAAAGAAGACGTTTCTAGTCAGATATTTGAAACTGACAAGTTTCATAGTCAAATTCAGGCAGCTTAAATTCTATTTTACGCAGACAGCGCCTTTATACAAGCCGCACATGAAGGTGTCGATCTTGAACGCTTTGCAGTGTCCGTAAGCTTCTATTTTACGCATATCAGCTGTCAGAGCAGGGGCAACATTAACACCAAGCATATCTACAGTGCAAAGTTGGAAAGGTACCTCCAAAACAACTTGGAAAAAAAAACAACTTCAACTGTTTGCATTCTTTGCAAATTTTTCTCAAATGACCAGCAGTACCATTCTCCGCACCACTTTTCATCTCTGCAATTTTTCACTTTTCCATAAGTCGACTTAAAAAAAAGAAAAATGAACGAGCTGGAAAAGTGCTAAGTTAAAAAAAAGTTGGCCTCAGAAGATTGCCTCTTGTTAATATAATCTGTGGACCCCATGGCTCCACGTCGTATGGCTCCCTATGGCTGTGGATCATATATGGCTCCACGACGCCCTGAGGATGCCCGAATGGGCGAAAGTGCTCGGCCAGCTAATAAAGAATTTGAGAATGAGTCGCCTGGTTTTTCTCCACCTCACAACCCCCGGAATCAAGAAATGCGACGAGAAGGAAAAGTTAATATAATCGTGTGTCAAAGATTCTGAGCGCTTACCATGACAGCCTCACCAACATGTAACTAGGGCAGGATGCAACATTCAGGCTAGGCTTGGAGAGACTCACAATCCAAATGGCCACAAATGAGTTGAGTGTGAATAGAGATAGTGGATGGCTTAGTTCTGTTTTTACTGTGCTGTCAAGCATTGGATGATGGCAAACATTAAGCTCTCTAGAGGGCACAACCGATCGCTCAAGAGAATCAACCAAGGAATCCTCATGAAGCCTCAGAATCGAGGAGAGGACAATTTGTCCGAGGGAAATTCCACTCACGGTTTCAACTAGTATGATGCTCTCCCATGAATCAGCTAGCCTGGGTCAACTTTCTTTCAAGAGGCTCTCTGCAGCAAGGGCGTACAAACACATATCACAAGAAGTCGTCCATGGTTTTGTCACCGAGTCTCTTATACCAAGGCAATTCATTGTCTGAGGTTTTATTGACTGGCCGAGTGCTTCTAACACTTCGATTATCATCTGGGCGATTATGGTCACCACAGCACCGCTGTACTACAGTGCAACAGCAGTCAAAAGCTTGGAGAATGAGTGGTATGGTTTTACCACTCCAACGAAGAAGACGTTGCATATATTCTCTCTGCCTTAACCACTCACATGTTACAGAAGACTACCGAAGGCAATCATTGTTGGAAACGTTTTAGCTTGTGTAAGAAGGAGTATAGTACTAAGTGAAGAAGCGATCAAATAAAAACATAAGGCATAATATTTACCTTTGAACGTCTGTTCGAGAATGGAAATGGACCCATCGATAACCGTGCAATCTCGAAATTTGTCAATATTGCCCGAATGGATGAGACCGTTGCCGGTAGGAGTTTTACACGTTTTCGGACATGGGCCATCGCAAGGGACGCATTCCCCATTCACAGCCTGAAAGCATCCAAACAGTAAATAGAGATGATGAAACGCGAAAGAGTTAATATCAAGGAACGTGTTGCATTCCGCTCAAAATATAAATGATTTTCTCACAGCAGACAGTCACAGTCTGCAAATTTTGACGTCAAAACCGTACCTTACTGCAGGACGTCCAACTTTGAGGGCATGAAGACATGGAAAATGGTGAGTAAATTATAAAATGCCAGATATAAATGGAAGAAGTTTATCCACCTTGATGAATATTTACCTTTTTATTAGGAGGGCAGCTTCTTACGCAAGCGCCATTATCTTTGAGAAGATGCTCTGGACAGTTTTTCACGCAAGTAGCACCGTAAGCGTATTTCCCTCTGGGGTTGATCTCCCAAGAATAGGTCGACGGGTTGTAGATCTGCATCGCTGGACACTCCTGGGTGCAGACTCCATCATCGTAGAAGTTGCGGCAGGCCTTGACAACCACAGAAGTTCATAAGATTCAAAATCTGTATCTGGGGCTTGATTTCAACATCACAAGGGGCTTCGAGTTCTTCACTCTACGGTACTTACAATGCAGTCGCTCTGCTTGGGGCCAGTGCAACCACCTGCACAGAAGAGATGACAGCATTCTCGCGGCTGAGTACCAAAACAGCGACCCTGGTAGCACTGAGGGCTGCAGTTGATTTTCGAAAACTGTTGGCAATTGTGCGGGCCCTCTCCCCAACAGCCGGCGACGCAGCTCTTGTCGCAAGCGGGGCATTCGCGCTCGGGATTCGTGAAATTGTACTTGTAAACGTATTGAGCATTGGGACCGGTGATGATCTCCGTCCAGTTGATGGTCTTCACGTGGCAGAGGTTGTAGTTGTTCATTATGCCGACACTTCCGGTTAAGATGTCTGAAAAGTTAAAATTGAAAGCTTGGAAAGAAGTTGAAGCATTAATTTTCATTTATGTAATAGATATTCAAATGGAACTCACCTCTCAGCGAGGGCATCTCTAAAGTCTGCATTTTGGACAACGTGACCAACAAGGCAAACTCTTGATCCTGGGCAGCGATTCTGAACAGTGTACGGCCTCGAATTATCTGCAGCCGCGGAAGGATCATTTTCTTCACATCCACATGGGATATGAGCACATGACCGGTCACTTCCCTGCACGGAAGAAACAAGAGTGAGAAACGTAGAAAAACGTAGATCAACGGAAAACTATTTCAGCAGAAAATGCACTGCTGAAACAAGCAATGCCGTTTGCAAATGAGCAGTTGGAGAATGTGGAAGTAAACCTCAGCGACTAAGTAACTACAAGAGACTAGGTAAGACCACATTTTTCAACTTTTGACCCACCATGCTTCGATAAAAAATTAACTGAACGACTCTTTTCGAATTTTCCCTCTGAAAGGATCCATAGCAGTAGTGACTCATCTCCACCTGACTTATCTCCGCCATATTGCCATCGGACTTATCTCTGCAGTGTTGCCAGGTGCCAAGCAGTGGTTTGAGGGAACCCTCGACAAGAAAAAGGGGAAAATGGGTATTTTTTCAAACGAAAAGAAGGGAACTTTGGGGATTTTTAGCCCAAGTGAAGCGTGATTCTAGGGACATCAAAATAGACATCAATATTGCGGGTGAGGGGGTATATCGTGCAAAAAAGACCGTTCAATATTTTGCATTGCTTAGAATTTCTGGGAATCGTAAAATTTATGTACATTGTTCGATATTTGGAGTGAAAATGAGGAGCCTGACAATGTGTTGTGTAATGTCTTTAGTAAACAATTTTTAACAGGCGGATGAACATGGGAATTTTTTGACGTAAATTAAATACTACTTTTCATGATGCAATAATGAAGAAAAAAGTTAATAGCTGATAAAAAAAACACTAATAAATGAGTAATAAATAGTAAAAAATGAAAATAAAATAATCACCAGAATTTTCATTTTTTATAGAAAAGAAGGTGAGCGAAAAATGAGATTGAGGGAGGATTTGGGGGAAAACGGAAGGAGTAATTGCGTTTACGTTTTGGGGGAGTTTTCCTCCCAAGGGGGAGACCTGGCAACACTGCTTCTCCACCGGACTTATCTCCGCCATATTTCCATCTGACTCATCTCTGTCTCTGCCTTCAATAGATAAAAATGACAAGAAGTAATAAGTGGAGCTTGTTGGCTGACAAAGTGACTGTGATGCAAACTGGGAGATTTTCGAGCTGCGTAAAAAAATATGCTTAGGTACTTCAACGAAGAAACTCAGAAACATTTCGATTTTTTGGCGAATTGTTCATCCCAAAAAAAAAACTGCAAATCACAGGTGACTACACTAGATTATTCTATTTTGCGATTTTACCCAAATTTAATGGTTTTCCATATCGTATTCCAGCCAAAACTTGCCAAGACACTTCCAGCGACGTCTTGGTGCCAGGACTTACGAACTTTTTCTCTTGAAACGCTTTTTGACAGAAACGCAACTGTTGGTGTAGGGGATAAATGACGAGACCGAGATGAATATTATTGTGAATATATAATTGACTTGAAAGACAGAACACTTGACGACACTGGCTAGACAAGATGGACGACAGACGACTGTCACAAGGGTCTCATGTGCATTATCATATACCAAGGCCACTGCCTTCATAATATCGTAACTGCAACATGGAATAAACCTTTCTAAAAACTGAACATGGAATAACTCTAAAAGGGCCCAAAAATATAACGAATATGGCATTTTTTAACCTAATTTCGTTGAATACCGATGCTTGAAACTCTCCAATGTACACTTTCGTCACTCTGTTGTTACATTTTGAAAATAATTGAAGATTCGCGATAATTGGCTTTCAATGACTCTAGTTCTAATCAACGGATAGCGTTTTTTTTTTTAAATTCAATTTTTTAAATATTTTTTGTTAATTTTAATTTTTTTATTTATTGGATATTTGGATCATTTAATGTTGAGAGGGGTTGAAATTTTTTTTAGTGCTATTACAGTAGCTTACTATTGAATAATAAACCAACAGCGATCTGCGATTTAACCATAGGAATATAATGCAACGTTAAAAAGACGCAAATATGACTGACCTGATGTACTGCAAGAAGCTGAGATCGAGATTTTCGTCTTGCAGCCATGTCAGCTCTAAATTGCCGTCGACGTAAGTGCAATTCGTGTACCGGTCTCGCAGATTCCTGTAGTGATGCTCCTTGTTCGACGGCACCGACATCCGACCGTTCGTGCCGATGCATACTGCAACAAAGAATAAAAAATCAGAATAGCCTTGACTCTTTAGTATAACATTACATTCATATTATGATGCCATTCAAAAAGGCCGGAAAAGAGATGATCCGAGAAACTACCGTCCCATTTCGATGCTTTCTTCGCCAAGGAAATGGTTGAAAAAACGCTGCAAATAATTGTACTGCGGTTTATTCTTTTTTCGCCTCAATAATGATTTAAGAAGATTATTCATTATCACAAATTTTGTGATATTATTGAACATTTATGAACGTTCCCTCCGAAAAACAGATTGTAACTATAGGAGAAAAATCCGTAGCAACTATTGTAATTTTTACAGCTCCAAGAACTCTAGAGTTATTTTCTCATGTCAAATTTCTGAAAATCTCCCAAATTCGACACAAAAGCTGCAATAACTCGAGAACCAATGGAGCTATCGACCCGGCGATGGTCTCATTCGATTCAGCGTCCAAAAATCTATATAATTTGATACCAAATACACTTTTTTTTTTCAAAACCCAGAGAAATATGAATTTCCTCCCCCTCAAAACCCCCCAAAAATACCCTTAAAATTGAGCTAGCAAGTTGGTTCATGAATTAGGCTGTCATAGGACCGAGATTGATTTTTGGTGAAAATTTCTAGAATTTAGCTATTATAGTTTGGCCGGAAAAGTGTTGACGGCGGACAAGCGGACAGACAGAATTTTTTATTGGATATTCGGATTTTTTATACCTTGAAACGTAAAACATCAAATTTTGTGGGAGGGTTAGATTTTTTTTTTTTGGGCGATTACAATGGTTTATTATTGAATTATAAACAAAAAATTCTGTCTGTCCGCCGTCAACACTTTTCAAGCCAAACTATAATTGCTAAATTCTTGAAATTTTCACCTAAAATCAATTTTGGTCTTACGACGGCCCAGTTCTTGAACCAACTTGCCTGGCAATGGTTCAATTCTTCAGCCGAATAACTACCTCAATTTTAACCGGGATTTTTGAGGGGGAGAAAATTCATATTTTCCAGGGTTTTTCTGAAAAATGTGTGTTTGGTATCAAATTGTATAGATTTTAGGACGCTGAATCGAATGAGACCATCGCCGGGTCGATAGCTTTATTGGTTCTCAAGTTATTGCTTCTTTTGTGACGATTTTGGGAGATTTTCTGAAATTTGGCATGAGAGTATAACTAAAGAGTTCTTGGAGCTGTAAAAAGTGTTCTATACTCGTTGGAATGGTCGTCAAAAACTCTCTCCAGCTGTATCGTTAGGCAAAAAATTTAGCTTTTAATTATGAAATTAAGAAAAATAAAATTGATTAAAATTACAATAGTTGCTACGGATTTTTTCTTATAGTTACCAATCTGTTTTTCGGTGGGAACCTCACAAATGTTCGGAATAGTTACTATCACAAATGGATAGTCTTCCTAAATCATTATTGAAGCGAAGGAACAATAAACCACTGTACAATAATTTGCAGCGTTTTTAATAATACGCGTGGATTCAAATTATTATTTTTAAACATTTATTTTAAATAATCTTGTTCCACAGAACAAGCAGAAAGCGTTGAGCACCGTGAAGAAGCGATGCCGCCTGTTTAACTGTATTTGCTGGACCAGAACGCGACTGTTTACTCAGTTTGCGGTTGTCGAGTGATGTCCACTGCCACAATAATGGTTCACTGGGTAAGGAGAGGTCTGAGGCAGGTTCAGCGGTCTAGATTGAGGAAGGCGCCTGGCGAAGCAACTCGGGCGTGACCGAATCAACAGTTTGTTTCATCAAAGTTCCCACAGCATTAACGAATGACAAATAGACGATTCGCATGAACTTGGCTTTACTTTTGGTTTATTAGCACAAAACCTTTGTAATCGACCAATGAAGAAAAATTCGAATGTTTAAAATTTGATGTTTTACGTTCCAAAACATGTAGATTCCGAATATACAATAAAAACGCTGATATTGTACAGTGGTTATTCCTTCGCTTCAATAATGATTTAAGAAGACTATCCATTTGTGATTGTAATTATTCCGAATATTTCTGAACGTTCCCACCGAAAAACAGATTGGTAACTATAGGGAAAAATCCGTAGCAACTATTGTAATTTTAATCATTTTTATTTCTCTTAATTTCCTAATTAAAAGCTAAATTTTTTGCCTAACGATACAGCTGGAGAGAGTTTTTGACGACCATTCCAACGAGTATAGAACAATTTTGATAGCTCCAAGAACTCTTTATTTATACTCCCATGCCAAATTTCTGAAAATCTCCCAAAATCGTCACAAAAGCAGTAATAACTTGAGAGCCAATAAAGCTATCAACCCGGCGATGGTCTCATTCGATTCAGCGTCCAAAAATCTATGGATATCGATACCGACAATACACCTTTTTCTGAAAAACCCTGGAAAATATTAATGTTCTCCCCCTCAAAACCCCCCAAAAATACCCTAAAGTTGAGCTAGCGACGTGCTTCAAGAAAACAACAATCAGGCTTGCCAACCGTTGTAGGGAAAATTTCCCCAATGAAATCCCAGACAGGGAAATTAAGCGGGAAACTTTCCCTACAACAGTTGGCAAGCCTGACTGTTGCCGTACCAGCCTTTTTCCCCTACTTATAACTCAAAAGTTCTTCGAGCTATAAAAATCGGACAGGACGACCGCCGAGAAATATTTTGCACAGAGGGGGAATTATTTTGCATAATCTCCAACCCGACGAAGAGTTTCCAAGTTCTTTCGCACCGACCGAGAAAACGAAAAAATCCGAATCGTCAACCGAGCGGAGGATTAACTTGACTAATTTCGAATCGAGGAATATTATAAACGTCGAGGAGCGGCGAAATTTATCGCCACGGTCGGCAACTATGCTCCCGGCGGAGACGGATATGCCGACAAATTGCCTCTAATTTGTTACAATCGTCGTGAACGACTACGAAATTAATTTGGCCGACCAATAGCGTTGCGGCGTTTTTGAGGTACGCTCGGCCGAGGCGATAAATACTCAAGCAGCGGCTGATTCTAGGCCCTTTTGATTTCCAGCGGGAGATAATATTAGCTAGGACATAAATATCGAACCGTTGACAGAACGACGTCAAAAAGCTTAGCCCAGGGCCGAAGAAAGTGCGCAACTTTTGAAATAAAATCGTTGACTCTAATAGACTGAAATAATCGAAACAGGATGAAAACCTTTGAACGGAAATATTTCGGAAGTGCAACGTGTTATACGAAATTCGACGAAAGATAATTTTCCATAATAGCTGAAAGAAGATTTGCTGAAAATTTCATCATGGTTTATTCATTTTCTAGGGAGATAAATATGGCGATTTATGAACGCTAACAGACGACAGTGTTCAGTGTTTAGTACTAAGAAAATTTCTTCGAAATTCACCTCCGTTAGTAAACATGGAAGCGAAATCGCTGCAAATGATTGTACAGTTGTTAATGGGGAAGACGCCTATTTTTTATTTTCGTTCCTTTTGGCCTGAATTCTGTTATTTGGTGTCAACCGAGGACGGAATGACCAATTTTTCATGAAAATTGTGAATTTCCGCGGAGAAAATCGCTAAGGAAAACCGATGATTTTGAACGAAAAATGAATAGTTATTACGTCATAACTAGTCAGTCGAACGTGAATATCGACACTAGCGCTTGTATCTTCGGAGAATAAACTAACATTGGGAGCAATAATTTGAGGTTGCTGTAGATTACCAAACCCCCCTCAGCAATTTATTTGCTTTACGAGAGGCATTTCGGGAGGTACTAACTCGACGATTAAAAAAACCTAACAAGTAGCAGTGAAGTTAGCGTCATTTACTCGATTTAGCATGACTCCAGTCTTAAAGACCGTCTTGTTGTTACTGTCTTTCAGCCGTCTGCAGAGCGCTCTAGGGAGTTACTTCAATCGGTTGGAGTTACATCTCCGGGTTTATTCAAACCACTGATTTTCCTTAGCGATTTTCTCCGCGAAAACTCACAATTTTCATGAAAAATTGGTCATTCCGTCTTCAGCTGACACCAAATAACAGAATTCAGGCCATTAGGTACGAAAATAAAAAATAGGCGTCTTCCCCATTATTCGTAAAGGCCTTTACAGACCGGACGATAACATTGTTGAAAACATTGTTATTAGCATTTTTCAGTAACTTTCCTTTCACACCGAACGCAACATTGTTGGCAACAAATGTTATCAACATCGGGCGAGGAATTGTTAATAACATTGTTACGGCACTTGAAAAATGTTGATAACAATTCCTCCCCCGAAATGTTATTGGAAACATTGTTTGCAACATTTTCTGTAACATTGTTATTTTTTCCGTCAACATTGTTAGTAACATTGTTGGCGACACGGAGTTTTGCTATCGAGCCATGAGCGATAAGAAACCGGCATTTTTGTGACTAACATTGTGGATAACATTGTTAGAGAACTAGACCCAAATAAAACAGACGGAAGAATTGTTGGCAACAAAAAAGTTGTCGACATTGTTGCCAACAATGTTGGTAACATATTTTCTAAATCATCTCATTTTGTTACAAACATTATTGTTATCAACATCTTATGTTAATAACATTTGTTTTCACTAACATTTGGTCTGTAAGCACCTTAACAGATTGGTAACTACAGGGGAAAACTCCGTAGCGGCTATTGTAAAATTACAATTTTTATTTTATTATACAATTATTTTATTTTTAGTAATAAATAAATAAATAAAATTTTTAGATTATATTTCCTTCGTTACTATGGGCGGCTCGTGGTCTCGTAAATACATCCTATTACCACGTCAATCGGCCCTCGAGTTCGACGACTGAATATAAACACAGGTGGCACTCGTCCACGGATCGCCGACAGTTACGTACTCCAATGTCTCTCTGATCAGGTAGGGAATCCAGATGCTAGCTCAGTGCATCAGTATTCAACACGTATCGTTGTCACAGACTGGTCCATATGTACTGACGAATATAATTATACCCGAGCAATGATGAACGTAGGTCGCGCAACTTCCTTATTCGACGAATATTTATTGTGACCTAGGGTACGTTTATCAATAGCAGATAAAATCGAGATAAATATATTACACTTTTATTTTATTAATATATCACCGAGATAAATACATAACACTTATATTTTATTAATATATTACCTAGATAAATACATTATACTAATATTTTATTAATATATTACAGAGATAAATATATTACACTTATATCTTATTAATATATTACAGAGATAAATATATTACACTTATATTTCATTAATATATTACAGAGATAAATATATTACACTTATATTTTATTAATATATTACAGAGATAAATATATTACACTTATATTTTATTAATATATTGCCGATATAAATACATTACAATTATATTTTATTAATATATTACAGAGATAAATATATTATATTACACTTATATTTTATTACCGAGATAAATACATTACACTTATATTTTATTAATATATTACCGAGATAAATATAGTACACTTATATTTTATTAATATATTGCAGAGATAAATATATTACACTTATATTTTATTAATATATTACCGAGATAAATACACTTCACTTATATTTTATTAATATATTACCGACATAAATATATTACAGTTAGCATTAGCATGAAATTTTCTTGAAAATGACTGTACACAGGGAACTGCTCGGTACCGCTAACACTAGAACATAAATTAATAATATATCTCTGCTTTATCCACGATCGATGAATTGAGGCATTTCTGTTCTAGTCAAATTGACCAAAAAAAAAAAAAAAAAATGGTGAGTGGATAGCAGGATTTAGCAACAATGTATCAAGAGAAAATAATAAGTGCATTGCGATTAATAAATTGCAATAAAATCCTAGATTAAAAGATAAAAGTTTGTCATGGGTGTCGCCTGGACATTGAATGGTAGAAAGTTTTTCCTTTTTGCAGTGTTTTTCACTGGTGGCCGTGGGGAGTTTTGGTTACATTGTAAAATCATACGTCACTATTTGAAACTACAATTATTCACGGTCCATATTACGGAAACAATTAGATGCGTATGATTTTACTAAGTACCAGTACTCTCCACGGCCACTGTGGAACCACCGATCAGGTGTACCAACTGCAGTAGGGAAAGTTTACCACGATAATCCCCAAACAGGGAAATTGTGTGGGAAACTTTCCCTACAACAGTTGGCACGCTCCTGTTGCCGTAACCCCATATTTTCTCTACTGTTGTTGTATGCTGTAGTAGGTGTAGAATTGTTGTCGGTGGCGTCAAGTTGTTGTTATTGCTGTAAGTGTAAAGTGTAAAGTTATTGTTGCACCTTGTTGTGGGCGTAAAGTTGTAGTAAGCGTAAAGTTGCTGTAGCACGTTGTTGTATGACTGTAAAGTATATGTTGTTATAAGACTATTGTTGTTGTACTTTTTTAAACTGTATCCCTCACACTGAGATTGTGGAATCTCATTTCACAAGGATCGAAGACAAAGCGATTGTCACAAATTCCACTGATTTTAAATTAGTTATATTGTTATATCGATTTCGGCGTTTAGGCCATCATCAGTAACAGTACTAAGATTGTTACCTCAGAGTTTTGCGAGTTTGAACAATCCCTAGGATTTCTCAGACGGCGAAAGAACTGCAGTGTATAAGAAGAATACGATGAAGTTGGTGCTATCTCACGTATAAATGGGTTTGACTTCAAGAACCGTTTATTACTGAGGCAATAAAACAGCATCATCAGTCGAGGTCAGTCATCCTTGCATATATCCAGAGACTCGGCTCTCATGCACAACGAATCATTTTCTGCTCGATAGAAATGTTAACTTGGAAAAAACCGTCGCCAAATTTCATTATTAAATTATTATTCCAATATAACCTACACTTGCTGATTTACGAGGACTATTTTTACGCATTCAACAGTTACACCCAGTACTCACTGGGAAAATAAATAAAAAATTCCCACAATTTTCTTACGGATTCTTTTAATAACCCCTCCAATGTTTATACACAAAAAAATAGCCTCTATTAAAAAATAAATAAAAGTCGGGATTCTACGTCAATGTAAAAAAAAAACATCGAAGCATGGACATCAATGTAAAAAAAAACATCGAAGCATGGACATCGATCTACAAAAAACATCGAAGCATGGACACCGATGTCCAAAAAACATCGAAGCTCTGACATCGATGTTTTTAGTCCGATACATCGATGGTAGACATCGATGTTTTTAGTCCGATACATCGATGGTAGACATCGATGTTTTTAGTCCGATACATCGATGTTTTTCTAACATCGATGTCGATGTCCCAACCCTATTTCCTTAGCGACGACAGGTTGTAAGCAGAAATCATCAGAAATTTTTTCTTACGCCATGTGTTTAATAAACCATTGTAATCGCCCAAAAAAGAATCTATCCCTTCCTAAAAATTTGATGTTTTACGTTTCAAGGCATGTAGAATCCGAATATCGATTTCTGACGGAACTATAAAAGCTATATTCTTGAAATTGTCACCAAAAACCAATCTTGCCCTGACAATGGCTCAATTCTTTAGCCAAATGGCTACCTCAATTCTAAGGGTATTTTTGAGAAGTGTTGAGGGGGAGAAAATTCGTATTTTCCAAGGTTTTTCAGAAAAAGGTGTATTTTTTTATCAATTTCTCTAGATTTTTGAACGCTAAATCGAATTATACCATTGCGGGGTCGATAGCTTTATCGGTTCTCGAGTTATCGCAGCTTTTGTGTCGAATTTGGGAGATTTTCAGAAACTCAAGAGTTCTTGGAGCTATTAAAATCGTTCTATACTCGTTGGAATGGTCGTCAAACACTCCAACAATACCGTAATGAAAAAAAATTAGCTTTTAATTTAGAAATTAAGAAAAATAAAAATGATTTAAATGACAATAGTCGCTACGGAGTTTTAGTAACCTGTTTTTCGGTTGCATCGTTCACGAATGTTCGGAATAACCCGAATTTCGGTGTGCCATCTTATGGGGTAACAAACTATTCTACTTGCAGTCGTCTACCACAAATTATCTTTTGAACAACCCAATCCAAAGATCTCAGCGGTTGGTAAATAGCCTAAGCACTGATAGTAATTTTGATTTTTTTGTGTCATCGATTGGCCAATTTAAATATTTTTTGAAGAGAAATGCCTAAGTTTTTCCTCTAATTTCATCTTTCATATTCAAAGAGGTATTTTTGTATTTAATTTTGCTTATCTTATATAATCACATGTATTCCTTGGTTTTTCACATTGTAGAAATCAATAAAAAAAATAAAAAATAAAAAAAATATATAAAAAAAAAAAATAAATTACAATCACAAATGGATAATCTTCTGAAATCATTATAGTGAATGGAAGGAATAAATTAACCACTGTACAACAATCATTTGCAGCGTTTTTATAACGATTTTTCATAACGCTTTTCGAGGTTTTGTGCCGTAGCAAAGACAGTAATATGTCAAAAATCGCTCCCTTGGTGTGATTTTTCAAGTGAAAAAAAAATAAAATAAAAAATCGAGCGTTTACGGCCAGCTTATTGATATTCCCAAACTTTCACAACTCAAAATCCTTCGCTTTCGTACAACTTCCTTATTCCTACGCTTTACCCTAAATTTCGAAACATTTCGTTCTTCGATGGAAGTCCACGATCGACTACAGCTATAGTCATGCCGCTAAGAAATAGTACGCCGTGTTGGCGGAGCTGGGCAAAGGGGACGTGGACTCACGAAGCTGTTGGCCTCCGAGTCCCGACTCGCGGTGTATCGGCAGGTCGGATCGGTATTCGTATGCCTCGAGCTTGAACCTAAGTTGCCCTCTTTGTCCGACACGTTGACTTTCCGCAGCGTCTCTCTCCGACTTTTCCCTATACCTTAACGTTCGTTCTGTAGCCCCAAGAACCGGCCAGTGTAGGAACGATCAGCCGAGGCTGTAAATCCCCGGCTCAGAACAATGAGACCTTATCTCGTTTCCACTGAGAATTCTCTCTCCCTCGCTCTCGCTGTCTTTCATTCGAAGGGGAAAAAACGCTCTCGCTTCTACCCGCATAGGGACAATCCTCATCTCGCTTCATCTTCTAGTATATTGGCCCCTTTCGGTTATTAACTGCGCAGACCAGGCCGCTTAACCGGTCATCTCCCGGCTGCAACCTGCCCATTATATTTTCCGCTATTAATTACGATTTAGTATTAATCTGATAGTAAGCCGGAGGAATCCCATGGCGGACTCCGCTTAAGGCCGAGGGGAAAAATTACTCAAAAATTATCGTCTTCAGTTGGTTACTGAAAAAGGTCGAAGGGTTAGCTTTGTTTATTTTTCGTCCAACCTCTCGAAAGCTCGTTCGATCTCGTGAAAAAGCGAAAACGACCGTGGATGCAGCAAGAGCGGCTGTTTTTATTAATGCCGACGAAAATTTCAAATAATTTATAATATTAATAATATCGATGGTTTTAAGATTGATAGTAATACTAAGACTGATATAATTGACAATTTCAAATCATTTAAAAAAAACTTTACTATCACTTTTTTTAAAATGAAATCCTAGTTGAATATTTTTCCGACAGCGCTTCATGAGAATTCTGGGAGCAGAGCGGAAATCGAGGATAGCAATATTTCCAAAATTTTCTCTGCCCCCAATTTCTCATAGCTGGTTTTGATGAGTAGAAATTCTTGTAAAAATTGCTGTCGAGTATTTGATTGCTTGATGTATGTAAGTAATTTTTTTTTTACTCCTTATCTTAATTAATCAAGTAGGTATTAATTTTCATAATCAAATATTATATTTTATGTATTTAATTTCCACTCCACATTTTTGAATATGTAACGCCAATTTGGAGCTTCAAACTCCCCCAAACCGCACAGGCAGTGTTGCCAAGTCTCTCCTTTTTGGGGGAAAATTCCCTCAAAACGAAGACAAAATAACTCTTTCCCTAAATCCACCCCCATTTTCATGTTTGCTTTCTTCTTCCTTTTTTTTAATGTGAAATGTAGAAAAAATCAAAATTTGGAAACTAAGTGATTTTTTATAGTTGACATGCTGAGAAGTTGAGCAATGATTTTATATTTATGCTATGTTAATGTTATATTCGCTGATTTATATATGAGGGCCCCAACTTCTCTTGATAGCCAAGTTTTCATACACATGTAACTAGCTTTGCCTATAGATACACAAAGATGGCGTCTACGTACGTGTTTTACCATGAAGGCATAATTGAAACTGCAAGAATGATTTTTTCTGAAATTTAATTTTTCAGGTTTTATGGTGATTCTGATTTTATTCAAATTTTTATACCATTATGCATTTCAATTTATTTCTTCATACTTGATTATACCTTATTATACTCATTAAAGCAATTTCTTGTTAAATCTTCAAGTTTTTGCATACATTTCAAATAAGACAAAATTGTTAAAGACGCTCTGTGTATTTCTACCCTTTTTTTTGTTTATAAAATACCAATTTTCCCCTTTTTCTGATCGAGATTTCCCCCAAATCTTCGCTTGAGACCTGGCAACACTGCGCACAGGACTTTGTTCTAGGTTAGGAGTAAATTGTAATACTTTGAGAAGATTTGTACTTATTTTTGTGTCATAATTGAATAAACTTTATATTTATTCATTCTGATCTGCGTATAATTGTTTTGAAGCACAGCCAAACTAGGAGAGTAACCTTTTGACAAACCTTCTAAACAGCTACTACATTTAATTGCCATTCTACTGAAGCTTGAGTTTATCCAGAATGGAATTCGCGCAATAAAATGACTCGACGGTTAAAAAAATAGATTAACAGCAATTAGGCCATTAAAATTGTTTCCTTCGGAAAGAGAATGACGTCCAAGGTTCGGTATAAAGGGGCCGCTTCGTATTTGACATTGCTTTGGGACATTCTGAAAAGTCCCAGTCTGGGTTTGATTACCCTGACCTTTATCAATGTAATTTAACCGAGCCGAGAACTAAAAGCAAATACGGTCAATTACGCCGAGCAATTTGCGTGCACAAATTTTTATTTGTTTCCCTGTTGGAGTGATAAGGACGGATGACTCATTTGCCGAGCTGTTATCTCACAGTATGAAATTCTTTTGGAGCATTTTCTGCGCTGTAGAGCCATTATAGTTCAACCAGTGTTGCCAGGTCCCAACCGGTGGTCTGGAGGAACACTCGACAAGAAAACGGGGAAAAAGGGTACTTTTTCTAACAAAAAAAGAGAGTTTTGGGGGATTTTTAGCCCTAGTGGCTCGTGATTCTAGCGACATCAAAAGAGATTCTGCTCATCAATTTTGGGAGAGGGGAATATTGTGCAAAATAAGACCGTTCAAGATGTTGCGCTGCTTTGGAGAATTCTGGAAATGATTAAATTTTTGCACATCATTCGATAGTTGGAGCATTTTCATGAGCTTGGTTTACCAGCCCTGTGTGGCAGCCTGCTTTCTGTACTGCAAAAGATGACCTGTGGACTATCTAGCTAGCCTGTTACTGTTTTCTGCTGCTGTATACGAATACGAAGTGTTTCGTTGTTCGATTGATACCTACTTGATACATATTATAAACTTTAATTGAAGCGGTGCTTTTGCTTTCGTATTAAACCACGATTTAGCTAAAGCTATTGTTGAAGACCGAAGAAGGTATGATTCAAACCAATATCTCTTTGAAATTAACAACATGTTTTATGAAGCCCAACATTCGGTTCAAATTACGTTTTCCCGGATATTATAGGGTGAGGGGATTTCCCCTGCAATTCAGGGGATTTTTCTCCAATTCAGGGGATTTGGCGGGATTTTTTACTCTTTTTAGGGATATTTCCAGAGAGGCGCTTGGCAGCACTGTCCGATTCTTCAAAAATTAAAGCGTAACTTCCAGCCAATAATTTTACCGATAAGATGTCAACTCTTTGTGACTCCAGCTTTACAGGTAAATTTGAATATTGTTTGACATGTAGTACCTCACAGATATACTTGGTCGTTCTACAAATACGGATACAAAGTAAATAATTCTATCATCTCCATAAATTTCAGTTCTCGTCTCGATACCTTGCACGACGATGAAACTGTGCAATTATTTTTTTTCCATCTGCATAAATACAAATCTGATTTTCTCGCATAAATTTAATCAATATTTCACACTATAGAATCATTGCAGTCGAATAAAAATTGTCGAATTGTACACCTTTCATTTTTCGACTTACTTTTCCCTTTGACGAATTCGGAACTGCCTTCTTTGCTGTTGGCATCGGCTGACGCCAGCAGGGAACAGCTGAGAACTGCTGTGATTAGGAGAGCCGGCAGGAGCGCCAGGGATGTCCTCGGATGACCGGGCATTTCGGCCCATCTTCAAATCAGTGGAAGCATCTTCACTCACACTTCCGCCTCATAACCGATTTCCCCGCAACGGCCGGACCTGCGAAAAAAAGGCAAATTGTAATTAGTACCGACGTTTATTTTATTAATTTTTTAATTTTATTTTTTATTTACCTATTTTTATTATATTATATTATTTATTTTATTATATTATTTATTTATTTTATTATATTATGTATTTATTTTTTATTAATTTTATTATATTTTATTATTTATTTATTTTATTATATATTTTATTTTTTAAAGGCGTGTAGACACCGAATATCTAATTGAAAAATATCTGTCCATACGCCGTCAACATTTTTCTGACAAAACTGTAGGCAATTGCTTAATTTTTGAAATTTTCACCAAAAAATCAATCTTGGTCCTACAATGGTTCTATTCTTTACCCAAATCGTTTGAAAGTATTATTGGGGGTCTCAAAGGGGGGGTTTGTATTTTTCCCAGATTTTTTAAACAAACGTGTGTTCAATATCAATTCAAACAATTTTTTTTTTTTTAATTTTAACGGAGTTGCATAGCTTTGATGGTTCTCGAGTTATCGCAGGTTTTCTGTGGAATTGTCAAGATTTCGGGAATTACGATGGTGCGACTCAAGAGTAAAAGAGCTATAAAAATCGTTCGAACGATCTTTAAACACTCTGAACCATTAGGCAAATAATTTAACATTGAACTAGGTAATCAAAGGGAAAACGCAGCAAATTATTGTTCAGTGGTTTTTTTATTCCATCGCTTCAATAATGATTTTTAAAGACTATCCATTTGTGATAGTAATTATATTGAACATTTAGGTATAACGTTCCCAGCAAAAAACAGATGGGTAACTATTAGGGAAAACTTATAATTTTTTTCAATTTCCAAATTAAAAAGCTAGGTACTTATTTTTTATTTATTTATTTATTATTTTTTTTTTTTTTGTCTAACGGTATAGGTGAAGAGCGTTTGACGAGCATTTCAACGAGTTTAGAACGATTTTAATATCGCCAAGAACTCTCGAGCTATACCACAAATATTAGTTTTTGTTATTATTCACAAATGTTAGCGATAAATATAATTTCAAGTGAATCGTTTCCTTGAATCATAATTGAAGCAAGGAAAATAAACTTTTTTATTATTCTTAAATATTATTCGGTTAATTTTTTATCCTCAATAAATCTTCTATATTTTTTTGACGACTACAACTTCCTAAAGAGAGGAAAAGGATTTTTTGTTACACTTCTATTTCGGTAGTCGTCAGCTGGAACTGATCGTCTACAAAATTATAGATTCCCTGCTCCTTCGTGGTCGAGGCATTTCTACTACAATGGTTTGAAAACGAAAGCAAACATCGGCAGACTAATGTGTCAAGCCGGTTCGATCGGTTGTTCCCCGAGAACGCGTGGGCAGAACTGCTTAGCTTCCTTTTCTAGCAGGACGACCTTAAGGACTTCTTTCATCGGACAATCATCACAGAGAGAAAACACATGCCTCCCTAAATTCCAAATATTCTAAGGACATTAAACCTTCACAGCGGCCGCGATCAGTAACAATCACACAACAGAAGAATAATCATCGAACAAATTTTAAAAAAGGACCTGGGGACTTTTTATAAAGCTTTTCGTGTTTTTGAAACCTAACTAGCGTGAAAAAATCCCCTTTTAGCATTTTTTGAGCGTTCGAGAATTTTTCGAGCCATAAAAATCGTTCTATACTCGTTGGAATGTTCGTCAAAACTTTAGCTTTTAATTTGAAAATTAAGAAATTAAAATTACCATAGTTGCAAGGGAGGTTTCTCTGTCATTGTTACAAATTTTTTTTTTTTTGAAACGTTTGAAAATTTTTGGAGTGTTCTATGCTCGTTGGAATGCTCGTCAAACACTCCTTTCAGCTGTACCGTTAGGCGAATAATTTAACTTTTAATTGGAAAATTAACACAAAAATAAAGATAATTAAAATTACCACTGTTGTAACGGAGATTCATCTTATTGTCACTTTTTTTTTTTTTTTTTTTTTTTTTTTTTTTTTTTTTTTTTGGAGGGCACGTTTTACAAAAAGTGTAGCATTTTTTACTTTTCTGCTTTTAGCATTTTTTACTATAGAATACCTACTTGTCAACTGTTCACTAGTCGACTTAAAAAACCACAAACCCGCCTAAAAAACTGCAAAATGACGAATGAAAAGGGAAAAAATCCTTAGGAAAAAATAAATAGGCTCCTTATATAAAGAAAAAAAAAATGACGATGATGAAGAAAGAATTAAAGAAAACGAAGCTCCCTTTAATCAATCTTCCCTCGTCGATCCTGTAATTTTAAGAATGTTGTAAACACTTGAAGAACTGGGAAAATTCAACATTTTCTTCGCCCCAATTGCGAAATTCTTTACAAAATGCCGTTAAACGAGTTGGTTTTTCTTTTCTTCGGAAACTTCTCGAACCTTAGCTGCAAGTCTCCGATAACCGTTCGCCGTCTGCCGCGTTCAAATCACTGGTCGAGGTTCCTAACCTAACGTTTTTCTCTTGTTGCCCCATATGAAAGCAGCTTCAATTCTCCAACGCGTACCGTGTTAATTGTTAATCAGAAATTGTTTTTATGTTAACCAGAAAACACCCTGCTCGAAACGCCGTCGCAATTCCGCGTATAATTCGAGCGTTTTGCGTTTCAGATAAAATGGATATTCTTCGGTGGAGCAAAAAAATGAATGATAATAAGCGATAACATAATGGAGAGTTTTAGAGCATTTTGCAATTTTTGAAAACTTAAACGTAGGAGTATTGGTTACATTGGTTACTTCATTAAATCATACGTTTCTTATGGTTACCGCCTTGTGGATGGCGGATTGTTGTCACCATTAGTGACATATGATTTAACAAAGTAACCAAATCTCCCACGTTCAAGTTTTCAAAAAACGCGAAAGTCACTAAAACTCTCCATTATCATTCATTGACATCATCTATTACTCTGAATAATATGGAATTATCTAATATTTGCCAAGCCTCTGATGGTATTTTAAAATGACTGAAAATTATTATTATTACTAAAAAATACCAAGATGAACCTCGGGCCGTTTTTTGTAGCTTATACGAAAATCGAAGCGTTCTAAAAAGAATTACAGCGGGAGTGAAATTTTTTTCATTGCTCATCAGTCGCCAATACTTCAATTGTGTCAAAGCCAGCGTCAACGTCCCACATCGATGAACCTGCGGACCGACTTATCTCCCCTCCTTTTTTCCCTATTCTTTATTGGCAAGCGGTGAACATTTCACCTGTCCTATTCCTGCCCGTACGTTGCGATGATACAGCATCCCAAGATCTCCGAGGAGCGCGAGGCTTGTTCTGCCACCTCCCAGAAACCGTCCCACTCCTGGCGTTGCCTCTTTTGATCCTGCGCCTCGAGATTAGAGAAAGACAGCGATAGAAGTCGAGTATTCCAACGTTGCCAGCTCTGCCGGGTCGTGGTCTGGGTCTGCGAGAGCGGGGTTGCTCTCCAAGCATCCAGAATCGCCGCAATCTTCCAAGTCGTATCGCCCTCTCTTTTCTTGCCGGTATAACAAAGCTTCTTCTCTCTCTCTCTCTCTCACACACACTCTCCCTCTCTCTTCCAACTCATCATCTGAGCAGTATCAACCTTTCTATGCGTCGCTACACCTCAGACGCATAGGTCACTGCTCCTCTTCCTTTCTCTTGTCCTGCTACGGCTCTTTTGTATTTCTGCTGATTTCTTTCTATGCTATTCGCAACTTCGAGACTAGACGCTGGAAAATTTTTATCGCGCATGTCCCACGATAAATGTTGAAAATGCGTGTAGATCGAGCAGTGCGTCCAATTATAAAAGAGCTCAACAGTTGGTAGCAGAGAATGTAGGTTTTTTTTCTTTCGCTAACTTGGAAGAATAACAGAGTGAATGTGATATTTATTTTTCGTCCTGGAACGCTAAAAACGCGAACCACATTGTCCCCCAGTCGTTCCCATTGTTCAACTTTGAAAAAAAAAAATAATAATAATAATAAAAAATAGGACCCGGGTCCTTTTTAAAATTACCTTCCAAGCTTGTTGTAAATTTGCCGTTCGATTATTTTGTAGTAGTAAATTGTTACTGCTGATGGCTTAAACACCGAAATCGATGTAAAAATGTAACTCAGTTAAAATATAAATCAAGAAGATATGAAGCGACAACCCAAAAACGAATAAATCTATCTCTTCGTCTCCTATTCTCGTTAAATGAAATTCCACAATCAAAACGCGAGCGATTTGGTGAAAAAAAATTCCCTTACCTCCTGGTTTCACATTCTTCACTGAAATCAAACTAGGCCAATGAATCGCTTGCTTAAAAATCGCAATCTTTCGAAAATACAAGTAGTAACATCAAGATGAGCGCAAAGGACGTACGTAAAACAGTATCACTAAACAGAACAAAATCGAGCACTCTCCAAGACAAAAGTTACTTTATGGATTGCCCGGAGCTGAGTCTTTACAGTCGTGTACCAACTGAAGATCACGATCCTCGCTCCGAGGGAGTTGGAAGTCACGACTTGCGAGCAATAGAAGCTCCTGAGCTGAGGTCCTATTTTCTCAAGTTAGATTTCAACCTCCTCTTCTGCCAAGTTACAGAAACTGGCTGTTGCAGAGCGGAGTAATTCGATTGTCTATTAAGATCAAATAGTCAAAGAGTTCAGTTAGTTTTAAAATATTCAATATACCTATAGAGAGATGGGATAAAAAATATAATAGTTAATATAGTTAAAAATATTATTATTAAAAATGGGTTAGTTGGGGGACAACGAATTGATTTCTCCTTATTTATAATAAATAATTCGTAAAATAAAAATATTTACTTTATCTATAGAGAGATAGATATATTTAAAAATATTCAATATACCTATAGAGAGATGGGATAAAAAATATAATAGTAATTTAGTTAAAAATATTATTATTTAAAATGGGTTAGTGGGGGGACAACTAATTGATTTCTCCTTATTTATAATAAATAATTCGTAAAATAAAAAATACATTTACTTCATCTATAGAGAGATGGGATAAAAAATATAATTAATAGTAATTTATTTAAAAATATTCAATAGACTGAGAAGAACGAGTATGTTTTTGATAAAGGGATGCTCTTAAATGCTCGGAAAAATTCAATACAAACAATCGATTCAATACAAATATTCTGAAAGGGAAATTCGAAGGAATTGTGCTTCGAATATTTGAGCACTTTGAGGCTCTATTTTTTCCACTTTCTGAGGAGACGAATCTTCTGCGGGTGAAATCCTACTCGAAAAATTAATAAGAATAATTAAATTAAGAATAAATTTGAAGCTTGAGAGATGGGAAGCATTGAGGATGCAGGAGGATTCCTTTGGTATATTATTCAACCATTGAAATGGTTCACAAGAGACATTTTCCAAGTCCACCCGTCAAAATTGAGCTGTGGACCAGCGTGTAAAGCTCGAATATGCTCTGCTCGAATTGTGAAGTTGGTGACATGACTCGTTAAACTGGAATAATGTTTAAACTTATCTTAGTAAAATTAAACAACGTAGTTATACTAAGCTTGAGTTGAATATAAAAATCAATAACAAAACTGTTTTTTTTTTTGGATATATTATATAACAATAAAAAAATGAAACGGTTCAATTAGTTGGGGGAGGGGGGCACGTGCGACGCCTATGCTCATAAAATCTCCACTCTTCGAATATCAAATGTTCCCCCAATTTTCCTCTCGAACATCGGTCGAATATTTTCATTCCAGTGGAAGTATTCCCTTACGTTTCCACGTTCAGTAGTAACCTTTTCATACGGATCATGAGAATTTCGATTATACGGCCGGTGTTTCAAGTTTTGAAAGGCTCGAGGAGAGAAAATGGTTTTTACCGTCTCGACTTCTGAGTGACGGATGGGCGGAGTTGGAAGAGTTCAGGGGAGTTAGGCCTTAACGCCCCGGGGAGTGACGTACCTGTACCTGGACTCGAAGCTATAGCTATCAACCTATCCGAATCCGACATGGGTTTCATAGTCTTTACAATCTTGCAAGCTGCAGTCGAAGGCCAGAGGGCAACACTTAAACAGCTCCAACTCAGCGCCAAACATCTCATCATCGTTTACTCTGATTCTTATTCTTCTCTTCGAAACATTTTTCCATCGCGGTTGCCTTTTGGTGAAGGATTTTGCCCCCAGGCAGGTGAAATGAGCGTGGATTTGCCCTAGGCTCCGTGTACTCAAGTCACCACTTCAATTCTTCAATTCAAGCCGTTAAATCCGTAAAAAAAAAAAAAAATAAAAAAAATAAATTTAAAAAAAACCGTCAACTTGATCGGTGAATATATTGGTAATAGTACAATAATAATATGTGTAATAAATAGAATACGAGTAGATAAGATTAAGTGAAAATACTAAATCTCGGAGGAACCGGAGGAGGATCCAATACAGGTGCGGCATAAGGACGGACAATTTTAAAAAAATCATAAAATTAGCAATTTTTATTGCAAAACAAATTTATTAACTTTGCAATTGAATAGCATTTTCGAAAGTTAACTGTGGAAAATCACGTCATTCAATTGGTGTTATTATTTAAAGTCGAAAACGCGAAAAAATCACAAGGGTGAAAAAGTAGGGAAAGTAGCAGATTTGAAAAAAAAATCATAGCACAAATTTTGTCAGAAATTATTAGTCAGAAATTGTTAATCGTCAGAAAAATTAAAATTAAATTTATCTTTCTATTTTATCTATCTGTAGCACAAATTAAATTTATCATTCTATTTTATCTATCTATAGCACAAATTAAATTTATCTTTCTATTTTATCTATCTAAATCACAAGGGTGAAAAAGTAGGGAAAGTAGCAGATTTGAAAAAAAATCATAGCACAAATTTTGTCAGAATTTATTAGTCAGAAATTGTTAATTGTCAGAAAAATTAAAATTAAATTTATCTTTCCATTTTATCTATCTATAGCACAAATTAAAATTTATCTTTCTATTTTATCTATCTATAGCACAAATTAAATTTATCTTTCTATTTTATCTATCTATAGCACAAATTTTGTCAGAAATTATTTGTCAGAAATTGTTAATCGTCAGAAAAATTAAAATTAAATTTATCTTTCCATTTTATCTATCTATTTATTTTATTATTTATAAAATTTATATTTTATTTTAATCTCGTACTGCTAATTTTTCATCGAACCTGTTCAATATTATCAAACCTCCCTTTCGACTAAATTTCGCCAACTATCAACGTCGAGGCATTATTTGAGGTGAGAGGTCAGGCGAGAGGCGTAGAAACTTTTTAACGACCCGTTTCCCATGAAGACGAGAGGAGAATATTATTGTCGAGGATAAAGAAACCTGATGCACAAGATGGATGGAATGGGTCTTGCTGGCGGGCGACTGGAAGGGGCCCCAGTGGTACCAACGTCAGAAAGAAGTCTACCCCAGGGCCCCATTTGAAGATGATTGTTCCCCTCATGGTCCCCATCTCTCGGTATGGCACCTAATTAAACGTTGAAAAGAGAGAAAGGCGCGGCTCCGAAGTCGATTGGATTCTCAACGGCGTTTTCTTATATGGCAGCGCGATATTAACGTCTAGAAAATGACTTAAAAAAAAAAAAAAAAAAAGAAAAAAAAAACATTCAAACGACTTATCACACTGAAATGGGACTACCTATAATATGGCGAGTTATCCATTTATGTAAACCACGAGTTTTGCGAGCTGTAGATTTTACAAATGCATAGTCAAAATATGTGTTATATAATTTGGAATAAATTATAATAATGATAATATTTTATAATTGAAGTGATAATTCTATGGCTACAGGACGACATGTGTTATAAAAATTTTGGCTGGTTTTCAGGAGAGAGAAAAAACGTTATAAACATAATGGGGCAATTGGTGTTATGAAGAGTGCAGAAATGGGGCAACCTGTGATATCATGCTACACGCATTGGAAGCTAGATAGTAGCTCAATTCAGGAAAACACCTTGATAACACTTTTCGCTGACAAGAATAACACATGTTTTTTAAGCGGGATCAACTCATTCCCAGCGCTACCAACAAAAAAACTTAGGCCGCCACGAGATTCGGATTGCAATTTTGAATAAAAATCATTCAAAACCTCAAAACCCATTTTTTCCATATCACATGACCTGCAGCCATCGATTTATTTAATTTATATTATGTTATTTTACAATAGAAAATAAAATCTCTCTATCTGTCTTTTATATTGTCAGCACTGGCAAGTCGCCATTGTGTCAGTCATTCAGTCAAGAAGTCATTCTGATCAAAAGACTTGTCAAATAGGTAAATAAATATGTTCATACCGAGATCCCCAAAAAATATATTTTTTTTCAAAAAGTGTTTAAAAAAACATTTTGTCTAAAGATGTTTAGACCTTTTGCAATTTCTGTGTTCCGTTAGACTTTAAATTTATTCTGATAAGGAATTTAATCGGCTTTTGGAAGATTCAAAAAATGTTTACAAGAGTCTTATAAAGTTGCATGCAAAATTTGCTTAAAAAATGGTTTATCGCGTTTTTCCCCTACTACCCAGAGAAAAATTCATTATTTGCGACTTCGAAGGTCATAATCCGAAGTAAAATTGAATTTGAACAGTTCTAGTGCTATGACATTTTTCGACTAGAAAAGCCGTTTTCGACTTAGAGCTTCCGAAATTTCGACCGCATGAATTTTGCCGGAAATTGTCATTTTTCAAAAAACGATTTTTTCGATTCGGCTTGAAAAATCAATTGCAACCAATACCAAATACGACTTTGTTTCGTAAAACATTGGATAACGCACCCTTCAAACCCAAGAATTCTTCTATGAGAGACTATTTCGAATTTCGAGGAAGTTTGTTGGAATCATTTTATAGAGTGGATAGTATAAAATGATATAAAACGATACAGAAGGAATCTGTTCTTGAGAGCTTCGCACATCATTATCTGCTCTTTCTTAGTCCCAAAGTAATCCTCGAGTTTTCCCCCTTTTTTGCGTCCAAAGATCTCTCAAGACATCTCAATAGCCCAAGGTTCCAGTGTTGTCCTTTTATTTGTCAGCCTACTTAGCGGAAAGATCAGAAAATTCTTCGGGGCGCAATAATCGCCTCGGAATGCCGTCCTCGAAGATCTTTTCCAGAACGGTTTTGAAACAAAAATAAACCCATTCGAAGATTTAACGGTTGCGCATTAACTGCGGACTCGAAATGTTCAACTTGAGGATTTTATTGCTCTCCGGCCCTCCTCGATATTGAAAAAAGTCGGCCCGCAAGCTCCGTTAAAAGTCGACAGTCCGAAGAGTGGCGCCTTTCGAGTTTATCTCAGCGAGATTTTTTGGTAATGGTCGATTTTACCTCTTGATTTCGGAATAGTTCGAAGGGGGATATATTATAAAATTTAGTAAGGGGGAGTGGGGACTGTCACTTTAAATTTCCACAGCACTTTCGCCGATTAGGGCATTGTAGGAAGGTTATTTAGGTTCATTTATTTACCGAAGAGCTAATAATGTAATGGGGGTGAGCAAGTCTTTATGGGGGAAGTAAGCCATTAGGGAGGAGCGCAAGTTAATAGAGAGGAGAGCAAGTCTTTATGGGGGGAGTAAGCAATTATCGGACAGGCGCAAGTTAATATGGGGGGAGCAAGTCTTTATGGGGGAAGTAAGCCATTTTGGGGGAGGGTGCAAGTTAATATGGGGCGGGAAAGACTTTATGGGGAGAGAGCAAGTTAATATGGGGTGAGGAAGTCTTTATGGGGGGAAGTAAGCCATTAGGGGGAGAGTGCAAGTTAATAGGGAGGAGAGCAAGTCTTTATGGGGGAGTAAGCAATTATCGAGCAGGCGCAAGTTAATATGGGGGGAGCAAGTCTTTATGGGGGGGAGTAAACCAATATTGGGAAGGCGCAAGTTAATATGGGTGAGCAAGTCCTTACGGGGGAAGTAAGCCATTTTGGGGGAGGGCGCAAATCAATATGGGGTGAGCAAGTCTTTATGGGGGAAATAATCCATTATGGGGCAGGTGAAGTTAATATGCGGTAAAAAAGTCTATATGGGGGAGAGTAAGCCATTATGGGGAGAGAGCAAGTTAATATGGGGTGAGGAAGTCTTTATGGGGAAGTAAGCCATTTTGGGGGAGGTTGCAAGTTAATATGGGGTGAGGAAGTCTTTATGGGGGAGAGTAAGCCATTATGGGGAGAGAGCAAGTTAATATGGGGTGAGGAAGTCTTTATGGGGGAAGTAAGCCATTTTGGGGGAGGTTGCAAGTTAATATGGGGGTGATCAAGTCATTATGGGGGGAGTAAGCCATTGTGGGGAGAGAGCAAGTTAATATGGGGTGAGCAAGTCTTTATGGGGGGGAGAGTAAACCATTTTGGGGGCAGGCGCAAGTTAATATGGGGTTCGCTATATTTTCTTAAAAGCATTAAATATTTGACGTTTTTCAAGAGCATTATTTTGAGCATTTTCTTCCATTTAAGGGCGTTTCATTGCGTTTCAAGTAAGAATTTTTACGGTATTTCAATATTTTTTTCGAACGTTGTCGTTCTCCAGCCGAATCGAATGAGAGTTATAATAGTTGAAATTAGGCCACATTGTTACGCCTTTATCTTTTCTCCCGTACGATCGCGTAATCTTCAAACGAAGCTCGCACACGCGATTGTGAAACCGAATCCATTTTCTGTCGCGCTCGCTCGTGTCAACACACCGACAGTGGCCTGTTCTCAGGTCGATCAGATACGAGCTGACAAAAAGGATGAGGGGAATATCGATTTGTGGTCGACTGTGCCGCTTCAACTGACGCCGATTGACGTGAGGTCTCGTGTTCGTAATTTATTCGGGCCACTTTTTCATCATTCCAGCCCCCTGGGCAGGGGGAGGGGGTCGAGTTACACAATCTCTTGGCTCGAGACTAGCGAACCGAAGGGGAAATTTAAATCGGATTTTTCTTCTTTCCAGTTCGCCGCTCGCAGGCGATCTAATTGCCCTAGCGAACGTTTTCTGAATTTCAAATCCCGCCTCGCGCCGAATTCGAATAATATTCGAGAATTCGCTTCGTCGAATAGACGAAAAATGAAAAGTTTCGCCGATCGGTTTTATTATTTCGACGGGAATACATTTTTTTCTTTCACGCGAAATTTTTTCAATAAAATAAATAGGTAATTAATCAATAAATATTAGTATCATCATCATCATTATCATAATAATTATTATTATTGTTATCATCATCATCATTATTATTATTATTTTTCACTGTTTACAAAACAAATAGCAAGTAATTATTACTTTTACATTTACAAAATTATTATTATTATTATTATTATTATTATTATTATTATTTATTACTACTATAATTATCATTAATTATTTTTATTTATTATTATTGTTATTATTTCATGTGTAATTTATTTTTAGGAAATTGTTTTCTATATTTCGCGGAATGAAGGGAAAGGGCGACCAAAGAGCGACCGTCGAGGATGAAATTTAGAGCGAAAATCGCTTCCGTTTGAAATCGCGGTCGCTTCACTTCTGCGAACTCGTCGTCGTCGAAAAGGTCACCGATGGCAATTATCTAACCTCGCGGTCCCTTGGCATTCTAATGGCTCAGTTGAGATGTCGGAAAGAAAGGAAGGGGAAGGGCCTAGACGCGTCGAAGGGTGAAACGAAGAAGAGCCGCAGTCCAGCGAGAAGGAATGCTCTCGAAGAGCTCTCGGAATCCGCTGGGCAGCTGAGTCGGCAGCCGAGGACTCCACCTCCACCTAGAACACCGCCACTTGGAACTCGGAGCGCTCCTCGGGGCCGCATCACCTGAAACAAAGTCTCCCCCTTCGCCGACGAGTTCAACCTTCGGAGAATCCTCTTAAAACATTCCCGCGGCCGTTTGAAATATATCGCGGGAAACCTTTTCCCCGAGGCCGCCACTTTTCTTCTCCTCCGCCTCGCCGAAGCTCGACAAATATTTATACAATTTGACTGCGACAATGGACAACGCGCGTGTGCGTGTGTGCGTGAGCGATGCTCGCCACTCAAAAGAGGGGAAAAAAGCGAAGATGGGAAGATTTTTCGCGAGTGAAAAAAAAAAAAAAATAAATAAATAAAAATAAAAATAATAATGGCTGTCTGAAGACTGGGGGAGGGAGAGAGAGCGAGAGAGATTCGGGGAGGAAGAGAGTGAGTGAGAGGGGAAGAGAGTGATATAGAGTGAGAGAGGAAGAGAGTGATATAGAGCGAGAGAGGAAGAGAGAGAGAGCAGCTGCTTCATCTTGATTTAAAACTTCCCTTTTTGCAACGGAGAGCGCTGCCCGAAGGCCTAATTGTTTTCTCCCAGATGGGCATCGCTTCAGTTCCGCTTTGGAAAGTTCGGTTTGTCACGAGGGAGAAAAAAATGGAAAAATAAAACGACATTTGGCGTTTATTTTTCGACTATAGACTTTCCGGAGCTGCTTATCGCCATTTCGAACGTTTCGAAACTTTAATCGTTGATAAATATAGATTTGGAACAAGTTTTTCGAACGTGGTCAAAGTTGGTCAGATATAAAGAGACTCAAAAAGCATAATAACGTTTGAATAAAATAACTGAAAATGCGTTTTGCGAGGAAGTACTGCATGTTACCCAAATAATAAAAATCATGCGATATTCAGCTGTCATATAGAAAAATTCAAAGTCCCCCAGCGTTCAAATATATTCCAATTTGCGGCCTGTAAAAATCAAAATACTGTCAACGTGCAAATAACGCGGAAGTGCTGTATGTGACCCACTAGATAGGAATCGGGCATCCTTCAATCGCCATCAGAATCATTTTAAGGCCTTAAACATTCAAATACATCGAGTTTTGCGGCCTGTAAAAATCAAAAACAAAATAGGCCCTAGTGAAATCGTGAAAAATGCTCATAACGTGGAGGTACTGTGTGTGAACCAACATACAAAAAAACCTGGTGTAATCTGCTCACTATAGCAAACATTTTAACACCTCAAACGTGGAAAAATATCGACTCTTTCAGCCTGCGAAAATCGAAACAGAAAAAAAAAACTTTGAACCGTTCTATCTCAAATGCGCAGCGTGTTTTTCAAATTTCAATAAAAGCCAATTTTGCTCATCTACTGGGAAAACATTTCCTAAAAATTTCATCGAGTTTCATTCATTTTTCAGGGAGATATGGCCATTTATGTTAGTTTGTGACCACAGACAGACGGACACAAAATTTCCTCCAACGGGAACTCGGTTCCAAATACTTCCATTTACTAAGTAAACATGGAAATAAAAAAAAATCAGTAAAACACTTATCTAACCAGCAAAAATCGAAATTCAACATTGTACTCCATTTTGTTCCACATTCTGAATGAAAACTAGCAAAAAAAGGCGGCCCAAAGGCGGCAAGGCAACGTGGCGGCAGGCTACGCCACGTTGCTTCTCTACGTTCGATTCGAGCATCGGTCCGCGCCACGTCCGCTCCAGACGTCTTTTATGTCCGTTGTACGTTACATTAAAATGCGGCTAGGGCCAGATTGGCTCTAACGGTCACGTTTTGGCCGCTTTCAAGCCTCAAAGGTTGTCAAGTTCACCAAACGTCACCGCATGCAATTGCTGTCTAAATCGGACGTAATTCCTCGGCAACACTGTAAATCGTCAACAGAGAGCACTTCTGGTCACGTTGAGGCTGATATTCCGCTGGACGCGTTTCGACGGATAAAGCGACGCCGCCTTTACGTCCAAATACGTGCGGACAAATACGTAAGAACGAATACGTACGGACAAATACGTACGAACGAATAAGTACGGACAAATACGTACGAACGAATACGTACGGACAAATACGTACGAACGAATACGTACGGACAAATACGTACGAACGAATACGTACGGACAAAATACGTACGTCCAAATACGTACGGACAAATACGTAACGTACAAATACGTACTTATTCCATATAAGTCGATCGACCGAGGTCCTGTTAGAAGAAATTTTCATAATACTGCGATATTTATACTGGTATACTTTACTGTAAAATATTCTGTATACTTGGATTCACTTTCTCGAGTGTCTGTGTGTCCGTCTGTCCTCTGTGGTAGAAAAGTAACATAAATCGCCATATCTCCCTGAAAAATGGATGAAACTCGATGAAATTTTCAGGAAATATTCTCCCAGTAAATGAGCAAAATTCGCTTTTATTGAATCTCGAACAACACAGTGTCCATCTGGAATATAACCGTTCATATTTTTTTTTTTGCTGTTTCGAATTTTACAGGCCGTAAGAGTCAATATTTTCACAAGTTTGAGGATTCAAAATGTTCCTTATAGCGAGCAGGTGATGGTTGATTTTTTGCGCATTGGGTCACACTCGGTACCTCCACGTTATGAGCTTTTTTCACGATTTCACTCCAGCGTATTTTGTATTTTGATTTTTACAGGCCGCAAAAATCAATATACTTGAACGTTCAAGGGATTACAATGTTTTGGACGTCAATTGAATGATGCCTGATTTTTTTTCAATTTGTAACTACCTGTTCGTGTTGGCGTTTCGATATCGACAGTCGCGTGAACGGTAGGAAATCGAATTCGACGAAAAACGCTTCTTGACGAACTCTTTGTTTTTACTTGAAACGTCGAATAATCCGATCTGCGTGTTGTACACTGTAATTTGTTATGTAGATCCGAAAAAGACCCGCGAGGCATTTATTCGAGTTGGAAACGGTAATTTCGACGAAGGAGATTCAAGGGGGGGAATTTTTGAATATTGAACGGCCCAACGAAGCGTCAATATATATTTTCCGTGCTGGAGCCGTCCTTTGGCTCGATATCGTGTTCTCTGTTGATAGTTGAGCGAACGAAGACTCAAAAAGAAGGGAATCCAGAAAAGTTTTCGATGTTGTTCAATGCGAGAATCGGGAAAATCTGGACACTGAATTTTTTCTTTTTAGATAGTTCGCACTCTCTGCTTGGCACAGAAAATCCTGAATTTTCGTGCGGTCGATCTTTGTTTAATCTCGCGAATTTCACTTGAACCTCAACTGGAGCTTGAAGTTTTCTAATTTGATGAGACAATGTTGAAGTTGTGAATCGACTATTAACGGTTTTAATCGATAATTATTCATCATCGGAGCTAGAATAAAAACGCTACAGATTGTACAGCGGTTCATTATTCGTCCAGTTAAAAAAAATATAAGAAGACAATCCATTTTTCATAGTAATAATTCCGAACATTTTTAAATATATACACCAAACAACGGATTGGTAAAAGGGAAAACTCCGCAGCAACTATTGACATTTTATTCAATATTATTTTTCTTCACCTTCAAATTGAAAGCTAAATTTTTCGCCTAACGTTACAGCTGAAAAGAGTATATTTGACGATCATAGACTGTATTGATTCATTGTATTTGTTTGTACATATAGAAGAAATTAAAAAAAAAAAAAATTCCAACGAGTATAAAACGATTTTTATAGCTGATTAAAATACAAAACCTCGAAAATTCGACAATAAAGCTGCGATAACTCGAGAATAAATAAAGCTATCGACCCCGCGATAGTCTCATTCGATTCAGCGTCCAAGAATCTATAGAAATTGATACCTAACACGCCTTTGTCCGAAAAACATAAGAAAATACGAATTTTCTCCCCCTCAAAACCCACAAAAATACCTTAAAAATTGAGCAGACAATGCGTTTCAAGGATTAGACCGTTGTGAGACCGAGATTGTTTTTTGGTGAAAATTTAAAGAATTTAGCTATTATAGTTTGGTCGGCGTACGGAGTTTTTTACTGGATAATCGAATTCTACATGCCTTGACACGCAAAACGTCAAATTTTGAGAAGCGGTTAGAAAATAAACCAAAATTAAAATCGGCGATAATGACGGCTCAGCACGAACGGAATATTCCAAGTTGCGAGTCACAAAGGTGCGACCCGTTTTGAGAACAACAATCGAAAATTAGAACGTCGGATCAATATTGGTTCAAGTGTGGGAAGATGCTCCTTTGAAACTATCCGACTCGCAGGTGTCGCTTTTTGGAAAATGAAGCAACGCCTAAAAACTCCTTGTTCAATATAAACTTGAAGATGCCAGAGCTGAAGGTAGATCTAGGCTGACAGATTGAATAGCAGGCCGTTCTTTCCTTCGGTAAATCACGTCGCGTGAAAACGTGAGATGAAAACGCCTAAAACGCTGCATACGATTTAACAGTAGTTTATTATTAGTTTGCTTCAATTTATGAACTAAGAAGTTCATAAATTACTTCTTTTTGTGACAGGAACTATTCTCAACATTTCCACCTAACGGCAGGTTGGTAAATATGAGGGAAAACTCCTATGCAACTAAGGCAATTTTATTATTTTTCATGATTAAATAATTAACATTTTATTTCATTTCATTTCATTATCAATATTCAATATCATCTGATCTCCTAGTACATAGGCAAGTTCGACCCAAGTTTTCCCTTTCGCATTTCTTCCCTCGGCAATTCTCCAATCGTTTTCTCCTCTACAAGGCGAGCCACGATTTTCCGAAGAAAAACGTTTTTAGTTTATTTTGCACTTCGGTATATTATGATGGGAAAAAATTTCTAATCCCCTTCAAAATTAGAGTTTGCATGTATAGAATCCGAACAGCTAATTTAAAAAAAAAAACCTGATTTTTCTCATTTGCCGTGGCAACATTACCTGAAAATTTAATTGACCTTCATTCATTTTTCAAGAAGATACGGCGATTTATGTCACTTTTTGAAAGCAGACAGACGGAAGTGTGTACAGAAGGACGCAAGGACAGACGGACGCACGGACAGAAGGACGCACGGACAGAAGGACGCACGGACAGAAGGACGCACGGACAGAAGGACGCACGGACAGAAGAACGCACGGACAGAAGAACGGACGGAAAGAAGGACGCACGGACAGATGGCCGCACGGACAGAAGGACGCACGGACAGATGGCCGCACGGACAGACGGACGCACGGATAGACAGACGGACACAAAGACACTTGATCTCTCTCTCTCTCTGTCTCTCTCTCGAAATAGTCTCCGACCATAATACTACAGGAATGTCTTCCAATAAGAACTCCGTTTCGAATTCGACCTCTCAGACGATCACAATACTTCCATTTACTTTGTAAACATGGAATTGCAATTTTCTTTCAGTCAGTTATGCATTTAATTAATATTTTCCGATGTTTTTGAACTACGTGTGTGCGATATCAATTTCTATTGAATTTTGGACGCTGAATCGAACAAGATAATAACGGAGCACATAGCTCTAACGGTTTTCGAATTATCGCAGCTACTGTGTGGAATTTTTGAGGTTTTGAAAGATTCACCATAATAACTCGAGCGTTAACGGTTTAAAAATCGTTTTATACTTGATGGAATGCTCTTAAAACGCTCTTAATCTTAGACGAATAATTAACTCTTAAACGAATAATTAAGAAAAATAATAAAATTTCCACTTTTGCTATTAATTTCGTATATTGAATTAATTTTGTTTACTGCGCAAAATCCGCATCGAATTTCCTCCCTCGCTCCGACATTCTGATATTTTCGAATTAAACGCGGCTCAAAATTATCGGCCTGCACCTCGGAAATATTCGTGGAGCATTCCCAAACGTCGTAGCAGGATCTCGTGAGCGAAGGAAAGAGAATTCCGCCCGGAGGATCGCCCGAGGAGATGGGCGTATACTGTAGCCCTGAAAATTCTTATCTGCTCAAGTTCGTGAACGTAATTGAACGTCTCGAGCTGAGCTGGAACCGGCAATATCCGAATTGTGAAGTTTTCTAAGTTCAATACGAAGCCCGATCTGGTCGGCGAGACATGAAACGCTCTTATAAAAACAAAGATACGAATCTAACAATCCGAAACGCGAAAGAGGTTCGTATTTATTGAACAATAGATTCTTCCGATTTTCACCGCGAAATTATTTTATACTGTACGCATTTCCGACGAGGTTGAATTGAATTTCATTCAACCGAATGAAATTAACGAATTAATTGTCTAAATCGAGCGAGTTTCAGGTGAAAAGCGAGGGAAGAAGAATTTTTCCACAAAAAAAAAAAAAATATATATATATTGAAAAAATATATAAAATATATGTATTGTGAAAAAATTCTCTAAATTTACCATAGGTAATTACAATTCAATATAGAATCGATAAAATTATCCCCTCGACCGATTTCATCGCTGAAAATGAATATTTTTCATCTGAAAATCGAAGAAGGAATTTCCATTTTTAGTCGACAGTGCATCGAAAAAATGACACCCCGAGATGTCGAAACAAATCGACAATCGTCGTCGTAATCTCGAGTGTTTACACGGTTCTATTTTTATTTTATACCGTCGTCTTCAAACTGCGTACTACGAGGGGCCACGTGAAAATCGTCACGCCCACAGAAGGCCATGACGTACAATTGATTAGCGTTATCTCTGGTTTTTTGACCCGTTTCGGAACTTGTCGTTTTCAAGTTTATCGCAGCGAACCAGGAAACGTCGATTTCGTAGATTTTTCGCTGAGTTTGTAAATAAAGTACCGTCGAAGTGATTCGAAAACCGCTCAACAGATTTTGACGGATCGATCTGATGATAGGGAAAAATTGATTAGGATCGGAATGTAAGCTTTAATAATTTTTTTCCGACTCTTCGAATTACCTAGTAGATCTTTTGATGTTCAAACAGCGGGCGAGAATTAGTGACAGCTTAAAAAATCGATAGAACCGATTGGAGAAATAAATTCGATTTTTAATCCGTTCAATTTTTCGCCAGAGAAAAATGAGGGTAAATTTTATCAATTTTTTGAGTACTTTTTCATCTTATTTCGATCGATATAAGTAAATATCCCCATTTCAGAAACCGAATAAACTTAAACAAAACCAGTGGTGTGCATAGATCACATAGTTTTTTCATGTCCGAGTTCGCAAACAGATATGATCAATTATAAAATCGTGAAACTCATTCAAAGGCCGCAACGTTCGTAAATTAAAATATTTACATAGAAAACTAGCCAGGAGATCCAAAAAGAGAAAAACACGGAGTTATAGTGTGTGAGCCAAACGATACAGTATAGGTTCTGTAAAATAGATTATTTTTACAGCATGAAGACAAAAAAAAATTAAAAAATAAAATTTGTAATCACGAGAAAGTACGGTGAGAGAAACTAACGATAAAAATCAAGCGCCATTCACTCGTCGTAGCAAACATTTCAAGACCTTAGTGGCCTTGGGTTTAAATGTAATAGTTTTTGCTGCCTGTAATAATCAAAATAGAAAATCAAATGGCGAAAAAGCTCACTCCTTTGAAGTAATGTGTGTTATCCGAAAACGGCTAATATTGCACATTTATTCCCGGTAAATTAACTGAAAAATTGCATTTTGTTCATTTTTCTGAGATACGGCAATTTTGTCACTGTTCGACCACACACGGACGGACAGACACACACTGAAAATGTAATTGAGCTTCAGTCATTTTTCAAGAAAATATGTCGATTTGTGTCACTTATCGACGGATGACAAAGGGACGTATGGACAGAAGGAAGCACGGACAGACGGGCGCACGGACAGACGGACGCACGGACAGACGGACGCACGGACAGACGGACGCACGGACAGACGGACGCACGGACAGACGGACGCACGGACAGACGGACGCACGGACACACACTGAAAATCTAATTGAGCTTCAGTCAGTTTTCAAGAAAATAGGCCGATTTATGTCACTTATCGACAGACGACAAATAGACGTATGGACAGAAGGAAGCACGGACAGACGGACGCACGGACAGACGGACTCACTTGTTCTGAAGAATAAAAAATGTCTCTGAGTATAGTGCAATGAAAACTTATTCCGAGCTCAACATATTTTCAAAATCAATTTTTCAAAATACTTCAATTAATTACGTAAACATGGAAGTAAAAACATCAACTGCTTCTTCGCAAGCGTATAATTGACAGCTAACATCGCTGCATTTGCTCGACAAATTATCGCTCCGCCGATTTCACAGAAGATAAAACTATATTAACGCGATACACAGTCGGAAGAAGGACCTGCTTTGCGATAAACTCATGGTAATTTATTCCGGCGGATAATTGCTCCAGCTGAGGGAACATGCCGGAAATAATTCGCCGGCCCGAGAAAAACGATTCTTTTCATTTTCTATTGAGAGACGCGCGATCGACATCGGCGGTTCGAATTTAAGCCGAATAATATATGATCCCACGAATATCAACAGCGAAAAATAAAAGGATCGATTACTGTGCGTTTCCTTTTGGTTTATTATTAAAATAAACCATTGTAATCGCCCAAGAAAAATAATTATCTAACCCCTTTTCGAATAATTTTCTAAAATTCTGTCCGTCAGTCCGTCCGTCCGTCCGTCCGTCTGTGTGGTCACAAAATGACATAAATGGCCATATCGCCCTGAAAAATGAATAAAATTCAACGACATTTTAAGGCAGTTTGTCTAGTGAACGAGCAAAATTAGCAATTGTTAAATTTTAAAAAACACACTGCGCATTTGAAATATAAGGGCTCAAAGTTTTTTTCTGTTTTTATTTTTACAGGCTGTAAGAGTGAATATTTTTCTATGTTTGAGGGCTTAAAATGTTCGCTATCGCAAGCAGGAAACACTCGATTTTTTGTATATTGGGTCACACACAGTGTCTCCACGTAATGAGCCTTTTTTGCGATTTCACTAGTGCATGTTTTGTATTTTGATTTTTACAGGCCGGAAAAACTCAATGTATTTGAACTTTCAAGGCCTGAAAATGTTTATGTTTTTGAGTTTTACGGCCTGTAAAAATCAAAATACAAAAAATGCACTAGTGAAATCGTGAAAAAGGCTCATAACGTAGAGGCACTGTGTGTGATCCAATATACAAAAAATCTGTTGTTTTTTTTTTGCTTGCGATAACGAACATTTTAAGCCCTCAAACAGAAAAATATTCACTCTTACAGCCTGTAAAAATAAAAACAGAAAAAACATTGAGCCCTTATTATATCTCAAATGCACAGTGGGTTTTTTAAAATTCAATAACAGCTAATTTTGCTCGTTCACTAGAAAAACATTTCCTTAAAATGTCGTTGAATTTTATTCATTTTTCAGAGATATGGCCATTTATGTCATTTTGTGACCGCAGACGGACGGACCGACGGACCAACAGACGGACGGACCAACAGACAGACGGACCAACGGAAGGACGGACAGACTGACGAACGGACAGACGGCTTACGGTAGACAGACAGAACTTTTTTATTGGATATTCGGAATTCTACATGCCTTGAAACGTAAAATTTCAAATTTTGAGGGGAGGTTTTTAGGAAATTATTTTTCTTGGGCGATTACAATGGTTTATTATTCAAATAAACCAAAAACCCGGCGGATAATACGTAGAAAAGGAAGAACCGATTGGCAATCGCTTTCCTTATTCTAATGAACGATCTAGGAAACTTGGACGTCGAGATTTGTGATACAACTTGAGGAAACGCAGCACGTGGCCGAGTGCACCTTCAAACAGGTTTTGGTCCCAGCACTTCCACTTCTTGTCGGCCGACAACTACGGACTCTGAATTGCCAATCGGTTCAGCGGTGAAAGTCATACATATATACGCGTGGATCGGATACTTGCCTATCCAATTATTTCATCTATTGTTAAACGCTTCCGTTATAATTCTCGCCGCCCGTTCCATATTCCGGTCGATCATTTGCTCGTCGAGCGAAAGTCGCTTGCTGGAGAACCGGATTTTCTCGCGTTTCTCGTCAATAAACGCTCGAAAAGCGAGCGAGTGGAAAAAACGACGCGTTCCAATTATGTAATAGCAATACCTAAATAAAAAGCTAATATATAAAAATAAATAATAATAAATAAAATTGCAAAAATAAATAAAAATGCAAAAATAAATAAATGAATAAAAATGCAAAAATAAATAAATAAATAAAAATGCAAAAATAAATAAATGAATAAAAATGCAAAAATAAATAAATAAATAAAAATGCAAAAATAAATAAAAATGCAAAAATAAATGAATAAATAAAAATCTATAAATCAAAGGCAATGAATAAAAATAAAATAAAAAGCTGCAAATGATTGTAGACGTTTATTATTCCTTCGCTTCAATAATGATTTAAGAATATTATCCATTCGTGATAGTAATTATTCCGAATATTTGTGAAGGTTCTCACCGAAAAACAGAATGGTCTATAAGGAAAACTCCTCAGCAACAATAGTAATTTTCATCATTCTTATAACTTCTTTGTTTACGTAGTATTGTGATCGTCCGAAGAGTCGACTTCTCAACGGAGGTGATTTTGGAAGCAATTTTTATACTACTATACTCACTAACACTTCCTGAACAAGTTGGATCCTATTGGAAGAGATTTTCATGGTACCTACTATACTCAGAATCGCTTTCTGAACAAGTGTCTGTGTGTTCGTGTGTCTATGGTAAAAAAATTACACAAATCGTCATATCTCCGTGGGAAATGAACGAAACTCTATGAAATTTTAAAGGCATGTTTTCCCAGAAATTGTACGAAATTGGCCGTTTCCGGATTTTGGATAACACATAGTAGTTCCGAGATATAAGCGTTCAACGTTTTTTTCTCTTTTTTTTTTTACCGGCTATACTTATATAAGTCAATATTTTTCTACGTTTGAGGTCTTCAAATGTTTGTTATAGTGAGCAGAGTACAGCAGATTTTTTTTTGTATAATGGTTCACACACAGTACTTCCACGTTATGAGCACTTTTCACGATTTCACGAGTGCATATTTTGTATTTAGATTTTTACAGGCCGCAAAACTCAATTTATTTTAATGTTTAAGGCCTTAAAATGTTCGAGATGGCGATTGAAAGATGCCTGATTTTTATTTCACTCTCTCTCTGTGATGCTGTATAGGAAGTTTTGCGATTATTTTCTATTCACCCCAATCTTCGTATTACCAAAAAGGTGTCTACAATAAAAAAAATTTCATTTCATATTTTCGTGCACTTATGGCAATTCCTATCAAACCCGTTCACCGACGGAGATGAGTTTTAAAAGCGATAAAAATCGCCTTGCATTGAACCGTGTGGAAGCACTGGTCAAAATTCTCTACAGAGAGAAACCTCTACATGAGAAGGTATTTTAATGGAGCATTCTACAGTTTGCTACGCAAGAACGTACGCGGTGGAAAAATCTCAAGGAGATTGTCGAACGCTTATGAAACGTCTGGTTCTTTTGTGAGAAGGAGAGACCGTGCCCAATTTCCCTTACAAATTAAAGTCCACGCGCATCCTAGGCTTCTCGTACAAGAAAAGGAAATTCTCAACGTCGTACACACATCGCCTCGGGATGTCATGTATAAAAGTGAAGGTTACTCAAAGCAGAAGAGACCACGACAATGCTCCTCTGAAAGCAACATTCGAGCGTTAATAATAGTTTCGTAGTCCGAATCATAATATTCGAGTTTTGGAACCGATCGAAGTCATCTACTCGAACGTCGGTTTTTGATATTTACTTTCATCTTCCAATAGTAAAAGAAATTGATCGTCCAAAAGTCGAATCCGGAAGAGATTTTATTTATTTTAGGTTCTTTTATTTATTATATTTATTTTATTTTACTTAATTGATTTATTTATTTTAGGTTCTTTTATTCATTTTATTTTATTTTATTTATCCATTTTAGGTTCTTTTATTTTTTTATTTTATTTTACTTTATTTTATTTTAGGTTCATTTATTTATTTCATTTCATTTCATTTTATTTTATTTTTAACCGACTTCAAACAAGGAGGAGGTTACTATAGTTGACATGCGGGTTTTTTTAAATTTATTTATTTTATTTTTTAATTTATTTTCATTTTATTTTATTTTATTTATATAAATGTATTAGTGGAGGTTAGTAATTTATTTTACCTTCACATTTTTCAGATAAGAATGTTTTTGGAGGACGGAAATTTATAAAAAGGAAAACGGTGCGCCCGGCAAAAAAAAAATCACAAATTTTTTTTCTGGAAGGCTGTTTGAGGTAAGGTCGCCGACCTAGGCCTAAAATCGCTCCTTCCTTTGATCGTTTTCACTTGAATAATCTCAACGATTCGAGCTAATTATAATGAATTCCGTTGGAATATTGGAGAAAAACAGTTGGAAGTATAAGGGAAATCGGCACTCGACCCGATTTGACCGATACGAAGCTATTTCATATTTTCCAGGCTCCAATCACACACGGATTACATTTGAATTCGAGCGTAATTATCAACAACCTCATTAGTCTTCTAATTGGTCGAGGGAAATTCCACTCGCCGCTAACGATGTTGTGAAAGACGGATGTTTTCGATAAAATATTACCGAAATTCCTCTAAGCTAAAAAAAGAGGCGCAAAGTTCTTACAGCGGTTTATTATTCCCTCGCTTCAATTGCGATCAAAGAAGATCGTCCATTTGAGATAGATTCTGAACGTTAACAAAATCAAACAGATTGGTAACAGCAAGAGGACACTTCAAAACAACCATTTTGATTTCGAGCATTTTTATTTTTCTTAATTATCATATTGAAAGTTAATTATTATTACCTACTGATAATATCATTAATATCAAATATTATTCGCCTAGCGGTAAAGCTGAAGAGTGTTCATCGAGAGTTGAACGATTTTTATAGCTCCAACAAAACTTTTCGAATAATAGTCTCAAGCTTTATCTATTAAAATCTCCAAGAATCTACGCAAAAGCTGCGATACTCGAGAACCAATAAAGCTATCGACTTCACGATGGTCTCATTCGATTCAGCGTTTATAATTTATTTCAAATACACATTTTTCTGGAAAACGTTGGAAAATACGAATTTTCTCCCCATCAAAACCCCTCAAAAATACCATTAAAATTGAGGTAGTGATTTGGCTAAAGAATTGAGCCATTGTCAGACCAAGATTGATTTTTGGTGAAAATTTCAAGAATTTAGCCTTTATAGATTCTTCAGAAAAGTGTTGATGGCGTTCGGCGGACAGACAGATTTTGGTTTATTATTGAATAATAATTATTTGGTTTATTATTGAACAAAAATATTTTGGTTTATTATTGAATAACAATAATAATTTATTATTATAATAAATAATAAAATAATAATAATAATAATAATAATTTATTATTAATAATAATTTATTATTATAATAAATAATAAAATAATAATAATAATTTATTATTAATAATAAATTATTATTATAACCCAAAATATTGTTATTCAATAATAACCCAAAACATTGTTATTCAATAATAAACCAAAATATTGTTATTCAATAATAAACCAAATTATTATTGTTCAATAATAAACCAAATTATTGTTATTCAATAATAAACCAAACTATTGTTATTCAATAATAAACCAAACTATAATTATTATTCAATAATAAACCAAATTATTATTATTCACTACCTACTAAACCATTGTAATCGCCCAAGAAAAAAGATTTTCCATCTCCTCCTCAAAATTTGATGTTTTACGTTTCAAGGTATGAAGAATCCGAATATCCAATTTAAAAAAATCTGTCTGTCCGGCCAACTAATGAATAATAATACTTTTTCCGGCCTAACTATAATTAGCACTATAAACTATAATATCTTGATCAACAATCTTGAAATTTTCATCAAAAAATCAATATCCTGAAAACCTGAAGAAAACTTTATTGGGAGAGCGGAATGGACATCACCTCCACTCCACGTTCCATTTTGTTATTGATTCGCAAAAAAATAATATTGTTGCTATAATTGAAATATTATTTTTCAATACAAATAAAGTTCTCATTTATTAAAAAAAAAAAAAATTAAAAATTAAAAAAACTAATAAAAACAATAGCTAGGGGAACTATTGGCATTACTAGTTGCAATTTCGCTCTACTATTATTAACAACAATCGGCCGACATTTTCTTTCGAATTCGAACCCGTTCGTTCCTTAAAAAGCTTTCCAAGTCGTGACTATCGACATTGTACAGCCGTTGACCGATCGATACAATGTCACGTAGACGAAAGAACGTGCCAGTATCCTTTTCGACTGGAAGAGCTCTTCTGATCCTGCAGGACCAAGTCGCAAGCCCAAGGACTTCAATGCTCGCAGCTAAAATTCCTCCTCGCGTCTCGACTGTAACTTCTTCCATAGAGGCACCGACGAAATTTCAAACGTTCTCCTCAGCTCGAGTATCTTCATCGGTTCACTGTTGAAGATTGTAATTCGAAATTCTCTCGGTTCCAAGTCGGCTTCATCACGTAGAGACTCGCTTGATCCTCTCCTCTTCGTAGCACTCGAACTCCCTCTGATTACAGTCGGAGTCGACTCCTCGGGCTGTCATTACCGCAAGACGTAACCGCTCATTACGAATACGAAGATTCTTCATCTCGGATGTTCCAACGTTTCCACCCGCCCTATTGGCGATTCCCTTGAATTCCAAGCTTCGAAATAGTCACGTCAGCTCACTGAACTACGAACGATAAGGTGTAGAAGTAAAACTGTACTGGAGAACATAGTTCGAGGTTGATGAAGCGTCTCTGTCATTAATTTACAGCATTTTTACTGATCCACTTTCAAGAAAATGTCCCCCCAATTACAAACAGTACCTACTGAAATAAACGCTATCGCAAGCAAACCAGAGGCTTTTTTCTTTAATTAATTTATTTTTTAATTAATTATTTATTTATTTATCATTTATTTATTTTTTCTATTTTTATTTATTTATATTTTATTTATTTATTTTTTTTTTTACTTCCATGTTTAGGACTGTTTAGGACAGTAAATGGAAATATTGCGAAGGTCCGAAAACTCGAATTCGATTACACAGGTCTGCGACATAAAAATTGTTTAAAATTGAATAAGTGATTTTTATAGTATTTTCAACGCTAATTTCGGGGAAAATAGTGAAAAAATTCCATCACGTACAGTTATTTCACAAACTGCTTGTCTATTATCTAACATAGCACGAAGGCTTTCTCCGAAAATTGGGAAACAAATATAGTTGAAGTAGATTCACTTGGAATCGCCGCTGTAGAAACGGGTACGTGAAAATGCTACAACAGGAAGGCTGTGAAAGAACGGGATGGCGGAGAAGTGTATCGACAGAAAGATAGACTGAGAGGAGAAGGAGCGGGAGAATGACGTTCTTATCTCAGGCTTGGAAGGATGCTCTAATTCCACCAGCCTCCAATGATTGATTCCATATTAGACTCCTCACCTCATCTACAATCTTCCTCGATTCCATAGTTCCGTACTCTAGTGAGTTTTTCCTGGTTTATCCGATTCAAACTAAAGGAAGGAGTCTTTGTCGGACCAGACATTAGAAAACTGATGAGAGATCTCAATTTTGGTGATACTATAAGGACTTATGAGCTTAAAGAGAAATGTAAGTGTTGTAGATATATGTAGTTTATAACATGTATTATACCTACATGAAATAAAATCCTTTAACTTAAGAAAAAAATTGAAAAATTGCTAAAATGTTGTTATTTTACCAAAAAGTAATTCCTTTTTTGTGAGAAAACCTTACGTGATAGGAAAAAAAATGGATTGCATTTTTGCAATCAGCGCTGAAAAATACGTAAAAATCAGTTATCCAATTCCTAACAATTTAAAAATATATTCCCTTGAATTCCAAGCTTCGAAATAGTCACGTCAGCTCACTGAACTACGAACGATAAGGTGTAGACGTAAAACTGTACTGGAGAACATAGTTCGAGGTTGATAAAGCGTCTCTGTCATTAATTTACAGCATTTTTACTGATCCACTTTCAAGAAAATGTCCCCCCAATTACAAACAGTACCTACTGAAATAAACGCTATCGCAAGCAAACCAGAGGCTTTTTTCTTTAATTAATTTATTTTTTAATTATTTATTTATTTATTTATCATTTATTTATTTTTTCTATTTTTATTTATTTATATTTTATTTATTTATTTTTTTTTTACTTCCATGTTTAGGACTGTTTAGGACAGTAAATGGAAATATTGCGAAGGTCCGAAAACTCGAATTCGATTACACAGGTCTGCGACATAAAAATTGTTTAAAATTGAATGAGTGATTTTTATAGTATTTTCAACGCTAATTTCGGGGAAAATAGTGAAAAAATTCCATCACGTACAGTTATTTCACAAACTGCTTGTCTATTATCTAACATAGCACGAAGGCTTTCTCCGAAAATTGGGAAACAAATATAGTTGAAGTAGATTCACTTGGAATCGCCGCTGTAGAAACGGGTACGTGAAAATGCTACAACAGGAAGGCTGTGAAAGAACGGGATGGCGGAGAAGTGTATCGACAGAAAGATAGACTGAGAGGAGAAGGAGCGGGAGAATGACGTTCTTATCTCAGGCTTGGAAGGATGCTCTAATTCCACCAGCCTCCAATGATTGATTCCATATTAGACTCCTCACCTCATCTACAATCTTCCTCGATTCCATAGTTCCGTACTCTAGTGAGTTTTTCCTGGTTTATCCGATTCAAACTAAAGGAAGGAGTCTTTGTCGGACCAGACATTAGAAAACTGATGAGAGATCTCAATTTTGGTGATACTATAAGGACTTATGAGCTTAAAGAGAAATGTAAGTGTTGTAGATATATGTAGTTTATAACATGTATTATACCTACATGAAATAAAATCCTTTAACTTAAGAAAAAAATTGAAAAATTGCTAAAATGTTGTTATTTTACCAAAAAGTAATTCCTTTTTTGTGAGAAAACCTTACGTGATAGGAAAAAAAATGGATTGCATTTTTGCAATCAGCGCTGAAAAATACGTAAAAATCAGTTATCCAATTCCTAACAATTTAAAAATATATTCCCTTGAATTCCAAGCTTCGAAATAGTCACGTCAGCTCACTGAACTACGAACGATAAGGTGTAGACGTAAAACTGTACTGGAGAACATAGTTCGAGGTTGATAAAGCGTCTCTGTCATTAATTTACAGCATTTTTACTGATCCACTTTCAAGAAAATGTCCCCCCAATTACAAACAGTACCTACTGAAATAAACGCTATCGCAAGCAAACCAGAGGCTTTTTTCTTTAATTAATTTATTTTTTAATTAATTATTTATTTATTTATCATTTATTTATTTTTTCTATTTTTATTTATTTATATTTTATTTATTTATTTTTTTTTTTACTTCCATGTTTAGGACTGTTTAGGACAGTAAATGGAAATATTGCGAAGGTCCGAAAACTCGAATTCGATTACACAGGTCTGCGACATAAAAATTGTTTAAAATTGAATAAGTGATTTTTATAGTATTTTCAACGCTAATTTCGGGGAAAATAGTGAAAAAATTCCATCACGTACAGTTATTTCACAAACTGCTTGTCTATTATCTAACATAGCACGAAGGCTTTCTCCGAAAATTGGGAAACAAATATAGTTGAAGTAGATTCACTTGGAATCGCCGCTGTAGAAACGGGTACGTGAAAATGCTACAACAGGAAGGCTGTGAAAGAACGGGATGGCGGAGAAGTGTATCGACAGAAAGATAGACTGAGAGGAGAAGGAGCGGGAGAATGACGTTCTTATCTCAGGCTTGGAAGGATGCTCTAATTCCACCAGCCTCCAATGATTGATTCCATATTAGACTCCTCACCTCATCTACAATCTTCCTCGATTCCATAGTTCCGTACTCTAGTGAGTTTTTCCTGGTTTATCCGATTCAAACTAAAGGAAGGAGTCTTTGTCGGACCAGACATTAGAAAACTGATGAGAGATCTCAATTTTGGTGATACTATAAGGACTTATGAGCTTAAAGAGAAATGTAAGTGTTGTAGATATATGTAGTTTATAACATGTATTATACCTACATGAAATAAAATCCTTTAACTTAAGAAAAAAATTGAAAAATTGCTAAAATGTTGTTATTTTACCAAAAAGTAATTCCTTTTTTGTGAGAAAACCTTACGTGATAGGAAAAAAAATGGATTGCATTTTTGCAATCAGCGCTGAAAAATACGTAAAAATCAGTTATCCAATTCCTAACAATTTAAAAATATATTTTTATATTTATTTTAACAATTTAAAAATATATTTTTTTATTTTTATATTTAAATTTTTTTCGTAAACCTGTGTTATTGATTCCCAACCCTAGATCGAAGCGATGGATAAACCGCTGGGATCATATGCAACGTTTTGTAATTCCGTCGCAAAACCGCGCATTTGCTGCAAACGCTCCCCGATTTCTCCCACAATGTCTTCGCCATGTGGACGAGTGGGCGACCGTCGTACACTCGGAGAATACTCCTTCCGTGGGCGTCTCTTCCTACAAACGTCCTTTATGAATCAAAATCCCTTCCATTAGCGCCGTCCATTTCGTCACAGTCCGCTTCTTACGTTGACCCAGTCCACCTTTATTTGCTGCGAAGGTGATCGTTAAAATCGGCCTCAGCTGGTCGACATATTGACGCCGATTGTGGGCGACGTGGCAAAACAATCCGCGCTTAGGAAAAATGACCAGCGATTTTACTGATCTCGGGCTCTAAAAATACTGTACGCTCTTTATAACAATAGGAATCCCAAAGTTATTTGATTATTTTGCTTAAGCTATTCCGTCTTACGATTATTATTTATATATGATGATATTTATTATCTATGATTTATTTCGATTATTCCGGAAGTTTACGTGTTTTCAGGTGTTGGATCTATTTTGATATGGAAATATTCAAATCGTCAGAATTCAGCTACCGAGCAGAAAAGAATACCGCTGCGTTTAAGTGAAGAAGTCAATTTCAACAATCATACTGATTACTTGTAGGTTTTCTGATTACATATTTATATATCAATATTAAACCAAAGTAATCGCTATCGAAAAAATTTCTAAAATTTGATGTTGTACGTTTCAAAGCATGTAAAAACCAAATACCCAAGAAAAAAAACACTTATTATAAAATTTTTAAATTTTCACCAAAAATCTTTCTTGGGCCTGACAACGGGTCAATTCTTTTGCCAAAGCTGTACCTTGCTTTTAACGGTAATTTGACGATTTTTAAGGCGGAAAATTCGCTCCGATTGTTTTCCGGTGTTATGTTTATCAACTATTGAGTTTGATAGTCCCTGGTCAAAATACATCCCTCGGCCTCTCCTTTTGAAACATCGAAATCGTCACATTTCCTCATCGGTTAATTCAAGAAAGGATCAAAGCAAGGAATAGAAGAAGAGAATACGGTATAAAACACTTTGAAAACGCTAATTTTTTTTTTTTTTTTTTAAATTTTATTGACAAAAAACTTCTTGTACAAAATATATACTTTTCAGTTGGGAACATATAGCAGTCAACTTTTTCAGCATCTAATGCCATGGCACGTGGGTCAAGGGTCCTACCCAGCGGTAGTCCTTGCATATTATTGTACTGTGGTAATTACATAGGTTGGTAGTTTTGTAATAATGGTTAGGTTAAAACAAGTTGAATAAGTTAGAATTAAATATTAGGCATATAGAACAACAATACGTAACAACTGTACAATAGAACAGGAATACACGAATACTTTGGCACACGCAATAGCGTTATCACAATCGGCATTGATGGATTTAATATCACGACTTATAGATCAATCAGGTGCTCTCTAGAAGATCCACCGGCCTTTTTCTTTTGAGACGTCTTCCTGTTCGTCGAGCCGTTAGTCGATCCGTGAAACCGTGGAGTGAAGGGTTAGGGTGAACTGTGAGTGTATCATATTGGCGTTGGAATGACTGTGATATGACGGCTTTTACTTCCGGGATGTCCAGATCTCGATGAATGACTGAGTTTCTCACGTACCATTGCGCATTCGTCATTAGGCGTAGCACACGAATTTGCTGAACTTGGATTCGTTTCACTTGCGAAGCGCTGGCTGATCCCCATATTGAGCAACCATATTGCCATATTGGTCTTATCATCACGAGGTACAATAATTTTTTATTGCTTAAACTGAGGGGGGGGTTAGATCCGATGAGGGGTTTTAGGAGGTTAAACGCTAAAGTGAAAATATTATTCATTTAAAAAAATCCAGGCCTCCAACAACTCGAACAACCGAAACAAAAAATCCACTTGCCTCCTCTAGAGAACACCTGAAAAAGATATATCACTTGGCTAATAAAATTAGGATAGAGCGAGTCGATCTAATTTTCAAAAGCATTTAGGTATGTTTAACTTATTTAATTTTTTTTCAAAATAGAAGATATTCGTTAAGCACAGTGACCTAGCTATGGCAACTCTTGTCCAACAACACAGGCTTGGCCTAAGGTTGGACAATATATTTTTAAGTGTACATTATTTTGAAATTTTTTTTGTCGTGATATTATAATTTGTATAATAAACAAATTAAAAAAAAAACTTGAAATCTAACCGGTTTTTTGTACGTTTAAAACTCTTATTCACCTTGACCGTCGAATTAGCATCTAAAATTGGATTAGTTGCCACTCTGCAATAACTCTCCGTACAATAATACTTTTCTCAGAGAATTTTCCTCGATTAAAATTTCGAAAACCCTTCGACGATGACGAAAGTTCCGAAATTATTCGATATTATATCCGAGCTGTGGAGGGAAAGTTGAACGCCTACATCGGAAGATGAAAGGCTGCAATGCGTGGGCGAGGGAGTAATCTTTATTGTCACTGTCTTCCATCGAAACACCGACTAACTCTTCTATTCGGTTTCCGTTCGTTATTTCCCGAATCGAATGTTTGTCCTTCAAGTTCGTGCAACACTGAGGCCACTTGAAGACAAAAATCGTCTCGCACGTCTGTTTGTTCGGTTCTTCAATTCAATATCGAACGTTGACGATGAATAATCGGATTCCTCGCTTACTTCGTGCTACATGAAAATAGCGGCTGTGTCATTTTTAAATCGAGAAGAGACATTAAAAATTAGATATGGAAATCTGTCAGGTAGTTATAGACATTTCCATGTTTCACGGTTCCGAATAATTGATTCCACGAATCGAGGAACGATTGCTAAACGCAATACCTAATAACCGTCTATCAACGCGAATTCAGGATTGTCAGTAGTGTCCTGGCCTCGAACGGCTGATTTCCGCGTGTGGGATTCGTAGAGGTCTGACGAAACAAAACGCGGAGGCGACTCATAATATGCGAACAGTTTAAAACTATTATTATATAATTGCCCACCGGTAACAGCTGCTAGGGCAAATATTTCGAGAGGGGAAAAGTTGAGCTTAATATCGAAATCATAGCAAGGTCATAATAAAACCAGACTCGCTAAATGATTTGACTATTTTTGTTCTACTGATGAAATTCAATATTTCGTCGGCGAACTGACATTTTAGTCTTTTCCAGGTTTATATACTTCAGAAGAAACCATTTCCTAAGAAGCAGTCTCCTTTGAATGTCTCCTGAAAACGCGTCTCTTAGACAACTTTATCGGAAGAAACCGTCTCCTAGGCAACTTCATCGGAAGAAACCGTCTCCTAGGAAAATATTCCCTAAGAAACCGTCTCTTATAGGCAAATATCTCAAACGAAACGGTCACCTGGGAAAACTTTTATTGAGAAACCGTCTTCTTGGCAAATATATCCTAAAAGCCCATCTTCGAGGCAAATTCTTCAATTGAAACCGGCTGCATAGATAATGTTCTTTAAGAAACCGTTATCTAGGCTAATGTCCTCTAAAAAATCGTTTCCTATGTAAATATCTCCTAAGAAACCGTTGTTCAGGCAAATATTTCTGAAGAAACCGTTTTCTAGGTGAATAACTCTAAAGAAACCGTTTCCTACGCTAAAAAACGTAAGAAACAGTCTTACAGGACAATATATATCTCCTCACACAAAATGACCACACAAAATATCTCCTGAAAGTCCGGCAAAGTCTAGGCAAATTATTCTACAAAAACCAGCTGCTTGGAAAATGTTCTTTAAGAAACCGTTACCTAGGGAAACGTCCCTTGAGAAACAGTCTCCTACGCAAATATCTCCAAAGAAACCGTTTTTAAGGAAATATTTCTTAAAAAACCGTTTCCTAGGCTAATGTTTCTTAAGAAATTGTTTTCTAGGCTAATACCTCTAATGAAACCGTTTTCTAGACTAATATAACGTAAGAAACCGTTTCCTAGGCCAATACCTGCTAAAACTCCATCATCTAGGCAAATTATTCTATAGAAACCGGCTGCTTGGAAAATGTTCTTCAAGAAACCCCTTCCCATGCAAATATTTCCTAAGAAATCGTTTTCTAGGCTAATATCTCCTAAGGAACAGTTTCCTAGCCTAATACCTCTAAAGAGACCGTCTCCAAGGCAAATACGTTCTAGGAAACCGTCTCCTAGGTAAATTTCACTATGGTAACCGTCTCCTACTCAACTATCTCTCAAAGAACCGTTTTCTAGGCTAATACCTTTAAAGAAAACGTTTTCTAGGCGAATATAACGTAAGAAACCGTCTCCTAGGCCAATATCTGCTAAAAGTCCATCATATAAGCAAATGTTTCTATAGAAACCGGCTGCTTATAAAATGTTCTTTAAAAAACCGTTTCCATTGTAATTTCCACTAAGAAACCGTCTCTTAGCGTAATTTCCCCATGGAAACCGTCTCTTAGAAAACCGTTCTTTTTAGACAATTATCTATTGAGAAACCATTTTCTAGGTTAATAGTTCTTAAAAAGTCGTTTTCTAGGCTAATAGCTCTCTTAAGAAAAAGTTTTTTAGGCTAATATAACGTAAGAAAAACAGTCTCCTAGGCAAATAACTAATAATAGTCCATCATCTAGGCAAACTATTTTATAGAAACCGGCTGCTTAGAAAATGTTCTTTAAGAAACCGTCTCCTAGAAAAATTTTCTCTAAGAAACCGTCTCCTATGTAAATTTTCTCTAAGAAACCGTCTTTATGTAAATTTTACCATGAAAACCGTCTCTTAGGTAAATTTTACCACGGAAACAATCTCCTAGGCAACCATCTCCCAAGAAACCGTTTTCAATGCTAATATAAAGTAAGAAACAGTCTCCTAAGCAAATTTTTCTCCTAAAAGTTCATCTTCTAGGGAAATCATTCTATAGAAACCGGCTGCTTGGAAAATGTTCTTTATGAAACCGTCTCCTATGCAAATATCTTCTAAGAAACCGTTTTCTAGGCTAATATTTCTTAAAAAATCGTTTTCTAGGCTAATATCTCTCAAGAAAAAGTTTTCTAGGCTAATATAGCGCAAGAAACAGTTTCCTAGGGAAATATTTAATAAAAGTCAATCTTCTAGGGAAATCATTCTATAGAAACCCACTGCTTGGAAAATGTTCTTTACGAAACCGTCTCCTAGGCAAATTTCCCCATGGAAACCGTCTCCTAGGCAACTATCTCCCAAGAAACAGTTTCCTCGGCTAATTTCTCTTAAGAGCCCGTTTTCTAGGTTAATATCTTCCAAGAAACAATCTCCCAAGAAACCGTCACTTTATTCACCGCCGTTTTAAAACGTCAATAAAAACCAGTTTTCCGCTCTCCTGTGAATTCAGGAAAAATCATGCGAGTGTCTCGCAGTGGACTGATTTTTTCTATACTTCAATCACATCGATCTTCCGAACGATCTCACACAAAATGGTCAAAATAAAGTGAAAAAATCATACAGCGTTTTCCTTTCTAAAATCATTTTATTCCTATTTGCATTTCAAAAACAGAAACAAAAGGAGCAACTTGCATTCGCTTAAGATTTGACTCAGCCATTTGAAAGACGAAGGTCCCTTTAGCAGAATTCGCTCGGACCTCGATCGTATTTCTGCTGATGCGCCTGTTATACGCATTTGCTCGAATCGTACTTTCCACCATGACGACCGTCGGCATAAAGCGCAGCGAAGAGGTTTGCTAAGCTGTTCTTAGCCGTGTCAGAGTTCATTTCTACGGGCGAACCTCGAGAAAAAAATCGACCCACTTCGTACTAACATTTTACGAAACGTATCCTTCTATGAGACATTACGCAGAGTCGGCAGCTAAAAAGGTGAACATTTATACGAGACGATTTTTCACTCGTAAAGAAACAAGGCAAGGGGAGAAAAATTCTCATTCCCTCTACGATAATTCGAATTCGGCAAGGATGAAAAAATTGCGCTCAACTGTTCACCTTAATTGTTTGTAAGGAATCTCTCGATTATCCTGAGGAATAATCTGATGGAATAATTGCCACCTTAACGAAACCGAAAAGTGGATGAGTAGCCTTGGTTTTTTTTATTTCGGCGTTTTATTTTTTTCATTTCGCTGGCGAAAGCGCTCGAAATATAGAACATCAAAATGAGATAACGTCGCTGCTTACATCTCAACCTCATCACCACGTCGGATCGATTAGATTTCATTGCGACCGCCCACAAAAGCGGAATTCTTGTGACCGAATTGCGTTTCCACATAGCGAAAACAAACTCGACCCCAAAAATAATGTAAATATACAGCAGGGGAAAAACATTCTCCTCGTATTTCTTCTTTTTTCCGCAACTCTGCATTATAGAGCGGTCAGGATCAACAAAAAGGATTGCAACGCATCGAGCGATAGAAATGCCGGGTTGTAGTTTTGCAAAAACGATACCGCGACTGTAAACTTTGAACCGAGCGGATATCGAGTGGTAGTTGCATATTAAATGCAAACAAGACCGAATCGCCAAAAATTTAATGCTTAAGGTTGCTACGTATTATTGCCATATGTGAGACCGAATGATCATTTTTCTGCCTTTAAGCCTCTATAATTTTGTCATTTTATATTTTCGTGTTGGCTCATCGCTGTTCCTTGTCTCTCCTACGTCTCCGTTGGTTTTTAATAAAAAGTTTTTGTAAATTTCGTTTTTTTTTAAACTAAAAACGTAGGCGTTTTGGTTGATTTATTAAATCATAATATGTCTCTAATGATGATAACAATCCGCCATCAACTAAGCGGTAACCATAAGAAACGCATGATTTTACCAAGTAAACAAACTCTCACGTTCAAGTTCTCAAAAAATGCGAATTTCATTAAAACCCTCCAACGTTCCATGCTCAATGTTTCTTCATCTCTCAAATAAAAATGTTTCTCGAGCGTTTTTCCACCCCAGTTCATGTTGAAGATTTAAACAATCATTTTAAGTCGTTATTGGAACAAAGGCTTTTCAAGAATAATAAACCACTGCACTATAATAAACTTTCTTTCCCTTCGATAAACGCGGCATGGGATTTTTTTTTTCCGAAACTCGTATCGATGATTTTCAATGGGAAAGAACGTGCGTGACTCAGATATGGCATTGTTCTTCGTGGACAAATCTTAAGACGGTTTTAGAAGATGTTTTGTCACACGTAGCATCAGAAATCGCCCAACTATGCATTTCGTGGCGTCCTAGCAACCAAATACAAAGGGGCAGGTTGCCTAGAAACCTAAATAGAAAAACAGGTTGCCGAGCAACCTAAAGACAAAAGAACAGAATGGCTAGCAACCTAAATAGAAAAGACCAGGTTGCCTAGCAACCTAAATAGAAAATACCAGGTTGCCTAGCAACCTAAATAGAAAAGACCAGGTTGCCTAGCAACCTAAATACAAAAGACCAGGTTGACTAGCAACCGAAATTCACTTGCGACTACCAATATTCGTAGTACGAGCCTCGATATCGAAATAGCTCATAATTTCACCTATTGTCGGTCCTAAAATGGTTTATTGTGAACATTGCATACTATGATCAACTCGAACATTATTATTTCAAAATTGTACGCCACGACGATAGCCGAAAGATGGCTCAGATTAACTGGTCGTAAGTACGATTTCTCCGTAGGAAATTCTCCGCCTGGAACGTGTGAGGAAACTGAGGAGGGGGAAGTAAGGAAGAAAAAAGTAATTATTTTCCCTTGGGAAAATCATGGGGAGAGGATTCGCCAAGGGATACGTGAAGTGAAAACATTGATTGGTTTAGAGACCAACCGATTTATCACGCGGAAGGAAAGATAAAGGGGTTTTTCAGGGGATTGTTTATTTACATCTACTTGGTAGGTAGTTTATTTACATCTAGCAACCCATACAAAAGACCAGGTTGCCTAGCAACCTAAATACAAAAGGACAGGTTGCCTAGCAACCTAAATAGAAAAGACCAAGTTGCCTGGCAACCTAATTGGAAAAGACCGGGTTGCCTAGCAACCTAAATAGAAAAGACCAGGTTGCCTAGCAACCTAAATAGAAAAGACCAGGATGGCTAGCAACCTAAATACAAGGACCAGGTTGCCTAGCCACCTAAATACAGAAACCAGGTTGCCTAGCAACCTAAATAAAGGAAAGATAAAGGGGTTTGTCAGGGGATTGTTTATTTACATCTACTTGGTCGAAACGGAGGACACTATAAAATTGGCTGAGAACATATCGGATTTATGCTCGATTTTTTTTTTAAATTTGGTGCATTAAAATGCGCCACGCTAAAAAGGATTTTTTCAAGCGTTGAAAAAAATGGACATTCTTATTTAAAAGACGTCCTAGTCGTAGCAAAAGCATCTCGTCAGTCACGCGAGTTCAGCCGAGGTTTTCCCCTTCAAATTTTTCATCCCATGGCGAATCCCCTCGTACGGCGAGCCACGATTTTCCAAAAGAAAACAAAATACTTCCCCTAAGTTTCCTCCTTCTCGTTTTCACGCGCCGTGATTTTCCAAAGGAAAGAACGCCCGTGAAAACCAGCGAATCTTTCTTCTCCAAAATCTACTGAGATTAGTTTCCGAATTACTCGCAGATAGATTATAATAAAAAATAGCCTTCCATTTTCACGTAATCTGTTGAAAAGTCGACAACATGTAGAAATTACCGGCCCATTGTTTCTGAGCTGATAATTGCCCTTGTCTACGTACAATGCAACGAACGTTCGCCGCCGTTTATCTTACAAACAAAACGTCTGGGAAAGATAAATCGTCCCGCCGAAAGTGAGTCTGGGAGTGATTCGAAAAAAGGCCTTTATTCCCGTATTAATTGCCGGCTCGGACATGTGTTTTTAAATTAGGCATACATTAACATAAATTTGCGCCCGGAGAGCAGCCTGGTAAATTGGTCGGACTTCCGAGCGTTGAGGCGGCCGAATTGTGACGATGTATTACGAAGAAATTCCCGTACGAAAGTGACAGTTTGCGAATAATAAGCAGCAATAATTTTCAGAGCGATTCGGGGATAGAATCGAATAAAGAGCGTACAGAGGAAAACAACAGAAAATGAGCTTGGACAAAATAAATCGGCGAAGTTTGAAAACGGGCTCATCTACTGAAACCGATTTTTGAGAATCGCGTGTTTTAGGAAACCAAAGGGCCAGAACATGGAGAGATGGATCATCATCTGGGGGGGGGGGGCTGCTATCATTTTGTGGGGTTGTTGTCCTTGTCACTACTATATATTATATGGTATATAAATATATAGTATATAGGTATAGGTATGGGTTTAGTATTTGATTATTTGTGTAAGGAGAATGGGAATCAATAGTAGTTTATATAGTGGGTAGTAGTAGTTTCTATAATTTGGTATGTTGGTGGAGGTGTTGTCATGTACTTTGTATCATAAAGTATTGTGTTTTTCAACTGGAGCAAAGTTATAGCAGAATTAGACGTAACAACTGTAAGTTTTCCAAGATTTGTAACTTGCACAGTGGCTAACTCAAACAAAAAGTCGTCAATTCACATGTTTGAATATACCAAAAGATAGGTAATTTAACTGTCCACATTTTCCCAATGTAATGTACCTATGCATTTTTCTACCGTTTTTGCGTTATTCAACAATATTAGTAGACTATACACGAAAACATCACATTTTTCAACTTTAAACGTTCTTTTCATCTATTTAGTGCGAAAGAAACAAAGAATGAACCATATATTATTGATATACACATCATCAACTATCATTATGCTGAATTTGAGCGAAATCTATTTCAAAAAATTTTTCGCGAAAAATCCAAGGGGTCCCCCTGCGATTTTTTTCAACCGATCAGTTAACGATTTTTTACTCCTCTCTCAACTCAGATAAAAATCTGAAATTTTTAGGAAAGTTGTGTCTTACCAAGATGTATTTTTGTGATTTTTTTTATTTCTCGGAAAAATCTGCAAGTGGTCCAAAAAAATCGGTTTTTGGAAGCTCAAAAATTGACCTTTAACCGTGCTTTTCGGGGTCAAAATTCATGCGATTCAATTGTTTTATTATGCAGGAGTCTTCATTTGAACGCCTTACACACGTACATAGCAAAAAATTTGGTGAAAAAAATTTAAACAGAGCCAGAGAAATTATTTTCCGTAAATCGAGTTTTTCGCCGGCCGTAATTCCGAGCTCCGCTGGCGTGAAAAATTAAATTTTCGTTTTAAAGCGATTTTGAAAGCTATTCTTATAGGAAATTTAAAGCTGAATCCGAATATGACGTCAAAACGGCGGAAATTTCACGACAACGATCAGTTTTTCTAGGTTTAATACTACGCCACTACGTTTTTCAACTTTGAAAATCCGTTGCAAATACGTACAGTACTGTTCAAATTTGAATAATTAATGATTCTTACAGGAAATTAGACGTGGAATTCGAATTCAAAGTGAAAACAATCAAATTCGAACAATTAAAAAATATTTTTCGAATTTTTTTCGATTTTCATACTTTTGAAGTTTCAACTTTGGAATTTTTTTTAAAATTCTAAGTACATAAATTACATTGAGAAAAACTCAAGAACGAGATGAAAACCAACTGAACAACAACTTTTATTATCAAAGTATGAAATGATAACATTGACCGGAGGCGCGAGCGGGAACTTATTTGAATTCAAACGAAAGATACAACATTCATCATCCGACGGATCCCATCGCGTGCAGTGTTGCCAGGTAGCCCATTTTTGTGGGAAAACTCTCCTAAAACCAAGACAAAATAACTCTTTCCAATAAATCCTCCCCCAATCTCTTTTTCTTGTAAAATGTAGTAAAAAAATACAAATTTGTAAAATGAGGGATGTTTGATAGTAGACATGCTGAGAAGTTGAGCGGTATTTTTCATGTACGCTATTTGAGTGAACTCTTGATAGTCGAGTGGACAAAAATGTAACCTGCTTTGCTTACACAACAATGAGGCAGACGTGTTTTTCCATATATGTATTTTTCTAAGTTTGCTTCCTAGCTTCAGTTTTTATTATGATTCTGATTTCAGTCTTTCCAAGTAACCAAAATGTTTCATTACATATTTGAAGTCTACGTAAACACCAATCATGGTGTTGGCTTAAGGAAAAATAAATATGAAGATTAAAAAACCTTTTTTTTTTTTGTTTAAAAACATCCAATTTCCCTCTTTTCAAGTCAAATTTCCCCCTAATCTCCACTTGAGACCTGGCAACACTGCAATTTCACCGACGTAGCTAATTTAACTTGAAATTTCAACAGCCACTGAAGCCGTGGCCCTTAGTTTGTTCCAAGTCGACGTTCGCGTAGATTCGGGCATTGAAATCTTCCAAGGCGCGGTCCTTTCTCAGAGCCAGACCGAGCTTGGGATGGGCCGGTGAACCCCCGTCATTAAGTTTGTACCTGCTACAAGATCTAACTCAACGATAGCTATGCCTCTCTGTCCAAACTCTTGCAGTAGTAGTTGTTCCCACCCTTTGTTTTTTGTTCGAATTTGGAGCTAAGTGGGAATATGGAAGAAGACCCTCGGGACAGAGCTTCACCTTTCTGGCCAGTGTCTTTTCTTTGGAAAAATACCCAACACAAAAAAAACACCTGGCCTTTTCTTGGGAACCCGAAAAACTCGGTAATTATGAAAAGGCTCGAACTATAGGCTGTTAATTAAAATGGCGCTTATTATAACTGTAGAAGCTTCGATGCAGCTGAAAACGTTGGCGCTTTTTTTTTACTTGTAGAATAAGAAGTATTCAAAAAGATAAACCTCAACCATTAAATTAGTAATTTGATAAAATCCAATATTCACCAGGCAATTTATTATAATAACGTTGTTCGTTTATTACTTACGTGGCTCTTCTTAGCAAAGCTCCTTGATTCAGCTCTGTTGAAAGATTCTGGAAAAAACGAAAGGGAATATTTAAATAAGTGGATATATAATATAATTGATAAATGAAGCCTGTACAATTGGAAGAAAACTTAATGCGGTTGGTTAGCGTTTTAATCATATTCATTATTACTTTTATAGCCATTATTACTTGATCAGCATGAAATCATCGTTATCATCTTCAATGTTGTTATCGGTGTTATCACTGTTATCATTATTATCATAATCTTTGTCACCACCATCTTCAACCACAAAATTAGACTTGTTTAGGGCTAGTAACCGACATGTTTTTGAGGTGTTCTTGGCGTTTCCAGATTTTTTATGCGTCCTAGGAAAATTTTTGAGCGATAACGTCTCGATCACGTTAAATTTCATTGCTCGAATATTCAGTGGACTTCCCATATTTACATAATAAATGGGTTCATCCCAAAAGTTAAATTTGTAGAGGAGGTGAATATGAAAAAAAATTCTCAGAAATATTCTCTGACCAAAGTGTCGGCGGTACAATTACTTATTATAATTAACCGTCGTGAATCGTGTCTCCTTGGTTTTGAGGTATATTCCAACATCATGTAAAAGAGAAACTATACATTTGTAAATATTATTTGGAATAAAACATTCATTCAACCGACTTCGAACTCGCTGGCTAAAAATGGCTGAATTGAGAAAATAACCAACTACCTAACTATGAAAACTATATCGACAGGTGAAGAAACGGATGAAAATTAAAACAAGGACGAAAGCTTCAAGACGAATCCGTCGAGATTCGAGGCGCCTCGCTTTCACATAAATGTTTTCCAAACGAGAGACGAGAACGAAACGAATACAAATATCTCGAAGGAGCGATATCCGTAACAATTTTCAAACGTTCGACAGAGTGAAAGACGTAAGAGATTCGAAACTGGAAATCCCTCGAGGCTGGACAGGTTGGAGTGTTATCTGTGAAGAGAAGCATCGAGGGTCAAAATTATCATCAACCTGAGAACACCGAAGATGAAGGCTCTTTCTCAGGCAACGCTTCTCTCTACCTTTGACTCCGAAAAGATAAAATCTATACTTTTCCGTCGAAAAGGCTCACAATAACCTTCATCTTCGGGGTGCGACCGAGGTTAAAAAAAACCGAGTTTTTTCCACGACGAGGGTGAGCTAAGGGAGTAATTCTAGCGGCGAAATATTAAAAGGATTCTTCGACGGCATTTCAGGTAGAAACGGGACGAAAAAGGTTTCAAAAGAAGAAACAATATGTCATTTGGGGGAAGCAAAATAATAATTATTGGAGATAATTCATAATGGGGCGGATCCGTTATGACGAAAGGCAAAGGACTCTTATTGTGATAAGATTCGGCTCCTGAGAACAGTGAGTATAGAATTCTAAATACTCACTGCCTGAGAACGATTTTTCCAGGTACGCACTTCAGAAAATAGCCAGAATCTGGAAATAAAATTTCTTTGAAATTATTATCAATACGACGGAATTTATGCTGGTTAACTTAATCGCTAAGAATTTTTTTTCTACAGGAGAACTGCGAACATTTTTGTCCGATATTGAAAAGACGAGGGAAGCAGTGTTGCCAGGTCTCAGGTGGAGATTTGAGGAAAACTTTGACTAGAAAAGGGGGAAATCGGGAGTGTTGTAAACAAAAAAGGGGATAAATATACAGGGCCCTGTATTCCTTTTCTTTTTTTAATCCTCGTATCCATTTCACCGTAACATATCCCCATGGTGTAATCGTGATTTCAAATATTTGATAAAACATTTTGATTCCTTGAAAAAACTAATTTACCATCCCGATCGGGCAGATGCAAATTCAATCATAACCATAATAAAAACTGAAGAAACAAACTTGAAAAAAAAATATTCACGCAGTTCTTATTATGCTCAAATGGTAAAAAAAAACTTCTGTGCAATTGTTGTTTAAGCAAAACAGGTTACATTGATGTCCGCTCGACTATCAAGAGAAGTTGGGGTACTCAAATTGCATACATGGAAATTATGGCTCTACTCCGCTCTACATTTTACAAGAAAAACCGCGAAGAAAAAAAGAGATTGAGGGATGATTTAGGGGAAAGAGTTATTTTGTCTTGGTTTGAGGAGAGTTTTCCACCAAAAAAGCGAAACTTGGCAACACTGGAGGGAAGGGGAAGAGATGATCAGAGATCAGCTTGTTTTCAATCGTAAAGGGTCCGTTCGCTCCTTCAGAAATCCGTCGAACGTTCTGAATAAATTGATACCGCCGTCAGTTTATTTTCATCGAAACGTTTGAATTTTGGTTTATTAAATAATAAACCATTGTAATCGCCCAAGAAAAAAAATTCCAACCCCCCTCAAAATTTGATGTTTTACGATTCAAGGCATGTAGATAGATATTTTCCAATAAAAAAATTCTTTCTGTCAAAGCTTTTCTGGCCAAACTATGATAGCTACATTCTCGAAATTTTCATCAAAAATCAATCTCCGTCCTACGACGGCCCGATTCTTGAACCAAATTGCTAGCTCAATTTTAAGGGTATTTTTGGGAGGTTTTGAGGGGGAGAAAATTCGTATATTCCAAGGTTTTTCAGAAAAATGTGTACTCGGTATCAATTTCTATAGATTTTTGGACGCTGAATCGAATGAAACCATCGCGGGGTCGATAGCTTTATTGGTTCTCGAGTTATCGCAGCTATTAAATATACCTTTTTCTAAAGAACGTTTGAAAATATGAATTTTCTCCCTCTCAAAACCCCCAAAAATACCCTTAAAATAGAGATAGCGATTTGGTGAATGAATTGAGCCATTATCAGGCCGAGATTGATTTTTGGTGGAAATTTCAAGAATTTAGCTATTATAGTTTGGCCGGTAAAGTGTTGACGGCGTACCTACGGCGGGCAGACACAAATTTTTTATTGGATATTCGGATTCTACATGGCTTGAAACGTAAAACATCAAATCTTGAGGGGGGTTAGAATTTTTTTATTTTTTGGGCGATTTTGACCAAAAGTTACCAAAACTCTCACGTTTAAGTTCTAAAAAAAACCGAAATTCGCTAAAACTCTCCAATGTCGCACGGAAACACTTGCGCGACCTTGACGACGAGTAAATTCGAACAGCCAAAACATGATTCCTCGCCAATAGAGGCAGCTAATAGCTATGCGAAAAAAATTCCAAACGAGAACGTCAGCTGCTAAACTTCGTCCGAGATTCTTCCAGAACGCATTGTCTTCGATAAAATCCATCGCTTTCTCGACGGCCGAAAAGTTCGCTCCGACTGAGATTCGAGGTCTCGGACTTGAGTTCGCCTCGAGCGATCACGGCAGACCGGATGTATCTGATTGGGCTTAGCTCCGCACTTCGGGCCAGTTCCCTAATCTTACATTTCCACTTCCACTAATTTCCCCTCAGTTCCTCTCCTCAGCTCCGCCAACTTAATATTATACGGCCTAAGCTCGCGTTGGCTAGAAAGCACAAGAGGGCGACTTGATTTCAAAAAAATGTTCATCTCAGATTCGGAGTCTCAAGTTACCCTTGAGATGTTCTTTTACAACGTTCCGTTTCTTATCTCGCTCGCATCTCGTGCCAGCCCCAGTTCAAACCGTAACAGCGTCTTTTAGCTAGGAGTATTCAAATCCGCCTCATAGCGCTCGTTTTTGGCTCTTGAATTCTTAAGAGAATACAATTTCGAAAGAAAAACATCGACAAAATCCTCAAGTCGGTAAAGTCGGGGCAAAAGGTTTTTAAATCTCGATTTAAAAGGTTATTAAAAAAAAAGTTGTTGCATAAAAAATAATGAAACCCAATCTATTAGTTATTTCGAATAAATTACATATGTATCAGCTATTTAATATTATAATTGTTAATATGAAATTAATTGAATTGTTAATATCATTAGAATTGTTAATATTTTGAATATTATTTTCTAACGATATTATAGGCTGGAAACGGTTCTGACCATTAATTATTATTATTTTTTTATTTTTTTTCTGGTACAATTATGCTAGGATTTTCAGTGCTCCAGTTTTCTCACTTCCCATATTTTTTCTCGATCGCTTCAGGAGACACCATCCACATAAGAAAGGACGATTTCAATCAGTATCCATTATCTAGCTTCTCATTTCATACCGAAACACTTTAAATTTACTTAAGGCTAATGTGGACGACAAGAGTGCGAGTGAGAGGGAAGATGCTCAAAGAAGATGCTACTTTCACTTTTTTCGGCAACCAAAAGGAAGACTTTTTTTTGTTGAAAATTGGAGGTTGCTCCAGACGAACAACCAAGACAAGGCATTATAACAAAAAAATTCTTTTTTAAATTTTGAAATTTCGAAAAAGAAATTTTTTTGAAAATTATTTTTAAATATTAAACAGTTGATATTTTGAAAAATCGGGTACAGCCCGTGTATGGGACATTATTGGGAATTGAAAAGTTCAAGAACTGAAAAGATCGGATGACAAATAGAGGCCTAAGACAAAATCTACGTTCAGGAGTCCAGAGCATTCACTTCGACTCATGAGCGCTGTATTTTACTCTAGTCATATTTTTCAACAATACTTACCGTTGGATGAAGAAAATTGCACGTCGATTTCATTTAGAAAATCGTCAATTTCGTTTTAAAAAAAATCATTAATTCTAATTGTTTTGGGGTGAATAAACTAATTGGCCACAATAAGCCACATAGAGGCAAAAACATAGGAAATGCTACCATAAAAAACCTCAATGCATCGCAGATAAAAAAAGACAGATAATGATGCGCAGTTTATTATACATTCTTATAAACGCAAAGAGGAGAATTACGTGTTTCATCTTATAAATCGTACCGGTTCTCATAGTTATATAGAAGATAGAGAATCGAACAAGACAAAGGCGAATCGAAGCGGTAAAACACTCAATAAAATCGAGATTGTTCAACGGCGATAGCGAATAAAAAGGAGTTTTTGTCGTGACGACAAATAAAACGAGAAAGAATATCTCGTCAAATCGCGACACAACAATGCGCTAATCTGAGGTCGAAATTTCGCTCGGGGAACAATAAATTACCAGGACCTTTTTTATGCCTATATTTTAGGCCAACTGTGATTAATAAACCGACGATAATTTGCAAAAAAAAAAAAAAAATAGTTCAAGTTGCATAAATATTTAAGTGGAGTAAGAACTAGTCCGCAAAGGGGATGTCGTATCGATTTTTTATACATCCCTTAAAACACTATTTCCAATTAAAGTCCAAATCTTGAAAAAAAAATTGAGGATTAATCGTGCAGAGAAAAGAACGCGATCGAAAAGTATTGGGAAACAGAAGAGCACAGGGCGTCGACCTTCTCACCAACCAAACTGCTTCCCTTCCCTGTCCCTAGAGCTGAAGAACTGCTGACGTAGACAACGTGGTAGCCATTCGGTTGGAGCCATTTTTCAAACTCGACACTTGAATCTTTATTTTTTTTGCATTTTCAGACCTCTGAGCCATTATTGGCTATCCCCGACGCATGTACTTTCGAAATCCAACCCACAACCCACTGAGAAAATAAATAAAAATTCCCACTAATAACCCCTCGAATGTTTTATACACAGGAAAAAACAGAGCTTCCTCCTGTTGAAAAAAACGGGATTACTACGCCGATGTAAAAAAAACACCGATGCATAGACATCGATGTCCAAAAAACATCGAAGCCTAGACATCGATGTTTTTAGTACGATACATCTATGTTTTTCTAACATCGATGTCGATGTCCCAGCCCTAACAAATTGCATCGCTTCGCCTCGGTTGAAACCTCGCGACTTTAATGACGTCTTAGTATTTCCGAATCCGTCGGGAAACTAATGGACGCAAACCGGAATAGCGAGTTTGAGAGGTTTTATCGTCGGTTTCCGATAATATCGAATCGAAAATTCGACTGGAATTAACTCCCGATAGGGTAAGGTGGGAATGCAGACAAGGCAGGCTAATCTTTCAGAGCTAATGGCCTCCACTTACAGCGAGATAATGCCGAGTACCAAGCAGCGACTTTTGTATTGCCGGTATTTCAGGCCTCCACATACGTGATTCAACTACCGCCGGTTAGAACGACGTGAAACACGCTGCATAGAATCGAGCGACTTTCCTTCAGTAGAAAAAAGAGTAAACAAAATTTTACAGCAAAATATTAGCACAATTATAGTGGCGGACGCGGAATGAGGCGAGGGCATTTTTTAGCTGCCTTGCACTAGTCAGACCCGCCTAATTTCGTGTCCGCTGCTAAACTCTGTATTCTTTCTGTAGTTACCTAAACCGAATATCTACGGCAAACAGGGGCTAGAAAAATCAACGATAATAGGGATTTCGCTGTACATTTCACGCGAATAATCGAAAAAAAATGGCGTCCATAAAATTCAGGGATTTAGGCGGATTCGTCCGTGTTTACTCTGTAGATCCTACGTACCCAAGTGTCCCTAAAGAGGAATGCAAAGACGATCGGTAAAGCCGCAACCTTCTCTACGAATTCCGGTACATGCTAGCAAAAAACTGCCGCTCCGCTCCTCCGCTCCAAGGCCAGGATCGGGGTGGCAAAATTTCAAACGAATGAGGATCGGCGGAGCGGAGAACGGCCCGATCGCTCTGATGGCGGTTTTTTGGCCGCATCAAAGAAGTCTGGACGGAGTCTCTTGATGTGCCGCTCCTCAAGAATTTTATACTAATTAGATTTCCATTATTTTATCATTTTGCATTCGGACTGAGGAGCGCTCGATTCTCCCGATCGCCCCTCCGCGGTACGGAGCGAGGTTCGGAGCGCTGCGATGTTCGGCGAAAAGTTGGTTGAAATCTTCGGAACGGAGGAGCGGAGCGGAGGAGCGTAACGGAGGAGCGGAGCGGCAGTTTGTTGCAAATGCGTACCCGGCTGAAAAGTTGGTTGAAAAGTTGGTGTTCCTATCATGGCTGGCTAGCTACCTAGATGATCGGTTCCTGATGGTGAGGTTGAAGAGTGTCAGGTCGATTCCTTTTCGTGCTTCCCCTGGTGTGCCTCAGGGTTCGCACTTGGGTCCTCTGTTATTCGTGTCCTTCATTAATCGGGCGCTTGGCATTTGTGTCTTGCTTCACCCGTGCACCGTTGAAATAAATAAATAAATAAATAGATACATGTTCGGAACGGAGGAGCGGAACGGAGGAGCGGAGCGGAGGAGCGGAACGGAGGAGCGGAGCGGCAGTTTGTTGCAAGTGCGTACCCGTATTTAGACGGAACGCTAGCTCAGGGTCGATTCTCGTCTCGCATCGGAATGCACAGTTGGCCATTCCAAGACGATCGGATGCTTCGTGGAAACTTCACGGCTCATCATCCGCCGTCGTCTTCGTTTTCTCAGCTCGGCCGATGGGAAGAGGGAGGATCTTTTTGAAAATCCGCCGCCCAGGGATTCGACTTGATTGAATACATTCTCGAAGACTCGGGATTCATTACATTCTCATCTCGGGCCGTTCTGGCACCGAGCTTCGTCCTATTGTGTTTCGGACGTCGCTTTTTGACGTGAAAATTGAAAAATCCCCAAGATGTTTTCGACGTCCTTTTATGCACTCGCTAGTAAACTATACGAGGCGACAGTCGGATTTTCACGAAATAGATTGCCTCTCACCTCGCGGTGGTCCGTATTCTTCGGCGATTTCGGCGGAACGAAATTAAAAATCGACGACGCTCCGTAAAATTAACGAATACCTCGACGTTTCGACGTCTCTTCTAGCTAAATCATTGCCGTTGTGAAAAAAAAAAAAAAAAAAAAAAAAAAAAAAACAATAGAAAAAACCTTCTGAGCCGGGTAAAAGACAACCTTTAAAAAAACGCTGCAAATGATTGTACAGTGGTTTATTATTCCTTCGCTTCAATATTGATTTAGGAAGACTATCCATTTGTGATGGTAATTATTCCGAACATTTGTGACGTTCCCACCGAAAACAGATTGGTAACTATCGGGAAAAATTCCGTAGCAACTATTGTAATTTTAATTATTTTTATTTATTTTTTTTTCTTATTATTATTTTTATATTATTATATTGTTATTATATTATTATTTTCTTTTTTCAATTCAATCGTTCTGTAGAAAAAAAATTTCTTGGGCGATTACAATGGTTTATTGTTGAATAAATAACCAAAAATTAAATTTTTGGACGAATTGGGGAATTTTTTCGCCCGGGAAATAAAAACAAAAAACTCCAACTTGTAACACCGCGTGAATTATTGTCCTTTTATGAAGTGACATACCCTCGGCGCGTGCGAAATGGCGCCACATTCAAGTGGGTCCCATTGGCTGACAAGTCCCTCAAAGGGCTTGCTCCAAGTGTCTAGGTAAAATCAACACTCACCCTCTTGACGCACTTCAGTTAGGGTTGGACCCTTTTTATAATGGACGACCGGCGTAAGGAAATGGGAGTTGTATATTATATTGTACGCACTGTAACCAGAGCTCAATAAAAGTTAAGCGCATGGCGCCTCATCACGAAAGAACGCTTTGAGTAATGTACAACATGGGCGATTTTTCCTATTTCGAGGGTTACACAGCTATTTTTGAAACATTGAAAATTCTTCGGAAATACTAACGTTTCTCTATTATTTTCAATTTTCATCATCGAATTAATACGGCGTGGTCGAATAAAAAATTCCGCCATTTTTCCCATTGACAAGTGCAAGCTCAAACGAAATTAATTACTGCACATCAGAATAACTACACCACATAAAATGCAACTTTGATACGATAGCAGCAATTATGGCACAACAAAAATAGCTAAAACACACCAAAAAAAAAACCGCAGGAAATGAGTGCACAGTGGTTTATTATTCCTTCGCTTCAATAATGATTTAGAAAGACTATCCATTTGTGATAGTAATTATTCCGAACATTAACTACTATAGGGGAAAACTCCGTAGCAACTACCTAAGTATTGTAATTACAATCATTTTTATTTTTATTAATTTTCATATTAAAAGCAACATTTTTTGCCTAACGGTACAGCTGGAGAGAGTGTTAGACGACCATTCCAATGAGTATAGAACGATTTTTATAGCTCGAAGAACTCTCGAGTTATACGCTCATGTCAAATTTCTGAAAATCTCCCAAATTCGGCACAAATAGCTGCGATAACTCGAGAACCATTGAAGCTATCGACCCGGCGATGGTCTCATTCGATTCAGCGATCAAAAATCTATACCTATAATTTGATACCACGTACACATTTTTTGAAAAACCTTGGAAAATATGAATTTTTCCCCCCTCAAAACCCCCCAAAAATACCCTTAAAATTGAGCTAGCAAGTTGGTTCAAGAATTGGGCCGTCGTAGAACCGAGATTGATTTTTGGTGAAAATTCCAAGAATTTCGCAATTATAGTTTGGTCGAAAAGTGTTGACGGCGTACGGCGGAGAGCCGGATTTTTTTTTATTGGATATTCGGATTCTACACGTCATGAAACGTAAAACATCAAATTTTGAGGGGGGTTATTAAATTTTTTTTCTTGGGCGATTACAATGGTTTATTATTGAATAATAAACCAAAATATATTAAAAAATAATAATAAATTGCTTTATTTTAACATAAAACGGGAGTTGTGAAATTTTTTGGACGCTTCTATAACTGTCAACTGTCCATTTCTATAGCCCATGTTGACGACAATCATATATCAGTTCGGTGGCTCGCTGTTTGTCGACCGTTGTCCGTTTAATAGCGATTCAGCGTTAGTTCTGACATTGGTCGGAAGTTGATGAACAAGCGAACTTCTCTAGCCTCGTCGGTCAGTTCGTGGAAAAGCCTCTAATGGCGAAACCGCACTCGCGTGCTTTATTCTCTTTCGAAGAGCCCAGTAGGTACGAATTTGAAAAAAGAAGAGAAAGACAATCGGGCGAATGAAGTTGCGAAGAAAACAATCTCCCATGTTATCTCTACTTTGTCACCATCGCCAACTATTTATGACAGTTCTAGGTAAGGTAGTGTTTATAGGGAAACGCTGGCTCGAGGGGAGCTGCTGTTTAGGTTTCCTTTCAGCAGAAAATCTCACCATTTCCAGCTAGTATCCGTTTAGGTATGAAACAGAGATGTTCATCGTGGCTACGTGACCTGGGCGTTGAAAATGAAACGTAAGCCGACTCGACAAGAGAGCGAAAATGCGAGCAGATGGTTTATCGATTGAACACTATTCATAATTGCTGAAGGAATAGAGTTAGGCGATTACTAGTAGATATATTTTATATTACTATTATATATTGCAGAGTTTTTTTTAATTCGTTTCAAATATATTTATTATAATTTGATTATCAATTAAATAAATTTTAAACCTTTGTAATGGCTCAAGAATTTTTTGAAAATTTCATTTCGACAAAATGACGTCAAAAACAATAAAATCGAGCATTTATTCGAGAAATTATAAGCTCACAAATTCAAAAATTGATTTTTTTTAAAAGAAAATCACGTTTTTGGCGTTTCTCCGAATGTAAGACCATAGGTAATTAATTGATGGATTCGATTAAAAAATTTACGAAACATGGATAGTTACTCTTTCAAACAAAAAAAAGCAATCCAATCGGACTTACGGAAGCTGAACAACACAAACTGAAAAAAAACCCTGCAAATCAACTGGAATAACCTCTACCTTTTTAAGTCGGTTAAAAATCCTATCCTGGGGCACAATTCGCGCCCCAATAGACGGTATCCATGAGACACTTATGATTTTACGAAGCGGTCAAAAATTTTTCACGTTCGCGTTTGAAAAACCGCGCAAAGAGCGAAAACTCTCCAAAGAAAAACGTTCGCGAGACACAAACCGCTATTTTCTTGTATACAGAGTCGAAATCGACCAAACACAATGTCTACCATTTACGCTTAACCTTTTAATATATTTAAAAAGACACAAAAAACGCTGCAAATGAATGTACAGTGGTTTATTATTATTTCGCTTCAATAATGATTTAAGAAGGCTATCCATTGGTGATTGTATTTATTTCGAACATTTCTGAACGTTCCCACCGAAAAACAGATTGGTAACTATCGGGGAAAATTCCGTAGCAACTATTGACATTTTTATTTTTCTTAATTACCGAATTAAAAACTAAATTTTTTGCCTAACGGTACAGCTGGAGAGAGTGTTTGACGACCATTCCAAAGAGTATTGAACGATTTTTATAGCTCGAAGAACTCTCGAGTTATACTTACGCTCATGTCAAATTTCTGAAAATCTCCCAAATTCGGCACAAATAGCTGCGATAACTCGAGAACCATTGAAGCTATCGACCCTGCGATGGTCTCATTCGATTCAGCGTCCAAAAATCTATATAATTTGATACCACGTACACATTTTTCTGAAAAACCCTGGAAAATATGAATTTTCTCCCCCTCAAAACCCCCAAAAATACCTTTAAAATTGAGCTAGCAAGTTGGTTCAAGAATTGGGCCGTCGTAGGGCCGAGATTGATTTTTGGTGAAAATTTCAAGAATGTAGCTATTATAGTTTGGCAGGAAAAATGTTGACGGCGTACGGCGGACAGACAGAATTTTTTTTATTAGATATTCGGATTCTACATGCCTTGAAACGTGAAACATCAAATTTTGAGGGGGGTTATAAAATTTTTTCTTGGGTGATTAAAATGGTTTATTATTCAATAATAAACCAAAAGGAAACTGACGATTCGAAATAGTCGAAACTCGCGTTCGAAATAGTCGGAATCGAATTCGAGTAGAGGTAAAACACTGGATGAGAAGTGGGATTTCTCATCTGCATAGTCGGCGGGTCAAGTCACGAAGGAGCTTCACGAAGGTTCGTTCTAGCAGTAGGAAGAAAGAGACGGAGAAGGTAAAGAGGCCGCTAGTCGGAGCTCTCGTGTGTCTATATGAGAGAGATTCGTGTTTCTGCTCGGACTGTACCCAGCTCACCTCGAGTCCGGTGCTAGGACTCGGCTTCAGGTAACCTCGAGCTCCAGGTAACTTCAGGTAAGCCTCCACGGGCACCGAAGCCCCCTCGAAGGGGAAAGATCTTCGATAAACATTCCGGCGAACACGATTTTCGTTCGGCCGCCCAGACGAGCATCTTAACGAACTCGAATGAAGTTTTTCGAAAAGCGTTTTTGGTTTGTTATTCAACGATAAACCGCTGTAATCGCTCAAGAAAAAAAATGTTCTAAACCCCTCAAAATTTGACGTTTTACGTTTCAAGGCATGTAGAATACGAATATGAATAAAAAAAACGCTGCAAATGATTGTACAGTGGATTATTATTCCTTTTCTTCAATAATGATTTAAGAGGACCATCCATTTGTGATGGTAATTATTCCGAACATTCGTAAACGTTCCCACCGAAAAACAGATTGGTAGGTAACTATAGGAGAAAAACCCGTACTATAGTAATTTTAATTTTTCTTAATTTCCTAATTAATATCTGAATTTTTCGCCATTCGGTATAGTCGAAGAGAGTGTCCGACGAGCATTCCAACGAGTATAACGATTTTTATAGCTCCAGGAACTCTCGAGTTATTCCCTCAGGCCAAATTCCTGGAAATTTCCCAAATTCGGCACAACAGCTGCGATAACGCGAGAACCAATGAAGCTATCGATCCCGCGATGGTCTCATTCGATTCAGCGTCAAAAAATCTATAGAAATTGATACCAAATACAAATTTTTCTGAAAAGCCCTGGAAAATATGAATTTTCTCCCCCTCAAAACCACCCAAAAATACCCTTAAAATTGAGCTAGCAAGTTGGTTCAAGAATTGGGCCGTCGTAGGACCGAGATTGATTTTTGGTGAAAATTTCGAGAATTTCGCTATTATAGTTTGGCCGGAAAACTGCTAACGGCGTACGGCGTATCATTTTTTGGGGGGTTTTGAGGGAGAAAAATTAATAATTCCAGAGTTTTTTTTTTTTTTTAGAAAAAATGTGTATTTGGTATCAATTTCTATAGATTTTTGGTCGCTGAATCGAATGAGATCATCGCGGGGACGATAGCTCTATGAGTTCTTGAGGTATCGCTGCTTTTGTGTCAAATTTGGGAGATTTTCAGAAATTTGTCACCAGGGTATAACTCGAGAGTTCTTCGAGCCATAAAAATCGTTCTATACTCATTGGAATGGTCGTCAAACACTCTCTCCTGCTGTAGGGTAAGGCAAAAAATTTAACATTTAATTAGGAAATTAAGAAAAATAAAAATGATTAAAATTACAACAGTTGCTACGAAGTTAGCGTCTTACTCGATTTAGCATGACTCCAAAAGACCGTCTTGTTGTTGTTGTCTGTCTTTCAGCCGACTGCAGAGCGCTCTAGGGAGTTACTTCAATCGGTCGGAGTTACATCACCGGGTTTATTCAAACTGCTGATTTTCCTTAGCGATTTTCTCCGCGGAAACTCACAATTTCCATGAAAAATTGGTCATTCCCTCTTCCCCATTGTCGCAAAGGAGTTTTCCCCTGACCAATCGGTTTGTTTCACATTATGGATAATCTTCTTAAATCATTATCGTAGCGAAAATAAACCGCAAATTATTTGCAGCGTTTTTAAATTTTTCAGGGGTTCAAGCTGAAATGGAATCCGCCCGCTTCGCTTTTTGTCAGAGAGGATTTTTGTCAGAGTCGAGAGGATGAGTTTTCGACTCGAGTGCTTTATAATAAGCAACCGTCTGCCTTGGGCTGTGCAATGAAAGCAGCGGTCGCAAAGCGGCTACTTCACACCGTCGAATCTTTCCCAAGGGATGCCCGTTTCGAGGCGACGTGGAGCTTTTTGGCTTTTCACGAACCCAACAACGGCGTCTATCTATATCTGAAGGTCTCCAGGTCCATCACAGCTTCGCATATAGCAGATTGAAAAGAGGCACCTTGGAGGAAAAAAGGTACAAAAAGGAACAACTCGGCAACAAAACCGAGTTCGCTCTCTCTCGCTCTTCGCATCAGCCCAACAAAAGCAGTCGATACAAAAGCTATTGAATAGGGGAAAGACTCGAGAGGGAAAAGTGCAGGGACGACGTGGAACGCTCCTGACCGGGACCGTCCTAATTAAACAAACAAGTTTGTGCGGCTGTAAAGCGATCATTGTACTTGGGATTTGGCTAATTTAAGCGCGACCGTCTGCTGAGCATTTTAAGCCAAAGAAACGGGTTCAAAACAGCGGAAATCGAAGGGATTCGATTAGAAACGGACGAGACGTAAAAGTGGAAAATAAATTTCAACGTTGACCTACTCGAGCGAATTTCCAATCGCACTCGAACGTCAGACGACGGATATAGCTGCGAAAGAATAATTTTTTCCAAGTATAATGAAATAACTGGGAATGTTCGATTCGAAGATGAAAAAGCGGATTACTGCTATCGTCAAAATGCGCACTTCAGATAAAAAGCTGAGCATTGATTGAAAATAACGTTTTATTTTGCATTAGGTTCTGACTATATTGCTCTTTGCTAATTACACAGGTTTACAGAAAAAATATATTTTTTTTAATTGTTTGGAATTTGACAATTGATTTTTATGTAATTTTTCAGCGCTGATTGCAAAAATGCAATCCATTTTTTCTATCACGTAAGGTTTTCTCACAAAAAAGGAATTACTTTTTGGTATAATAACAAAATTTTAGCAATTTTTCAAAATTTTTCTCAAGTTAAAGGATTTTATTTCATGTATAATACATGTTATAAACTACACATATCTAGTACACTTACATTTCTCTTTAAGCTCATAAGTATCACCAAAATTGGGATCTCTCATCAGTTTTCTAATGTCTGGTCCGACAAAGACTCCTTCCTTTAGTTTTGAATCGGATAAACCAGGAAAAACTCACTAGAGTACGGAACTATGTATAAAAATATCGGAAAAAGCTAAAAATAGACAAGCAGTTTGTGGAATAACTGTACTTGATGGAATTTTTCCACTATTTTTCCCGAAATCAGCGTTTTTCAAGAATCTATCTTCGTCCTTTTTCCGTTCAAAAACCCACTCGATTTCGAACCGATTCTCGAAGAGAAAATTCAGTCTCTTATGTATGCAGCGACTTTTCCATACAGATGTTCCCTATGTTAATTCGGTCCCTTCATATTCGAAGTTATCTTTTTTCCGACCCTGTTTATCTATTCAATTATGTATGACTTTTTATCCGCCTCAAAGACATTGGATCTTGAAAGACTGCTGGGACCTTGACAAAAAGATGCCACAGCTTGTTAACGAACACTCGAGTCAGGGCAACCTTCGTTTGGAAGTTCTCGTTTCGGCCCGATTTCTACCTGTTTTTGTTCTGTCGAAGGTAGCATAAGCTCGAGGGATGGTTTACCCGCTCCTTCTATCGTTCGTCGTAAGGTGAATTTTCCATTTGGGATAATAGCTATCAATATTTTTTCTGACAATAACGGGGGCAAAAGGAGGAATTATTACCTTACTACGGACATACGGAAAAACTAAAATGTTAGGCAAAATTAAAATTAAAAATTAAACTCCAAAGCGCCCAGCAAGAAAAACTTTTTTTTTCATTTTCAGCATTAAATAAAAACAATATCCAAATAACGGATTTAAAAATGATTACACAACGCCATGAAAAAACTAACGCTTTGAAAAGCTGCAAATTTTTGTGCACGCTCTGCTACCAGTTTCGGAATTCGCTTGATTTCAGAAAGTTAACTGTACCTGAATGAAAATTCGACTTAATTCTCTCCAAGTTATTATTCGACTCGATTTTATACGAATTTGACTATATTTATTTCGATATCGACCCCACTTTCTTTCGGCTATTTACAAAAGTCGCTAAAAACCGTGAGGAAAAATCCAGAAAAAAATTATAGAATAAAATTCTGAGATGGCAAGACGGAAGGATTTCGAACGAAGAGAAATCAAATCAAGTTTTACAAAAGCGCTCAGGCCACCGATTCAGTAAAACGTTCAATAATATACAGCGAACTAAAAAAAGAAAATGCGTTTATAAAACCACGTTTTTCGATTGATTAACAACAATTATTTATTAACAATTATTTGATTAACAACAGCTCGAGCGATTGGGAAGAATTTGAGCTCCCAAACGGTTAACATTGCGCCAAGGTCGAAACTGTGACAATAAACAACGCTATTTCAGTTGGTTACGTATTATCATAGATGAATCGAGTCGAGGCGTTTTGAAAAGAATGAGATGAAATTCATACACGTAGGAAACTGCTGTTACAGTGGATGATTTTTTCTTCAAATTATGATTGATGCAAGAGATAATAAAATGTACAGCCATTTGTGGCGTTTTTAGCCTCGTTGGCTGAAATTCAAGAACTTCGTCGAGTTGGATTCGGTTTAAGCTGAAATGGCCCTAATTAATTATTTTGCAAGGTTTACTGATCGCTCAGAGCGAATCGGCTTAAATAACCGGTATTGAAATAGCTGTACTGAAAATATCCAATTCCTTGGGTGTGTGGTATTTTTCAATTTTTCGCCCTGGAAGTTGAAAAACTTTTCAAAAAACATTGAAAATCTATAGCCATAGAAAATTTACCAAATCGCCCTCTGTGATTTCCTAAGCTAAATTATTTGTTACTGGAGTAAACCTGATTTTGGTTTATAATTATGAAACCATTGTAATCGCGCAAGAAAAACAATTTTCCAACCCCCCCAAAATTCGATGTTTTATTTTTCAGGGGATAAAATAAAATCAATTCAGCTCGTCCACCGTCAACAATTTTCTGACGAAACTGAAAGAGCTAAAATCGTGAAATTTTCGCCAAAAATCAATCTTGGCCCGACAATGGCTCAATTCTTTAGCCAAATCGCTACATCAATTTTAAGGTTATTTTTGAGGGGGTTTGAGTGGGAGAAAAATCCTTTTTTCCTACGTTTTTCAGAAAAACGTGTATTTAGTATCAGATTCTATAGATTTTTTGACGCTGAATCGAATGAAACCATTGCAGGGTCGATAGCTTTATTGGTTCTCGAGTTATAACAGCTTTTGTTATGAAATGAGGAGATTTTCAGAATGGCACAACTCGAGAGTTCTTCGAGCTGTAAAAATCGATCTACACTCGTTGGAATAATCGTCAAATACTCTCTTCAACCTAAGGCGAAAAATTTAGCTTCCAAAGAGACAATTAAGAAAGAGAAAATTAATTAAAATTGCAATCATTGCTCTCGGGCCTTACATATTATTAGTCGGGGGTAGTGTCCTTATCACTCCTATATAAATATATAGTATATATAATATATTGTATAATTATAGTATAGTTATAGGTAAAGGTATAGGTATGGGTTTAGTAGTTAATTATTTGTGTATGGAGAGTGGGAATCTATAGGTATTTTTATAGTAGGTAGTACTTAGTAGTTGTTATATTTGGTATGTAGGTGGTGGGGATTGTATCGTACTTAGTATCATAAAGTATTGGGTTTTTCAACTGGAGCAAAGTTGTAGCAGAATTAGATGTAACAACTGTAAGTTTTCCAAGATTTGTAACTTGCACAGCGGATAACTCAAACAAAAAGTCGTCAATTCAGATGTTTGAATATACCAAAAGATAGGTAATTTAATTGCCCACATTTTCCTAATGTAATGTACCTATCCATTTTTCAACCGTTTTTGCGTTATTCAACAATATTAGCAGACTATACGCGAAAACATGACATTTTTCAACTTTAAACGTTCTTTTCATCTATTTACTGCGAAAGAAACAAAGAATGAACCATGTATTATTGATATACACATCATCAACTATCATTATGCTGAATTTGAGCAAAATCTATTCCAAAAAATTTTTCGCGAAAAATCCAAGGGGTACCCCTGCGATTTTTTTCAACCGATCAGTTAACGATTTTTTACTCCTCTCTCAACACAGATAAAAATCTGAAATTTTCAGGAAAGTTGTGTCTTACCAAGATGTATTTTTGTGATTTTTTTTATTTCTCGGAAAAATCTGCAACTGGTCCAAAAAAATCGGTTTTTGAAAGCTCGAAAATTGGACTTTAACCGTGCTTTTCGGGGTCAAAATTTATGATAATCAATTGTTTCATTATGCAGGAGTCTTCATTTGAACGCCTTACACACGTACATAGCAAAAAATTTGGTGAAACAAATTTAAACAGAGCCAGAGAAATTATTTTCCGTGAATCGGGTTTTTCGCCGGCCGAAATTCTGAGCTCCGCTGGCCTGAAAAATTAAATTCTCGTTTTAAAGCGATTTTGAATGCTATTCTTATAGGAAATTTAACGCTGAATCCGAATATGACGTCAAAACGGCGGAAATTTTAGGACAACTATCAGTTTTTCCAGGTTTAATACGCCACTCTAACGTTTTTCAACTTCGAAAATCCGTTGCAAATACTTACAGTACTGTTCAAATTTAATTATGTAATGATTCCTACAGAAAATTAGACGTAGAATTCGAATTTAAAGTGAAAAATATCGAATTCAAACAACTAATAATATTTTTCGAATTTTTTCGATTTTTATACTTTTGAAGTTTCAACTTAGGAATTTTTTTTCGTCACGTTCCCGAAATGGGCTAGATAAGGTGCTGTGGAAGAAAATTTAGGAAAATTTAATGTAGAATCCACTAAAAATAAGAAAAAGGCTAGCGTATATAACAGCTCTCGAGATATATATTCCACTTTATGTCAAAAGATTGACTCATGATTTTAATTAGTAAAACAAAGGGTGCGAGTTTTGCACAATATTGAGACGATTTAAGCCGCTGAAATCGACAATTTACACGTAGAAATGTTAAATAGCAGGCTCAACTGCTCTTAGCGTTGATTCATACTGTTCAATCCACATGTCAACCGGTTATTTACATCGAAATAATCGCGTAAACCAAACAATAGAAAAATTAAATGATCGAAAAATAAAAATAAACGAATCGCAAATTTGATAATGTGATTACCTTGGAAAAACGACTGGCGTGAAGGGGGATTTTCGAAATTTCCAAATCCTTATTTATTGAGCACTCGTTTCACTTTGACGCGGATTTTTTTTCCGGAAAACTTCACCGGTTGCGGGAATGAGAAAAACGTTGGGAAATTAAGTCGAAATCGACAGCCGACGTAGTTAACCGCGTCACTGTCCGATCGAAACTGGAAACTGAAGACTCACCTGAGACCTGAGGGTAAGCGTTGACGGGCCCCTTCCCCATACGTGCTCCCGTAGCAGGTAACCTACGGTAAGAGGAAGGGGAGCGGGAAAGGGGAAAGGCGGCTAAGCCGAACACAGATCATCCCCTTCTACTTTGCCTTCGTGAGGTCTACCACCTCTCGAGGAGGTTTCTTCGCCGGCTTCATCCTGAAGACCAGCAACGCAATCGGCGACTTCGAATATAAGCGACGCCTTTCGGCGACCGTGTTATTCTTCAGAGGTAGTATGTTATAGTAATGGTATACGGGTGAGTAGTAGGAAAGTAGTAGTAGTAGTAGTAGTAGTATAGTAGTAGTATAGTAGTAGTATAGTAGTAGTAGTAGTAGTATTTTTTGTATTAGTAGTAGTATAGTAGAAGTATAGTAGTAATATAGTAGTATAGTAGTAGTATTAGTAGTAGTAGAATAGTAGTAGTAGAGTAGTAGTATAGTAGTAGTAGTAGTAGTAGTAGTAGTAGTATGTAGTAGGAGAGAAGTATGTGTGTCAACGTTAGAGAAGAAGCTTGCTATTGGTCGTCGCTATAACACTATTCGATCGATCCCAAGCAGAGTTGGAGTTTTTGTTATATATATAGCCTCGTATAAATGTTAACAATACTAAGCGTCTCTGACGCCTGCTAAGTAAGAAAAAGAAAAACTTGATATGAAAAAAAAGCTTATCGTTTATGAAACCTGTAAAAATTAAATTATCTTTCGAAACCTATGAAAAATACGCTGCAAATGATTGTACTGTGGTTTATTATTATTTCGCTTCAATAATGATTTAAGAAGACTGTCAATTTTTGTTACTCTAATTATTCCGAACATTTGTGAACGTTCCCAACGAAAAAAGATATTACTATAAGGGAAAACTCCGTAGCAACTATTGTAATTTCAATCATTTTTATTTTTCTTAATTTCCTAATTAAAAGCTAAGTTTTTTACCTAAGGTACAGCTGGGGAGAGTGCTTGACGACCATTCCATCGAGTATAGAACGATTTTTATAGCTCTATGAACCCTCAAGTTAAACCGAGTTACCCGAGTTTGTGCCGAATTTGGGAGATTTTCAGAAAATTGACATGAGGGTATAACTCGAGAGTTCTTGGAGCTATAAAAATCGTTCTATACTCAGTGGAATGGTCGTCTAAGACTCTCTCCAACTGTAGGGTAAGGCAAACAATTTAGCATTTAATTAGGAAATTGAGAAAAATTAAAATTATTAAAATTGCAATAGTTGCTACGGAATTTTCCCCGATTACCAATCTGTTTTTCGGTGGGAACGTCACAAATGTTTGGAATAATTACTATCAGAAATGGATAATCTTCTTAAATCATTATTAAAGCGAAGGAATAATAAACCACCGTACAATCGTTAGCAGTTTTTCTTGGGCGATTACAATTGTTTATTATTCAATAATAAACCAATACGCTTCAAATATAGACCGTTGCTAAAAACGAGCGATTCGACCTTCCGTCGTTATATTCCAGCGCTTGCCAGTCTATCATAATAGCTCTTGCGCGTTTTTACTTAGCAAGGACGAGTTGAAAGACTGCTAATGATAACTGAGTATCGCAGCTAATCTCAGGCCAGCTAACTTGTAAGGAATGCAGTTTGAGGTTGACCGCTTTGGTTGCACTTGTGAAAAACATCGGCTATGCCGGGCAAAATAAGGAGATGCATTATATAAGATGAAGATGCGATTAGCATTAGGGACGATTTCAACATTGCGTTGTCAAATGATATACGAATTTTCTCCTCCTCAAAAATACCATTCAAATTGAGCTAGCAATGTTCAAGAATCGGGCCGTCGTAGGACCGAGATTGATTTTTGATGAAAATTTCAAGAATGTAGCTATTATTGTTTGCCTGGAAAAGTGTTGACGGCGCACTCCAGACAGACAGAATTTTTTTTATTGGATATTCGGATTCTACATGCCTTGAAACGTAAAACTTAATTAAAATTTTAATTTAATAATTAAAACGCTGCATATGATTGTACAGTGGTTTATTATTATTTCGCTTCAATAATGATTTAAGAAGACTATCCATTTCTGATAGTAATTATTCCGACCATGAGTGAACGTTCCAACCGAAAAACAGATTGGGAACTATGAGAGAAAACTCCGTAGCGACTATTGTAATTTTAATTATTTCTGCAAGTTGAGGGGGAGAATAACGAGACGACCTCTTCAGGGCTATGTACCTATGGCCATAGGTACCCTTGGTCCTATAATGCCCTGAAGAAGCCCGAACGGGCGAAAGTACTCGGCGTAATAAAAAGAAGAAAAATGGAGAAGAGGTCGTCTCGTTATTCTCCCCCTCAACCTGCAGAAAGAAGTAATACGACCACCTGGAGAAGAAAAATTTTAATTATTTTTATTTTTCTTAATTTCCTAATTAAAAATTTTTTTCCCCTACTGTACAGCTGGAGAGAGTGTTTGACGACCATTCCAATGAGTATAGTACGATTTTTATAGCTCCAAGAACTCTCGAGTTATACCCTCATGTCAAATTTCTGAAAATCTCCCAAATTCGGCACAAAAGCTGCGATAACTCGAAAACCAATAAAGCTATCGACCCGGCGATGGTCTCATTCAATTCAGCGCCCAAAAATCTATATAATTTGATACCACGTACACATTTTTCTGAAAAACCTTGGAAAATATGAATTTTCTCCCTCTCAAAACCACCCAAAAATACCCTTAAAATTGAGCAGCAAGTTGGTTCAAGAATTGAGCCGTCGTAGGACCGAGATTGATTTTTGATGAAAATTTCAAGAATTTAGCTTTTATAGTTTGGCCGGAAAACGGCGGCGTACGGCGGACGTACAGAATTTTTTTTTATTGGATATTCGGATTCTACATGCCTTGAAACGTAAAACATCAAATTTTGAGGGGGGTTAGAAATTTTTTTTTCTTGGGCGATTACAATGGTTTATTATTTTGAATAATAAACCAAAAGTTTGGAGCCCCCTGGTCTAGATAACAGCGGAGTAACCGAAATCACTTAAATATTACTAATTCTCATCGATTCTCGTCGGGCCAATTTTTTTTGGAAAAGGTAAAATACCGCATCGATTCGGAACTCGTTTTTAATCCTTTACGATACTCAATATTTGTCAGACTTTTCCATCCGATAGCGGTCGACCATCTCTTGCACGAAGAGAGATTAAGAGTAATAAATGTCGCAGGAGCGTCGAGTTTCGTGGCTTTTACCTTCCAAGTTTCAAGTCGCCTTGATCCCGAGTCGAATGCCTCCGCGTTCGCATCCATCCGAGATTTATGACGACATAAAACACCGTCTTCCAGAAGTATTTTTCGGCCGAGCACGAAAAACCGCGCGAAGAAAAATATGTTTATAATACCGCATGAAGCCGAGGCATGAAACCGGCAGAAAAGCGTTGAAATATTATCGTCACGTATCGTTCGGACTTTAATTTCCGTGATTCCTCCTCAACTTGGTCGTGATACTTATTCTCGCGAATCCGGCTCCTCCGCCGTTGTTTTTCTTACCACCTGTTTCGCGCGCGGTGGCCCTTTAATAACCGAAACTATATAATCACGATGAGTGATCATCGGAATTCGTGCGTCGAGGATCCGCTTCATCCCGGAAATATTCTCATTATTTTTAAACGCGAGAAGAAAATAATTTTGATGCCTATAAACAAGATTCCCCCACCTCCCTATTTTTATTTATCGCTTAATAATATTTTATTCAAGTATTTTATCTTAACTTATTTAGGCGTGACATATGAAATTTATTGGAGCAATAATATTATTTTAAAAAAGTAGTATTTATTTTTATTTTTAGTCTTCTGCGTTTTTACTAGTCAATGGGATTGATTTTTAGCTAAAATAATACTTATAAATAAATTTGTGCCAGCAGTTGCTGTTATACAATTATGGGAATTAATATTTATTGGTTTATACTGAACTTTATTTAAATTAATATATATTGTATAATATTTAGTAGAATAGTTATTATGCTTTTATCTCGGTTTTTTGTACGAGTAGTATACAAAGTATATATAGTACATAGTAATTTTTTTTTCCAGATTATCAATAGAATTGATTTTTAAAATTAAAGAATTTGGCGGTAATTTAGCTTTTCGACAGAAAAACATCGATGTTTAAAACATCTTCCCCATTATTGTTCCCCGTCGGTTGCTATAGTCGACATTTTCTATCGGAAGAATACTCCTAGTGAAGAAATAATAAGGCTGCGACGCGTCGAACAATATAAAAGCGAAAAACCTGCCTGGGATCCCATCGGCTTCCATGTTTCAGTTATTTGTATATTTATTGTCTCCGCGAAACGCTTCTACTCGTCGTTAAATTTATAGCCGATTGTCCGATTACGATCGAACGCTGAGAGCAAGAGTTGTTTTAGCTCATGTTGGCAAAATAAACGAATACCAAGCGATTTTTAGTCTTTTCAAAGGGAAGAATTCGCTCGCCTTGGGAATTCTTTCGCGATCGTCGCAATAAATTCGAACCGATGATCTTCCGATCTTTTTGTGAGACTTCGAGTTGTCGGATCGCTAGTAAAATCGCGGCTTAGCTCGTAGACAGTAGTTTATTACGTATATAGCTTTATAATGTGTTGTCGAAGCGGTGAGGAAATGCGCTTCGTTCTCTCTGAAGTCGAGCGCTTTCGCCCACTTGAGCCTCCTCAGGCTTGAATGCGAATTTTGATCAATTACTATAGTTATAATTATTTATAGTTTTTGTTCTTTGCGTGCGTTTTTTGTCTCCAATGATGACCAAAATCTCAATCAGACGTTAACCAAAGATTGTGCGGGTGAGGTGCAGATAAAAAACGCGACGAGTTCTCCTTATCATCTTCATTTAATCTAGCGCTTCGCCCTCACGGGCCTCTTCGGGATACATCTTAGAAGATAATATGTCGAGTTTTTTAGGATCGCCCGTGAAGAGTGTTCGTCTTGAGATGAGAGCTATCACAGCTGCATACCTAATTTAGTTCTGAAAAGCTTGAAAATATAAGTCTATTAAAAACGAAAAAGACCGGAAGATGCAGGTGACAAGAAAAAAAAACAATAAATTATTAAGAGCTACAAGACAGTAAAAAATTGACTAAATAAGAAGGACACATGGTCGGTAAAAAACCCGAAGAGGCCCGTGAGGGCGAAAGCGCGAAATGAAATGAAGATGATAAGGAGAACTCGTCGCGTTTTTTATCTACACCTCACCCTCACAATTGTGTACCAGCGACAGCAACCAATTAACCAAAGATGGTTGCACATTAATAAAACTCCTGGAATTCACGTTTGAAAAGCCACGCGAAGAACGATAAAAATCCCCAATAAATCCTAAGCTTTGAGAGAGAATAAACCGCTGTGCAATCATTTGTATAGTTTACTTTCCATATTGAGTCAAAATTAAAAAAAAAAAACTCGATTGTTCACGACTAAGTCGTGTTTTTTGTTTAAATTTACCTTGGAAAGAAGTTTATATATACTCAAAGATTGACTTTTTAATTTGTGTAGATGGAGACTTGAACATAATTATTTTCTGTTGAAGATTTTTTCATTAAGGGAGCTGCCATTGATCTTCGATACTTCTTGTCATTATTTTTTATTTTTTTTGACGTGGTTTTCCATGTTTTTGTTTATTATTGATAATGAACCATTAGGAATAGCAAAAAAAAAAAAAAATCGAACTCACCCTTAAATTACAATATTTTACGTTTCAAGGCATGTAGAATCCGGATATCTAATAAAGACGCTTCAAATGATTGTACAGTCGTTTACCATTCCTTCGCTTCCATTTTAATAAAAAAAATACCGTCAATTTGTGATAAAACTATTCCGAACATTAATTCATGGACGTTTCCACCTGACAAATTACTGATAACTATAAGTGAAAACTCTTTATAGCAACTGTCATGATTTAAATTTATGTTATTGTTCTTAACGAACCTTGAGATGGCGTTCGACGAGCGTTCCAAAGGTGACGAATCTGTTGTTGGGTGCAGTGTTGCCAAATCTCCCCTTTTTGGGGGAAAACTACCTCAAAACGGAGACGAATAACTCCTTCCCCCTTTCCATAAATCATTCACCAATTTTCGTGTTTGCTTTCCTTTTCCCTTTTTTAATGTGAAATGCAGGAAAAATAAAAATTTGGAACATAAGTGACTTTTTATAGTTGACATGCTGACTATTTATTATTATTTATAGTTGCTGCTGCTTTATAGTTGAGTGATAATTGTTATGCTAAGTATATGAGTGTTCAAACAATGTATGTCATGTCACCTGTACCTGCTTTGCCTATAGACGCAACGATGGCGAGAACAATTTTTTTTTCTGACATCAAATTTTTCAGGTATTATGGTGATTCTGATTTAATTCCAATTTTTGTACCTAATTTACCTATATCAATTTATTTCTTATAATTGATTATAACGTGCGCTTCCTCCTCTTTAAAACAATTTGTTGATAAATCTGCAAGTTTCTTGCATGCATTTCAAATAAGACCAAATTGGTCAACCGGCATTTGCCCGATAGATAATTTTATATCAATGCTCTGTATATTTCCCCCCTTTTTTTGTTTAAAAAACAATCATTTTCCCTTTTTTCTGATCGAGGTTTTGCTCAAACCTCCGCTTGAGACCTGGCAACACTGGTCTATTCATTATCACAAGACGGTCTTTTCAAATCATCATTGAAGCAAAGGAACAATAAACCTGAGTACAAAAGATTGCAGCGTTTTTCGTTGAAATTTTGATTTTCCGACCGTTCCAAGTTCATTTTCTTATAATTATATTACGGCTCGATCAAAACACTTATTAAACGTTCTTTGTTCCTGTTTCCCCGGCTGTATGAAAGGTGGATGATTTTCGAAATGAGCGATGAAACGGAAAAGGCTTCTCGCTCGCTTCAGCGTCGAGTCATTTGTAATTAAAAATCAAATTAACTTCGTCCGAACTTGGATTCGAAGAAGAGAGGCGTTCGAGCTTCGGCTATTAAGATTGTGTCAGTTGATAATGACGTCGTGCATGATTTTCCCCCTCCTCTCACGACGAACTCTCCTCTTTTATTAGGCTTGAAATCGACCGCAATCAAACGGCACGAAGTTCGGTCGTGAAATGACGTCATGCTAGGCAACCTTCGAGCATGTCTACGCCTGTCAGTCGGATCGGCCATCTTTTTTCGAAGGTAAAAAAAAAAAGTTTTTCACGCCGAGTTCGGTCTCGTTAGAATGTTTCACTTTTTCGTGAACAGGCCATATTTCAGATATTATTTTCCTTTCCCTCGCATTTTCTAGGCGATGATTCTTTTCGTCCTTTTGCTGTTTTATTTGATCGCCCGCAAAACGAGCCAACGCTCCTTTTCCCTGCTCTTTTATTGTGCGGCATTTATTTCGAAGTTCTCCCTCGCTCTCATTCTCTTTTGTTCTTGTAAAAAAAAATCTAGAAAAATAAAAATTTAGAAAGTACCTAAAGTAAGATAGTCCAAGTGCTTTTTTTTTTTTTTTTTTTTTTTTTTTTTTTTTTTTTTTGTAGACATGCTGATGAGAAGATGAGAGATAATTTTTATGTACTACGCTACTTGAGTACGGTTAGAAATGTTTTTTTCTTGGGCGATTACAATGGTTTATTATTGAATAATTATCCAAAATCACATTCAGAGAGGGATGCGTTGGAAAAAACTCGGGCAATTATTGTAGTTTGTTATTGAATAATAAACCAAAATGGAGATGTATCAAGGGCTATGAGGATTTAAAAAGGGGTAGATCGAGAGACTGGATTTTGAGAGTACTGCTATAGAACGCCACTAGAGCGCTGGGGACTCTTTTTCAAAATGGCCTGTCTTCTAGCAACGTCGCCCTTGCGGTTCTTGACTCCATAATTCCCTCGTGAGCAGTTAAGCTCGACTAACCTCCAACGGACGTAATTTTAACTATACTTCCAATACAACTGGTTCAATGAGGTCAAACTGGAAGCTGAGGATTCCTTTTCAAAATCGATATTCACTGCGCAACCTTAAACTACGATGGGAGGGAAGGCACTTTCATATATTGGTGGTTTATTATTGAATAAGGAAAGACGAAGTGAAAAAATATTTCTTTTTCAAGAAAAAAAAACAACAAAAAAACGCGACTTATTCTTCTGTTTGAAAGCCGTTCTTCGCTCTTTGGCTCACCGCAAGGTTGAACGAACTGGGTAGCTTTTCTGCTCCAAGACGAGCTTACAAACAGAAGGAAATTTATGTTCCATCAGGTGCAATAGACGGACTTTAATGGGCGTCGTTTTTTCTGCATATTAAAGCTGCGAACTGATTGCTAACTGCTGTTGAACAGGACGAAGATAACGTCAACATCGTTGACTGTTTGATTGCTCAGACTATATTTACACAGGAAGGGTAATTATTGCTACTTAAACTGACCAATTGTTGCGAGCAAGAAAACCATTTGTAAGGGGAATCTACTCGAAATAATGATACAAATGGCTACGTTGGGATAGTAATCGATTGAAATAATTACAAAACATCTAGACTTGATGATTAAAAAGAAGCTGCTAACTTTCTTTTAAAGCTGTTCAATTCCGTTTTTCTCTTGATTCATATAGTTTAATACGAACATTTCATTTTCAATGGAAAAAAAAGTTTTACTCTATACTAAATACATAAAAAAATGATTACCTATATTGATATCTTCAATATCATGCTTTAAATCTTAAGCTATTTTAATATTAGTATAATTATAAAAATTACAACTTTGATTAAAACCTTTATACTCAAAAATTTGTCCGGCTCTTTCATTTTCGCTTTAAATATCGAAGAATGTACAAAAATCTTACGATTCCCCTGAAATAGTCTATTTTCGCACAGTGTATCCCCTAACCAGCAATATTTGCCACAATCACGCTTCACTCGAGCTAAAAATCCCCAAAGTTCCCTTTTTTCAGTTTGAAAAAAATACCCATTTTCCCCTTTTTCTTGTCGAGGGTTCCTCCAAACCACCGCTTGGGACCTGGCAACACTGGGCAGAACTATAGTTATTTACAATCCTCCTCTCGTAAATGGATATGAGACCTTCATGAGATTAGAGTTCGTTACTACCTCGGCCATTTTACCGCCGGCGAGGCAATTTTACGATCGCCTCGCTCGCGAAGACGATGCCGAAGGAATCTACAACAGCTCGAGCGAAAATTATATTTTTTCTCTACAGCTCGCTCTAAGCCAGCGAATCCAGCAAGTCCTCAGGTCCCATCAACGCTTGAAAGTGCTAAGCTAGTGCTTTAGAACGGTGCGTGTTTATTGCTCGTCTCCTCTTTCTTGGAAAGGTCCGCCAAAGAGGAGTTCGCATTGCGCACGCGCAAAATATAACTCGTCCGTTTTAGTATGGAGCTCGTCTGTTCAGCAGTCGGCTGTTGATGGGGAATTTCTAGCCGATGATTTACCGTCGAAATGCCCAGATCGAGATTAGGCCGTTTAAGGAAATTCGCAGTCTTTTTCAAAATCGAATTTTCCAGGTTTATTGTCAGGTTGGATCTATCAGCTGGTGTGGCAACACTGTCCGCTGCTCCCACTGTACTTTTTCTAATGCGACGCTCACTCTCATGAACGCTCCTGCGCCTTAACGTTCTGTTAATTGTTCAATTCTATGTTTTAGCTTAACTTAATTCTTGAAGTAATTTAACTATTGAAATTATATAATTGGAGAACCTGAGAACGCCCAGTGGTAAGCAACCACAAGTTTATTTAGATATCCCGACAGGATCATTTGTGTAAATAGCAACTGCCCATTCGGTCGAAAGCCCCGAGAAGTAGACCTTTTTCTACAATCTCGCTCAAGGGTCGATTTTTCAATTCGCCGCTATCTCAGTTGAAGACCATTTTTTGGTTTATTATTAATATTTTTACCCACTGTAATCGCACAAGAAAAAAATTTCTATCCGACCCTCAAAATTGGGTGTTTTATGTTTCAAGGCATGTAGAATCCGAAAAATCCAATAAATGAATAAATATAAACCTATAAAATCCAATAAATACTTAGATCGCCCTGATGATGCCCGAACGGGCGAAAGTACTTGGCCAGAAAATAAACAATCGGAGAATGAGTCGCCTGGTTTCTCTTCCCCTCGCAATCCGCCATTATAATATTCATACCTTAGATTACATTATAATACATAATAATTATAATAAGTTCATAAATCGCCCGTGGATCGAATAAGATCGTTTAAAGCTCTCAAAGCGAAATATTTCGAAATTTTTCAGACCTGTTAGTATTTCACAGAACTTTTATAACCGTTTTATAACCGTGAAGGAAGGTTCGTTAAGTTACCTAGAAGCAGAGGAAGTTTGTGGGAGTAGGGAGCAACCAGCACGCGAACGACCTTCCCGTTGAAGATGCGTCGAAGCGCAAGCGCAGTCGTGCCAAAATTATAGCTCGGAATCACGTTAGATCGTGACGATTTTTCTACAGCTGACGGAGCTAATAAATCGACGGAGCGAATTTTCGCTGGTGGAAGAAGTACCTCAAGTACCTGACTAATTGCTCTTCATAGTGTTTTAAATTATAGGGGAAACGCAATCTTTCAATATTTATCCAGGTGTCAAGAGGAACTCAATTTTTTAATGGTACGTTTTTCGAATATTTTCGAACATCGAAGCTTCAACATCGATGTTCGATGTTAAACATCGAAAGCCCATAACATCGATGGTACTGATATATCGATCAAAAAAATCGATTTTTTATTCATAACAACAAAAAATCGATAAAATATAATACCGATCTTATATTTGTTAGTAAATTACTATGGCTTTTCCGTTTAAGTTTAGGTATCAACTCAAAAAGTGAAACTGAAACTAGTGTTGCCAAAGCATTACACACAGTACCCACTGAGAAAATAAATAAAAATTCCCACTACTCTCTTACGGATTGTTTTAATAACTCCTCGAATGATTTATACACAAGAAAAAACGGACCCTCTATTGGAAAAAAAGAAAGGGATCACTACGACGATGTAAAAAAAATCGATGTCCCAAAAAATCGAAGCCCAGACATCGATGTTAAACATCGATGTTTTAATAGTCCGATACATCGATGTTTTTCTAATATCGAGTTTTTAGTTCGATATATCGATGTGTTTCTAACATCGATGTCAATTTGTCAATGTCCCAACCCTAGTCTTTTCAGTGGACATAAACTGGTTGCTATTTGAATTGCGACCGTTCTATTTCCCTTTATGACTCTCCGAATCGAGCCTCATCGAGTGAAAGTCCAAGATGGTATTCCTAGATATTTACCATTGCTTTCATGATTTGACGATAATCCGAATTGGCGGGAGTAATTGGCAGAAAGAATAGCAACACTGGCATAAAAGTTCCCAGGTTTCATTGAGTACATTTCGAATCAGAATAGGAGATATAGAATTTCCGTTAAATCTTATTAATTATTCAATCTGGAAAAAATAGATTTGGTCTGGAAAACGTGCAGAGGAAAGTAAAAAAGTGTTTTACCTTGTGATGTCTTCCGTGGACGAGTTGGATAAATACCAAGCGACTATTACTTCCATCAAGGCCATGTGACATTCCATTGCTGGCAGCGGCGATCTGCGTTCAAAATCTCACGATTCCATTAATGTAAGGGAAAGGGATGAGGGAATCGGTTGTGGAAATTCAGGACATTTGCGGAAACTTGAGGATATTAAGAATTTCTTCCCTATTCGAACGCAGAAATGCAACAGAGCGCGAACATTTTTTATAGGAGAGAACCCAAGAACCACGCGCTTATTAAATCAAAGTCGAACTTAGATCGCAATAGTCTAAATCGTATAAATTATCATTTTTTAAATCATCGGTGATACGTTAACAAACATTGACCACCGAAAAAGAACGTCCTTCAACAAAACAGTGAAACTAAAAAAAAAATCGTTCGCTTCTGATGAATGGTGGTTACGTAAGTAAAAAAATAAGTTTAAAATTGCAATAACTTTTTTACTTGAATAACTGAATAATAACTGAAATAACTTTGTTAAAATTGCAACAACTTTTTTCGTGAATTTTGGCTCTTACGCCCTTTGTAACCAAAGCTTTTCAATTTATTCCTACATGGTTTATTTAATTTTCTTTTGCGTTTATAATTAGTAGGTGTTTTTTTTTTTTTTCTTCTTCTGACCGGTAGGAATAATATAGGATCGAAAGGGAAAATCTTGTGATAGGATAAAAAAATGCAGGAAGATAATGAAGGTTTCTTCTAATCGAACAACGGGATAAAAATGGTGAAAAACATGAGAAATCGTGTATTTTCGATCGTGCAATTACAAGATGTTATTGCCGAGAAAGTAAGATCCTCTTTCGACTAAAAAAATACTCAATTGTAGTAAACTGTTAAAAACAATTTTTTTTTTGCGCATTTTTGACTCCCTTACCGGCATAACTTTGCGGCATTAACATCTTGTACGATCAAAGCGAAATTAATGCACGCACCGATCGAAATTGTAAGTAATAATATCGCACGCTCACCGCGGATAGGGGATGAATTATTCATCGTATTTAATGCAATAAACGAGCATCGTAGACCTCGGGAAACGAATGTCATAGATGACCTGTTGAATTCAAAGCAACCGGCAAGGAAACCTTACGTCCGGGTCGATAAGTTTCGCAATGAAATAGTGGAGCGATTTGCGAAACGAGAAAAGGAAATATTCCCCTTCTCGTAGTTGGAAAACGTGGAGTGGTTTTAAAAATAAAGTATGAAAGAGGACGTCGTCGAAAAAGTAACCATTTTTGTTAAATTGACTCAGAGTAATGTGACAAATAATCGGCCTCTTATACAAATTTACACTGGAGAATAAAAATAAAACGAACAAAGGGAACAGCGATATGGAAGAGAAATCGAGCTTCACGTGGTGAACGTGCGATGTAATCGAAAAGTACGAAAAAAATATTAGCAATTTGAATAATGATGAAGACAAATATAAAATTAAATTACAGGCCGAACAATAAGACAACAAATGACTGCAATGATTCTATTGTAATAATCTATACGTGGATAATTAGAAGAAAAATACAGTTTAAAACAATAATTAAAAACGTACATTAAAATGCATCACGGATTGATATTCATATCAGTATCTGAGAAGAGACGCTGAAATCTATGGAAGAGCAAATTAATAAAAAATGTTTCTTCCGCGTTTTTATAATTCCTTAAAAAAATTTTTTTAATATTCATATCAGTATCTGAGAAGAGACGTTAAAATCTATAGAAGAGCAAATAAAAAAATCTTCTTCCGCATTTTTAAAATTCCTTTAATAAAAAAATTTTTTTTAAGACGCTGATTGTCAACGTGTAAAAAATTACTGCACTCTTCTAATTTGGAAATATTACTACAATTTATTCTCGTTCGTCATTGTTCCTATATTAGCTTGACGTAATTTCCTTCCGAAACTTATAATGAAAAACAGCGGTCGAATTTTTGCAATATGCCGACGACTGCTACAGAAATACGCTTTGTTCGAGCTGCGTCTGTCATGCGTACGTTCGACGCCAACGAGGGCCGTTGCGAGGTAAAAAAATCCTTACCTTTGTTAGAAGGTGAAGCCGCACTATTGTTGCCAACCACTCGAAAATGTTCCGATTTCTTACCTGCAAAATAGCGATTCCAACGTTAAAAGAGGTTTACATAATACAACCGAAACAGTGCAGAAGAAGAAGAAGAAGACGAAAAATGTTTATGACGGAGAAACAAATTTTTAATCAATTTCATTTTTCATAATTTCCTAATTAAAAGCTAAATTTCTTGCATTTTCCTACTGCTGGAGAGTGTTTGACGACAATTCCAATGAGTATAGAACGATTTTTATAGCTCCAAGAACTCTCGAGTTATACCCTCGTGTCAAATTTCTGAAAATCTCCCAAATTCGGCACAAAAGCTGCGATAACTCGAGAACCAATAATGCTATCGACTCGGCGATGGTCTCATTCGAGTCAGCGTCCAAAAATCTATACAATTTGATACCACGTACACATTTTTCTGAAAAACCTTGGAAAATATGAATTTTCTCCCCCTCAAAACCCCCCAAAAATACACTTAAAATTGAGCTAGCAAGTTGGTTCAAGAATTGGGCCGTCGTAGGACCGAGATTGATTTTTGGTGAAAATTTCAAATTTTTAGCTCTTACAGTTTGGCCGGAAAACTGCTAACGGCGGACGGACAGAATTTTTTTTATTGGATATTCGGATTCTACGTGCCTTGAAACGTAAAACATCAAATTTTGAGGGGGGGGGGGTGAGAAATTTTTTTTTCTTGGGCGATTACAATGGTTTAATTATTGAATAATAAACCAAGGAGTGTGTAAAAATATTTTTTGCAGATTTAAAAAATTTTATTTTCTTAATTGTATTTTTGAATTTTACATCCCTTCAAACGTTAAGCATCAAATTCTGATGGGGGTTAGAAATTTTGACGCCTCTATAGGGATTACAATTGTTCATTAGCGAAACCAAAACGAAAAACCCTCCAAAAATAAAATTATTTGGAACATTTCAGAGCAATATGATGTGCAGTTTTGGTTCATCAAGAATTAAATTTTAAACGTTTTTGACCATCTGAGGAAAAAGCGGTTCCAAACAATTTTTATAGAGCAACTTCGATTAGAAATTGGTGGCAGAGTTGATTCCTGAAGTTTGCCATCCTTCTCTAAAAATAGCTGCATTCCCAAGGTTGTTCGGAGACGATGAGAACAGACTATGATTGTATTTTAGACGCCCTACTTTTTCTATGTGTACGATGATAAAATCGAGATTCGTTCCAAAATTTCCCCCAAGTTTGCACAGGGCGAGAAAAAATTTCGCCTCCGAAACGCGATATTTATTTCCTCTCGTTCGTCGTGAACACTTTGCCATTTCTCTGATAAAATGACAGCCGTGTTTTTTTTTTTTTTTTTTTTTTTTTTTTCTCTAAAGTTTGTTGACCCAAACTGCTCCGGTCGATTAGGGTAGGTAAGAAACGACTTTTTGTTAGCTCCCCTAAGGGTTAACGCTTTTTCAAAAGGTGGTTCTCCTGTATCTAAAAAAGGTGAAGATAGTCTGCTTAGCTGATAGTCTATCTTATCGGCCAAGAGGGCAAACAGGCTCAATCCACAGCTACACGCAGAATAGAAAAGGTTCAACATTTATCATCAATAGAGGTCGTCCAATTCTACTTTCATTTAGAAGTCTAGGTTGAATAAATTTTCAAAAAATCATCGCTTGTTAAGAAGGGAGGAAAAATGTTTTTGCCTTATAAATATTTCATCTATTTAATTCGAAATATATTTATTCCATAGATACATTCTATATATCTATATATTCTATATATCTATAAATTTTATATATTTATTCTCTTACTTACCTATATAATATTCTTCGATCATTTTAATGTAGGTAGGGTTCAAAAATATAAATTACCTTAAAAATGCCAGTTAAAGATAGAATTGAAATTCACAATAGGACAGTGTTTATAGGTTGAAATGTTAATGCAGCCTTGAAAATTATTCGTCAAACTGGTAAATAATTTAGTGTAAGAATAAATGATCGCTAGATTGTAACATATTGAAATTACTTGAGAAATTTGAAATCATCGAAAATGCTTTGGCTGGGAAATTTCCGAATAATATTAGGAAATTTTCCACCAATAGGCTTCTTTCTGTATAACATTGTTTTTCAAGTACTTTCACCTCCTGTCACTACAATCATTTGGCTGGAGAAAATTCGTATATTACAAGGTTTTTCAGAAAAATGTGTACCGGGTATCAATTTTTATAGATTTTTGGACGCTGAATCAAATGAGACCATCGCGGGGTCGATAGCTTTATTGGCTCTCAAGTTAGAGCAGGTTTTGTGTCGAATTTGGGAGATTTTCAGAAATTTGACATGAGGGTATAACTCGAGAGTTTTTCGAGCTATAAAAATCGTTAATACTCATTGGAATGGTCGTCAAACACTCTCCAGCTGTACCGTTAGGCAAAAAATTTAGCTTTTAATTAGGAAATTAAGAAAAATAAAAATGATTAAAATTACAATAGTTGCTACGGATTTTTCCCCTATAGTTACCATCTGTTTTTCGGTGGGAACGTTCAGGAATGTTCGAAATATTTACTATCACTAATGGATAATTTTCTTATATTATTATTACCAAATAATTTAACCTTTAAGCCGAAGACGAGCAAAGATTCCACGCGGCACCGGAACGTCTTGTACATTTTCTAACACCGCTGTTGACGTTTCATTAACCTTGTTTACCGACCTTGTCGTCGGCTTTCCCTCGGCATAAAGCATTCCTCTCATTGCCGAAGAGTATGTTTGTTTCGATTCCACACTTTACCTCTTTATTTACCAATGAACTTAGCGAATATCCAAACCTAGCTAGTTTTGAGCCGTTAACCTGTTGCAAAGGAATGCCAGACGAGACAAAGGTCTAATTTTCATGCAGGTAATTATCAATAAATTTACACAATGGAGCAATACGAAAGGAAAAGATGATAGAAATAAATCCAAGACGATTTCCCAGACCAAGTTCAGTCGGCAAATATATTTTCAGAATATTCATCGTATTATATAATATTGATACAATAATTTCTATACCATAAACATTGTGGGGTACCTTACAAATCGGCGATTTTTAACCCTTATCTTGCCAATGTTAACTAGAGTTAACATATTTTTTTATAATTATTTCCGGCTCATTGTACAGAGTGCGGCATAAAAGACGGACGATTTTTTAAAAATCATAAAATCAGCAATTTTTATTGTAAAACAAATTTTTTTACAGATTCGACTTTGTATTGGGGAAGACGTCTATTTTTTATTTTCGTTCCTAATGGCCTGAATTCTGCTATTTAATGTCAGCTGAAGACGGAATGACCAATTTTTCATGAAAGTTGTGAGTTTTCGCGGAGAAAATCGCTAAGGGAAATCAGTGGTTTGAATAAACCCGGAGATGTAACTCCAACCGATTGAAGTCACCCCCCAGAGCGCAAAATTGGATAGCCTTCTTGAAGCATTGAAGCGAAGGAATAATATATAATATTTTTATAAATATATTTTTCTGACTCCTACAACTCGAGAAATCTACAGAAAACCTCCCAAAAACACACATTTTTGCGTCTCTTTCGCTCAAACGGTGATATAAAAAAAAATTGGTAGGGGATATAGCCACATCTATAACGGTCATTTTAAGCTTTAAAACACGAAAATCGGTCCACTGGTGTGGCCGAATTTAGTGGAAAACCTCTAAAAAACGTGGGCCGAACGCCCTTAACATCATTCGCAGCGTTTTCGGTCTACGATTCATCTATCTAGTTAGAATATTGTACTAACCTCTGGCTCGTAAATGAATTTCTCGATTTCCTTATTGGTTATAACCGTCAGCCAACTCGCACTACTCAAGAGTCGCAAATAGAACTAAAAACGGTGAAATCGTGCCGAAATTTCTTCCGACGAAATCGCGCGGATGACCACGCATCGAAAAATCGTGACTCGAACACTTAAGGCCGTTTAACGGTTCCCGAACTATAACCGCAGTCTTCTTGTCTAAAATGCCAGAACTATAACTTTATATTGGACCCTAAAGTGATGAAGCAATCGCGAAGGCGGCGACCGTTTGAAAAGCAATTTGACTTTCAACGCTTTTACGGGCGATCTGAAATGTCCGCTTTTAGAGTTTCGAATCATAAGCGATCTCAAGCTCCAACTTATAACGGGCGGATCTTTGAAAATATTGAAAGATTTTACGTTTTCTGTGACACGCTAAGCGTACGATTGTACGAATTTTCGGTTTATTGTAATAATAAACCATTGTAATCGCTCGAGAAAAGAAATTTTCTTACCCCCCATCAAAATTTGATGTTTTACGTTTCAGGGTATGTTAAATCCAAATATAAAAAAAATATTTAAAAAAATAAAATAAAAACGCTGCAAATGATTGTACAGTGGTTTATTATTATTTCGCTTCAATATTGATTTAACGAGACTATCCATTTGTCATTTTAAATATTCCGAACATTTGTGAACGGTCCCAACGAAAAAGAGATGATTTATCTATAAGGGAAAACTCCGTAGCAACTATTGTAGTAATTTTAATCATTTTTATTTTTCTTAATTATATAATTAAAAGCTACATTTTTTGCCCAACGGTACAGCTGGAGAGAGTGTTTGACGACCATTCCAATGAGTATAGAACGATTTTTATAGCTCCAAGAACTCTCGAGTTATACCCTCGTGTCAAATTTCTGAAAATCTCCCAAATTCGGCACAAAAGCTGCGATAACTCGCGAACCATTGAAGCTATCGACCCTGCGATGGTCTCATTCGATTCAGCGTCCAAAAATCTATATAATTTGATACAACGTACACATTTTTCTGAAAAACCATGGAAATTATGAATTTTCTCCCCCTCAAAACCCCCCAAAAATACCCTTCAAACTGAGCTAGCAAGTCGGTTCAAGAATTGGGCCGTCGTAGGACCGAGATTGATTTTTGGTGAAAATTTCAAAAATTTAGCTATTATGGTTTGGCCGGAAAAGTCAAAAGACGGAATTTTTTTTATTGGATATTCGGATTCTACATGAAAAAAAAACTAGAAAAAAATTAAAATTAAATAAAGAAATAAAATAGTTAGAATAGAAAAAATAAAAATTAAAAACAAACGTAAATAAATAATTTCCCAAAATAAAAATTAAAGATTAGATAGAAAAAATATTAACAAATAATAAAAACTAAAAAAACTTAAAAATAAAATTAAATAAATAAACAAAATGAAAATAACATTAGATTAAAAAAATAATAACAGTTAAAAACATATTGAAAACAAACGTAAATAAATAATTTACCAAAATAAACCCTTGTAATACCTTACGGTTGTACAATAAACGATATTTCATTTCACCAAAATAAAAATAAAGATTGAAATGAATAATAAAAATAAAGAAAAACTAATAACAAATAATAGAAGCTAAAATAAATTAAACAATAAAATTAAATAAATGAACAACATGAAAATAACATTGGATAAAAATAATACCAACTAAAAACATTGAAAACAAACGTAAATAAATAATTTACCAAAATAAAAATAAAAATTATACAGAAAAAAATAATAACAAATAATAGAAGCTAAAAAAATAAAAATAAAATTAAATAAATAAACAAATTGAAAATAACATTAGATGAAAAAATTATTTTCAATTAAAAGCATAATAAAAATCTATGAAAATTAAAAACTGTTTTCAGCATTCGTGTTCACCATTTTTGGTACTTATTTCCAATTTTATTGCTCCGCGACGGCATGCGTTACTGCCGACTTTTTTCCAAGTCCAATCAACAAAGTATTCGAGTTTCTTCTGTTTTGTTCTGGGTTCGAAACAGCGCTTTTAAAAAATGCTCCTCGTTCCGTTTACGACGCCCAAGTAGGAAAAAGGGTTTTCTTCGAAGAAATGAATCGAGATGAGGATCCGTTACCGGGCTTCGTAATTATAGGTGTGAGACCGAGCCAGACACCGAGGACATAACAGGCACCGAAAACCCATCAAATTGCAAGCGAGCAGCAGGAGTCCATTTCGCAGTTCGGCCGTTCAGAAAAAGGTTTTTCGCCTCTAGAAAATCAATGCCTAGGGTGAGAGGTGAAGAAAACTCGTTTCGCGTCGACGTGCAAAGAATGGAATTTATTAATTACGAACGAAAATGATGGGAAATATTGTCAGCGGTACTTACGTGTAATTAGAAAAACGTAACGTCATTATTAGCACCTTTCTTCGGCAGAATCGTTTACCTCGTTGTATAAAAACGACAATTCTCATTGGACGCTTGTAAAGAAACGGATGGACGGCGTTATGAAATAATTTATCGAGCGATAGATTTTTTTTGAGAAAGAGACAAAATTTTTGAAACGATAGATTTCTCTGTCAGAACATTATAGCCGCTCAATTCTGAGGATTCATACAGAATATAATAAAGTTGAATATAATTAAGTTGAATACCTGCCGGCTGAAACATTACAAAAATATTTTGGTTAGGTCAGCCAAATGAACTATTAAATAAATAAATAAAGCAAAGCAGCCGTATTTTATGTTAATGAAATACTAACTGATCGATTCACTGAACACTTTACCTAGATATAACGGTTTGTATATTTTTATAAGTAAAAATACTTATTCAAGGAACCCTGGCAGCAAGCAGAATGGTGTATTTTCCATAAGCAGTGTTGCCCGGTCTCAAGTGGAGATTTGGGGGAAACCTTGACTGCAAAAGGGGGAAATTGGGTGTTTTTTAAACAAAAAGAAAAAAAAATGGAGAAATATACAGGGAATTTCATTTCCTGCATTCATTTTTTTTTTTAGTCCTTGTATTCAATTCCCCTTGACATCACCATGATTAGGCGCAAACGTGGACTTCAAATATTTAATAAAACATTTTGGTTACTTGAAAAACGAACTTATTATCCCGATCGTGCGTATCCAAATGAAATTATAATTATAAGAGAAACTTAGGAATCAAACTTTAAAACAACTACATTCTCGCGGTTCTTTTTATATGATAGAATTATGTCTGCGCCATTTTGTATAAGCAAAGCAGGTTACATTCGAGTCCACAGGGGTTTTAAAGGAGGAGAAAATTCATAATTTCCAAGGTTTTACAGAAAAAAAGGTGTATTTGGTATCAATTTCTATAGATTTTTGGACGCTGAATCGAATGAAACCATCGCGGGATCGATAGCTTTTTTGGTTTTCGAGTTATCGCAGCTTTTGTGTCGAATTTGGGAGATTTTCAGAAATTCGACATGAGGGTATAACTCGAGAGTTCTTCGAGCTATAAAAATCGTTCTATACTCATTGGAATGGTCGTGAAACACTCTGTCCAGCTGTACCGTTAGGCAAAAAATTTAGCTTTTAATTATAAAATTAAGAAGAATAAAAATGATTAAAATTACAATAGTTGCTACGGAGTTTGGAATAATTACTATCACAAGTGGATGGTCTTCTTGAATCAATATTGAAGCGAAGGAATAATAAACCGCTGTTCAATCATTTCAACGTGTTGTAGTTGTTAATGTTGTTTTTTTTTTTTTTTATTCAACTCCAAGCTATCGTTTTAAGTTGAAACAGAAAGATAATTTATCGAGCGATCTAACGTGCACGGGGATTGGCGCCTGTGTTCCGAGAGCCATGCCTTCTACGGTGGGAACCTTGGCGAGGACGTGCGGAGGCGGAATTTTCTCGACAGACGTAGCCGACGGTTTAACTGGCCTGGGAGCCGTCTTTTGGAAAAGGCCCCGGGCTAAACGGCGTTGCACCGGGTATATCTGGGGTTAACGAAGCCCAGTACAACCACCAGTTCTTTGTTTAATGGGATATATTCGTATTAAGCCCTTGAAAAATAAATTCATCCGAACGCTTTACGTTGTCATGGCTTGAATGACACGAAGACAGAAAACATCAGCTGATTGGCTAAGCCGATTGTTAAATCCCCACTCAACCGATTTCGACCAATCAGATCTCAGTGGGCTCAGTTACCAGTCAGCAGCAAATCCAGTTTTAGGGGCAGTTGAAATGTAAAGGGTGAGATTGAATATTTGAGGTATTATGACTTTTAATTATCGGGGGTTTGCAGGTGCTCTAGTATTGATATTAGGGCATGGTTTATGCTCATCTTTTTTTCACAACTGGAGTTAAGTATGAGCGTTCAGGCTCTCGCTGCTTTTATTTGAATTAGGGTCTTTTGACTATCATGCGAACTATAACACGATTCTGACACACATCATCGGAAACTACGACCTTTGAAACTCTAGCTACTCGATTTCAAGCCCATAAATGCGTTTGGTTTGATGCTACGGTCGAAAATAGCACCAAAACGTATAAAACCAAAAACCAGGCCATTCAGTCATAACCAATACGATGTCATCATTCTGAACGAATTCGGATTCCGCAGTTCTTCATTTTTGGTTTATCATTTAATAGCAAACTCGTGTAATTGCTCTAGAAAAATTACCCAATTAAAACGCTGCAAATGATTGTACGGTGGTTTATTATTCCTTCGCTTCGATGATGATTTAAGAAAACTATCCATTTGTGGAAGTAATTGTTACGAACATGTGTGAATGTTTCCACATAAAAATAGATTGGTAACTATTGGGGAAAACTTCGTAACAAACTATTGTAATATTAGTTTTTTTTCTTCAAATTTCCAAATAAAAATATGAACTTTTTGCCTTACGGTATTGCTAGCTCAATTTTAAGGGTATTTTTGGGGGTTTTGAGGGGGAGAAAAAGCATATTTCCCCAAAGTTTTTCAGACAAATGTGTTTTTGGTATCAATTTCTATAGATTTTTGGACGCTGAATCGAATGAGACCATTGCGGGGTCGATAGCTTCATTGGTTCTCGAGTTATCGCAGGTTTTGTGTCGAATTTGGTAGATTTTCAAAACATTTGACATGAGGGTATAACTCGAGAGTTCCTTGAGCTATAAAAATCGTTCTATACTCATTGGAATGGTCGTCAAACACTCTCTCCAGCTGTACCGTTTGGCAAAAAATTTAGTTTTTAATTAGGAAATTAAGAAAAATAAAAATGATTAAAATTACAATAGTTGCTACTGAGTTTTCACTTATAGTTACCAACTGTTTCGGTGGGATTGTTCAGAAATGTTCGAAATAATTACTATCACAAATGGATAGTCTTCCTAAATCATTATTGAAGCGAAGGAATAATAAACTGTACAATCATTTGCAGCGTTTTTTTCTCCTGAAAACCAGCCAAATTTTTATAACACATGTTCTCCTGTAGCCATCGATGTGCAGATAATCGAGCGAAAATCTCCATACCTCGGTCGTCATCCGCTGTCGAGCGCTGCGCAGATTATTGAAGTGCATGCTAAGTATTCACGACTGTTCGCTTCTCCGGTGCATGCGCTATCGGCTTTATTTTCTATGCAACCTTCGAACTCGAAAGATCGACGGTCGATCGACTGTTACGGAGTTCAAACAACAGTCAATCTTATCATTTAAATGCCCTACTCTGACAAAGGTACCTGCAAATAGGCTCTCCTCGCTGTTTGCCAGTGCTTGCCTAATGAATGCTAACGAGGAAAGTCCCCGTATCGCCGAAGGACGGCTTTTTGACGTAGTTGCGCCTTTGTGGACAATGGATTAAGTGTGCTGGGGATTGTTGGAAAACAACGCGGCCAACTGCGGCGGAGAATCCCGTAAAGAAACCGGAAAATAAATTACCAAAAGGCGGAGAAGATGGAATTATTTTGACGACATTTTCATCGAGTTGAAATCCTTTTAAGAGATGAGTAGATACAATTCTGCACGTGGCCCTAGAAAAAAATTCTCAAACCCACCTCAAAATTTGTTGTTTTATTTATCAAGGCATGTACCTAGAATCCGAATACCCGATAAAAAAATTCTATCCGTCCGCCGTCAACACTTCTCCAATCAAACTATATAGCAAAATTCTTGACATTTCCACCAAAAATATATAGCTCGATCTCACGACGGCCCAATTCTTGAACCAACTTGCTAGCTCAATTTTAAGAGTATTTTCGGGTGGTTTTGTGGGGGAGAAAATGCATAATTTCCAAGGTTTTCCAGAAGAAGGTGTATTTGGTATCAAATTCTATAGATTTTTGGACGCTGAATCGAATGAGACCATCGCGGGGTCGATAGCGTTATTGGTTCTCGGGTTATCGCAGCTTTTGTGTCGAATTTGGGGAGATTTTCAGAAATTTGACATGAGGGTATAGCTCAAGAGTTCATGGAGCTATAAAAATCGTTCTATACTCGTTGGTACCCTTAGGCAAAAAATTTAGCTTTTATTTAGAAAATTAAAAAAAATAAAAATAATTAAAATGCAATAGTTAAAATTACATGGAACGTTTACAAAAAAAATATTTTTTAAAAATTGTTTGGAATTGGATAACTGATTTTTATGTATTTTTCAGCGCTGATTGCAAAAATGCGATCCATTTTTTTCTATCATGTAAGGTTTTCTCACAAAAAAGGAATTACTTTTTGGTATAATAAAAACTTTTTAGCAATTTTTCAAATTTTTTCTCAAGTTAAAGGTTTTTATTTCATGTATAATACATTTTCCAAACTACATAAATATCTAGTACACTTACATTTCTCTTTAAGCTCATAAGTCCTTACAGTATCACCAAAATTGGGATCTCTCATCAGTTTTCTAATGTCTGGTCCGACAAAGACTCCTTCCTTTAGTTTTGCCTCGGATAAACCAGGAAAAACTCACTAGAGTACGGAACTATGTATAAAATATCGAAAAAAGCTAAAAATAAGTAGATAAGCAGTTTGTGGAATAACTGTACGCGATGAAATTTTTTCACTATTTTTCCCGAAATTAGCGTTGAACATACTATAGAAATCATCCAATCTTAAACAATTTTTATGTAGCAGACCTGTGTAATTTAAATCACAAATGGATAGTCTTCTTAAATCATTATTGAAGCGAAGTAATAATAAACCGCTGTAAAATCATTTGCAGCGTTTTATTCGTGTGAACAGTGACTACTTTTTTAGCGGCTAGGGCTCGCCCTATCAGTGTATTGTCTTATGACAGTAGTAGCATTGATGATGTGGAAGGAACTCGACCTTGAACTAAGATGCCAGTTCGAGTTGAAAACTTATCCGCAAGAGGCCGCCTTCGCCTGGACCATTTCTTAGCTCGTGACCCGGGCGAGGCTTTCCGCGATGGCTACCTTCTAGGAGCCATTTTGGAACGCGCATAGGAGGGATTCGAGATTCCCAGTTCCGCCGCTAGGAGCAGCACACCGAGGAGTCGTCTCGAGACATCTAGCGGACTGGAACGCAACTATTGCTAACACGATGCGCTCTAGCGGAATGTTTTGAAACACCTTTCTACACACGTTCCCGTCAGCTCCCTCACCCTTGCGGCAGAGCATCATACTACAGAATTCTCGATGCTCCGAAGCCTCCTGTCCTCCGCGAATAAGAAACGCTGCAAATTATTGTACAGTGGTTTATTATTCCTTCGCTTCAATAATGATTTAGGAAGACTATCCATTTGTGATAGTATTTATTCAGTATTTAGTTATTTTTTTTTATTTTTTTATTTAGTATTTTTTTCTATTTGTGATAGTATTTATTTCCGAACATTTGTGAGGTTCCCTCCGAAAAACAGATTGGTAACTATCGGGGAAAATTCCGTAGCAACTATTGTAATTTTAATCACCCTTTCCTTACCCTACAGCTGGAGAGAGTGTTTGACGACCATTCCAATGAGTATAGAACGATTTTTATAGCTCCAAGAACTCTCGAGTTATACCGTCATGTCAAATTTCTGAAAATCTGCCAAATTCGACACAAAAGCTGCGATAACTCGAGAACCAATAGAGCTATCGTCCCCGCGATGGTCTCATTCGATTCAGCGTCCAAAAATCTATAGAAATTGATACCAAATCGATGGCTACAGGACAACATGTGATATGAAAAAAATGGGTTTTGAGGTTTGGATGATTTTTATTCAGAATTTCAAGCCGAATCTCGAGGTGGCCTCAGTTTTTTTGTTGGTAGCGCTGGGAATGAGTTATTCCCGCTTAAACAACATGTGTTACCATTCTTGTCGGCAACAACCAACAAGTTTTATCAAGGTGTTTTCCTGAATTGAGCTTTTATCTAGATTCCAAAGCATGTAGCATGATGTTACAGGTTGCCTCACTTCTGCACTCTTCATAACACAAATTGCCCCATTATTTTTGAAACGTTTTTCTCTCTCCTGAAAACCAGCCAAATTTTCATAACACATGTTGTCCTGCAGCCATCGAAATACACCTTTTTCTAAAGAACCTTGGAAAATATGAATTTTCTCCCCCTCAAAACCCCCCAAAAATACCCTTAAAATTGAGCTAGCAAGTTGGTTCAAGAATTGGGCCGTCGTAGGACCGAGATTGATTTTTGGTGAAAATTTCAAGAATTTAGCTATTATGGTTTGGCCGGAAAACTGCTAACGGCGTACGGCGTACGGACACAATTTTTTTATTGGATATTCGGATTCTACATGCCTTGAAACGTAAAGTATCCAATTTTCAGGGGGTTATAATTTTTTTTCCGTGGGCGATTACAAAGGTTTATTACCTATTATTCAAATTAATTATATTACCATTATATACTATTAGATAATTAAAATTAATTATTCAAATTTACAATAGTTGCCAAGGACTTTATTTTCAGTTACCAAATCATGATCGAATCAAAGGAATAATGATCTACAATCGTTTGCTGTTTTTTTTTTTTTTTTTTTTTTAATTTTAATTCAATGTTTGTTACTGAATAATGCACCTAAAACGCGTTTCAAGGGGTTCAGCAAGGTAACGGATGTTGAGCCTCTCCGAATGCTTCCATCAACGATTAGTGCCAGGAACGAGTTTGATTTTCCAAAAATAAACGGCATTCTAAAGAGAGACGAACGGCCGACTATGAGCATAACAAACTATACAGAGTCTTATATATAGCTGCATTATCACTCCTTGGAGAGATTATTTCCACCGATGACAGGGCGCATATGCTAAGATCGAAAGATGAATCGCTACGATGATGTACGACGTTTATACAATTGGAGAAAGGGCTCCTTAGATATAGCTCAATAAACCGAGCGTAAAATGAAACAGAGCGCTCGACATCTCATTTCATCCTTCCCCTCTTTCCGAGATTGTTTATTGTGTCAACAACGAATTTTTACGACCCCTTCGAGAGCAGCACTTGGAAAGATACACGTCGACAATTTACGCTCGGTTCGACATTTTATTCGTCCGTTAGCGGTCGTCAATCGCCCGCAGAACTCAAGTTGTGGCGCTACTTCGAAGAGCCTTTTCAGCAGCCACTTATCGAACAAGGTCTATAATATAGGTTAATACTGAAATCGAGCATTATTAGGAGACAGCGAAGGCTTTATCGAAGGAAGAAATAGAAAGAAGTAGAAATTATTATTTCTTTTTATAAAAAGACAACGTAGGGAAAAGACCCCAATGGGGAAGATGCCTATTTTTTATTTTCGTTCCTAATGGCCTGAATTCTGCTATTTGGTGTCAGCCGAAGTGGGAATGACCAATTTTTCATGAAAATTGTGAGTTTCTGCGGAGAAAATCGCTAAGGAAAATCAGCGGTTTGAATTAACCCGGAGATGTAACTCCAACCGATTGAAGTAACTCCCTAGAGCGCTCTGCAGTCGTCTAAAAGACAGACAACAACAACAAGACGGTCTTTAAGACTGGAGTCACGCTAAATCGAGTAAGTGACGCTAACTTCACTGCTACTTGTTATGTTTTTTTAATCGTCGAGTTAGTACCGCCCGAAATGCCTCATAAAGCAAATCAATTGCTGAGGGGAGGTTTGGTAATCTCACAGCAACCTCAAATCATTGCTACCAATGTTAGTTTATTCTTCCAAAGATACAAGCGCTAGTATCGATATTCACGTTCAACGAACCAGTTATGACGTAATAACTATTCATTTTTCGTTCAAAATCATCGGTTTTCATTAGCGATTTTCTCCGCGGAAACTCACAATTTTCATGAAAAATTGGTCATTCCGTCTTCAGCTGACACCAAATAGCAGAATTCAGGCCTTTAGGAACGAAAATAAAAATAGGCGTCTTCCCCATTATTGACACTTGCACCTTTAACTAGAAAGTTTGGAACAGTGTTGCCAGGTCTCAAGCGGAGATTTGGGGGAAACCTCGATCAGAAAAAGGGGAAAACTTGTCTTTAAAAAAAAAAAAAAAAAAAAAAAAAAAAAACGCTGCAAATGATTGTACAGTGGTTTATTAGGTATTCCTTATTGTTTATAAATGAACTCAACGCAGTTAAAGAGCGATTTTATTGGAAAGATGAAAAGAACATATTTTGAAAACGTAGCCACGAGGCGCACACATAAGACGAGGTTAAATCGTAGTTAAAATACAAACTGTTCATGTCGACCATTAACATCGATAATTATTCGTAATCGATGGTCGTTCGATAATTCCTACAATTGCTTCTTACAACACGCCCCTCCAATTTAGGAATCTGACACTACAATTTTGAACAAACTCAAAACATTCGACATGTTACAATTTCTCAAAACATCAATCAAATTTGACAATGCGCAACAAGTCCTAATTTTTCACGACAATTTTCAAACACGAATTTTGTAAGTGATTTTGTCATGCAATCAGCTTCTTGATCATGAGAAGGAACATACATGAGTTTAACTGTACCATTTTTCACACATTGACGAATAAAATGATGCCTGATATCAATATGTTTGCTCCTCCTTGTTTCCAAAGTAGAAGCCATCTTTATTGTCGATTGGTTATCTTCGTAAATTATGATTGGGAAAACATCTATTCCAACCAATTCTGAAACGAGTTTGGCAATAAAGATACATTCTTTGACACAGGAAGTTAATGCGACATACTCTGCCTCACAGCTAGAAAGAGCTACTATATGTTGCTTGCTTGATTGCCAACACACAGAATTGTTGTTAATTTTAACAATCATACCACTGATACTCAGTCGATCAAACGTATCATTTGCAAAGTCAGCGTCACTGAAACCATAAATTTTGAAATTTGAAGACGTTTTAGTGAACCTGAGAACGAAATCTTTGGTTTTCTTTAAATAACGAATGACGCTTTTCAAATGGACAAAATGTTCTTCACTGTAACAATGCTGAAATCGACTGAAAAATGAAACAGCAAAACACAAATCTGGTCGAGAACCAATCATTATATACATCAACGAACCAATTAACTCTTTGTAAGGCAGATCAGAGCAACAATTACTATTAGGTTTCATAACAAGTTTGGGCTGAATCGGTAGATCTTTAGGAATACAATCACTCATGCCATACTTTGAAATCAATTTTTCAATCAACTCTTCCTGACTGATAGTAATTTGATCCGAAGAAAAACATACTTCCAAACCAAGAAATCTGAATTTTGAACTATCTGGAGCACATGTCATCTTGAAATTTTTAGACAAATTTTCTTTCAAATTAACCAAATCAGAATTTTTATCAGATAAGACGAGTAAATCATCCACCCAGAGACAAATTATTGTGCTCTCTCTGAAATATATACAAGGATCAACATTACTTCTCTTAAATTTAACCTTACTGAGATATTCATCGAGACAATCATTCCAACACTTGGGCGACTGGCGGAGACCATACAACGACTTCTTGAGTTTGCAGACGTGTCCAGGTGGGCATCCTTCCAAACCATTTGGGGGATACATGAAGACGGGTTCCTTCAGCACGCCATTCAAGAAAGCACCCTTAACGTCCAATGTCATTGCTATGAGATTTCTCTCAACAGCCAGACCCAGGACAGCTCGAAGAGAAGCCATTCTTGCAACTGGCGCATAAACATCTTCGAAAGAGTTGTCGAGCTGAAATCCGCGCGCTACCAATCTTGCCTTTTTGATGAAATTATCTCCGACTTTCTTTTCTCTGAAAATCCAGCGTGAATCAATAACTTTTTCATTTTTCGGAGCTGGTGCGAAAGTCCACGTTTCACTGTCGATCAGGTTCTTCATCTCTTCATCAATAGCTTCCTTCCAACCGTTTCCAGTTTTTATTGCTTCGTCGTATGAAGAAGGGCACTCAAAAGGGAGATTTCCAGACATCAACGCTACCATCAGATTAGTTTCGAAATCGTCGTACTTCGAAGGTAGTTTTCTCGTTCGACTTCCTCGACGAATTTCATCTTCATTTACTGCAGGTATTTCCTCGTTGACACTCTCTTCAATTTTTGTGCTTGGTGCGTCTTGATCGTTCGATTCTTCCATGGTTTCATCATGATAAACATTTACTCGAGCAGGCATTCTATTTTCGTCGAATTTCACAGAGCGACCTGTCGTTACAGTACGCTCCTTTGGATTCCACAGACGGTAGCCATTCGCAGTGTAACCGATCATTATCAGAGATTTACACCGTTCTGACAGTTTCCCATGTCGATCTTCCTTTGGGATGTGTGCGAAAACTTGACATCCAAAGATACGAATGTTTTCCAAAGAAATTTTCCGACCAAACCAAACCTCAGCAGGAATCGCTCCTGTCGATCGAGTAACTAGACGGTTGATCAAGTAGTTTGCAGACCTTATCGCTTCACCCCACATATCCTTGTCAAGTCCGGATTCAAAAATCAAACATCGTGACATATTTAGAAGTGTACGATTTAGTCTTTCGCAGATTCCAACTTGCTCAGGATTCCTCGGCACACTAAATTCTTGTACGATTCCTTCTTTCTTACAAAAGTCTTTGAACCTGGTTGAACTGTACTCCCCTCCGTTATCGCTTCGGAAACGTGACATACGAACTTGATGATGAGCTGTCACCATCGCGTGATACTCAAGAAATTTATCAAAAACTTCCGACTTATTTTTGATCAAATAAACGCAAGCGAAGTGAGAATAATGATCCACAAATGTGACATAATATTTGTAGCCATCGTGAGTAACAGGAGTGAAAGGTCCAGCGACGTCTGAACTGATGACTTCCAAGAAACGTTTCGGCTTCTTATCATCACTCAGAGATTTGAAAGGTGATCGTGTCATTTTGCCTTTCAGACACACCTCACATACCGATTTCGGGGCATACAAATGAGAATGTCCCATTCTCTTGTGCATTAGATCAACGTCGACACACGCATTAACAGACATTTGCAGAGGAACGAATTCGGTCACGAATAAATTTCCAATTTTCCTTCCATGAACATAAACTTGACCCTGTTTTGAAAGTTCAACTTTTCCATTTCCGAATACAACTTCTAGTCCTTCTTGTTCGGCCTTCAACACAGACAACAAGTTGTACGTGACATCTTGACACACTAGAACATCCTTTAGTAGAATATTCCTGCCGGACGATTCAACATGCAGCGAGCCTCGTTTCTTAGCCAAGATTTTGTTCTGCTTCTTCGCGACGTTCAATTCCACATTTACGTCCTCAACATCACAGAGATATTTTTCGAATTCGGGTCCGATCAAATGTTGTGTGCAGCCGGAATCAATGATAAACATAATTTTTTCCTGATTCGAAACCATGACGTTATCAAATTGACTTCCCACGTCATTTACGGAAAAAACAATATCGTGTTTATCACTAGGTTTTTCATCGCTGAATTCCGATACACCACCAGCATGACTGCATTTTCCACAAAACTGATTTTTGCTTGCAGTTGCTTGCGGAGGATTTTCGCGATTTTTCAGCTTGGGGCATTCGGACCGAAAATGGCCTTTCTGCTTACAAAAATAACATTTGAACCTCGATTTATTTCGATTTTTGCCAATTTCTGATGTTGCCACAGAATTCCTAGCAGAATAGAAAACGAGCTCTTCAGACGATTTATTTGTCTTTTCAACGCCGATTTTTTCACGAGCTTGTCGGGCCTCTTCTTGTAGAAGTTTATTTTTAACGAATTCCAAGGTGACATCTTCCGGTCTTTGAGAAAAAAATACGTCGATAGAGGTTGTAACAGGTTGGTAAGACCTAGGCATCGCAGTCAGTAACATCGAAATTATTTCGTCGTTTTCCACTAGCGAACCAGCTGATTTCAATTCCTGAATTTTACAAAAAAATTCTTCCAGAAAATACGAAAGCTTACCTCGGACAAAACGCATTTGATTTAGTTCTCGTTTCAATTCAAGTCTCACCGAAAGTCCTTTGCGCGTATACGTCTCCTTTAAGGCATCAAAAATTTCCTTTGCAGTGTTCTTATCCCGAATTGTACCCAGAATGCCATCAGCTAACCACTGAACGATGATGTCTTTTGCACGAGCGTTTTTCTTGTTGAAAGCTTCCGCTGACATATTTTCGGGTTTCACAGACAATGCATCAATACATTCTTCTCTTTCCATTCGAGTTTTAATACGAAATTCCCAGTCAAGGAAACCGGTTCCATCGAATTGCTTGAATACAGCGTTTGCAGTTGTAGACGCGTTCGACATGTTTGCTTCTGTTTACAAACTTCCGTCGGATTCAACACGAAACTCACTGAAACAGCACTATTCGAATTCCGAATTAAACACTGGGCCCATAACCTATTGTTTATAAATGAACTCAACGCAGTTAAAGAGCGATTTTATTGGAAAGATGAAAAGAACATATTTTGAAAACGTAGCCACGAGGCGCACACATAAGACGAGGTTAAATCGTAGTTAAAATACAAACTGTTCATGTCGACCATTAACATCGATAATTATTCGTAATCGATGGTCGTTCGATAATTCCTACAATTGCTTCTTACAACATTCCTTCGCTTCAATATTGATTCAAGAAGACAAGAAGACTATCCACTTGTGATAGTAATTATTATTCCAAACTCCGTAGCACTATAGTAATGTTAATCATTTTTATTTTTCTTAATTTCCTAATTAAAAGCTAATTTTTTTGCCTAAGGGTACAGCTAGTGAGAGTGTTTGACGACCATTCCAATGAGTATAGAACGATTTCTATAGCTCCATGAACTCTCGAGTTATACCCTCAAGTCAAATTTCTGAAAATCTCCCAAATTCGGCACAAAAGCTGCGATAACTCGAGAACCGATAGAGCTATCGAACCGGCGATGGTCTCATTCGATTCAGCGTCCAAAAATCTAATCAGTCGAATTTCTAACAAACCTAACGCTGCCAACACGAGCCGAAGGAACTAAATTGAAGAAAACGAGGAAACGGCGAAGAGACTCGGCTTTGTCACTGATTCGAACTCCCAATGACCATCTCGGGTACCGTTTGTTTTATTCTTCTTCACCGACGAAACGACAACGTAATGTCGACTTTAGAAAGAGAAGCCCTTGAATGAGAAACCCTCATTACCTCGCTAATGCGCGGGAAGACGGTCGAAAAAATCAGTCGCTCGCAGCCGGCTTTATTTTACTAGGTAGAATGAGCACTTCTTCGGTGCTGCTCGGTTCCAATTGAAAATCTCCGTCCAGGAAACGGACCGTTAGGTTTAAACGCTCAGGATGCCGTGAAGAAATATTTCATAATTACACTGTCGCTTTATAGTTTTAAATATATGCTAGCCGACGGTTTTCGTGATGGGCGACATCGAAATGCAACGTCGGACGTTTCCTGCTCAATTTCTTCCTTCAACGAAGAGTTGAAAGTAGCAATCAAAGCGAAAATACTGAGCGTACATCTTATGATGGATTATTCAATAATAAACCCTTGCAAATCGCCGAAGAAGAAGAAGTAGAAGAAGAAGAAGAAGAAGAAGAAGGAAAAAGAGAAGAAGAAGAAAGAGAAGGAGGAGAAGAAGAAGAAGAAGAAGAGAAGAAGAAGAAGATAGAAAGAAAAAAGGTAAAAAACGCAAATAATTTATTGTACAGTGGTTCATTATTCACTTGTAGTACCTAACTCGAATTTTGATATTTCTACCCAGGCGACTATCGTAATAAGGAATATTTTGGTTTATTATCAATAATGAACCATTGTAATCGCCCAAGAAAAAAATTTTTCTAACCCCCCTCAAAATTTGATGTTTGACGTTTCAAGGCATGTAGAATCCGAATATCCAATAAAAGAAATTCTGTCCGTCCGCCGTACGCCGTACGCCGTTAGCAGTTTTCCGGCCAAACTATAATAGCTAAATTCTTGAAATTTTCACCAAAAATCAATCTCGGTCCTACGACGGCCCAATTCTTGAACCAACTTGCTAGCTCAATTTTAAGGGTATTTTTGGGGGGTTTTGAGGGGGAGAAAATTCATATTTTCCAGGGTCTTTCAGAAAAATGTGTATGTGGTATCAAATTATATAGATTTTTGGTCGCAGAATCGAATGAGACCATCGCCGGGTCGATAGCTTTATTGGTTCTCAAGTTATCGCAGCTTTTGTGCCGAATTTGGAAGATTTTCAGAAATTTGACATGAGGGTATAACTCGAGAGTTCTTCGAGCTATAAAAATCGTTTTATACTCATTGGAATGGTCGTCAAACACTCGAAACATATTTCGTACCCACTTTCGTATTGAAATTGGATCGTGTTTTTTTTTTTTCCAACGAGCGAAACATTATTATTTTTAGCGCAAATTCGATAAAACGAAGGCCGAAGGGCGAAAAAATGAAATTCACTTCGAGAAACGAACGTTTCATTGAAAAGAGCTGTCGAAAGACGGGCGGGGCGTGGAAGCAACAGTTGGTTCGACAGGCGAGGGACAGGCATCCTTCAGGTGGTTTCCCACGGGCCCAGGAATATCGCAGGCTTGAGGCTCGAAGGAACCAGCTAGTAGCCACATATGGCTCGAAGGTCGAGGCAAAAACTCACCGGGGAGAAAAGACAACTCCCCTAATGCCTGATCTCATCCAATATCTATTCGAGTGTTCGAGTGTGCGAGACTAGCACCTTGCACAGATTCATCTTACATTTTCTTACGTCGAAAACCCGAAACCTCTTCGCGCTAGGAAGAAAATGCGATGAATGGGGAAGACGCCTATTTTTATTTTCGTACCTAATGGCCTGAATTCTGCTATTTGGTGTCAGCCGAAGAGGGAATGACCAATTTTTCATGAAAATTGTGAGTTTCTGCGGAGAAAATCGCTAAGGAAAATCAGCGGTTTGAATAAACCCGGAGATGTAACTCCAACCGATTGAAGTAACTCCCTAGAGCGCTCTGCAGTCGCCTAAAAGACAGACAACAACAACAAGACGGTCTTTAAGACTGGAGTGACGCTAGCTTCACTGCTACTTGTTATGTTTTTTTTAATCGTCGAGTTAGTAACGCCCGAAATGCCTTGTCAATCAATTGCTGGGGGGGGGGGGGGGGTTGGTAATCTCACAGCAACCTCAATCAATCGGTTTTCATTCCCAATTTTCTCCGTGGAAAATCACAATTTTCATGAAAAATTGGTCATTCCGTCTTCAGCTGACACCAAATAGCAGAATTAAGGACATTAGAAACGAAAATATTAAATAATAGGCGTCTTCCCCATTCATCAGCCATTGTCATCAGCATTTTTCAAGTGCCGTAACAATGTTATAATCGTCGCTGATGAAAACCGATGATTTTGAACGAAAAATGAATAGTTATTACGTCATAACTTGCCCGTTGAACGTGAATATCGATACTAGCGCTTGTATCTTCGGAGAATAAACTAACATTGGGAGCAATAATTTGAGGTTGCTGTGAGATTACCAAACCCCCCTCAGCAATTGATTTGCTTTACGAGGCATTTCGGGCGGTACCAACCTCGACGATTAGAAAAACATAACGAGTAGCAGTGAAGTTAGCGTCACTTACTCGATTTAGCGTGACTCCAGTCTTAAAGACCGTCTTGTTGTTGTTGTCTGTCTTTCAGCCGTCTGCAGAGCGCTCTAGGGAGTTACTTCAATCGGTCGGAGTTACATCTCCGGGTTTATTCAAACTGCTGATTTTCCTTAGCGATTTTCTCCGCAGAAACTCACAATTTTCATGAAAAATTGGTCATTCCCTCTTCGGCTGACACCAAATGGCAGAATTCAGGCCATTAGGAACGAAAATATAAAATAGGCGTCTTCCCCATTCTGAGAAAAATCCGATATCCCGCAGCAGTTCTATTCACGTTTTTTTTAATCGATTTTTCGGGGTACCCTGTCGCAAATTCGAATAGCGAAAATAATAGGACGCATGAGAGAATTGAGTCCTTGACACGGATAGTTGGAGACCTAATTAAGCCATGACGTTGTTATGCGACTATTTTAAGCTGATGAATTTTTCGCGAGACTCGTTCCACCCAACGGATGTATCAATATCGTCTTCACATGAATTACATTTAAATTTACGTCATTTCTCATAGTAAAGTAGTAATGTTTCGGTCGGTTATTGATGTTCTCAGTTTGAATTGAAACCGAGAAAAATTTATTTCACTTTCGTATAGGAATATACGTCAATAATATGTAGGATTATTCCTTCGTCGTGTAGTTATCGAATGTTTTATTTCCATTTTACTTCCATGTTTACGTAGTAAATGGAAGTATTGAGATCGTCTGAAAAGTCGAATTTGGAACCGAGGTCCGGTTGGAAAATTTTTTCATAGAACTATAAATACTTAAAATCACTTTCTGAACAAGTGTCTGTGTGTCCGTCTGTCCGTTTGTCCGTCCGTCTGTGGTCACAAACTGACATAAACGGCCATATCTTCCTGAAAAATGAATGAAATTCAACGACATTTTCAGAAAGTGTTTTCCTGCTGAATGAGCAAAATTAGGATTTTTTTCAAAATTCGAAAAACACACTGTGAATTTGAAATATAAGGGTTCAACGTTTTTTCTGTTTGAATTTTTACAGGCTATAAGAGTCAATATTTTTTTAAGTTTGAGGGTTCGAAATGTAGGTTATGGCAAGCAGAAAACACCAGATTTTTTGTATATTGGGTCACATACAGTGCCTCCACGTTATGAGCCTTTTTAACGATTTCACTGGTGCAATTATAATGATACAGTCAGTGACACCATGATGACCTCCAAGCCCTGATGAAGGACATAAATTGTTCCGAAAGCTCGGCGAAGGAGTAATCTGTGACCTCCATCCCGATAATTGACAGCTTTAAATGCTTAGTGTCGATCTTCCTTTTTCAATTATAACTACACTTTACGATAGCCAATTTTTCAAAGCGTCAATTCTGCAGTGATCAAATTGAGCCGAGTCAAGTGAATATTGACTGCCCGGAGCACCGTTTTAACAAGGCGAATTACGATGCGGTAAATTACAATTTCGAAACTCTCTAACGATGAGAAATCCACCGGTGTCGCCCGGTTAACAAAAACTCAACATGGCAATGCAACAGCGTTTTTTGCGAGTCATCCGCTCGAACAGTCCATTATCTTCTCGGAGATGAATGAGAATCGGCCGAGCCCGAAGAATAACTGGAAAACGTAAGGAAGGATAAGCCGAGGTAGTCATCTTATTTGCAAACTCCCTTGGGCTCGGCTTGACAGGTTATGCAAATTTCAAGACGCTAGCCCACCCTCGCAGGCAATCTATGCGATTCTATTGGACCGAGACGACTCTCGAATCGGAAGAAAGGATGAAGATACGCGAGGGCAACGGTTCATGCTCACGCATACGCGTTTATCGTATATCGATGGCTACAGGACAACATGTGATATGAAAAAAAGGGTTATGAGGTTTTGGATGATTTTTATTCAGAATTTCAAGCCAAATCTCGTGGTCGCCTTTTTTTTTGTTGGTACCTCTGGAAATGAGTTATTCCCGCTTAACAAAGAAGGCAATTTAAACGTCAGTTTTTTCAATCGAAATAAACAATTTGTCTGTTTTTCCTAAATTTGTTCCATATATAAGCCATATTTACTTATATTATCTGTTGTTTATACTTTCCTTGCATACCTATTGAAAAATGGATGGAAATATAATATAGCACTCAGATCAAATTTCTTCTTCATCTTCTATTATACTTTTCATCCCTTTTTCGATAGGTATGAAAGGTGGTATCCCGGCACGGGGTACTCTGGTTCCCTTTTCAATTTTTTTCAATTATGAAAGTCTGGATGGATGTTATGATCATTTTTTAGGCTTTTCCTCGAGAAAACAACTTGATCTAGAAGAATCAGGAGATTAGAGTTTTCAAAAACAATTTATAACCAACGAAAACTTGTTGTAAACATACCTGCCTAGCTGAGTCGGCCATCTTCAACATGCGAACACGACTTGAGATTAAAAATCGTCCAAACAGCTGGAATAATCGCGTTTAAAATAGTCTACAAGGCTGCCAACTTGTTGAGAAGGAGTTTATTGAATCACAACACTGTTTTCGTGATCCCAATACAGGAACATTCCTTACGGTATAGTTGAAGAGAGTGTTCGAAGAGCATTCCAAAGAGTATAGAACAATTTTTATAGCTCCCAGAGCTCTCAGGCGAATTTTTTGAAAATCTCCCAAATTCGACACAAAAGCTCGAGAACCAAAAAAGCTATCGACCCCGCGATGATCTCATTCGATTCAGCGTCCCAAAATCTATACAAATTGATACCAAATACACCATCTTCTGAAAAACGTTTGAAAATATTAATTTTCTCCCCCTCAAAAACCTCCAAAAATACCCAAAAATTGAGCTAGCAATGTGGCTAAAGAACTGAGCCATTTTCAGGCCAAGATCGATTTTTTGTGAAAATTCAAGAATTTATGTTCAATATTTTAGTCAGAAAAGTATACTTAGACCGGCGTACCTCAATCTTCAGTGTATTTTTGGAGGGGTTCGAAGGGGAGAAAATTCATAATTTCCAAAGTTTTCTAGAAAATGGTGTATTTGGTATCGATATCTATAGATTTTTGGACTCGTTGGAGTGCTCATCGAAAACTCTCTTCAGCTATAACTTAACGCAAAAATTCAGCTTTTTACTAGCAAATTAAGAAAAAGTAAAAATTAGAATAAAAGTAGAGTAAAATTAAAATAGTTGCTACGGAGTTTTCCGTTATTGTTCACAATAATTACTATCACAAATGGATAATCTTCTTATATCATTATTTAAGCGAAGGAATAATAAACCACTGTAAAATAATTTGCAGCGTTTTCCCTCCGTTAGCAGTCGATAAACTGCAGTTATTGAATATGTAGGTCACCGATTCTCAGCTAAAAAATTCCGTTCCCGAGGAAGGCGCTCTGCAAGTTGAATCAATGACGCCATATTATTCTGCTCGCGCTGTTTGTCCGTACCTGCTGCACGATTTCGAGAATAATGAGCCGCAAGAAGTTCACCTGTTCGCCTTCAAAAGGGAAGGAAGCTCTTCAAACGTGAAGAATGAATGGAAGGTGTAGCCGAGTTGCACAGGGCAGCAATATCCTCTTTTCCCTTTGTCATCGTATCTTATAGCCCGAAGGATGGAGCTGATCACAGACTGGAGCAGATGGTAGCTGAGGGAGCCCTGAGGTTTAACCCAATGTTTTTCTGAGCACTCGACTCTCCTATTCGGTAGTCATCTTCCGCACTCGTTCCATCTCTGTCCGACAGAATAGAACTATACAACTGGAGACGGTCGTCGTATCATAGTCGATCCCAGATGCGATTCGAACCTTCGAAAGTCGGTTCTAGTTTCGGTTCCCATGGGAATATCATTGGCCGATACGCTTGCAAGCGATACGAGAAGGTCTCTGCTACCAACTTTGGAAATTACTCAAAGATGAAGCATAGTAATCGCCGAATAAGAAAATTATTATAACCCCGCTCAAATTAGACGATTTACGATTCAAGGAATGTAGAATCTCTGCTTCCAATATTAGTTATACCTACAATGACTAGGGGCTGAGCGCCCCTGGCGGCTTCGCCACCCAACCCCCTCAGAGGGGGGCTTCGCCCCCTCAGATATCGCGCACGGTCGGCCCGTCGGAGGGGCTCCGCCCCTCCTCTCGGGCCTTACAAAATCATTTTGTGGGGTTGTTGTCCTTGTCACTACTATAATATATATATTATAGTATAGTATAATATATAGTTATAGTATAATTATGGTATATAGTATAGTTATAGGTATGGGTATGGGTTTAGGTAGTTAATTATTTGTGTATGGAGAGTGGGAATCGATAGGTATTATTATTAGTAGGTAGCACTTAGTACTTGCTATAATTTGGTATGTTGGTGGAGGTGTTTGAATGTACTTTGTATCATAAAGTATTGTGTTTTTCAACTGGAGCAAAGCAGGAGCAAAATTAGTACATAACAATTTCAAGTTTTCCAAGATTTGTAACTTCCACAGTGGATAACTCGAACAAAAAGTCGTCAATTCAGATGTTTGAATATACCAAAAGATAGGTAATTCAACTGTCCACATTTTCCTAATGTAATGTACCTATCCATTTTTCAACCGTTTTTGCGTTATTCAACAATATTAGTAGACTATACAGGAAAAAATATCATTTTTCAACTTTAAACGTTATTTTCATCTATTTACTGCGAAAGAAACAAAGAATGAACCATATATTATTGATATACACATCATCAACTATCATTATGCTGAATTTGAGCCAAATCTATTTCAAAAAATTTTTCGCGAAAAATCCAAGGGGTTCCCCTGCGATTTTTTTCAACCGAACAGTTAACGATTTTTTACTCCTCTCTCAATACAGATAAAAATCTGAAATTTTCTGGAAAGTTGTGTCTTACCAAGATGTATTTTTGAGATTTTTTTTATTTCTCGGAAAAATCTGCAAGTGGTCCAAAAAAATCGGTCTTTGAAAGCTCAAAAATTGGACTTTAACCGTGATTTTCGGGGTCAAAATAAATGCGAATCAATTGTTTTATTATGCAGGAGTCTTCATTTGAACGACTTACACACGTACATAGCAAAAAATTTGGTGAAAAAAATTTAAACAGAGCTAGAGAAATTATTTTCCGTAAATCGACTTTTTCGCCGGCCGAAATTCCGAGCTCCGCTGGCGTGAAAAATTAAATTTTCGTTTTAAAGCGATTTTGAAAGCTATTCTTATAGGAAATTTAACGCTGAATCCGAATATGACGTCAAAACGGCGGAAATTTCACGACAACTATTACTTTTCCGAGTTTTAATACACTGCCGCTCTCAAGTTTTCCAACTTTGAAAATTCGTTGCAAATGCTTACAGTTCTGTTAAATATTAATTTGTTACTCATTCTTATAAGAATTTAGACGTAGAATTCGAATTTGAAGTGAAGACAATCGAATTCTTTCAGTTGATAATTTTTTTCTCAATATTTCGGTTCTTCATTCTTAGATAGTTTCAACTTGTTATATTACAATGATAAACCATTGTAATCGCCGAAGAAGAAAATTATTATAACCCCGCTCAAATTTGATGTTTTACGTTTCAAGGAATTTAGAATCTCTGCTACCGCTTTTGGAAATTACTCAATGGTGAACCGTGTTGTAATCGCCAAAGAAGAAAATTATTCTAACTCCGTTTAAATTTGACGATTTACGATTTAAAATCTCAATATAAAAAAAAAAATTCCGTACGTACGCTGTCAACACTTTTATAAAACACATAATGTGGCTAGATTCTTGAAATATTCACGAAAAATCAACCTTGGCCTGAAAAATGGTTCAACTCTTTATCCTACCCCAATTTTAAGGGCATTTTTGGGGTTTTAAAGGAATTCATGAAGGCATTTTGAGGGGAAATTCGTTTTTCGAAGGTTTTTTTTTGGTCAAATGTGTGTTTCGTATCAATTTCCATAGATTTTCGGACGCCAAATCGAATGAGATCATAGCGACGTTGATAGCTTTTACGGTTCTCGAGTTATCATAGCTTTCGTGTAGAATTTTCGAGTTTTTCAGAAATTTGGCGTGGGAGTATAATTAGAAAATTTCGCTCTATACTCGTTTGTATGGTCATCAAGGAGCCTTTGCAGTTGTACCATTAGGTGAATATGAATAATTTACTTTCAATTAGATATTTGGGAAAAATAAAATTATTGAAATTACCACAGTCGTTTAGATTTCCTAATAGTTGTAAATCTGCTGTATCAAAGTGTTCTGAATATTTACTATTACAAAATTGATGGTATTCTTGAATCAAAATTGAAGCAAAGCATATAAATAACTATACAATCATTTGCTGCGTTTTTGAGCACAAAATGATAAAATTCATGGTTGATTCGCTCTGGACAATAGAAGAAAGTGATATAGGAATTGAAAAACTGATTTTAGAAGAAATGAAGTAAATAGAAGTAGAAAGTCGTTCAATGAATGAGCAAGTTACTTGACTTTATATCCGATTGCTAAATTACCCGGATAAATTAAAGGAAATTAATTCTGGAATCGAACGATAGTGATACGCTCCAATCGAGGTAAAACTGAAAAAATAATACCTGGAATAAAATTAACAAATGGAATAAAACGGTAGCATAAGGAAAAAAGACAATTAAAAAATGTTTGAATGTGCCATTATTTAAATTAATTTTTGTCTAGCCTGTTTTCACCTACACCATTAATTTTTGAAAATTATAAACTTTGACCCTCTCATTTAAATATGTCGAAGTAGATTTTTTCCAATAATGGGGAAATTTCTCGAGTTCTTTTTGATACCTTCGAAAAATCCGTAGCGACATATTCTGAAGCTATATAAGTGATTTTTTTAGCGCTATAAAAAATGCGGGGGCATTTTCATATCGATTCGAGCACTTTATTCTTCTTTATTATATCAAACGTTCCAAACGAATTCTCGAAGAACTCGGCGGAAAGGAGGAAAATCGAACAACGCTTCCTTTCCACCGGCGGCCCCATTTTTCAACTTGTAAAACAGCAACATCCTGTTTCCTGTCTCGGCAAAACGACGATCAGACTAATGCCTGGGGTGATCTTCCTTGTCTTCCTTCGAATCAATCTACTTACTAGGTCTCTTGTGAACTGCCGTCGATTTGAAGCGAGAATAATCGCTTTCGAGCAAATTCTACATAAACGATAATTTAGCTTATTACATTTACAAATGATTTATTTAAAATGAGAAGATATCAGATTATTGTCCTCGTACTAGTCCATTTAAATATTAAGAGCACTTGACGTGGGATCCGTTGTGAAAATTATCGAGGATTATTTGACGCTAGTACAACCTCGACTAGAAACGCAACAAAAAACGCCACAAATGATTGTTCATCGGTTTACTATTCCTTCGCTTCAATAATGATTTATTCATTTCTGATTCGAAAATTTGTGAACGTTTCCACAGAAAAACATATTGGTAACTATAGGAAAAAACTCCGCAGCAACCGCCAAGTTGAAATTTTCCCCAATAGTTACCTATCTGTCGTTATATGGAAATTTTCTGAATAGTCACAAAGGGATTTTTTTTTTTTTTTTTTTTTAATCGTTATTGAAGCCAAGGAGTAATAAAATTTGTCCAATCGTTTGCAGCGTTTTTAAATTAGCGTTACAACATTTAAAATAAATTTCAATTTTAGCCGAGCGGAGATGATTGATCAAGTATAGAGCTGCATTGCTAAGCCTCAGATTGTTCCCAGCTTTCGTTCAACAATACGAGCCTAGAAGTATCGAGGGGAACTTCAAAGAAACATTGCTTACATTCGGCGTTCGAAAAAAGGATGTTAACATTTCACGCACACTAATGTCCGGTGATTCTGTGAGCTAAGAGGTTACCAGTTATTTGAGACTAAGCTGCGGAAGCGTTGTTTATTACTAGGGAAAACATCGGCATCAACAGCTGCGGCCATACCTTGGCTCTTCATTATACTGCGCCACTTGAGCGATGGAAGCTATATATATAATACTACTAGTGGTTTGTCGCGTATCCATTAGATTCGACTGGGGTTGAGGTGGAGACATTAATTGCGACGTTATCTCATATTTTTTTTTTTATATTTCTTCTTACTCCTCACACGTCACAGCCAAAATGTGGAAAATGGCAATGAACAGACCGCATTGGACAAGCACATGAAAAAAGAGAACCGTAAGCCAGATTTTATGTCAGGTCCCTAGGTATGCATGCCAGAACAACACAACGTAGGATTATGGAAAACATTCACATAATCAAAGCGGGCAAAAATGCAATGAACAAAAAATGTGAATTACTAGACTTAGGGAAACAGTTTTATCCATTATTTAAACCTATAATCTAGTCATATAACTTTGTTCTTTTCTGGAGTGTGTAATGTAGTTAAAATTAGCAAGTAGTATAATTCAACAAATATGTTCCTAAAAATACTTTATGTCTACCACTACCTGCTAAGCTATTATCATTATCAATAAGCATTTTATTCTTTTGTTTGTAGTACCATGTGATCACCTCTAGTCATTCTTAAGTCGTATATTTAATGTTAAATTCGCCCCGTTCTAGTCACCCCTGCATTTAAATCTAGTCCCCTATTTATTTTAATTTATTAGACTCTAGGTTTAAAAAGCGGAAGTGTTCTAAAAATATTCCCAGTAAGTACCCAATAAGTTACCATTTCTCTGTTGTAAATAAGATCTAAATACTTAACTGTTAACTTTTTCAACGTTTTAGATTCATGACAATCCCAACCTTGTGGAGCTATTACTGGGCCTAATTTTTATATAGAAGGTATTCACAATATTTATGCTCTACACATTATTTATTGACTCCTATCGGCGAATGTGATCATAGTGTGCTGTCTCAGTTTATAAAAATATCGATAATAGCTATTAATATTGACAGATGTTTCCTGAAGAGGCCCAAAGCGGCGAAAGCGCTAGAAGAAATATAAAAACAAAATATGAGATACCGTCGCAATCAATGTCTCCACCTCAACCCCATATCGAATCTACTAACATCAAGGCCGACACAGGGCAAATAAGGAATTTTTAAAAGGGAAATTATCGCTTGAGCTGTAGCTTACGTGCAAGCCGGTTAAATACGTAGGACTGCAATTTATCTCACCTGGAACAAAAAATGAACACGAATATAATCGCTTTGCAAGGGCTACATAATGGTTCTTGGTTAATCTCACATCGCATAGTAGAGAAAAATCATTCCATTGGATAACTTCATAATCCAATGTCGAAAATTTTCTGCGATGACTGCAGAATAAAATGTTCCTTGTTGGGGTGAAATAATGTCTGTTAAACCGAGTAAAATTAATATGCCGATCGATGGAGAATAACTTCATCACTAGGGTTGGGACATCGACATCGATGTTAAAAAAACATCGATGTATCGGACTAAAAACATCGATGTTTTTGGACATCGATTTCTATGTTTCGATGTTTTTTGGACATCGATGTCTATGCTTCCATGTTTTTTGGACATTGATGTCAATGTTTCGATGTTTTTTGGACATCGATGTCTATGTTTCGATGTTTTTTGAACATCGATATCTATGCTTCGATGTTTATGGACATTGATATCTATGCTTCGATGTTTATGGACATCGATATCTATGCTTTGATGTTTTTCGGACATTGTTGTCTATGCTTTGATGTTTTTTGAACATCGATGTCTATGCTTCGATGTTTTTTGGACATCGATGTCTATGCTTTGATGTTTTTTGCACATCGATATCTATGCTTTGATGTTTTTTGGACATCGATATCTATGCTTTGATGTTTTTTGAACATCGATGTTTTTTGGACATCGACGTCTATGCTTTGATGTTTTTGGACATTAATGTCTATGCTTCGCTGCTTTTTGGACATCGATGTTTTTGTCAATATATCGGTACCATTGATATTGTGGTTTTTCAATGTTTTCAACATCGAACATCGACGTTGAAGCTTCAATGTCCCAACCCTATCCATCACAAAAACACGCTTTAATATTCGTACTGTGATGATTTCGCAAAAACGAGTTCCGGAGAACCGTTCGGCAAACGGAGCCTTCTCACGACTTTTCTACGTACGAGTCCGTCTCGGAAATGCGACGATTATAAAAATCATAGGGGCAGTAATAGCTCTGGACGTACTAGATTATACTTGAGGTCGTTCGACAAGGGAACCGTTAGGTGCTTAGAGTTGATAGAATACTCCTTACTTTCCCAACACACTATCATCGCACATGGGTCGGCATGGACGTAGAAAATTATCAACAATTGATGTTCATTAAAAATTTCTAGTGCTTCCATGTTCAAATAGGCCGTCACCGCGAATTTGGAAGGTATTAAAAATCAATATCATTTCAGTACATCAATATTTTTCTCAATTCAAATTATCTGCTCTTCCAAATTGCCGCGCTGACATCAAAGTTGGTCATGACATTCTTCGGGAGTATCAAGCTGTACAGATCCAATTCAAATTCAAAGGGAAAATGCCACCTTTGGAAATTTGTAATTTAACAATAGCAAATGTTCCCAAAGTAGAATTATTCAGAAATTTAGTGCCAACAATCAAACCAATCGTTATTCGATCGCGCAGATTTTCAACAGAAGACTCGGACTTCATCAGAGAGGAAATCAAACAACTACTAGAGGGAGGCATTATAGAGGAAAGCAAATCACCCTGGCGAGCACAAATATTAATAACAAAAAGTGAAAACTACAAAAAGAGACTTTGTATCGACTATTCCCAAACTAAAACAAGTTTACATTATTAGACGCATTTCCTCTACCGCGCATAGACGACATCATCAACAAAGTAGCTAAGTTCAATCTCTTCAGCACCATTGATTTAAGAAGTGAGTATCATCAAGTCCCAATAGAGAAGACAAACCTTATACAGCGTTTGAGGCGGATGGAAAGCTTTACCATTTCTGTCGTATTCCATTCGGTGTGACCGAAGGAGTCCAATATTTCCAAAGATTCATTGACGATATAATTAACAAGGAAAATCTTCAAGCAACTTATGCGTATCTGGATGACATAACTGTTTGCGGAATGAATCAAGAAGAAAACGATAAAAATTTGCAAAACTTCCGTAAAGTAGCTGGCAAATACCGGCTAACTATTGACCAGACAAAATCTAAATATTGTCTGAACTCAATTAATTTGCTTGGACACCTTATTCAAAACCACGAAAATAAACCGGATCCTGAACGATTGAAACCTCTATTAGATCTCCCTATTCCTAAAGATGCAGCTGCTTTAAAGCGAGCTATGGGTTTGTTCGCCCATTACTCTCGCTGGATTCCAAACTTCTCGCTAAAAGTTCGTTTGTTGAATGCAAGTCATTTCCTTTAACTGATACCTCCTTGAAAGCAATCGTCGATCTAAAATCTCAAATAGCGAAAGCTACGATTCATCATATTGATGAAGATCCGGGGGGATGAACCGGGGGAGTTCCCCCAGGAAAAAACCCCGTGGGGAGTATTCCAGACCCCCCGGTGTCCGGATTTAGCAGCTAAATAATATGGTAACCCTATCTTTAGTCAAGAACAATGAATAGTCCTGTAAATAGTTCAATCCACTATTACTAATAGGACATCAGTTTCATTTATCAATTCTTATTGCCATAAGATCGTTTTTTATTCGTCGGGAGCGAACTGATTGTTTAATATGACTCGATACGTGCGAGGAAATCGACGTTCGAGATGAAACTCGACTTGCGACTGGAATTCTCTCGTATAACTGACCGCTGGAATAGATTAGCGGTCGCCAAGGTTATCAGCGGCTCCTGGTGGCTTTCCTGGGCCGGAGAGTCTTGAGGACTTGCGGTTGACCGCAGAAACTGAGGAATCGAAGGAGAGAAAGATCCATCGGAGAGCCCCCGCTTGGAAGTCCGAGCTATCAGGGTCAACAGTATCCGATTACCATTGTCGAGGATAGTGGAACAAAAAATCCGGCTATTTCGCTCCGATGTGCTGTAAATTGGTACAGGCCGAGCAACCGACCGCTTAATACGATGTGTGGCCTGTGGCATCGGCTGCATGACATCTCCCTCATCAAACAATAGAGCGAAGATATTCAAAATGGCCAGCGAAGAAGAGAGATATTTCAATGACAGTATTATTTACGATCGTGTTATGTTTAAAAATGTTACTATTTCACGTGAGGTAGACGGCGGAATAAGCCGCCTTTTCCCCTAATACTTCACTATTTTATCATTGAGCGCCTTCGACACGTGAGGCCTCATCCGAATTTCCTGTTTTACGCAGGGTGTCTGCGCCTTTTAGGTTAATAACAGAGAAAAACTCTCAACAAAATTAAACAATATAGAAATAATGTATAATACAAACAAGTAATAATAATTAATTTGTAATAATTGTTTAATATAATGCGTATTGTAATATTGTATTTCTTTCATTTGGGCAGATTAAAGTACTTACGTTGACGCTCCATTTTAACGGTCAAATCCTCCATTTCTTTGTATAAATAAGCAAATGAAAAAGGATTTAAACAATAGAATAGGACACAACTTCCTCAGTCGGCTCTGCAAAACGAAGTGTATTCAAAACCTCCTACCAGTGTTGCCAGGTCCCAACAGCAGCTTCTGGAACACAGCTGGTGTCGACCTCACTAGCGCTCGTGGTGACCGTGGTATTTAACTACCGTTTAGTAGGGTCGGGACCTCGAAGCTTCAACATCGATGTTCGATGTTTCAAACATCAAAAGCCCACAACATCGATGGTACCGATATAACGACAAAAAACATCGATGTTTTATTCACACCAGTAAGATATCGATAAAAATTAATACCAACCTTTTAATTTGTTAGTAAATTACAGGCTTTGCAATTTGAAAAGGTGAAACTAAAACCAGTGTTGCCAAAGCACCCACTCGGAAAAAAAATTTCCACTACTTTCTTACGGAGGGTTTTAATGACCCCTCAAACGTTTTGTACACGAGAAAAAACAGAGCCTCTATTGAAACAAAGGATTACTACGTCGATGTAAAAAAAAACCAACACATCGAAGCATAGACATTTATGTCCCAATAACATCAAAGCATAGACATTGATGTCCCAAAACATCAAAGCATAGACATCGATGTCCCAACAACATTGAAGCATTGACATTGATGTCCCATAAACGTCAAAGCACAAGCATCGATGTCCCAAAAACATCAAAGCATAGACATCGATGTCCCAAAAACATCGAATCATAGGCATCGATGTCCCAAAAACATTGAAGCATAGGCATCGATGTCCCAAAAACATCGAATCATAGGCATCGATGTCCCAAAAACTTCGAAGCATTGACATTGATGTCCCAAAAACATCAAAGCATTGACATCGATGTCCAAAAAAACATCAAAGCATAGACATCGATGTCCCAAAAACATCGAATCATAGGCATCGATGTCCCAAAAACATTGAAGCATAGGCATCGATGTCCCAAAAACATCGAATCATAGGCATCGATGTCCCAAAAACTTCGAAGCATTGACATAGATGTCCCAAAAACATCAAAGCATTGACATCGATGTCCAAAAAACATCAAAGCATAGACATCGATGTCCCAAAAACATCGAATCATAGGCATCGATGTCCCAAAAACATTGAAGCATTGACATTGATGTCCCATAAATATCGAAGCATAGACATCGATGTTATCGATGTTTTTCCAACATCGATTTCGATGTCCCAACTGTTTAGTTCAACAATTTTCTCAAAACCAGATTACTCTGAACTCTGAAAGGGAGACTGTTTGACTCAGCATGAAAAATTTGCAAGATTTGATTATTCAATTAAGCCATCGTTTTAATCGATAATTCGATTCTACCGAATCACTACGTTTTTCCTCGCTGTGACGTTTTCTCTTCTCTATCCATTTTTTAAAAAAAAAAGTATGTTTACCAACTGGTTGAATAATGCGTGCGATAGAGATAAGAAGAGTCAGCAGCGTCGAGAGAATCGTTCGGGGCTTGGCTTTTGCCTGACGGCGTGGGCTTTCGTTCTTCCACTCGCGTCTCGCGTGCGTGGGAAGTTACCTGAGGACGAGGATTAGCGACGGCCACGATGTGAATACGAAAGTAAGGTCAGGCCGTCCATTCTCCTTTTCCACGTACTTCTCTTTATAACGAACATAGTTAAAAACCGTTCTTAAGACGGTAAGGGAAGATAACTTCATCGACCAATGTGATGGTCGTATTGAGTCAGCAAATTTTGCTAGTTACTTAGTAGGCGATAGGATGTTTACAAAAATAATGGACGATTATCGTTCGTTTATGTCAATTGAATGCAAAGCAAGACGAGACAAATCGAGGGTAATTTTGGTTGGATGATTGATAAGTTTATACCTGCCATTATTGCTTCTTCAAAGGGCACGAATTCGCAGTTTCTAATCAATCAGTTAAGAAATTGGGGTTGTATTGATTTAAAAAAAATTAAGATGATTTACTTTTTCGATAAAAAAAACTACGGTTCATTAAATAAAAAAATTATCAATGTTATAAATAGAAAAACATTCATTTTTATAATAAAAAGTACCTATAAAAAATTTTAATGAAAAAGGTAATTTTTAATTTTCGTTTCAAATAAAAAAGTATTAATTTTATAAAATCAAAAAAAAATTTTTTTTTCAGATGAACTACTTATTAATTTTTACGTAAAAAATGTGATTTTATTTAAATACCGAATGTATTAACTTTTCGTCATAAGAAATTATTTTGTTTAGTATACAAATTTTTTTCCTCCAATATAAGAAAATTGATTTTTTAATACAAAAAATCGAGTTTTTTAATATAAAAAAATATATTTTTTAATATAAAAAATAATGTATTGTTCAAATACATAGATTTGCGTGGCCTATAAAAATCAAAGTACAAAATACGCAGTAGTAAAACGGCGAAAAATAGAACATACCGTAGAAGTACGCGGAGTGAGCCAATATAATTAAAAATACAGCATCAACTCGCCAAAATGAACATAATTATTGACTCAAAATGTTGACTCTTATGGCCTGTTAAATCAAATTAGAATGAAGCTGTGAAAGCTAATTTCTTGAAATTTTCACCAAAAATCAATCTTGGCGGGACAATGACCCAATTCAACCTCAATTTGAAATTTGAAAAAATTTCGGATTTCAATTTGGAAATCAAGAAAAATAAAATTGACTAAAATTCGAGAAGGGTTAGAAACATTTTTTCTTGGGTGATTGCAATGGTTTATTGTTGAATAATTAACCGAAAACGACCTCGTCTCGAGAAATTATCTCAGAAATCGCGCTTTTCTTGGATATGGAAGTCGGGGGGAAAACCGGTAGCCTTAGAACTTGTCCTCTTGTAACCATATTAGCGTGCTCGGAGAACTAGGATCGCTTGCAGAGACGAGATCTGATGAACTGGACGAACTTCTGCAGTTGCCAAGACCGCCTCCGTTTATGGAATGAAATCAACTTCCCTTACTTCCATCGCAGGTCATGACTCGCCGTGTCCCGTTGGACTATCAGTTCCTGCTACAAGAATATACTCAACGTGACCCCTGAGAATCGCAGCCGTTCGACATTGCTACCTTCATTCGTTACTTATTGCTGTATTTTGTTCGTATTCACTTGGTTCAATGAGCTATTTTTTTACAGATCCTAAGGCTGTGGACAAGATGCCCGAATGGGCGAAAGTGCTCGGCCAAGTGTGTCACCTCTCAATCTCAAGAGCAGATTTACAAAACAGAGAATGCTTTTGCACAATATCTACGTACTATTCAATTTCAACCAGCTCAAACGGAAAACAAAAGGATAACCCAGACGAGTTGTGGCATGTTTTCCTAAGAGGAAAAATAAACCCCTTTGTTTCCCTGTGACGAAATTTTTGCAAATCGAGGCGACTTTTTCGCCGTCGAATGACATTGCGTCGTTTCGTGAAGGTGATGAGAGAAGTGGGAGAATTCGCCGGAGATCGTTGGCAAATATCTGGGCCACTTGTGTTCGATTCAGCGAAATGTAGGGCAAAGAATTAAATCCAATTGGGTCGCTAACATGAATAGGCCGCCGCCTTCGACTTATTTCTTAATCGATTCTAAGTCGGAAATTCGAAACAATTATCTCTGACGGCGAGAACTGGAATTAGGTCACTCTTAGCGCAAATCATTATATTTAAAATTATTAATCACATGAAAAACTATAATTGTCGTATTTAATATTATTAAAAATCATCATTGATGTATTAATTATTAAATAAAATAATTAGTATTGTATTTAATATCATTAAAAATAATTATTTTATTTAATATCATTAAAAATAGAAATTATATTGTATTTAATACTATTAAAAATCATTACTATTGTATTTAATATTATTAAAAATCATTATTATTGTATTTGATGTTATTAAAAATCGTTATATGTGTATTTAATAACATTTAAAGTAACTATATATTAACTTAAAATATTATATTTAATATTATTAAAAATAGTTAAAAATTTTAATATTTCTTATCCATACAAAGTGAACACTCATTTGTCTATGGACGAACCTTTTCAGCGTGATCTAGCTTGACCCAGTTAATTTACAACTAATTTCCGATCAAAAATGTCCTGAAATTTTCTTTTTGTATGCTATTTTTTCACAGAGATTTATTTATTCTTTTTGAAAGTTATTTCACAAAAATAGCCATTACCACTCGATTTTTACGCAAATCCAAATCAATCTTTATTATCTCTTTATTTATTCTTTATTATCATCTATTCGTTATTATCTTTTTATTTATTTATTAGTCTTTATTATTCCTATTATTTAATTGATTATTCTAATTATTATTCTTATTCTATAATAATAATATTTAATCTTAACTGTTTATTTATTAATCTTTTTCAATCTTTATTATCCTTTATATCTCTTTATTTATTATTTATATTGATTTATTATCTTGTTTTACTCAGGGCAGTTGTTCTCATGGTTACCACTTTATTTTCCTTCATTTTTATTTCTCTTGCTAAGAATTTTTTATTTTATTGCTATTGGATTTGTATCTTGAAGCAATATAAACAAAGCTATCTATATAAATATTTTTTTTATCCAAGATGCAAATGTAAGCTAAAAGAACCGTCAAATATCAGCTACCTCAAGCTCTTATCGATTTTTTGCGATTAAATGCAAAAACCGTGTTTTTTTTTTTTTTTTTTTTTCAATGCGAAATATTATTTTTTGTTTTACTTAATTAATTAATTTATTTATTTTAATGAAAATGAAGTTTTGGCTCATCCTCGCGGCAATTTTTCACGCAGTTTGTCCTCAGCGGCGCTAGTCAATTTGCGGCGAAAAATTCGGTCTGGCAGTTGAAAAATAGGAAATTTAACGCTCTTTCCGACAGCATCACTTTCAGGTGTTGGTAAAATAAATACGGCCTCAAGAATCAATTTTTCACTAAGCACTATTTTTGCTCATGAAGTATTATACTTTACATCTTACATAGAGGAAACGGAAAGCTAACGGTTGCACTGGGAACTGGTCGGCCGGAAGTCTTGAGGTTCTCATTCTCTCAGACGTATTCATATTCTCAAGATTCAATGGGCGATGAACGGAAGGAGGAACAAGAGGAAGAGGCCATCGGATCATGTGAATATGGGGAGGTAATCGGATCTCTACGGGCGGTTGACATTCCCTCATTGAAGCACTTGCGCCAACCCCGCGATACTTTATGCGCTTCAACATATTTTATTGTCACCGCTGAACGGAAGTTCCGATTTGCAGCAGAAAAACCTCGGCTAAAATAGAATAAATTACCGGTCGGTCGAAAAGATTTCCCAGCGGGGGATTTTGGTAGGAAAGAATTGTAGATTTTTTGCTCTGCTACCACTTTACTGACGAACAAGCACATCGCGCGAAACAACAATGCTCGTAATTTGTCCGAGTGTCTATGAATCTGTGCGTCCGTGTGTCTGAGCGACTATGAATCTGTGCGTCCGTGTGTCCGAGTGTCTGCGGTCAAAAAATGACGTAAATCGTCATATCTCCGTGAAAAATGAATGAAACACGATGAAATTTGAAGGGAATGTTGTCCCGGTAATTGTGCAAAACTAACCGTTTCCGGATTTCGGATGACACACAGTACTTCCGAGATATAAGCGTTCAAAAAATGTTCTATTTTCATTCATAAGACTCAATTTATTTTTCTGCGTTTGAGGTCTTAAAAGATTCGTTATGGCGAGCAGATGACGCTTCATTTTTCGGATATTGGGTCACACACCGTACTTCCATGTTATGAGCATGATGCACTCCTTCAACTGCACTGTTAGGCGATAAATTTAGCTGTTTATTTGGAAATAAAAATAAAATAAAAATGATTAAAATTATTATTACAATAATTGCTATGGAGTTTTTCCCTATACCTAGTTACCAATCGGTTTTTCTGTCGGAAATTGTCGGCTGGAAATTGTCATTTCAGTCGAGCGAAACTCGGAGTGGAAGATAAAAATCCAAAGAGGAGGTTTTTTGTTCTCGAACGAGTCCTGAACGGGCGACGAACCTTATGATTTTCGTACGGAATGTGTGGAAAAATAGAGAAAAACCGTCCATTATGAAGCGCTCCACATCAAATAGACGTGGCAGGGAGTCTTGGTATCTGATGGTCCTCTTCTGGGCGACCTGAGAGCATAACATGAGGTGAGGGAAGTATGTAACGCTTAGATGGGACGGTTGGATTAGACACGATCACGGCCATCGCGCACATCGGAGTCTTCTCCCTTGATTTTTTCCCTCCGAAACACCTTCTCCTTCTTTTATTCATTTCTTCTCTCAGAGGGGTTTCCAGCCAAGGAGACCATTCATCCCAAGATTCGGCTCGTTCGTTCACGTTCCTGCAGATGAATGAAAAACATGGAAGATGCTACGCTCCCTGCGAAAATGAAACGATTAGCCGTTTAAAAAAAAAATTTAACCGCCCATTCCGAATATTTTACGGCGAAACAATGAAATTTCGTATTCAACGGTCAATTTTACACGCTCCATAATTCTTTAATTTAATTTTTTCAAGGGTTTAATTTGAGTTTTATTTAATTTGAGCAATTATTTATTTAGCTATCGGTTTCCATTCCATTCGAGCGGTAAAGTTAAGGTTTTGTGTGCCATTTTTGTGAAACGTGAACGATGGAATGGCTCGGTCGAAGAGGATTCTATCAGAGAACCTCACGATCTGAAATTTCCATATCGTCCAAGTCCGAGCTTTCGAGCCAACCTTTTCCCGAATATAAAATGCACCACTTGCATTGCCTACGGGTCCTTTCTTTTACGACGAGATTCCATCCGAAATTCCCCCAGCTTTCAAGGCGCATCCGAACGCAAATAAAATACGACAAAAGGTCACTCGACTCACACGCGTTTTCGGCGATGCGTGGGATACCCGAACCGAACGGTCCAATCGAGAGGATCTATATCAGGTGGGAACGAACATCGAACGTTGTCAAAATAAAAAAATAATAATAATTTTCCCACTAGGATAAAAAGCAAAAAACTAGGGAATTTTTATTTTTTTTTTTAATATTAAAAAAAAATAATAATTAGACGTTTAATGATTTTTACGTGAAAAATGTGCAGCCTTCCATTTTTCTCAAAATTGTTTCCTTTCCTTTTGAAATTTTTCCTTTTCGGGCGTTAAGTAACAATTTTTTTTTTTAAATAGGTATTATTATATTTCTGAAAAATTTGATGTTTTACCTCCCTCAAAATTTGATATTTTACGTTTCAAGGCATGCAGAATCCGAATATCCGATAAAAAAAAATTCTGTCCGTCCGCCGTTACACTTTTCCGGCCAAACTATAATAGCTCCGTTCTTGAAATTTCCACCAAAAATCAATCTCGATCTCACAACGGACCAATTCTTGAATCACATTGCTAGCCCCATTTTAAGGGTATTTTAGGGGGTCTTTAAGGGGGAGAAAATTCATAATGCTTTTGTGTCGAATTTGGGGCTTTTCAAAAATTTGGCTCGCGAATTCTTGGAGCTTTAAAAATCGTTCTATATTTGTTGGAATGTTCCTCAAACGCTCTTCAACTGTACCGCTAGGCGAAAAAATTGCTTAAAAATTGTTTTTAATTTGAAAATTAAGAAAAATAGAAATGGCTAGAATTACACAATAGTTGCTACGGAGTTTTCTCTTATGGTGACAAAATTTGTCAGTTGCAACTATTGTAATTTAAATCATTTTCATTTTCAGCAATCTGTTTTTCAAACGTTCAGAAACATTCGGATTATTACTATCACAAATGGATAGTCTTCTTAAATCATTATTGACGCGAAGGAATATTAAACCACTGTACAATCATTTTCAGCGTTTTTGTTGGATAAACGACTCCATCGGCTACTATTCCTTCCGCCCGTGAGAGACGTTCCCACGGAAAATATTTCGCCGGTCATCGTCAATATTTCAACGACCAGTAACCTGCAGCCCGACTGATGGTGAACCGATCTAAACGCTCGTGCTCGTGAGAAAGAGATGGAGTTGTCAGCGGCCTGTTTCTCAGCCAGTTAATGAGGACTGACAGAATCCTGTTGAAACGGATAATCGCTCCAACGGTCGTACGGCTTCTTTTCCTTTCGAAGGATCTCCTACAGTTTGAAAATGTTAACTTGAAGAGAGGTGACGATTTTTTCGACCTTTTGTAAGAATGTAAATGCGACTAATTGTTTGGTCCGGAAATTGATTGGAAATTGATTTTTGGTAAGGGTTTGGATAATGAAAAAACTATCGACATTAAGGTGAGAATATTGGTTAAAATAAATCAATGTAGAAATATCGATAGCGAAACGAAAGGTAAGATCTCCTCGTGGGCTAATGTCAGCTGTAATCGCCCAAGAAAAAAATTCCTAACCCCTCCAAATTTAATGTTACGTTTCAAGGCATGTAGAACCCAAATATCCAATTAAAAAGATTCTGTCTGTCCGTCGTACGCCGTCAATACATTTTCGGCCCAACTATAATAGTTACATTTTTTAAATTTTCATCAGAAACCAATCTAGCTCTCACAACGGCCCAATTCTTGAATCACATTGCTAGCTCAATTTTAAGGGTATTTTTGAAGGGTTTTGAGGGGGAGAATTTTGAGAATTTGACCTTTCGGAAGATAACAATACTTCCATTTACTGCGTAAACATAGATATAAAAAAATTAATAAATACTTTAAACAAAAACCGACTTCAAAATTATTTACCAATAAAATAAACTCTGAAAATGAAAAAACGACAAAAATGTCCCAACTCCGCTGCAACTCTTTCACTAACTACACATTTTAAGGACTACTTATTAATTTTATTAATAATTGACCTGACCACTTCCTGATTGATTGGATCACCTCCCCTAATAATATAAAAATTACTAGGTATTTCTCATTTCCCAAATTATTGTAAGACTTTCGCTTCACCTCTGAATCGCCTCCGAATTGATCATTTTTTGGAGTCGGCCGTATTTAAAACGAATCTAGATGATGGAATCAGTTGACGGACATTCCTCTTCGTCTCTCCAACTTCGTTTCTTCCATCTTCTACGGGTTCGAACGTCCGCCCCAAGGTCTTGCTCAGTCTCTGGAACAGAAGCACCTTAGCCTGACGGGCGAGTTCACAGGACTCACATTCGGCCGTCGCTTCTGCGCGATTCCTCTGTTTGCAATGTTTCTCAGTTGGCTTAAAATACATAGGAAAACTCGATGTCTTTTCCGAAGCGTCTATTGGAAAAGTGAGAAGAAATAAGAGAGCGAACGCTATTTTTGCTCATTTTTTCCAACTTTAGATAATAATATTGTATAAAGAAAAATTCTAAATTAATCGTTCCGCTGTTTTTACTTCCATGTTTACGTAGTAAAAGGAAGTATTGTCGAATTCGGAACGGAGGTGAATTTGGAAGAAATTTTTATACTACTACCTATACCTACTTGAGTTGAAACACTTTCTGAACGGAGTGTCTGTGTGTCCGTGGTCAAAAAATTTCATAAATCGTCATATCTCCGTCAAGTACGAATGAAACTCTCTGAAATTCTAAGGGAATGTTTTCCCCAGTAATTGTGCAAAATTAGCCGTTTCCGGATTTTGGATAACACACAGTACTTCCGAGATATAAGCGTTCAAAATTTTTAAAATATTTGGATTTTTACAAGCTATAAGAGTCGACTTTTTTTTACCTACGTTTGAGGTCCTAAAATGTTCGTTATGGCGAGCAGATGCCGCTTGATTTTTTGGATATTGGGTCACACCCCGTACCTCCGCGGCATGAGCCTTTTTCACGATTTCGCTGTAGCCTATTTTGTTTTTTGAGTTTTACAGGCCGCCAAACTCTATGTATTTGAACTTTCAAGGTCTTAAAATGTTGGGGTCGGCGATTGAATGATGCCTAATTCTTATCCAGTGGATCACACGCAGTACTTCCTCGCTATACGCATTTTCAGTTATTTTATTTGCGCACTTTTGTATATTTGGGTATTCTCACTTAAAATTGGCTCCATTTCACAAAACTCATGTACCGATTGGATCACACACCGCACTTCCGCCTTATGCGGTTTATTGAGTATTTAGATTTTTACAGGCCGTGAAAAAAATCAATATCTTCGACGCTGGAGGTTCATAGAAATTATCCAATTTTACAAAAATTGGCCTGAATCGTTATGTTTGGTTCACATAGTGCACTTCCGCATTATTAACCTAATTGGTGAGTTTTTCTTTTCTAGCTAGTTTTCAGTAAGAGTTGTAGAGTAATAAAGTTGCACTCTTAGTTAGTAGGAGCTTTCTTGATTTGATAATAATTGGTTATTCCAGTCACCGACTCAAACATGAAGTGTTGTGTTATCTATGCACACCACTGGTTTTTGCTTAATATTTCTACAAATTTCACATTATAACCGAATAGAAAAATTCAACACCGCTCTCAAAAACATATTTAGCTCCTCCAATGAAAGCGAATAAAGGATAATGTCGATTTTATACCAACGATTGGTTCCAGATAAATGAAATATTGAGAGGATAACGTTATTTTTGAGGAGAAAACGTAGGAATCGTCAAATAATGAAAATTGTTCGAAAAAATGTGATAATTACGTGGATTGTGCAATGGATTGCTCAAAGGAAAGCTCGTGGAAAGATTTCAATGTTTTTCAAGCTCTAAATTAATCTTGCTAAGTCCTATAATTCACTCAAACGAGACAGATGAAGAGAAATTGAATTCAATCGTGCACATTCTGAAGGTTGCTTTAATTAATTAAAAAGTTTAAATAATAACTGATGTTTATGCTCTCAAGCATTGTGTGTGATCCATAACGACCGACGATGACCTCATTCCACCTTCGGGCGTCGCCGATCCGCAATCGTTTAAGGTGATGTTTCTCTTGACTAATATCAAGAACTGGTGAGGAAAGAGGGCCGGAGCTATACCTAAAATAGTGTGCGACCATTCTACTCTAGACGTTGACAAATCATCTAACGTCTGGGCGTTATAGGGAGAGAATTCCTGGATGACGCCATTTTTGGCTCATTTTTACAACGGTGGTAATTTTCTGCATTGGTTGTTGCTTGATAGATGATCAAAATCAGAAAGGGGTTGTTGGCGCATTCTTTTTTTTAGCTAAGACTGTAAACGGTTTCAAACACATGCTTTGCACAAATTTTTTCCTTGTTATTCTCCTAATGGAAATAATTGGTATTCTATTCTATTTAATACGAGAACGGTTAAAGCCCACTATCATTGCAAAGGTGTTAGACACAAAAAATAAATTAGAATAGATAAGATTAGATTTGATAAGATAAGATTAGATGAAATGGGATTAGAAAAGATCAGACTAGATATGATTAGATTATAGAAGATAAGATAAGATAGGATTAAAAGAGGAGGATTAAGATTAGATAGATTAAGGATTAAGATTAGATAAGATTTTACGAGATAAGATATGACTGGATTAAAAGAGATAAGATTTGATAGTATTAGATTAGATTAGATTATACGAGAAAACATATGATTGGATTAAACGAGATAAGATTTGATGAGATTAGATTATGAGAGATAAAATATGATTAGATTAAAAGAGATAAGATCTGATAAGACTAGATTATACGATATAAGACACGATGATTGAGAGAGATAAGATTTGATAAGATCAGATTAGATTATACAAGATAAGATATGATTGGATTAAAAGATATAAGATTTGATAAGATTAGATTTGATAATACGAAATAAGATATGATTGGATTAAAATAGATAAGATTTGATAAGATTAGATTGGATTAGATTATATGAGATAAGATATGATTGGATTAAAAGAGATAAGATTAGATTATACGAGATAAGATATGATTGGATTAAAAGATATAAGATTTGATAAGATTAGATTAGCTAAAATTAAGAAAGTCAAACTACGTTTTGTTACGCCCCGGAAAATATAAACAAGATTATACAAAACAAGATATGATTGGTGTGGGCGCTGCAACTGACCACGTTTTGGTAGCTGTCGGTTGGGCCCTGTTGATGACGAGGGAACCAACTAACTACCAAACGCTTTAAATTCAAGTATTTATCGAGACTTCCTCGGGGGAAGTCCCTTCGCAAAAATAATGCGAACTTGGCCAAGCTCAGAAGCTATTGGTTGCAAACGGGCCGACCTAGCAGGGAGGTGGCTCTGTGCGTATCAACCGAACCTGTCGAGAAGGTAGCGGTAGCGAATTTGAATCAATCCTTTGTCATTTCTCAAGAAGATAGTGGGTGTTCCCCACAATTGGTTTAAAAAAGATAAGATTAGATTAGATTATACGAGATAAAATAAATATGATTGGTTTAAAAGAGATAAAATTTGATAAGATTAGATTTGATAATACGAAATAAGATATGATTGGATTAAAATAGATAAGATTAGATTGGATTAGATTATACGAGATGAGATATGATTGGATTAAAAGAGATAAGATTAGATTAAACGAGATAAGATATGATTGGATTAAAAGAGATAAGATTTGATAAGATTAGATTAGCTAAAATTAAGAAAGTCAAACTACGTTTTGTTACGCCCCGGAAAATATAAACAAGCCTCTCATTTTCCCCTGTTTTCAATCCGGTGCGGAATTGTTTTTTTTTTCTTTCAAAGACACACCGATCAACTAGCTGTCATAGGGAAACGAAGAATTCACGGAACTCGTAGAATAGTTGAACATCTGCCAACAGAAATGATCGGAACATAGTAGCCAATGTACTGGAAGAATAAAATTTCCGAACCTAATGGAATCCACAGTCGTTTGTAAGGAAACCGACAAAAACAAAGCTTCGCGAGGGAACGAACGACTCCGATTGATGTATGGACAGATCTGGTGAAGAATAATGATGAGTTTCTGTCCCGTTTCGCTCGTTTCATCGACTAACTTCTTCAGTCAAGTAGTAACTGGCATCGAATCTATGCCGTACAGAAGAGACAATCAAGTTAGAACATGTTCAGCGACGATTCGCCTTTTTTTAACCGTCGTTAAACCTCAGAACGTTTCTTCGTACCGAAATTAATTGGCTTAGAACATTATGGTTTAGAAGAGATTGGAAAAGGGACGACGGCGCAGCTGGTATTGAGGCTTGTGATACTCCAAAGTTTTACATTTCTTCTTTTCGGTTTATCTTTCAAAAATTAAACATAATCGCCAGAGAAAATTTTTTTTTAAGCACCCTAAAATTTGTGATTTTACGACTCAAGGCACGTCGAGTCTGATCATTCGGTAAAAACGGAACAAATGATTCAAAATTTTATGTTTTCTGACGAAACTATAGGTAAAAGCTAAATTCTTGAAATTCTCACCAAAAATCCATCTTGGTCTGAAAACGTCTCAATTCATTAGCTCAATCGCCACCTCAATTAAGAGGGTATTTTTGAGGGGTAGAAAATTCGTAGTTTCCAAAGTTCTCCAGAAAAAAAGGTATTTTGTATCAATTTCGATAGATTTTTGAACGCTGGATCGAATGAGACCATCGCGGGGTCGATAAATTTGTTGGTTCTGGAATTATTGCAGCTTTGTTTTGAATTTTGGGAGATTTACAGAAATTCGGCATGGAAGTATAACTCGAGCGTTCATGGAGCTATGAAAGTCGTTCTATACTTATTGGAATAGTCGTCAAACACTCTCTCCAGCTAAGGCAAAAAATTTAGCATTTAATTAAGGATTAAGAAAAATAAAATTGATTAAAATTACAACAGTTGATACGGAGTTTTCCCCTTTATTTACCATCTGTTCTTCGGTGGGATTGTTCAGAAATGTTCGGAATAATTACTATCACAAATGGATAGTCTTCTTAAATCATTATTGAAGCGAAGGAATAATAAACCGCTGCAAAATCATTTGCAGCGTTTTTGACTCACAATCGACCGACGGACTTTTTCCGCTGATTTTTTTGAAAACTTCAACGGAATTTTATCGGAAGTCTGCCGAGATTTTACACTTGTCAACAGAAAAAGCGAATTTTTACATGGCAGCCCTGGCATAATATTTTGCGCTCGACTTGTACTAGGTTCTGTTTTCAGACTGCTATATTCAAGAAAGTTTCACGCTAAAACGAACACTTAATGGCGTGCGTCTTCGAAAAAAGAGCAACGAAGGAGACTCTGTATAAGGAAAATACCTTTCAGACGACTCCAGCTACTGTCTGCTTCTCTTTCGGAAAACCGGGTGACTTTTAATGCCATTCCGGGTCCACCAAGTATCTTTATCTTCCAGCAGGCGCCACTGTTTACCTGCAAGAGATCCGGCCAATAATACGTACTTCCTCCGTCTCGGCTTTTTGTGCACTTGCGGTGCCTTGAGAGATGTTGAGGAAAAATCTGAGTAACGGACAGCGTACAAGAATCAAACCGCTGGCCTTTTGGATTTCCATTATACGACTGGACGCTTTGGCAAGCTACAAAGGAACGATTGGCTCAACTGAATGAGGAGAGAAATAAAATTATATTATTAGGTACTCCGAATGAAGCAGACCGAACGATGGCGACAAACGAAAGATTCATAAACGCAAATGATTGTACAGCGGTTTATGAATCTTTCGTTTGTGATAGTAATTATCCGTTCCCGCCGAAAAACAGATTGGTAACTATGGGGGAAAACTTTTTTTTTTCTTAATTTCCAAATTGAAATCTGAATTTTTCGCCTTACGATATAGCTAGAGTGTTCAACGAGCATTCTAACGAGTACAGAACGATTTTTATAGCTCCAAGAACTCTCGAGTTCTTCATATCAAATTTCAAATTTCTGAAAATCTCCCAAATTCGACACAAAAGCTGCGATAACTCGAGAACCAATAAAGCTATCGACCCCGCGATGGTCTCATTTGATTCAGCGTCCAAAAATCTATATAATTTAATACCAGGTACACATTTTTCAGAAAAACCTTGGAAAATATGAATTTTCTCCCCCTCTAAACCCCCAAAAAAATACCCTTAAAATTGAGCTAGCAATGTGGTTCGAGAATTGGGCCGTCGTAGGACCGAGATTGATATTTGTTGAAAATTCCAAGAATTTAGCTCTAATAGTTTAGTCGGAAAAGTGTAGACGGCGTACGGCCAGAACTTTTTTGGTTTATTATTCATAATAAACCATTGTAATCGCCCAAAAATTTTTTTTTCTAACCCCCCTCAAAATTTGATGTTTTACGTTTCAAGGCACGTAGAATCCGAAAATGGTGTTTGGACAGTGGATGCAGCAGTCATATGTGCAACGACACCGATAAATTTGAAAAAATTGCAAAGGTGAACAATATGAGTCTTAAGCTAGCAAATAAGTCCAAAACTGAAATTCAGGGAAAAAGGTCAAACCACTCGAAATTATACATTCTGATGTTTGGGGTCCTGTCAGGACGCAATCTCACAAAGGATCACGATTTTACGTAACCTTCATAGATGAAGCAACTCGATGGTGTGCAGTTGCATTCTTAAAGAAGAAAAGCGAAGTTTTGAACTCGTTGCTATCGTACTCCCCACCGTTATCAGATTGAAGGAATTTGATGGTTTCACCTTTTTGATTTCCAATAAAAAAATTCTGTGTGTCCGCCGTACGCCGTCAACGCTTTTCCGGCCAAACCATTATAGCTAAATTCTTGAAATTTTCACCAAAAATTAATCTCGGTCCTCATCGGCTCCATTCTTGAACCAAATTGCTAGCTCAATTTTAAGGGTAGTTTTGGGGGGTTTTGAGGGAGGGAATTCATATTTTCCAGGGGTTTTCAGAAAAATATGTCTTTGGGATCAATTTCTATAGGTTTTCGGACGCTGAATCGAATGAGACCATCGCGGGGTCGATAGCTTTATTCGTTCTCGAGTTATCTTAGCTTTTGCGTCGAATTTGGGAGATTTTCAGAAATTTGACATGAGGGAATAACTCGAGAGTTCTTATAAAAATATATTTATATATTATATTCTTATAAAAAATCTTATAAAGCTATAAAAATCGTTCTATACTCATTGGAACGGTCGTCAAACACTCTCCAGCTGTATCGTTAGGCAATAAGTTTAGCTTTTAATTAGGAAATTAAGAAATATAAAAATGATTGAAATTACAATAGTTGCTACGGAGTTTTCTGCTATAGTTACCATCTGTTTTTCGGTGGGAACGTTCACAAATGTTCGGAATATTTAAAATGACGAATGGATAGTCTTCTTAAATCAATATTGAAGCATAGGATTAATAAACCACTGTACCATCATTTGCAGCGTTTTTTACTGGATATTTCGATTCTGCATACCTTGAAACGTAAAACATCAAATTTTGAGTTGGGTTAGAAATTTTTTTCTCGGGCGAATACAATGGTTTATTATTGAATAACAAACCATCACTGAATAATAAGCCAAAATTCAACTTTTCGCCATTGAAAAATGTTGAATTTCTCTCGGTTTCAGTCAGTTTTTCGTCAAATTCGCTTTGAACGGAAACAGTTCGTCGTTCTGCGTATCGCGGCGAAGGATTGTTGTGGGTGGCGACAGTCCTGAGGAAGGGATGAAGTCGAGAAACGGGAGATGCAATGGGAGAAGCCAGGAGCCCACATGCCCCTGGCCCGCATCGACATCCGAACCTTTCCTACCGTCCGCTGGGAATCAAATTAAAACAGTCTCCAAGCCGGAGTATCAAGGGTCCGCGCGCCACGGCTAAGTGAAGACCTCAATTATAATTACCGAAAGAGCCGACCAACGTTGACAACGATTAACGGCGTCATAATGCCATTAACTAATGCTCGAGATCATAGTTTTGGGTAAAACGCAGCTTTCGCATAAAAACTGATGTTACGTAAGCGATAGACTTTTTGAAGTGGGTGGTAGACAAAATAAGTTTGAGAACCTTTGGACTAAATATGTGTAAACCAGTATACAAAATATTTACGAACTGATTAAATAGCTTAAATAATCATGACATGGAAGTAAAGTGTGTGCGCCTATAGATGAAAAAATCAAGGATCATCTGCTTGCCCGATTGATAATTTTATATTAATGGCTGAGTATATTTCTCCCCTTTTTTTCTTGAAAAAAATATTAATTTCTTAATTTAATATTAATTTTTTAATTTCTTAAAAATATTTATGGCTGTGTATATTCCTCCCCTTTTTTCTTTGAAAAAAAATTCCCCTTTTTCTGATTGAGAGTCCCCCCAAATCTCCGCTTTAGACCTGGCAACACTGTTCAAGGGACTAGCTCAATTTCTTACTGATTTTATTTCATTGATGATTTTATAAACATTGCTACTGTCCGTTTCTTTATTGTAAATAAATCTTAAATCTTGAATATTGTTTACTTCTTATCGAACCAGTTTTATCACTTCAAGTGAAGTATTATAAAAATGTCTTCTAAATTCGACTTTCCGGACGATCGCAATACTTCCACTCAATATCAGAAAAATACGAGGAATCAAAAGGAGTTGTAGATATAGAGGTTCCATAAAATCCGAAATGCTTTAGGAAAGTACCTAAAATTGAAAAAGCTGCGAGTTCAAGACTTCCAAGTATTGAAATGCTCGAAAATATTTGATTGCAAGTTCACAGTGGTTATTGTTAATTATTCTATACTGAGTTTCGGGAAGTAATATTTTTTGAAAACTTGAAGATATCAGTACTTAGTCTCTCAATAATTTTTTTACCGCTTTAAAAAAATTAAAAGGAGTAAATTACACACGCAAAAAGTGTTGCTCTTAATAAAATATGGAGCATTGCTCACGATGCCCACATATTACAAGATGGTACAACCAACAGGTAGATTTTACTAGAGGTTCAATTTAATTTAATTTAATTAATAATTTAAATAATTAATAAATGATTTAAATTAATTAATTTAATAAATAATTCCCTATAAATGCCACCAAGATAACAGCAGCGTTTTTCTCCTAAACCTTTTACAACTATTTCTCAAAATGGGCTAATATTCAATCGCATTTCAACGCAGTTCGCGTTCCCCAAAACAAAGGCATAAATTCGTTTTGGCGGCAGTTTGGCAAAATGCCGCCTCGAATGAAGTATTTTATCGAAAAACTCCAATTCCTATGCAGCTCGAACTGTCGAAGATACTTGTAAACTCAAGGAATGAGACGTCTCGCGATCGTCGTGTCAGCGATGAATGCGAATGGTCTTGGCATCTTCAGACAGATAACGATTGATGCTCTTCGGCATGCTAAGCAGATACTGGGCTATAAAGAAGCGCTGAATTTACTATCCGAGGTATCTACAAACAAATCGTTTGGTAAAAAACAAAAAAAAAAATTAGGGAAACGAGAGTTTACTTTGTTTAAAAAACGCTCGCGAATATGAATTCCACTTCAAATAATCGCTGTTAAAACTGACGTTAGCATATGGCTGATATTTTTTTCTCTAAAATTGCATTTATTTACAAATTTAGCTCGTATTAAACACAAAGAAATGCGTATATAATGCTGCTTATTCCCGATGAGTAAGACCGAAGGTATTTATTCTAAAACAATACACAATTCAATTTTTTAAACTTTAATAAACAAATAATAACGTATATCAACACTTTTTGTTTAATTCGTCGTCTCTTTCTGGCAACGACTTGACTTATTTCAACTTACAAACTAATTGCGCAGCTGACGTGGTCCCGTTAATGTAACTCTGCTACCACTTCTCATTTTCAGTGTTCCAGTGTCGGATGAAAATGATACCAAGAGAGTTTTAGTGCATTTCGTCTTCTAATAACACTTAAACGTTGAAGATTTTGAAAACACGCAGTGCACTCAAATTCTCCATAGATGAGAGATAATGAGCTTGACGAATTTCCAGCGCTCTACCGAGGTATATTCCTGCGAAATAATTTATTCTTGTTTTGTCACAATGTGTTACTGAAGAGTGACGAAAGAATGCAATGAAATAGATGGTGTAAAGAGAACGAAGAGCAGCTATGCCAATTTTCATTACTTGGAGACAATTTCTTCTCATGTGATGTGCGTCGTCAGAATAGAAATTAATGAAGTTCAGGCAGTCAATCCTAGTCAAACTGTTGGATACGGTTGTAATCTTTTCATAATAATTCTTTCAATTTCTCGACTTTGAATGAAGAATTTGTGTAGATAGTTTTGAATGCGACCGCTATAAACATTGTTTTTAAGTGAAATCGAAATCCTAAAAAAAGTTGGAGGAGGAATCGTAGAGAAGAGAAGCGTGGTCGAAAAATAGCAAGAAACAGAGGAGAATATTAGGAGCGCAGTGTCCACCTTCCATCCCACCGATTTGCTTCGGTGCCCCAACACGTGGGCTAGAGAACAAGTGACGTCAACAACGTGGTAGAGCCTAACTCGAAAACCTCCCTAGACACCCAGTTTTTTTTACAGATGCTATTTCAGACCTGTGAGCCATCATTCGGTTAAAAGTGTGGAAAGAAATTTTTATGAAAAAATTATAAATTTACATCTTCATACCCTGAACAGTTCATCCGTAATTGATCCACATGAGTGACTGAGTTTGACGGTAAAAATTTCCACGGTTTTCCCCCCATGGAAATCTATAGCTAGAGCGAATACAAAGTAATGTTTAATAAACCAAAACATTTATATCCGGAGGGTGTGAGGGGGAGACAAACCAGGTGATCACTGTCCGATTCTTTTGCTGGCCGAGCACTTTCGCCCGTTCGAGCATCCTCAGGGCGAAACAGGTACACAGTATAACATTTATAGCTCAAAACGCCCAGATTTTCTCGTCGACATCACCGACAAGTAATCGTAAATCGCTATATTATTAAATTCGATAGACATCCTAAGAGAAGAACCTACAGAACAATAGCAGTCTCGCCGCTTCGGCATCTCGGTCACGCCGACGTTTTATATTACCGTTTGATTAAAATATAAATCGTTGGGACGCAGGAAACTACCGATCATTGTTTAATACGACTTCGCTTTAACTTGACAAGGCTAATATACCAAGTAGACTTGACTTTATTGGCTTGCTTGATATGGCACGTGCAACAACTGGTATAAAGGAACAATAAAGAATGACGAGACGTATGTGCGACCTTTGGACGATCAATAAGGCACGAAGGGTCATAAAATCCGGATGAATAATACAGGAAGTATAAATCAAGTGTCGTTCCGAATGATTATTCACTTTTTCGCACTTTGCAACTCTTCATTTCGGTCAACTTCATTTGAGAAATATGAAGAGTTGGATCATAAAGGATCATTACTCTACTCGAAATGAAGAGTGATTTAAATTGGAATTTACAGTCGGCAATGATTATTTATTCAATCCATTCTGGTTTATAATTCGTTATTGGTTTATAATTCAATTATAAACCTTTGTAATCGCCAAAAAAAAAAAAAAAAAAAAAAAAAAAAAAACATTTTCTAACTCCCTCAAAATTTGATGTTTTACGTTTCAAGGCATGTAAAATCCGAATATCCAAATAAAAAATATTTTAAAAACGCTGCAAATGATTGTACAGTGGTTTAATATTTCTTCCCTTCAATAATGATTTAAGAAGACTATCCATTATTTTTGTGAAAGTAATTATTCCGAACATTTGTGAACATTCCCACCCAAAAACTGATTGGTAACTATAGGTGTAAACTCCGTAGCAACTATCGTAATTTTAATCATTTTTATTTTTCCTAATTTCCAAATTAAATGCTAATTTTTTCGCCTTACGGTATAGTTAAAGAGAGTGTGGTGTTCAGCGTCCGAAAATCTATATAATTTGATACCAAATACACATTTTTCTGAAAAACTCTGGAAAATATGAATTTTCCTACCCTTAAAATTGAGCTAGCGATCTGGTTCAAGAATAAGGCCGTCGTAGGACCGAGATTGATTTTTGGTGAACATTTCAAGAATTTAGCTATTATAGTTTGGCCGGAAAAGTGTTGACGGCGAACGGACAGAATTTTTTGGTTTATTATTCAATAATAAACCATTGTAATCGCCCAAGAAAAAAAATTTCTAACCTCCCTCAAAATTTAATGTTTTACGTTTCAAGGCAGGTAGAATCCGAACATCGAATAAAAAAAATTCTGTCTGTCCGCCGTACGCAGTTTTCCGGCCAAACTATAATAGCTAAATTCTTGACATTTTCACCAAAAATCAATCTCTGTCCTACGACGGCCCAATTCTTGAACCAAATTGCTAGCTCAATTTTAAGAGTGTTTATGAGGGGGAGAAAATTCATATTTTCCAGTGTTTCTCAGAAAAAAAGTGCATTTGGTATCAATTTCTATAGATTTTAGAATCCATTGAGACCATCGCGGGGTCGATAGCTTTATTGGTTCTCGAGTTATCACAGCTTTTGTATTGAATTTGGGAGCTTTTCAGAAATTTGGCATGAGAGTATAACTCGAGAGCTCGGAGCTATAAAAAGCGTTGCAAAAAAATTGCGCGTAGCGTTCGAACATGTGTTTGGAAGCGTTGGAAGGGGGTAATTCGAAGGAGGACCCCATGTCTCGATTCAACACATGTTCCCTAGCTACTGTACACATTTTACGCTGCACATTTGATAATTGAGCGCATACGTCGTTCAACGCAAGCAGGTTGATCTCGGTTTCAAAATACAGTCCACGAACGCGAGGGATGCTCCGATCGAAAAAATTGTTCTGCGAGAGATTGAAATCACAATTTGCTAGCGTCTCTGAACGACATTATATTAATTTGCAATCTCAATGGCAAAAAATAATACTGACTTGAGTATATAAGTCAGTTCACTACGATGAGTTAATTATGAACAACACAAACATGTATTACGAGCATAAATCGAGTATAAATCGTATTAAGCTCAATCTAGCCAGTTCAGTTCTAGTAAATAACGCAATATGTTCCTACGAAATCATACCTTTTATTTTTTTATTCTTTTATAGTAAACGTAGCTTTTTTATGTTTTTAGCTTGACGTAAAAATTATAAGACATGAGGTAAGTTAAATTAAAATTTTACCCTGTATAATTAAATTTATTTATTTAACTATCTCAACAGGACGACGTGGTAAGAGTTGATTTTAAACGCCAGACTCGGTCGTAGGTCCTTGTTGGGCCTATGTATGTAGAAAATTTTAGTAACAACTGGTAATCGACCCTCTAGCTCCAATGTGACATAAATTATACCTAAGTATATGATTGTGACGAGTCGTACTACGTAGCACTGAAGATCCCCGAATGGGCAAAGACCTCGGCCAATATTGAAAAGAATAAACCATTGTAATCGCCCAAAAAAAGAAGTTTTTTTTCAATCTTAAAAATTTGATGTTTTACGTTTCAAGGCATGAAGAATCAAAATTTAAAAAAAAAAAAAAATTAAGAAAAAACCGGTGCAAATGATTGTACAGTAGATTATTGTTTCTTCATCTCCAAATTAGGAGCTTAATTTGTGATTTTGACGAGTATAGAACGATTTTTATAGCCCCCAAGACTCTCGAGTTACCCTCATGCCAAATTTCTGAAAATCTTCCAATTTCAACACAAAAGCTGCGATAATTCGAGAATCAATAAAGCTATCGACCCGGCGATGGTCTCATTCGATTCAGCGTCCAAAAATCTATAGAAATTGATAGAAAATATTTTTCTGAAAAGCCCTGGAAAATATGAATTTTCTCCCCTTCGAAACCCCCCCAAAAATACCCTTACAATTGAGCTAGCAATGTGTTTCAATTGGGCCGTTGTAGTCCGAGATTGATTTTTGGTGAAAGATCCCAGATTGTAGCTATTAGAGTTTGGTCGAAAAGTGTGGACGGCGGATGGACAGAATTTTGGATTATTATTCAATAATAAACCACAAAAAAAATTAACCCTCTCAAAATTTGATGTTTTACGTTCCAAGGCACGTAGAATCTGAATATTCAGTATCAAAAATTCTTTCTGTCCGCCGTCATCACTTTTCCGGCCAAACTATAATAGCTACTAAACCAATTCAGCTACCAAAATCAATCTCAGTCTCAAAATGGCCCAATTGTTGAAACCCTTTGCTAGCTCAATTTTATGGGTATTTTTGGGGTATTTTGAGGGAGAGAAAATTCATATTTTCCAAGGTTTTTTTTTTAGAAAAAGGTGTCTTTTGTATCAATTTCTATAGATTTTTGGACGCTGAATCGAATGAGGCCATCGCGATGTCGATAGCTTTATTGGTTCTCGAGTTATCGCAGCTTTTTTGTATTGGATTCAAGATGCCTTGAAACGTGATACATCAAATTTTGCGAGGGTTAGAACAATTTTTTTTCTTGGGCGATTACGATGGTTTATTATTGATAATAGACCAAAAAGTATAATAATAATTCAATTTTCTGAAAACAGTTCGATAAAGTAGCTTAATCAAATCGCACCACAAAAGATAGATAAGCAATAGAGGGCAAATCAGAAAAATATGATCCAATTTCTTCAATTTTACGACCGTTCAATGAAAAACGCTCGCTTGTCGTACTTGGTATGAATTGAAATCGCGCATTGACCGATCGGAAATTGTCGACTTACTTAGATCAGAATTTTAAATGCTCAATTACGTTAATGTGGAAGACCGCGCATGACAAACGGGCTCCGCTCAGAGAACCAACAATAGGAAAGCCTTGGTAGCTGCTCGGCCCATCTCGTATTGTGCGTTTAAAAAGAAGATCACCGGGCTGATGGCGAATTGAATAATATTCAGAGCGTTTGCCGAATGATTCATACGCGTAGTCAACGACGTCGGTCGAATTTTGTCGAAAGGGGCCCTGGTAATTTGAAATGGAAGTCGAAAAATAAGAGAAACGAGGTACGGTATTTTTGGAGAGGGAAAACTTGAGCTTCGGTTTCTCAAACTAACCGTCCCCGCATAAGATTTATTTTCCATTTGATGGGTAGCAATAGTATCGTTTGGACAAATCTGTACCCAGTCCTATCATTTGCCAACACTAGCGCCTCTAGCGGTCGTCAAGGAACTTTGAATCACCTGCACTTTGTTTCGCCTTTCGACGCATTTGTCGCCTAAAATACTCGATTTTTCGATGAAACCACCTGATTGAACGCGGAAGCGAAATTCGCGCCTTGTTCGATAATCACAGCGGTTAGAAAGTGTCAAAACTTTAACGGTCTGTCTGATACTTGCATTGTGCGCCATTTTACATTTTTAATAGCTGCCGTGTGAGGGCATCACGCGTCGCTGCGCAGCCGGCGAACACAAAACACGTCACGACACCTGTCGCGGGCTTTCTTGGCTATTTCGTCCTTTCATAACCCCGAACGAACAGGAAATCGGCCAAGAGAGCAAACTACTCATCGGAATTCAAGTACTCTTCGACTGGAATTGGAGAATATTAATTTTAACTGTTAAAGCAGCTCATTCGAGGATGGAAACTTATTAACATTACTTACGCGTCTACTATATATTAAAATGTCAATAAATTGGAAATTATTTGTTGAGTGAATTCTTTTTGTCTGATTATAATAAACCATCGATATCGCCCGGGAATTTTATTATTTAGTTTATTATTCGATAATAAACCACAGTAATCGCCCATGAAAAAAAATCAGCTGAAGCACAGTTTGTTAGTTGCAACAAGTGGATGGTCCTTCCAAAACATGATTGAAGCAAGAAAAACACCCGACGTTTTCATTAGATTTTCGTCGTTAGTACCATACGAATTACTTTCGATATTAAGTAGGTATATGATTATTTCCGTAAATTCCTCTATTTCTAAATCTACTGCGAGAAAGTTCGATCAATCGTCTCATACCATCGCTTTCTAACCTAATATTACAGAAATTAGTTTATAATCCAGTTCCTCTTAATTAAAAATAATAATAAAATAAAAAAAAATAAATAAATAAACCCTGCAAATGATTGTACAGTGGTTTATTCCTTCACTTCAATAATGATTTAAGAAGATTATTCATTTTTGTGATAGTAATTATTCCGAACATTTGTGAACGTTCCCACCGAAAAACAGATTGGTAACTATCGGAGAAAATTCCGTAGCAATTATAGTAATTTTAATCATCTTTATTTTTCTTAATTTCCTAATTAAAAGCAAGATTTTTTGCCTAACGGTACAGCTGGGGAGAGTGTTTGACAACCATTCCAATGTGTATAGAACGATTTTTATAGCTCCAAGAACTCTCGAGTTATACCCAAATTTCGACAAACTTTCCAAATCTCCAAATTTTCCGCCAAATTTCTGAATATCTCCCAAATTCGACACAAGAGCTGTGATAACTCGAGAACCAATGAAGCTATGGACCCAGCGATGGTCCCATTCGATTCAGCGTCCAGAAATCTATATGATTTGATACCAAATAGGTACACATTTTTCTGAAAAATCCTGGAAAATAAGAATTTTTCCCCCTCAAAACGCCCCAAAAATATCCTTAAAAATAAGCTAGCAAGTTGGTTCAAGAATTGGGCCGTCGTAGGACCGAGATTGATTTTTGGTGAAAATTTCAAGAATTTAGCTATTATGGTTTGGCCGGAAAAGTGTTGACGGCGGACGGCGTACGGCGGACAGACAGAATTTTTTTATTGGATATTCGGATTCTACATGCCTTGAAACGTATAACATCAAATTTTGAGGGGGGTTAGAAATTTTTTTTCTTGGGCGATTACAGTGGTTTATTATAAATAAACCAAAAGTTTCAAATCAAAAGCGGTTTCGTTCGTTTAATGTAACGTCTGAGCTAATCGTCACTAGATGCCAATCTTGATCGCTACCTAAGCAATGACGCAGAGTTGTCGACGACTGTTGGATACTTCTTATCTCGCTCTCGAAACCGCAACCTACTTGACACGGCAAAACTTATCGCATTTGTCTCGTATCATTTTTCCACTCGACTCTGTTATATATTTTATTGCCAGCAAAGACAGTCGATATTCAACTAGACAGACGACAAAATGAAGAACTTTATGTTTTCAATTTTTTTTTCCAACGCGTACTCGAACGAAGTCGCATAATTAGGATAATGAAAGTACGAAATTAAAACGAAGTACCTTGTTAGCGTACAATGCCGTGTAGCGGCTTTCACTTTTTCGAACTGGGAATAATTTTTTTTTCTTTCTCTCTTCTCTTTTGAAGAAAACTGTAAAACGAAACTGTGAGAACGAAACTTCCGACGTCGAAATTAGAACTCAACGACGTTTCCTATCGGCGAGAGCTGGAAGTGCTGAAGGTCGATGTACGAGAAAAATACATAAGGTTGGTTCGGACCAAAAATCGAGCACCGCCTTGAAACGTAAAACATCAAATTTTGAGGGGGTTAATAATAAAATAATAATAAACCAAAAAAGTTCTGTCCGTCCGCCGTACGCCGTCTACACTTTTCTGACTAAACTATTAGAGCTAAATTCTTGGAATTTTCATCAAATATCAATCTCGGTCCTACGACGGCCCAATTCTCGAACCACATTGCTAGCTCAATTTTAAGTTTTAGTAGCTAAATTTTTTATTATTCGACAATATTCATTTATTGTCGATTTCAATATATTATTTATTTCATAATATATATTAATTAATATTTAATAATAGAATAATAATTTATAGATTAATATTTAATATTATTATTTATTTTAATATATTTACAATATATATTCGGATTCTACATGCCTTGAAACGAAATCATTAAATCGCCGAGGTGTTAGAAAAAATATTTTCTCGGGCTATTACAATGGTTTATTATTGAATAATGGACAAAAATTGTCCCATAAACTGCCCGGAATTTCAATTCGCCCGACGATGCCCGAATGAGCGAAAGTGGCGTGCGAATGGAGAATGAAACGGATTTTTATAATTGATCATTTTTCATTATTAATTTTTTTTATTTAATTTTTTTTAATAAGTATAATCAGTAGCTTACTTATCGCCCATTACACCGCCTAAAATCGAGATCCGAATGACGTCCATTGATTCAGCTTCTAATGATTTCCGAATGAATGATGGTGCCATCAAAATGCCTCCGCTTGACAATGGTTGTCGTTATTTGCCGGACAAAAGAAACTCAGGTCCGGTAACGAGGACCTCAGAAAACCTGATGTGCTTTCTGGCCCTTTATTCACAGGTCACTGTTACCACTAGGAATCTTTTCGAGTACGGACCCGTAACGCGCTGCATTCCTGATCTGATGAAAACCCCGCTAATGATTCGAGGAATCATCAAAGGCGCAGGAGAAAAAGGGAATACAGTCCGCTGCGGGCTAAAATGGAAGTCATTTTCATCATTCTCAGTCAACCATAAATTTTTCGTTCGGCATCTTAAAAATGCGCACATGGTGTGATTTGAGTGGTGGCCTCTCCTACGTGTTCTACAATTATTAATAAGCGCCCAATAGTGTTGGACAAACTTTTTTTTCTCTTTTTTTACAACACTAGAAATGCCGCTTTTTAAAAATTTTCCGGATTTTTGACCTTACAATACTATAATGGTCATAATATCTCAATTAATTAGCTAAAAACTCCCACCTCAATTTTTATCACACCATTGGAAACAACGTTAAATTTCCTTCCTCAAAAATCCTAAAAAAAATTATTCTTCGGGTGAAAATAGCAGAAGGAAATTCGTTCGAGAAAAAGAAACGATTCTTTTCAAGTTTTGTACTGGAATTCGAGAGCAAAAATAAATTTTTGATACAAGTTTTAAAAAAGCTTATATTTTGACACATCTTTTAAGCAAAAATTGTCGATATTTCTAATAAAAAAATCAAATGTTAGCCAAGCGTTTGAAAAAAATATCGGGCGGTTTCAGAAATTATTTTTCTGAATAAATTTTGACGTTAGAATTCCACTTGAAAATTTTTTTTAAGGCATTAGATTCTTTTAGATCATTAAATCCAAAGAACCAAAAAAACTGATAAATTCCTTTTAAAAAAATCCAAGAACCAAAAAATTGATTAATTTCTTTTTAAAAAATTTTTCTTTCTTTTCTTTAAAAAAAATTCAAAGAACCAAAAAAATTGATAAATTCTTTTTAAAAAATCGTCTTTTTTTCTTTAAAAAGAATCCAAAAAACCAAAAAACTGATAAATTCCTTTAAAAAATTTTTTTCTTTCTTTTCTTTAAAAAAATCCGAAAAACCAAAATAAACTGATAAGGTTCATAAAAAAATCTTTCTTTCTTTTCTTTAAAAAAACTCCAAAAAAATGGATAAATTCCTTTTAAAAAAATCTTTCATTCTTTTCTTTTAAAAAATCCAAAGTAAAAAAAAAAAAAATAAAAAATCTTCCTACGAAACTAATACATTAGCTATTTAGAACTCGTCCTCATCGTTGGATGGCGAGTCGGACTGTCGTTCTGCGGTTCTCCGTATCCGAGCTCACATAACTCCGACTAGCGCACATTCAAACGATAATAAGACGAGAGATTTATGATTATTGAGCGGATAGAACTAACTCGTCCCATAGTCATCTTCCGTAGGGCAATCAATCTCGTGTGTCGTTTGTGAGAACGTTTCAAAAGATCATCGGTTATCCGAAGGTGTCCAAAGGGATTACATTTGGTCCGTATCGATCTTCGGGTGACGTTGAATTCTAGCAACAACTCCGATCAGTCGAAGAGGCCATGTAGAGTTCCAAGTGTAAATATTTCGAGTTCGATTCAGCGTTTATATAATTTATAGCCGATATTTGTCGAGATTTTTCCATTTGTTGAAAATTGCTATTAAAAAAAAAAATCATACTCAAAGTCGAATATGGGACAAAAGTGAGACGTTGGCAATTATTTCCCACACACAAAAGAAGTTAATGAATGAACTTATCAGTTTCTATTTGTAAACGATTCTCCGTCAAAATGTATTTAACACCTCTTGCTCAATAAATTAGCGGAATTTCATTTTCATATTTCCGATTATTACCCTTAAAACAAAACAAAATACCCTTAAAATTGAGGTTGGCGTTTTGGCTAAAGAATTGATCCATGGTCAGTCCAAGATTAATTTTTGGTGATTTTTTAATCTGATGATTTTTTATTTATGGCGTTTTTAATGATTTTTTATTTATGGTGTTTTTTTGTTTTCTGTTTGTTTGTTTGTTTTTTAACTTTTTTCTTTCCTTTTTTGGTGTTTTTTTTTCTTTTTTTCAGTTTTGTCAGAAAAGTGTTGACGGCGGACGGTCAAATTTATTTTATTGGATATTCGGTTCCTACATTCGTAAAACATCAAATTTTGAGTGGGCTAGAAAATTTTTATTCTTGGGCGGTTACAATGGTTTGTTATTGAATAATAAACGAAAAATTCAGTTCATCCAACGTACGCAGTCATTATTTGTCTGACGAAACTATAAAAGCTAAATTCTTGAAATTTTCGCCAAAAATCAATCTTTGTCTGAAAATGGCTCAATTCTTTAGCCAAATCGCTACCTCAATTTTAAGGGTATTTTTAAGAGTTTTTGAGGGGGAGAAAATTCGTATTTTCCAACGATTTTCAGAATAAAGGCGTAGTTGGGATCAATTTCAATCGATTTTTGGACGCTGAATCAAATGAGACCATCGCGGGGTCGACAGCTTTATTGATTTTCCATTTATGGCAACCTTTGTCTCGAATTAAGGAGATTTTCAGATATTTGGCATTAGTTTCCACGGCAACATTATTAATCTCGACACCGACTATTCACCATGAAATTTTCGTACGAATAAGTACTTCAGCTAACAGTTTAAGAGAACGAACTGGGCGGGAGTTTCCGGGCCGTTAAAGTAGGAACGATAAATCATTCGATTAGGGATTCGTTTCTCCGCTCGTTGCCATCCAACTCCGGTCGATTTCGTTTCCTAAAAGTCGAATTCGTAATTTGTAGTTTTCAACTTGGGAATCGATTCCTGAGGTAAATGGCGAAAGCGCTCGAATTTATGACCGGGCTTTACGAGCGAATTTTCGAAGCCAATTATTGATCAGGTGACGAGCCAAGGATTGCCATTGGCTGATTGATATGGCCTGATGTTTCAATGACGTCTGGATACAATTCACGTGGCGTGTTACATACAAAAAAAAAAAAAAAAATAATAAATAAATAAACATTTTTCCGGACAAACAATAATAGCTACATTCTTGAGCTACATTTTTTGGAGAAATCTTACTTTTTCTTATATTTTTGCATATTTTTTTTTTTTTTTTTTAATTATTTTCCTTTAGTTTTTAGTTGTGTTTTTTTTTTTTTTTAATTTTTTTGTGGTTCAGAAGGAACTCTTTCTCAGCCGGCAGACCGAGTAATCCGAGATCACCGATGGAGTATCAAGTTCTATAGCCTTCTCGTGTTTTCCTCAGTCGAGTTCTCAAAACTCAAGTGGCCGCGTTCTCGAAGGGCCGACGAACGAAAGGCCTTGAAGAGATTGAAAACTTCGACACTGACCAGCTTGAATTGTGAGCTCTTGAAAGAATTCCAGTTCCAGATTGCACCTCGCTTCGAGGATGCCCGGACGGGCGAAAATTGGAAATTGAACGTTTCCTACTTCCATCGCATTAATTATTAATCCATTCTGATTTGTCGCATGTCTATTTGATTCGACGTGAGGTTGAGGCCGAGATGAAAGCTGCGACGTTATCTCATTTTGATCTTCTTTATTTCGAGCGCTTTCGCCATTCAAGGCCTCTTCGGAAAACATCCTCGATAATAAATTTTTTTTAAATAGGTCCTCTAAGGCTGGGATTGTCATTACTAGGGAATTTCTAAAACACGTCCTATTTATTAATTTAATTTATTAGACCCTAGGTTCAAAAAGCGGACGTGTGACCTATTTTAAAACGCTGCAAATGATAGTACAGTGCTAATGATTTAAGAAGACTTTACCATTTGTGATAGTAATTATTCCGAACAATTGTGAACGTTCCCTCGAACAACATATTGGTAACTATAACGGAAAAATCCGTAGCAACTATTGAAATTTTAATCATTTTTATTTTTTTCATAATTTCTAAATTGGATCTGAACATTTCGCCTTACGTTGAAGTTAAAGAGAGTGTTCGACGAGCATTCCAACGAATATAGAAAAAATTTTATAGCTCCAAGAACTCTCGAGTTATACCCTCATGTCAAATTTTTTAAAATCTCCCAAATTCGACACAAAAGCTGCGATAACTCGAAAACCGATAAAGCTATCGACCCGGCGATGGTTTCATTCGATTCGGCGTCCAAAAATCTATTTAATTTGATACCAAATACAGGTTTTCTGAAAAACCCTGGAAAATATAAATTTTCTCCCCCTCAAAACCCTCCAACAATACCCTTAAAATTGAGCTAGCAAGTTGGTTCAAGATTTAGGCTGTCGTAGGACCGAGATTGTTTTTCGCTGAAAATTTCAAGAATTTATAGCTATTCTGGTTTGGCCGGAAAAGTGTTAACGGCGTACGGCGGACAGACGGAATTTTTTTTATTGGATATTCGGATTCTACATGCCTTGAAACGTAAAACATCAAATTTTGAGGGGGGTTTATAAAATTTTCTTTCTTGGGCGATTACAATAGTTTATTATTGAACAAGAAGCAAAAAAAAATTTACGATGATAATGTTTACTGAAGAGGCCTTGAATGGCGAGAGCGCTCGAAATATAGAACTTCAAAATAAGATAACGTCGCAGCTTTCATCTCAGCCTCGAATTAACCATTAATGGTCGACGATCTTTTCGGTTCACAACTTATAGATGGCGAGCCGTTTCTACAGACAAGTATTTTCGCGTGCATCGATACGGATCGTTTCGCTTGAAACCGACTGGATCTCCCGAAAGAACGTCAAACCGTACATCAAAATCTGCCGGTTGATTTTGGCGCGACGTCAACTTGGTCGCACACCATTGAATATCGCTTGGCTTTTTCGTTGACCAGATGTTCAGATAATTTAGTTCGACTGGAAAAAAATCGACGATGAAAACACGCTGCTAATGATTGTTCCTTTATTATTCCTTGGTTTCAATTATGTTTTAAGAAGACCGTCCACTTGTGAAAACTATGCTGAACATTTGTGAAGTTTCCACCAAACGAGTCTATCCTATCTATTTCCCAAGGTTTTCCAGAAAAATGTCGAATTGAGGAGATTTTCAGAAATTTGACATGGTGGTATAACTCGAGAGTTCTTGGAGCTATAAAAATCGTTCTATACACATTGGAATGCTCGTCAAACACTCTCTCCAGCTGTTGGGTAAGGCAGAAAATTTAGCTTTTAATTAGGAAATTAAGAAAAATAAAAATGATTAAAATTACAATAGTCGCTACGGAGTTTTCCCCTATAGTTACCATCTTTTTTTCGGTGGGATTGTTAGGAAATGTTCGAAATAATTACTATCATAAATGGATAGTCTTCCTAAATCATTACTGAAGCGAAGGAATAATAAACCACTGTACAATTATTTGCAGCGTTTTTCAAGTAGTTTCCGGAATGTTGATATTTTAGTTCCCTTAAATAGTTCGACTGTCGCTTATCTTGGCGGCTTGTTAAATAATATCTTTAATAATAATTTTTGTGTCGTTATTACATTTTTTTAAATTATACTACGCATTGCCCCACGCTACTATAATTCAGTTGGGATTGTACCAAAGCGTTATTAAATGTTCTTAAATCATAAATTGAAGCGGAGGAAACCACTGTACAATTATTTGCTATTGGTTTTTTTTTTAATTTTCTTTAAAATTTCTTTTAATTTTTTTTTTTTTCTACATGCCTTGAAACGTAAACAATCAAATCTGGAGAGAGGTTAGACGTTTTTTTCTGGTTAATTTATGAATAAACCAAAACCTTCCTCTGCTATTCGGTCGCCTTCCATGATGACGGGTAAGGCAGGAATTATTTTAATAGGGCCAAAGCGGAGGAGTTCGGGTCATTAATCTAATGTGCGGATGAGATGACCGAGAGGTTGGTCGGATAGACCTAATATCTATGCAAATCAAAACCGGATCTTGGCCCATCTTGCTATTTTCTACTCTTGCAATGGTATTCGAACGGATTTAGTGAAGCTGCTGTTTCGGACGAGACTCCAAATCTTAAGGGAGTTCTCAGTCAAATATTGGCTGACCGTTAATATTTTCCGCCAAACAAATACTTAGCTGATTGTCGCGATGTGAGAGCTCCCATAAATTAGAAGAGACTGTGCGATATAGAAATAAACTGTCGTCATGAGCCGCTGTGGGAGGACACTCCTTTAGAGAGAAAGCATTATCGCTCATTTCACAACTCAAAATTTGGCGTAGTGGGGAATTGAGAAAAACCATTTCAAATACGAATAATACTTTAGATAAATATTAGTGAAAAAAATTTAAATCCCCCATCATCTATCAACTCCACAGTTCATTGCCAATATTACTCTGAATATGCACAAATGGGCGAAAGCGCTCGGCCGAAAAATAATATTACCGGGTTCCCAAACTTTACAATAAAGGCCTTTACAGACCGGACGATAGCACTGTTGAACACATTGTTATTTGCATTTTTTCAGTAACTTTCCTTTCCCACTGAACGCAACATTGTTGGCAACAATGTTATCAACATTGGGCGAGGAATTGTTAACGGCACTTGAAAAACGTTGATAACAATTCCTCTCCCAAAATGTTACTGGAAACATTGTTGGCAACATATTCTGTAACATTGTTATTTTTTCCGTCAACATTGTTATTTTTTCCGTCAACATTGTTAGGAACATTGTTGGCGACACTGAGTTTTGTCATCGAGCCATGAGCGATAACAAACCGGCATTTGTGACTAACATTGTAAGAGAACTAGACCCAAATAAAACAGACGGAAGAATTTTTGGCAACAAAAATGTTGACGACAGTGTTGCCAAAAATGTTGTTAACACATATTATTTGTAACATATTTTCTAGATCATCTCATTTTGTTACAAACATTATTGTTATCAACATGTTATGTTAGTAACAATTGTTTTCACTAACATTTGGTCTGTAAGCACCTTAATGTAATCATCGTTCATAAAACGTTGAAAACGTGTCGATATCTGTTTTTTTCGCATCGATTTCTCAGTCTTTAACGAATATTCGCGTCGACATTTCGACGGCATTCGATTGAAAACGAACTCGCGACCTGAACAATCGAGGCTACTTCAAGGTTCCATTATTACACAAGTCCAACAGAGGCTTGAAAACTGCGCCGTCGTTGTATTTTCTCATGACAGACGATGAGCAACGAGTCTCTTTCAACTTTTCTGATCATCGTCCTTGTTTCCTTTCGTAAGAATCAAACTTCGTCTCTTTGATGATTAATCGATGCGAACGGAACGAATTTAACACGAACGATGTTTCGTATAATATATAAAATACTGTTTAAGTCGGAAAAGTCAATTATAATGTGATATATAATGATATAAATTCATTAAATCTCAAACATTGGAAATTGCGATTCGCAAGGGATCCAGTTCAAAATTGTTTCGATTTATTTCTTCGACCGTTTCTCCTCTCTTTCAGTTCAGGCGATGCTTTCTCTTACAACGGAAATTTGTCAAACCTTAATTTAATTAATGTATTTATTATTCTTATAACCTAGTATATTCTTTGCTTATTACCTAGTGCCTTACTACCTCATTATTACTTTATTATTATTACCTTCTTTTAATTTTATTATCTATTATTATTTATTATTATTATCATTATAATTAATTTATTTTCGCACTATCTTAATATTTTCTTTATTATTATTATGAATTATTTTTTATTATTATTATCAATTATTAATTGTATTTTTTATTATTATTAATAATTTATTATTATACTTTCTTATAGGTATTTTTTTTTTATACTTTTTCCTTTTTATTTTTTTTCCTTTTTACTTTATTATTATCTTAGTGCCTATTACCCTATTCTTTTCTTCTTCTTTGTTTTCTTATAAAAGACGCCGTTTTAAAATGAGGTTCGTCAAAAATTCACCGACGGTCAGTTACCTACCCAAAATGCAACGAATGTTTTGTGGATTAGTAAAATCCGAGTTTAAACCACCGATAAAGCTGTTGATTCGGAAGCGAGAATTTCACATCGTAATCCGTTGTTGTACGGGCCACTTCAAATTCAAAAAGTACACAGGCAGAGGCAGGCAACCCACTCAAAAATACAATGTCTTGTTCGTCAAGGCTGGCTGGCCACTGACAATGAGGTTAGCGCTCGGGCAACTTCCCAGACGAAGAACACGAAATGAGACTTGAAACAACTCCGCGGCGATTCGGCGTATTCTCGAGCTATCGACAAATAAACGGCCGTCATAATCAACCGAACGTTAGAAACTTGCGCGGTCGAATAAAATTCGACAGGAGGTTCGAGATTTTTTATATTTTTTTTTTTTTAGGTGAGACTTATTCCTAATAACATTTAAAAAAAATATTCATAGGTGAATTTTAATAGAGTAGTGGCTAGGCAACGTGGTAACCAGGCAACATAGCATCTAGGCAACGTAGTAACTAGGCAACGTAGTAACTAGGCAACCAGGTACCCAGCGACGCCAGTTGCTAAGCAATTACGTTGTTAGGACAAGTGTGCCATGGTTGCCATCGCCGATATTCTTCCTCCATTTCCAGCGATTTTATTGTCAATGTAAAAATGCCGCAAATGACAGTGCGTTGGTTTATTATTCTTTTGCTTCGATTCTGATTCGAAGAGACCATCTACTCCTAATAGTAACTATCCCTACCAATGAATGTTACCACGATTTTACTCCCATCTTTACTTAGTAAATGAAATATATAATAAATAAAAATGGGAGTATTGCGTTCATGTGAAAAGTCCAATTCGGCACGGAGGTGAATTTGGGATACATTTACAAATTATTTCTGAACAAGTATTGTGATCGTCATATATCACGGTGAAAAACGAATGAAATTCACAGAAAATGTTCACCCAGTGAATGTGAAAAATTAGATTTTACTAAATTTTGGATAACACGCGTGCGAACTTGGAGAAAAATTAGACGTTTTTTCAACGGTTTACTATTGAATAATAAATCAATAGAAACAAATAGTAATTTTTCAACAAACAAGAATTATAGTTCGATATTTGCCTATAGCTATCGCAATTACTATCCACCGTAAAAAACTGCTCGTTCCGAATTCAAGCGCGTAGTGAAAGTCTGCAGGCCGATTGAGTCGATCGAGTTTTTCGATGCAATTTGTAAGACTGGTTTGTGGAGTCCGTTTTGTAACATAACAGTTTCTCGACGACCTCGAAGACGAAACTTGTCTCGAAATTTCCAATCGCCGGAAATGAAAATTACTCGTGGCAATTATCGAGGCGCTCGTATCGTAAACATTCGAACGCGCTTCTTCGAATAAATGACGATAAATAGATGATCAAACTTCAGCCAGGAGAAAATCGCGAATAATTCGATTTTAACATTGGTTTGAATCGCTTCGTAACTACCGATTCGAATTTATTTATTTATTTATTTTTTTTTAGCTTTCCACCAACGGCTTCAGCTAAATATACCATTCGGATGTGGCTCACCTGACTGCCGCAGGATGAAATGATGAGTGACAGTTAGTTCGAATAAATATGGGAATATTTCCAAATTTAGATTTTCGCTCGGCTGAAATATGCAATTTATTTTTATCCGTTCGAACCGAAAAGACGATCGTAGACTGAAGGTGAATTTAGGTTTATTTCCTCGTCTATTAAATAAATAGGATAGATTTTGTTGTAGATACAATTTTTTTTATAAAATATTTTATATTTATTGTAGATAAATATCGCATAATTACACTTATTTCCCGCTAAATGAATAAATCGACGCTTCTATAGATAATATAATAAATAGATGCATACATGGCCGGAAAACGTCTGTACAGGTTGTCCACGTCTTTTTTGGCCAATAATTGAGAAAAATATTTCACAACTCATTCCTGTTTTTTTCCATATTAATCTGGAAATAAAATCTGTACGAGACACTTACGGAACACGATATTTCCGAAGATGTCTACATAGATTTGAGTTCAATGAGAAAATGTCGAAAACAAAAATGCCAAAACAGAGAATGATTTTTACAATGTCCGGGAGTAATATTTTTTGCTGTGGAATATTTTTCTCGATTATTAACCGAACAAAACGTAAACAATAATATGGATGAAGGTATAATAATATAGGGGATGAATAATAATGAATGATAAATAATAATGAATAATGAATACCTAATTATAATAAATAATAATAATGATGATGATGATGATGATGATGAATAATATTTTTTAAAAAATAATAATAATGAAGGGATGAATAATATGGACGAATAAGGGAATCGACTTCAAAACGCACATATAATCCCCATTGAATAAAGCGAGACATAATGGGACTATAGAAAGCATAATTTCTCGGTGTTATGAGATGGAGTGATTTTTTCACCGGTGTTACAGACCTCACAAAGCTTCCTCCTGAGTCTTGAACGAAGCGATGAAAAAATGTCGAGTATGTCGAACCGATTCAGTTTGGAGGCCTTCCATTTCCACGCATACAGTAGCCTCTTTCCGCGCTGTTGATCTTCGAAGTAATTCAAAAAGAAATCCCCTTTTCCTCATGCATCGAGATTCAAGGCGCTTCGAGAGAATTATAGTTTCTGTTGGATGTCGCTCGCCGAGGCGATATGACGATTTGTATTCGCCTATTGGGCCCTCTGAGTACAAAATATTCTTTCTCATGGACGGATAGTTGATACAGTCGAACTCGAATAATTCGAACTTTTTTAATTCGAAATCGTGGATAATTTGAATTTTTTCCCGGTCCCTTGACATTCATATTAAACACAACGTTAAAAACGCTGCAAATGATTGTACAGTGGTTTATTATTATTTCGCTTCAATATTGATTTAAGAAGACTATCCATTTGTCATTTTAAATATTCCAAACATTTGTGAACGTTCCCACCGAAAAACAGATGGTAACTATAGTGGAAAACTCCATAGCAACTATTGTAATTTTAATCATTTTTATTTTTCATAATTTCCTAATTAAAAGCTAAACTTATTGCCTAACGATACAGCTGAAGAGAGTGTTTGACGACCACTCCAATGAGTATAGAACGATTTTTATAGCTCCAAAAACTCTCGAGTTATACCCTCATAACGAATTTTTTAAAATCTCCCAAATTCGGCACAAAAGCTGCGATAACTCAAGAACCAATAAAGCTATCGACCCGGCGATGGTCTCATTCGATTCAGCGTCCAAAAATCTATTTAATTTGATACCAAATACACATTTTTCTGAAAAACCCTGGAAAATATGAATTTTCTCCCCCTCAAAAATACCCTTAAAATTGAGCTAGCATGTTGGTTCAAGAATTGGGCCGTCGTAGGACCGAGATTGATTTTTGGTGAAAATTTCAAGAATTTCGCTATCATAGTTTGGCAGGAAAACTGCTAATGGCGTACAGCGTACAGCGGACGGACAGAATTTTTTTTATTGGATATTCGGATTCTACATGCCTTGAAACGTAAAACATCAAATTTTGTGGGGGTTAGAAATTTTTTTTCTTGGGCGATTACAATGGTTTATTATTGAATAATAAACCAAAAATACTTGGGCGACGAGGGCGGATCCGGAAAAAGAGGATTTCGGGAGGTCGAAAGGAAGACCATCCTCTGAAGAAGACTGAAGAGTTAAGTGGCCTGAGTATTCAACATCCAACGTGTAGATGCCGAACAGAAGCTGTTCAACATAATACGAGGATTAAAAACGTCACAGCAACGCCGGATGCCTTTTCAATGTCTACAGTAATTCATCAACGGGGGATCTGCTTTAGGGCGAGTTTTAAGCAGCGGAAAACGCGGATTGAGACCGGTTCCGCCATCTTATTCGAATTCAGGAAATAACATTTTTATTTATTTTTATTATTAACATACCAAACACACACATAGCTAACATTTTTTTGGAAAATATCCATTTTCACCCCCTCAATACCTCTAAAAATACTCTTCAAATTGAGGTAGCGAGTTGATTAAATCCATTGGCAGAATGAGAATGATTTTCGGTGAAAATTTCAAGAATTCACCTGTCACAGATTTTTCAGAATTGTCGACGGCGTGAGGCGGACTGAGACACTTGATTGACGCGCTTTCCAATGTTATTTGGTCTAAAGTAATTAATTACGCTGCGAGAGTGTCTACGACGATAAAAAATTAATTTTCATTAAAAAAAATAATAAAAAAAAGTTATTTTATAATGAAGTAATAGCTTCGAAACAAGCCTATTTCTGCGAATCGATTGACTCAATGAAACCGTCCATAAGAAAAACGATTGATAGACAATAAACGTAGCGAACTTGGTCTTAGAAGCTGAATATTTTCTGAACGAGCCATCTGATTCAATTAAAGCTTCCTTTACAAACTTAATCGAGTACCTTTATGATGATTACTTCTAAATAACTTTATTTATGTTTAAAAATCCCAACGATACTTCTTGGCCAATACGACGGCAATAAGTTGCCTTTTATTCCCTCAGTCAACCAACAACAGATATTTAAATGAAAACAATTATTATAATTAAATATTTTCCATGAAAAAATCTAATCACTCCAAATAAATGGCGCAATTAATTACTCGATTTGTCATTGACATTTTTTGCACTTGAGCTTTTGACTGCTTATTTGGCGCGATGTTAACGAAGGGTGTATTGTTCATTGATAAGAACTGTTCTGTTGCCATCAAAAGGAACGGGATCGATCGAATTTCGCTGTCGTTTGCTCCTCTCATTTTGCCTTCGACTTCCAAGCGACGCTTACGAAGCGTTAGAATATTCATCGGTTCGTGACATTTTCGCTATGTGATTAATTGCGATTTCTTTCGGCATCCGAACTTATGTGCAGTAAAAAAGATTCCACGTAATGTTTTCAGCTCGCCAAAAATATATTTTTTATTTAGCCGGTATATATATACCGGCTAAAAAATATATACATAAATTAAATTATATATAATTTTATAATTATATTAATAATATTATTATAATTAATAAATAATATAATTAATGATGATTAATAAATAAGTATTAATTAATCATATATAATTATATTATAATTAATTAGTTATTATTTCATCTAAATTATTTTAATTAATTTTATTTTATAATTTAAATTAAATTTTAATTAATTAATTTATATATATAAATTAATTATATTATTATAATTGATTATATTAATATTTAATGTTATTTATTATTATGTAATAATATGTAAATATAATTATATTTACATAATATATTATTATACATTATTAAAATTATAGTATCATATATTATTATGCCCGTTCAGGCATCCTCCGTTTGTAGTTCAGGCGTCCAGGGTAAATAATGAATTGAACCCACGTATTAAAGAAATTAAAAGTTGAGAGGGTTTCAAAATAAAGTTGAGAGACGTTTATTTGACAAGGTATGAATTAAGTTAAATTATAAGAGTTGATGTATTTTATTTTGTATGAAGTTGATGGTTTATTTTCTCTAATTGATTCATTATTCATTATTAAATAAGTGGGCTATATATTAGTGGTTTTTACAAGTTGGAGCAATGAACGGTGATAGCAGATTATTATTATTATTTTATTTATTTTTTATAATTTCTTGAAGGATTGATTATTGTGTAGATGTTCAAGTTTATTTACCTGAGGATAAGTAAATAAGTTTATTTACGAGTTTGTCGATTTTTAAACGACTTCAAAAGGAGGTTACTGTGGTTGACCTGCGGTTTTTTTTAATTTTTATTTTATTTTATTTTTCTAAATAAATGGTTATTACATCTCTGCAGGCTGAAAAATGGAAGCACTGTTTGATCTGCGCACATTTTTTCCGTGCAAAGATAAATAAATAATGAGAAAGGACGTATAAAAAATATTTAGGCTTATTGAAGACATTTTTCGAACATAAATATAATCGACTTTGATGGAATGTTCATCCGATTTCTCAATAGTAACATCCATAATATCTGTCTCTTGACTCAGCTATCATTGTTTTATTAACTTACTTATAATATATTGATTGTTTTTTTTCTTCTGAGCATTGTTCTTTATGAGATTTGATATATTTATGTACGATGGTTAGTACTAACAGAGTCCGAGACTCTTTAGCACGAGTAAATGTTTTTACTCCCAAGAGACGTTTGTTTTTTGTAATGATGTACGTGTTTCTTTTTTTTTCTCTGAATAAATGCATTCAAAATTAGAAGAAAAAAAAAATTGAAAATCGCCCTCAAAATCTATAAAACATGTTCTTATAATACGTCATGCAATATAGAAAAAAGCCCGATACGGTGACTAAGCTCGACTAACAGCAAGTTGAATTATTAAATTAAATAATCGAATTGTATCCGGATATTAAATAGGCCGGTTTTTCAGACACAATAGCCACTAGTTTTTTTTTCTGTCATTCAATCAAACACTCATTCTCAACCTATCCAAGCTATTGTCATCTTCAGTGGAACAAAATCTTAATTAATTTCATTCGCAGACAAAATAAACGGCTAAATTAAAATACAGGTCAGCTCATTAAAAAAATTTATATATAAAATAAAATAAATATAAAAAAATGGAAATTGAACAATTATTACCTCTTTCATCGCGGACGGCGTTCGCTAATCCCAAAACGAAGGAGAAAACAATTGCAGGGAGAAGCTCCATTTCCGACGAAATAGAGACGATCGTCCACTAAAGACACATGACACTCGCGTTCGAACTTGCACTAAATTCACCTTTTTTCCCCGGCAATTAAAATATATTTTTTTCTACGTATCACTCGTTTTGGCACTTGCAGTTGTCGGTACACTTGTCGTTTTAGCCCGTCAGGAAATTATTATCGCACCTCGAAGCCGATAACCGACGACACGAATTTAAACGAGGTAATCAGCTCGACGGGACGACGCGACTTACGCAGTGTCTAAGCACTGAATGACGCGCGGGAGGATTCAGCGACGCGCAGGTGGAAGACGCTTCGACTGTACGTGATTCTACGCGTCGCGAAACGTTGTTTAGCGAGAGTGAAGAAACAAAAATATAGGCTTACCGTCTCACGCAGTACTGAAGATACCTTACCGGCGAAAGTGCTAAAAAAATAAAATTAAAATAAAATACTGATATTAAAAAAAAAAAAAAAAAAAAATAGAAAAAACACTGCAAATGATTGTACAATGGTTTATTATTCCTTCGATTTAAGAACACTATCCATTTGCGATAGTGATTATTCCGAAATTTGTGAACATTCCAACAGATGGGAACTAGAGGGGGAAATTCCTTAGCAACTATTGTAATTTCAATCGTTTTAATTTTTCTAAATTCCCAAATTAAAATCTGAATTTTTCGCGTCACTGTATAGTTGAAGGGAGTGTTCGACGAGGATTCCAAAGAGAATAGAACGATTTTTATAGCTCCAAAAACTCTCGATTTATACCCTCATGTTAAATTTCTAAAAATCTCCCAACTTCGGCACAAAAGCTGCGATAATTCGAGAACCAATAAAGCAATCGACCCGGCGATGGTCTCATTCGATTCAGCGTTCAAAAATCTACATAAATTGATACCACGTGCAAATTTTTCTGAAAAACCTTGGAAAATATGAATTGTCTCCCCCTAAAAACCCCCCAAAAGTACCCTTAAAATTGAGCTAGCAAGTTGGTTCAAGAATTGGGCCGTCGTAGGACCGAGATTGATTTTTGGTGAAAATTTCAAGAATTATATTACTAATTAATTATAATTAATTATTTTAATAATTTATTATTAATTATAGTTGGTTATACCTGTTACCGACTCAAACGTGGAAGTACTGTGTGATCTATGCAAACCGCTTATTTAGTTCGTCCGCGTCTTGCAAGACGGGTGCGATTTATCGACAATCTAAAATGTTTAAACGATAAAGCAACTATGGATGAATATGAAAGTACAATCGGAATATTGTTTACAGTTGGTTGTGAGGTGAAAAAAATTCAATTGCTCCAAAAGACCAATGTTCGCTGTCCGGGCTTTCCGCTCACGTAATAAATATCGTTTAATAAATATTCGAAAATTTATAATGGGCTACCTACCAGCCTGACCCTAAATGGAAGTACAGGGGCATAATACGGCAGTTCATCACGCGAGGAACGGTCGATGTTCGTAGATTAATAGAAAGAATAAAGAGAATAGAGAGAATTAAAGAATAAAGAATAAATAATATTAATGAATATGAATGAATGTGAATGAATATGATTTAATATGAATAAATATGATTTAATATGAATGAATATAATTGAATATGATTGAATATGAATAAATATAATTGAATATGAATGAATATGAATATGAATATGAATATAAATATGAATGTGAATGAATATGAACAAATATGAATGAATGGATATATGAATATGAATATGAATGGATAAATGAATATGAATGAATACGAACGGATACGAATGAATATGAATGAGTATGAATGGATACGAATGAATATGAACGAATATGAATGAATATGAGGGGTCACCCGTGGTGTAGTGGTATGGAGCGTTGGCTCTCTACACGGTGGTGCCGGGTTTAAATTCCGGCTGGGGTCAAACTCATTTTGGCCCGACCCTTCGTCCTCCTCACTCATATCAGGGGGGTGAGGCAATGAGTAGCCACGAGCGAAATCGTCAGAATTAGTATGTGCAGGATCGATTGATAATCAATCTTCTGATTTCCCTATGGGAACAGCTGACGACGTCCACGACGGGAAAGTATCCCAGATGGACGAAAATCCAAGGTGAATGAATGAAAGAAAAGGAATAATAAATAATAAAAAATAAAAAGGATAAAGAAAAGAGTAGAGAGAATTAAAAGAGAACACCTAACTCGCAGACGACGCGGGTCGACCAAAATATTCTTTCCCATTCATCCCAATTAGATACAGCGGATCTTTGCTCGATAACGTGTCGTAAGTTATTTTTTCAAGGTATTATCGGATTTTAAACGTGAAAGACGGCGAACGAATGCACCATGAAGGAACCGGGCTCCGTTGAATGGAAACGTTCCATTCTTCCTCCTGCGCCTGAAAACATCTCAGTATCCTACGGGAGATGTCTCAGGATTCGTGGGACGATGAACGAAAAATTGGACGTTGGTGGGGACGAGGAGCGGCTGAGGCTAGAGATCGCGATAGCCAGCGGTAATCAAGCCACCGTCGTACGGATTTTTTGACGATTTTACTCCTATATTTACGTCGTAAACGCAAGTTGTTGAATTCACTCTAGTGATGATTTAAAACTGTCTTCACTTATTTTCATCCAAGTGAAGACAGGTGTTTTTTTTTGTTTTAGGAACCAACAATTTTTGAAATTTGGGAAAATAAATTCACTTTGGATTGTGGCAATTACTCGCGAGATAGCCTCATTAATTAAAAAAAAAAAAAAAAAAAAAAAAAAAAAAAAAAACAATTTACTCAAACGAGAAGAGAATTAAAACAAGTATTTCATTAACTGCACGTCTGTACTAAGAAGCGTATTATGTATCTAAATAATAGAAGACCATAGCGCACTATATTTTTCTGATGTGTAACAACCACTTCGGTAAACTTTTGTGGTTTTTGACATTTTCATGTCTTTGCTATGGCCCCCCTTTGTCGGCCGGTTCAACAGCAGTAAAAACTGTAAACTGTGGAAATAAAAACTGCAAACTATGGGAAAAAAATAAAGTCAATAGGTTGAGAGAGAAAAATGAACGTAAACTTGAAGGTATTTTTGACACCCGTAAAAAATTTCATCCTACCATTAAAAAAAGAGGTAAAGGCAATTCAATGATCTGCGAATTTATCTGCGAGAAAGCAAAGGGAAAATAAAAAGTTTGAAAATACTCCTTCACGAAATATAGCCTGATCAGGTTATTATTGGGGTGAAGTGGAGATATACACAGCGAGTCTTTCTCCAGTGTTTCTTTTATTTGCCAAGATGTTTCTGGCATCTTCACGTACCTATGAAATCTCGTGTGAACTGATCGGGTTGTTTCAAATAAAGTAAAGTACTGTTAATAAGGAAAGGGAGTCGGTTTGGATTTGAAGTAATTAGTGCGCAAATTTTCAAACAGATTGTATTTCGACTAAAAACATCACTCGCAGAGCAACAATGTTGTACGAAGTCTTAAAATCTATTCAAAACCACAATTGCACGCGATATTAAGAAACAAGTAAATTATGACATAGACTCGATGAATTTCAAATAAAAACGGTCGGTACAATACTGATACAGGTAGTAGTTTTTCAGTTCTGTGAACAGACTAAAGTACGTATAAAACTGTAGAACGGCAGTAAAATTATACTGATGCCGCCCTGTACAAAATTTATAGGAAAAATTTCCGCGATAATGACCAGAATACAATCACGGTAATCACAGCACTATTTTACCCGCGTTCCTTACCGCTAATACTATTTTACAAAAAGAAACGCATCAATTGCTCACTTCGAACGCTGAATTTTTAATAAGACAAGAAGTGTTGGGAAATCGTGAGGATACTCGCACTTAAACTCCAAGGTAGAGGTTTAAATTAAAGCGGGGGTTCATTTTGAAAATAGCGAGTGAACCTGTAGACGTTAGTTCCGAAATCGGCCAACCGCGCGCTAAGGACTTCAGTCGTCGAGTGATTATTAAAGAACTGTTCAGAACGTTTTACGAACATTAATCATTCAATAGTTATTATGAGATTTATTATTGAACCTCCACAAGAGTTATTGTAATAATTATTTAGAAAGAATTATTCATGTGAGTCAGGAGATCCAGCACCTTCATAACGCTGCCCATGTTCTTGATGAATCATCTCCATTGCTGTTGCTGTGCTTGCTGCTATGGAATGCATTGAACTTATTATGATTCTTCTCAATGGCGCTTGTTCATTTATTCTTCCAAAACAAGCCTTAAAGCAATGGTATTGCATAATGGAAATAAATTTGCATCATTTCCTAAAGCACACTAGGTACAATTAGAGGGAAAGCACAAGGATTTGGAACTGATTCTTGAAAAAATCAAATATCAAGAACATCGCTGGATGGTTTGTGGGGTTCTAAGGTTTTAACCATGTTGTTGGGTCAGCAATCAGGCTATACAAAGTAGGTACCCCTGCTTCTTGTGCTTGTGGGACAGTCGAGATCACCACTGGGTAAAAACTGACTGGCCTCGGAACACTGACTCCAGGCAAGAAAAACGTCATTAATATAAGCTTAGTACCACCTGAAAAGGTTTTATTGGTATAAAAAATTGGTGGTAGTTTTTATTGGGATTTTACACTTGGTTAAAAACTTATTAACCAAATACTTTATTTTATTTTGAGTTCATAGACAGTACAAATTATGGTGTTTTTTCTACATATTCGTTTTTTATGTCCCCTCTCCCCTATTTTGCAAGAAAACCGTACGTGAGGGAGGAAAATGGCGGTCATTTTTGGATTCGGCGCACCAGAAAACATAAAATTCAGCTAAAATATTCTAACGCGGCTGATCAAAAAAATTTTTTGCACACCTATTTAAAGGCTGAAACACAACTACGACTTCCTTCTCACCTCTTGAATAATGATAACCGAACTAATATTTTCACGTTTTGGTCTCAAGGCCAATTTAATTAAAGGCCAACTCGTGAAAAATCATTATTTCCACGACAGAATATAAATTCAACATTGCTAAGCAACTTTTTATAAGGACTAGGTAACTACGGATAAAAATATATTCGAACTAAACCTACGCCGAGGGCTAGGTTGTAAATCGAGATGAAGCCCGAGTCAGGTGATACATCGCAAAAAATAGTGAAAACGCACCTCGATCTCTTTGCATCAGCTAATTCAGTCAATCTCTCGTCAAGCGGCCCTTATTTCGCTTTTGACGTTGATTTCTTCACTTGGTTCCAATTAATGCCGTCGGAAGGTAGTTCCGATCGGACGAAAGGCGATAACCAAACGAGATACCACCTACGACCGCATACCTGTTCAATATTGGCAACCCTGCTGCCCAAGTCGTAGTCGAAAATCCGTTTCACTTTCTCGTGCATGACCTGACCGTTGGCCACGTTGACAAAATGGTAGACGAGCAAAGAAGTGGCGGCTATCATTCCGATGAGAACTATGACGCAGAACATTCTGTACATCTGAGTGACGGACATGTCGCCGCCGAAGACGAAAATCGCCATCGGGAAGATGAGCTTGAAAGCTCCGCTGATTGAAAATAACGTACACCTCCACAGGAACAAAACGTTGAAATATGAAGAGTAAATTGTAGCCGCTGACAGGTGGAGCAGGAACATCATGAAATACCTGTTGAGAAGAGTGAATATTATTAGCACGAATCGCTCATTGAATGCAATAGTGACAAATATCAAAATTTGGCGTTGTGATCGAGAACAACAAGAGACAAACATCACTGTATAAAATTGTAATTCCCCGATTGAAAAAACTGTGCAGTATTATGTGTAAAAAAAATAATAAATACGAATTGGAGTTTCAATTTGACCCTTGAAAAAATAAAAATTATATTTTTAATATTTTACATACATTAATATTAAATCGTTAAAAACTCATAACTTGGAGGCACTGTATGTGACCCAATATACAAAAATCTGGTGTTTTCTGCTTGCCATAACCGACATTTCAAGCCCTCAAACTTACAAAAATATTGACTCTTGAAGCCTGTAAAAATCCAAATAGAAAGAAACTTTGAACCCTTATATATCTCAAATGCACAGAGTGTTTTTTTAATTTGAAAAAAACCTGATTTTGCTCATTCACTAGGAAAACATTTTCTGAAAATGTCATTGAATTTCATTCATTTTTCAAGAAGTTATGGCCATTTATGTCATTTTGAGACCACAGACAGACAGACACTTGTTCAGAAAGTGATTTTGAGAATAGTTGTATAAAAATTTCTCACAACAGGACCTCGGTTCCAAATTCGACTTCTCAGACGACCTCAATACTTCCATTTACTACGTAAACATAGAAGTGAAAAATCAACTACTTGCAATTTAGCAAATTTTAACGATTCAGAGGTAGCAAATATAACGCAATTTATTCAGAAAAAAAAAAAAAAAAAAAAAACTCAATATTTCTATTTACTACGTAAACATGGAAGTAAAAAATCAACTACTTGCAATTTAGCAAATTTTAACGATTCAGAGGTAGCGAATATACCTAGCGCAATTCAGCAAAAAAAAAAAAAAAAACAATACTTTCATTTACTACGTAAACATGGAAGTAAAAAATCAACTAGGTACTTGCAATTTAGCAAATTTTAACGATTCAGAGGTAGCGAATCGCGCGCGCGCGCGCGTACCTAGCGCAATTCAGCAAAAAAAAAAAAAAAAAAAAAAAAAAAAAAAGTATTTACCTGTGATTTTCGTGGCCGACGCAGCACGCCGTGAAATTGCAGTGGTGATCTCTTTTGAGAATGCAAATATCGCACACAGGACAGTGCCAACTTCTCGGCGGCACGAGAGTTTCGCAAACCTCGCAGAGACGCCAATTCGGCTTCAATTCACCGCTCGCCAGGAAACGTCCTCGGATGCTCGTATCTTGGAGGAACGTGATTACATAATTGCCGACGATATTGAACATCAACCACGTTCCGATGGCGCAATGCACGTAGTACAAAAATTGGTTGCCGCCCTCGTAATGTTGCGGCAGTACGAGAAACAATTCGAACCAGTAGATCACTTGGATCATTACGAGAAGAAATGCGACCGCGCCGACATCGGTTAAAGTTCTGGGCAGTAAATTTTTGCGAAGCATCATTTTGAAAATTTCCACCGGTTGAATGACGGAAATTTAAAACTACCAGACGCAAACTAGAATGAGATATCTGCAAGGGAAACAAACACGGATTATCTCTTGTTGTTGTTGCTTTATCGATATGATAGCGTGTCATCTTTTGCCCTCGTTATTTCCACATCGGACATAATTTTTATATTTTTCGTTTTTTACTTCATTGTTTACGTAGTAAATTTCAAGTACTGCGATAGTGTGAAAAATCGAGTTGAAAATGTATGCGGTTTTGGAAGAATATTCCGTTGTGCTATACAATCAACCAATCAAAGAGTTTATTTGTAGAAGTCCATTGGACATTACAAGGGTTGTTGTAGATAATATACAAAATAATCAGTCTTCTAACCAAAATTAACCTGAGACTTTTTTTTTAAAACTAGACAGCACAATTTTCTTTCTAACATAATGATAATTTTACAAAAAATTTCTTCAATATCGCAAAATACAATAAATTAAATACAAATCATCTCTCAAAAGAGAAACCCCTCATCACACATTGCCCTCTGTCTTACCGCTGAGTACATGAAAGCCGCAAGTGGCTGAAACTCCTCCGGCTTAGCACAATTCATCAAACCAACCGACCTCTCGCTATTCAGTTTGGCAACTCCAAAATACCTTTTCCTAGCCCCATCGAAGATTGAGCAGCTCTCGAGGAAATGAGCAAAAGTGTCCAACGCAGTGTTGTCCCTTTAAGAAGGTCCAGGAGCTCCCTCACCCGATAGCCACTTTCCAAGGATTTTTGGTCCATATAAATCCCAAAAGCCCTGAAGCGTGCGTGCTCCAGTGCTGGGCAGTCGAGGATGAGATGGGAAGCCAATTATATCCAAAATGTAATTAACCTTACTATCCGGTAACCTAAAACTTGGCGAGAAGGCAAAGCGGATTTTCGCTGCAAATGTATTCAACAGTACAGTCAGCTGAAGCGAAGTCTATTGAGTCCATTGATAAACTGACATGCCCTAGCTAATGTTTAGTGTCTGGAATTGGGTTACCGGAAAGAAATAGTAGGCTGATATGACAAAGCATTTTTATTCATCAGAATATCATATTTGATTGTTCATTAGAATGAATACATTATTGCAGAGAAAATTAGCGTGGTTGAAACACATGCTTATAGCTAATATGGCCACATAATCTGATGAAAGTTGCCCCACCAAATTTTGACAATATTCACTAGGACAATAACGGTGGAGAGTTACACAGGAATAATTTAACTACAGAACGCTGTGAGCTCACCGGCTCTTCCGGTTTTCAGTTTTCGATAAAAAAAATATAACTCATTAAAAAATTATTGCAATTCGTGACTACTTCTACTGAGCGAAACCACAATAGTATCATCTGGCCAATCAGATGACAAAATGAACGAATGAGCTATCAACTGCGGCCTCGCAAGATCAGATATTTTTGAAATTTAATAGGAAAACTTCAGCTACTTGTGTCCGGCTCAGTTACAATTATCCCAATTAACCTCCTTGGCCCTTGGATTGGTAATTTAGTAAATTAGAATTAAAAAAAAAAAACGCAGCAAATGATTTTACAGCGGTTTATTATTCCTTCGCTTCAATATTTATTTAAGAGGACTATCCATTTTTGATAGTAATTGCTTTGACATCCAAATTTACGGCATAGAATTTTTCATCTATGACTCGAGAATAAAAATTTTCCATTAGCATGATTTTCTGTTAGAAACTAGCGCGGCACTTCTTATTTTCAAATAGCAAACTCTATTACTTCCCAACTTCGCTTCAACACTGACCAACCCCATTTCGACTATAGACACCACCTCATGTTCAAATGTTGTTCCTTAAAAATTCCTATTTAACTTGAAAAAAATAGTGTGCAAGTGGTCAGTTCCAGAAGCACAAGCTAGAGACATTCCGAAGAAAATTATTCCAAATTATTGATGATCTAGATTTTCTCTTCCAGCGAAATAATATCGAAAGACTTGCGTTTCAAATTCGCAACACATAACAGCCAAAATCAATCGTGACAAAGATAAAAATTCGAAATCGACCGACGAAAAATAAAGAGATTCTTAGAAAAAAAAATTAAATCGCTCGCGGCGGAGCAGGTTTAATCCGTACAAATTCAACAAGGCGCGATTGCACATTGAGGGCCAACTCTACACAAATTTCTTATACATAAAAAATTGCTATAGAAATTGCCGAGTTCAAATCACAGGAAATTGTTCTGATCCGGTGCAACTGGGAGTCCGGGCCTTCCTTGGCTTCTAGTGTGATAAAGTTCCCTGATCAGCGAAGCTTTTTCCCTTTCCAAAGCCGTTATTCGGTCGGATTTCTTGTTTCCATCCTGAAGAGAAAAAAATCCCTATGTTACCAAGACATGTACAAAAATATTAATTCATTTCAAATGCAATTCGGTTCTTGCCGGAGAGTTGAACGAATTTGTGCAATCTCACGGGTATAGATAAGAGTCATAGTTTTTTGTGTTTATCGTAAGATTGCACAATGGTTGGAAATGAATGAAAATAATAAAAGATACTTCTTCGTAGAGTCTCATGAAAGAAAAGAGATTTTTTCATGTCCAGGGGTTTGCGAGGGGGAGGAAAACCTGGCGACTCATTCTCTCCTTACTGGCCGAGAACTTTCGCCCGTTCGGGCATCACCAGGGCGACGTGGAGCCACAGGGTCCACAGCCTAGGCTCCTGAACGGGTGAAAGTGCTCGGCCAGAAAATATAGAAATCGGAGAATGAGTCGCTTAGTTTTTCTCCCCCCTCAATCCCTGGACATCATAATTATAGTCATTTATTATTTCTGTACATCAATTCAGTTATATGAAATTAACCATGATTCCCCGCCATAGACCTTGAGGGTTCAAAAAATTATGTTTGCGGCTGAAAAGCTATTTAGATGCAAACAATATTTCGACAAAGCAGAAGTACTGTATGTGACCCGCTTGATAAAAATCAGGCATCATTTAATCCCCGGCCCCAAAATTTTAAGACGTTCAGAGTTGTGATGGACCAGCTATGGTCTGATGCTGCCAGACGACGGTCAGCAGGTAAAAAATATACGATCCACGTAGGACGGATATTTATTGCCAATGCATTTCAAGCCGATAAACTCAGCTCTTTTTCGGGGCAACAATGGCTTGAAATGCATTGGCAATAAATTCTGTCCTACGTGGATCGTATATTTTTTACATGCTGACCGTCGTCTGGCGGCATTAGATCATAGCTGGTCCATCACAACTCTGAACAAGTAATATCCAGCCAGCGTAACTACTAACACCACAGTGCGCTATCCAAAATAAAATAAAAACCGATTTTGCTTATTCACTAGAACAACATTTCCTGAAAGTTTCATTTATTTTTCAGAGAGAAATGTCGATTTATGTCACTTTTTGACCACAGACCTTGTTCAGAAAGTGATTCTGAGTATAGTACCGTGAAAATTTCTTCCGACAGGACCTCGGCTCCGAATTCGATTTTTCCGACGAGCGCAATACTTCCATTTATTTTGTAAACATGGAAGTAATAGTCACCTGAGTGAGTAGAAGATTCTGCTGTTTAAGTCTGGCGATCAGCTGCGACGAGTGAGGTGTGATAGCGAGATTCATGTGCAGAGGCAATCCTCCTCTTTCGCCAGGGTCCGTTAATGTGGCAAGATGGCGGTTAACCTCGAAAACGCGAGCTCTTTGTAGTTCCAGCCGTTCTTCTTGAGCTTCACTCCAAAGTTCCTGGAAAAGCAGTGTTTACATCACACAATTATTGTATACAATACAGGAAAGCAGCTTCTTCAGACCGGTTTAATGGTTTGGTGATATCTAGGGTATCAAAGCCGCAAGTCGTATCACAAAAAATTTTTTTTAGTGTTAAAATGCTTGATTTCGCATTTTTTGAAACCTGTGGCTCATTGATTTCTCTCAACTCGATCATATTGGAATTGATGTATGAGTGAAATGTCATATCTATGCGCCCAAATGACGTATTAGATAATGTCGAAAAAAAAAAAAAAAACTTTCTTAACCCCTCAAAATTTGATGTTTTACGTTTCAAGGCATGTAGAATCTTAATACCTATCCAATTGAAAACAATTCTACTTTTCAGACGATCTCAATTACTACGTAAACGTGGAAGTAAAAATTCTGACCGTCCGCTCTACGCCGTCAACGCTTTTCCGACCAAACTGTAATAGCTACTTTTCCTTTTCGTCCCATTTTTATCATGTCAGGGGTTGTGTGGGGGAGAAAAAACAGGCGACTCATTCTCACAAAAGAAAACCTTTATCTGACGTAGCTGAGAGGTTTTTTTCACTGAAATTGAACCATCCATTAGAGATTCAGTTTTTCTATCGTCCTTTTTAGCCATACAGAGCTATTCTTCACCTAAATATTTTTGCTGAATGCAGGAACGACCTGTTTCTTTCCATAAATGGTCCGTACCCGATTTTCACGATTTTGCGGATCGGTTCCCTTTAGCTTAATGCCGTCCAATTGTGACACGATATTGGCTTCGACATCCTAGGATATGTATCTATTTTCGGGAAGCTGAAACTTTGGTTTTTCCAATCATCATTCTGATCTAATTTGCGGTTTTTACGAACTTCCAAAAATATATGTTTCCTTTACCGTGTGACCCATACGACCTAAATATTTCATCTTTTCTTGAACGGCTGCTATCTGCTTCAGGTACCAGTCTCTCGCTCGATCAACCGCTTCCAATCCTTGCACGAGGACATCTTTCTCCAGTTCGATTTGTTTCATTCTTTTCAACTGTAACATTTCAAACAGCTCGTTTAATCGTGGAACATTTAAATTTTGGTGTAATCGAGGGTCTTTTTCTGGGCGATTTTTTCATACAAGGTTTTCTGGCAGTGTTCCAATACCGGGTTGATTTCATTTTTAGTAGTACCTAACTGGTAATTAATTTTATTCATAATAAAAACAGAAGGATATTTTTTTGTTGCGATTGATTCAATTTTACTTCAATTACCCAGCTTATTTTGTTAATTTATAATTATTTACATTTATAATTGTATATATTATTATATACATTCATACTTTATGTTTCCATGTTTCATTCGAAATTTGAATTAATTGAAATTGGAATTATTTCAATAAGTTCAACTATTACTAATTTTAACTCAAACGAAATTGTTCAAAAACAATAAAATCGCAAATTTTCAATAATTCATCCTCTATAAGGTACTATAAATAACATAATTATAGTTATAATAATAATAATAACAATACCACAGCTATCGGAACGTTGAGTATAATTGAATTGTACTTAACGTTCCGATAGTTCATATTATATTATTATATTTATTGGACCTAATAGCGGATTTATTGATGTAATTCTGGAAAAATCATTTTTATTTTTGTTTGTTTTTTATTGAGTTAAAAATAATTCAATTTTATCTTCTATTGCCTACTTTCTTTTGTTAATTTATATCTATATAAATTTAAATTACTAATTGATGGTGATAGAAAAGAAGAAAGGTTTGTTCTAATATTTTTCGAAATATTAGCGCAAACCTTTCCTCTTTCTTCTTTTCTATCGCAATCAATTAATTATTTAGTTAAGTAGAAACATCAACCAACTCAATTTAAATTTATATTATAATGTATATATAACTTATAATAGAAATGAATAAAAAAACTAGGTAATTGAAGATAGAATTGATTAAGTTTATATAATTATAAATAGATATTTAAATAATAATTATAAGTAAACAAACATAAACCACTGTACAGTCATTTCCAGCGTTTTTTTCCTTTTTATAGTTTCTTTTCCAGAATTGGAATTGAATGAATGGAATGAATTTGGAAACGTATTTTTCTATAAAATTTCATCGGTAGAAAATCGTCTTATTTTACACTAACCATGTTGTAATCGATTCCATTCTGAAGAGTGTGCCGCCGCGGTTCCCTTCTATTGCGTCCACTGGTTTTCTTATGTCCTCCGTTGCCGAGCGGCGGCGACGCTTCGCACATGGCGGCGGCCCCCGAGCCGCTGGGTTTCCCGTCACCGACACTTCTCGGCCGCTGAGGTTGAGCGGCCGCCGCCGAATATCCGACGGCCGCCGAATATCCCCCGGGCGACCGCTTTTCTTCCTCGAGCATCATCCCGATCTGCCAATTCTGCAGAGCCGATCGGATCTCGCTCTTGTCCACCTGAGGAAGTCCCAACGTCGTCCTCGAATGGAGAAGTCTGGAAATAAAATGCGCAATATGAAAAAAATACGTGAAATAAAACCGACTTCAAAATTATTTGCTGTAAAGTAAACTCAGGTCGGGAGGAATGGGAGAAATGCCGGGAAATATGATTTTTGCGAAAACAGCAAGTTTTGACTTTGCCAGCTTATAACTTCCAGGGAAAAAGACTTAAAACAAGACACACGCAGTACTTCCGCATGTATTCCGAGTATTGTTCGACATAATAGATAGAAACCTCCAATATATCTTTAAAACGATCAAAAAGTGTTTCGAGGTGTTTTTCTATCGGCTGGCTATGAATTTCGGTCTCATAAACCGCCGACGGTTTCAAGAATAGTCGCGAAAAAAAAGTCGCGAAAAATAGTATCAATTGTTATTGACGCAGGTGATTCAAGCACTTGAAACGACGCTTTTAATTACTTATATAGATTAATTTCAAGATGGCTTTTAAAGCGGTACGATGAAAAAAATCCGAATGGACTTCTCAGACATTCTAGTGCCTCAAAATTGAGAGAATCAACTATAGTGACAATCGAGATAATATGATATAAGTATTGTCGGAAAATTGACATTAAGCCGTAGGTACCATGAAAATTTGTTGTGAGATATTTTCAAAAAGTTATCACTGAGTTAGATTAATTGACCAATTATATTATTGGCGAAGATTTTGGAATGGAAATCCGCCGTTTGAAGTGTGGTCTCGTAAAACGTTGTAGGTAATTTGGCGCCAAGTTTACTTCCTGACAATGTTGCCATATATAGAATTCCTTTTGGAATTCTCCCAAACCCAGTCGAAAAATCCCGTAACTCTGCACAACCACAAAAAAATCCGAGAAACCGTAATTTTAATCTGATGTTAATTTCATAACATAACCCAGTTCTGGTTAAAAAAAAAAAAAAAAAAAATGTACCTACGGTGGTTTATTATTCTTTTTATTCAATAACGATTTAAGAAGATTATCCATTAGTGATGGTAATAATTCCGAACATTTGAGAACGTTCCGATCGAAAAACATATTGGTAACTATTGGGGAAAACTTCGTAGCGACTATTGTAATTTTGGTCATTTTTATTTTTCTTAATTTCCTAATTAAAATCTGAATTTTTCGCCTAACGGTACAGCTGGAGAGAGATTGTTTGACGACCATTCCATCGAGAATAGAACGCTTTTTATAGCTCCAACAAGAACTCTCGAGTTATACCTTCGTAAGGGAAAACTCTGTAGCTACTATTGTAATTTTAATCGTTTTTATTTTTCTGAACTTTCAAATTGAAAGCTAAATTCTTCGCGAAACGGTACAGCTGAAGAGAGTTTGACGAGCATTCCAACGAGTATAGAACGATTTTTATATTATTCGACGTTTCCAAAATCCTGGAATATTCAAATTTGATTTTTCGGGAAACAAAAATTTATACTTTTCGCACTGAGAATTCAGTTTGTGAAACCGAATTCGAGGTTAGCTCTCTGATACGGTTGAAAAATCAGACGAGAGTGGCAATACAATGCGTGTTCCAGAGGTAGGGGCTATAGCCACATCTATTATCGGTCATTTTAAGCTTTAAAACATGAAAATCGGTCCACTGGTGTAGCCCAAATTAGTGGAAAACCTCCAAAAAAACGTGGGTCGAACGCAACTGCTCGTTTTGCAAGGGTCATCATTGAGGGGAGAAATTATATTAGACGATATTCCTTTAGAAAATGGATCATATTAAATTCCAAATAGAAAACGACGATTATTATTTTTTTTCTTGTCTTATTTTCGTCAGATTCAAATTGACATCATAGTAGAAAGGATTCATCACAAACGTTGTAATTTTTAAGGCTAGACAACGGCTATTTTTACTTTTCATGATTAATTTTTCTTACGCCTCTATTTTTACACCAACTTTAATATGCCTCTTTTATGAATTCAACAGTATTTTAACTTATTTGGGCTAATAAATTGTAATAAGGCCAATAGAAACACTGCGAAGTGATCGTGTATATTGAAGTTCTATATAATGAAGTTCTCATAATTGAAGGGCACTGGGGAAAAACGACCTTAGTCCCGTCAGACGGAATTTGAGAAAAATCAAATTCAAAGTTTCCCAACTGAAAACAATACTTCAACTCTCAAGAAAAAATATGCAAAAATCAGCATTTGAACAGAAATATGTTTATTAAAACTCGTACCAAGTAAAATAAGTTTTTGATGTGATTTTGCACAGTCAATTCAAAAAATTCTCAGAAATATACGGACTGATGTCACTTTTCCCCGGCATTACGCGTCAATCGGTGGATCATCAACGTATTCGTCCTCACTTTCTTCTGGTTAGTTGATGTATGTCAAACGTCTGTGGTAGTCCTTAGCTTCTGGTCTTACAAGGAATGATGTAAGCGCTTGTAAATCGTCCCATTTTGCCTTCTTGATGGGTATCTGACCAAGGTACAATTTGGTCAACATCACCGCGCTGTTTCTCTTTCTTGATGTGATTTTTGTAGACTTTTTCGCAAATAACTGAGATTGTTGGTACATGCCTGTGAATGCTGCCTTGTGGAAAATCTTACTGGGGTTTTCATTTCCGACTTTCAGCATTCTGACCGGCCGGATAGGGAAGGGATAGAAAGGACTGAAGCCGTTCTTCCCATGGCGCGCTTGGACTCACGTCGTTTTTCCCCAGTGGGCGGATGTTCATAAGCTTATTTCTATGGACTCAAGTCACTCTTGCCATTTTTCGATTCAGTCATATTACAGTACTTCCCCAATGCTACTAGATGGCGCCTCAATCTCGTTTTGTTGAAAAAGTGGACTGAAGTCGTTTTTCCCCAGTGCCCTTCAATTATTGAAAATTGTTTTTATTATTATTATTATATAGAAAATTATTTGAAAAATTCTCATATACTTAATTGAAGTTCTGTATATTGAAGATCTCATGTTATTGAAAAGTTCTCATATTATTGAAGTTCTCATGGTCAGAAAATACATTCGAGTGCTTCGAAAGGTGACAAGAGTTCAAAATAGCATTTTCTTTCTCTATTGATGAAACTATTCAAATACGTCAGAATATTGTACTTCACCACTACGAATCGCAATTGCGCGACGCCAAATGGATTGCGTCGTCGGTTCGATTGGATTCATTTTCAGGTGGCACTTGTATGAATTCGCATTTTTTTATACCTCCCCTTTCAATAGCGCTTCTAAGCAGCTGCGCGATTCTCACACTTGAAAAAATGACAAAGTTAATTTACCTCGATAGATTTCAAGTATCATGTCTCGGTGTCTCGAGAGGTTCGAACTTCAAGTTTCGACTGAACAAGTCGATAACGATTTCAATAAAAGGCAAATTCACGCACATTGTGTATCAGTCGATTCGCAAGCGAAAAAATGAAATACTTCCTGGCTGCAGCGTTCGTCGCAGTTTTGGGCTCTGCCCTTAGCGTTCCCGTCCAAAGTGAGTGGAAAAAAATTAATATCTCCGATTCTTTGTCAATATCGAATAGGTAGATTGCGTGATATTTTTTAGAATGGGCATTTACAGAGACATGCTAAAATTCATTATCGAATAAAATAAGCAGCCGCTCTTTTTTCAAAGGAATAATCCTTTTTAAGCATTCGTTGTTAGTTTTTCTTTGTTTTCTTTTTCTTCTTCGAAAATTGACAAAAAGTTTTTTTTTTTTTTTTGTATCTTAAAGAAGTAGCATCGCAAACGCATACAAACAGGTGGGAAAAAGTTTTCTACCGGAAGTGGACAATCTTTACTTCCATGTTCACGTAGTAAATGGAAGTATTGAGATCGTCTGAAAAGTCGAATTTTGAACCGAGGTGTTGATGGAAGAAGTTTTCATAGTACTATTATACTCAGAATCACTTTCTGAACAAGTGTCTGTGAGTCCGTCTGTCCGCGGTCACAAATCGGCATATCTCCCTGAAAAATGAATGAAACTCATCGAAATTTTCAGGAAATGTTCTCCCAGTCAATGAGCAAAATCAGCTCTTATTGAAAATTCAAAGACACACTGTGCATTTGCGATATAACGGTTCAACGTTTTTTTCTGTTTCAATTTTTACAGACTTTAAGAGTCAATATTTTCCAACGTTTGAGGTCTTAAAATGTTTGCTATAGTGAGCAGATTACACCAGATTTTTTTTTTAATATTGTGTCACACACAGTACCTCCATGTTATGAGAATTTTTCACGATGTCACTAGGGCCTATTTTGTATTTTGATTTTTACAGGCCACAAAACTCAATGTATTTGAATGTGTAAGGCCTTGAAATGTATTGGATGGCGATTTAAGGATGCCTGATTCTTATCAAGTGGGTCACATAAGTACTTCCGCGTTATTCGTATGGTGACAGTATTGACAGTATCCCATGTTAGTTATATTCTAGATTTATTATTTTTTTAATAATATATGTTCCCGTGCATCGGCTATGATTTATGAAGCCCATCCACTGGAAACTATTCCGAGCATTTTTTTTTTAACGTTTCCACCCGAAACCAATTGCCAACTATAAGGGAATACTCCGAAACAACAACTGTATCTCTAATCATTATTATTTTTCTCAATTTTCAAATTAAAACTTAAATTATTTGTTCAGCTGAATAGAGTTTTTGACGACGATAGAACGATTTTCATAGCTCTGAAAATTCTCGAATCGCCAAATATCTGAAAATCTGGACAATTCTACACGAAAGCTGAGATAACTATTGAATAATTGAACTATTCTATAAAAAATATAACAGTTGAATTAATATCCAATTTGAAAACTTGAGAACCATCAAAGCTATCGACCTCGCTGTGGTCTCATTCGATCAGGGCCGAAAATTCTATAGGTACAAATTCGATACCCATTACGAATTTTCTCTCCCTCAAAACCTTCAAAACAAGCCCTCAAAGTTGAGGTATCGGTTTGGCTTAGGATTTTGGCCATTGTCACCGCCAAAAAATGATTATTGGTGAAAATCGGTCTCAGAAATGTGATGACGGCAGACAGAAACAATTATTTATAATACGGGCAGAAGCTTCGTCGTCGCCATCGTCTTAGATTCTTAGATTCTAAAGACCTCCAAAATGAGGAAATCAATTTCAAGCTGAAAATGCCCATTCGAAAGGGATATTAAATTACGAGAATTTCAAGTATTTCATTTTTTAAAAAATACAATCGTTTCCCTTCGATGTCAAATTCATTTCATGGACACGACGATTTGTTCCAGATCGGTCAGGCGATCGAGTCTTAGATTTGGTGAAGGCAGCTGCCAAGTTTGCAGCTAAGATCGGAGCAAGTCAAGATCCTACTTGGTATCCCAACATCATCGATCGGCACATCTACGAGCCGGCACAGAAAATTGAGTGAGTATTTCAAGTAGTATTTTACCGCAGAACAGCTAATGTGCGGTTCTACTTCTGGTTAAAACCCAAAGCGCAATGAAAAGGCCAATCAGAACTAAGAACGCTGACGCATGACACACGACCCATGTAAACACTGTTTTACTATTTTTCTGACTAAGCTGTAATTACGAGGGATATCCAGAAAATAGGGTTACAACTGCTGCCAAAAATCGAAAAGAGCATATATTTTAACCAAATTTACAGGGTATATTCCAAAATATATGTTTATTTTTCGACATAATCGCCATCCCGATCAATACATTTTTTCAGCCTAGGCACCAGCTTTTGTATACCCTCGTCGTATACGCTTCGCTCCACCTTTGAAAGCCAATTCTTGACAGTCTCCATCACCTCTTCGTCGTTAGAAAAACGTTTTCCACCCAAGAACTCTTATTTTCAGACTTATTTAGATATTTAGACTTATCTTTCCACTAATTAAAACTCTACAATAAATAAAGTAAAATAAATTTAAAAAAAAAATTTCTGAATGTTTGATTATTGGGCTAAGGAATGGATCATTCAATGAATCTACACAACTCCAAACAGTTTCCCACAGCTGAAATTCCAAATTCCCTCGTGCTAATCATGGGATTTTTTTCAGCCTGATGTTCTCCTCTACGAACTCGAAATTGCATCAATTTTCTGAAATTTCACTCGCGAACACCGTAACCGATCCTGTAAGTTTGACTGCCAACTTCACATTGTTGTATCCGAATGCCGTGTTCGATGGACTCTACAGTGTGACGGGAAACGCTTTCGATCGCAAGACTTCTGGCGAAGGACAGTTCAGGTAAATATCGTAACCAGTCGTGTGCACAGTACTTCCATAATATTACACAGTACTTCCATATTTAGTCGGCAACAGGTATAACCAATAATAAAATCAAGAAACTCGTATAAAGGCCGCAAAGATTTCAAGACCATTTTTTGTTATTGAAAAACTAGCCAGGAGATATAAAAATAGAAAAACGCACCAATTAGGTTGAGGCATAAATGTGAGTCGAACGATACAAGCCACGTTTTGGTTTATTATTCGAAAATAAACTAAATTGTAATCGCCCAAGAAAAAAAATTTCTAACCCCCCTCAAAATTTGATGTTTTACGTTTCAAGGCATGTAGAATCCGAATATCCAATAAAAAAAAATTCTGTCCGTCCGCCGTACGCCATACGCAGTTTTCCGGCCAAACTATAATAGCTATAAATTCTTGAAATGTTCACCAAAAATTAATCTCGGTCCTACGACGACCCAATTCTTCAACCAACTTGCTAGCTCAATTATAAGGGCTTTTTTGGGGGGTTTTGAGGGGTAGAAAATTCATATTTTCCAGGGTTTTTCAGAAAAATGGGTACTTAGTATCAAATTATATAGATTTATGGACGCTGAATCGAATGAGACCATCGCCGGGTCGATAGCTCTATTGGTTCTCGAGTTACCGCAGCATTTGCATCGAGTTTGGGAGATTTCCGAAATATGGTATAACTCGAGAGTTCTTGGAGCTATAAAAATTGTTCTAGACTTGTTGAAATGCTCGTTGAACAATCTCATCAACTATAATATATAGTTATAGTTTACTATATTATACTTAGTAAGGCAAAAAATTCAGATTTTAATTTGGAAATCAAGAAAAATAAAAATGATTACAATTACAATAGTTGCTAAGGAGTTTCCTCTATAGTTGCCAAGCTGTTTTTTCGGTGTGAACGTTCACAAATGTTCGGAATAATTTACGAAGTACGAAATTATTATCACAAATAATGGATAATTTTCTTAAGTAATAATTGTAGCGAAGGAATAATAAACCACTGTAGAATCATTACTTGCAGCGTTATTTTGATTCCACATGTCTTGAAACGTAAAACACCAAATTCTGCGGGGGTCAGAAAATTTTTTTTTTAGGCGATAGAAAGTTTATTCTATTTGGGCTGTGGATTCATGGCTCCACGTCGCCCTGATGATGCCCGAACGGACGAAAGTATTCGGCCAGAAAATGAACAATCGGAGAATAAGTCGCCTGGTTATCCTCCCCCTCGATCCACGGACATAAGAAAATAAATTAGGGCAGTTCGCTATATGCAGCAGTTCTTTATACACTTAATATGTTATAGCATTCAAACAATCAAACCGAGCATCACATTCTCAGTACGATTCGCCGAAGACGAGAGCACCAAAGCCCTTTCTATTCCTTCGTTGTCAAATGAATTCGGACTGGACGCTATTGATGTAAGTACCGGCTTCATTTTCACTCAATTTTCATTTTTTTTTCCAAAAGTTTCCGCTGTTTCGAGCACTTATATCGAAACGCTGAAGACTTTATTTGGAAGGATCGGTTTCATTCAGTAGCTTTTGTCAGCCGAATCGCTAATAAGGGGATTAATTTAATACCATTTCCACAGGCTAAGTTCAACAAACTTCAAGTGGAAGGCATGACCGAGGAGCAAGTGGAACAGTTCTTGGATGAGAAATTGCTTGAGACTTTCAACAATATGAAATCCAAACTGGAATTTTGGGTGGCCCAATTAACGCTAAGTAGTTTGAACGCTCTAACAAACGGAAAAACAATGGAAGAGATCACCCAATGGTTGGAACAACAAGATGCAACCAGTTCTGAAGCTGCACAAGTCTTCAGCACCATCGTCTCCAAATTCGCCAGCGCTTTGGCTCTCAACGATTTTTAATATGATCGATGTTTTATCCATGACCAATTTAAATAATAACGGAGCAATATTATCTATTATATTATTATTTCTACCATTATTTTCACAATTTATTAATTAATAGTGGAGCTTGTTGAATAAAAGTTTCTTTATATAATACCTATTGCACAACGAAGAGGAGAGTTATACGAGTTATTGTGATACGGGGCGGATGAACTGGGTTGAGAAACGAATGGCGCATTGACCATAATAGTACTTCCATGCTTAAGTCTGTAAAGGAAGGAATCAACCAACTATAAAATCAAGAAACTCGACGAAAAGGCCGCCACGTCAGTAAACTACAAATATGTTATTTCTCTTCCTTGTCGTCGCATTTTTCGATCTCCAGGCTGTGGACCCTATGGCTCCACGTCGCCCCGATGATGCCCAAACGGGCAAAAGTGCTCGGCCAGAAAATGAACAATCGGAGAATGAGTCGCCTGGTTTTTCTCCCCCTCACAATTCCTACAAATGTTATTGAAAAACTAGACAAGGAAGCCAAAAAAATGGAGATTTCTGGCGATTGACAGTTCATTTAACAATCGTAACCAGCGGTGTGCATACAGTACTTCCACGTTTGAGCCGGCAACAGGTTTTACCAACTGTAAAATCAAGGAACTCGCACGAAGGTTAGTTTAACAAATATCATTGAAAAACTAGCCAGGAGACTCAAAAACAGAAGAACGCTAAGATTAAATAGATAATGCGAAAGAGCAGAATGCGAGCCTTATGTTGCAAAATGAGATCATTTTTATAGCAACGACATCCAAAACTGTGTCATCAGTCCTTGAGCGCCGTTCACTCGTTGATACAAACATTTAAAAACCTCCAGCACTCAAATAATATTGATTATTGAAGCCAGTAGAAGACACCCACAGAAAAGTTCACCACATGAAACAACACCGTGGGCGAGTCAAAGATAAAAATCAATCATTTGGCAATCTGCTTGCCACGAATAACATTTCAAGGCTTTCACATTATAAAATATTAATTTTTATGGTTGGTAAAAATCACAAAAACCCACGGAATAATGTTTTATATCTAGGGTTAGGATATCGACATCGATGTGTTTTTTTACATCGATGTAGTAATCCAGATTTTTTTTTAATAGATGCTCTGGTTTTTTTTTATAAAACATTTGAGGGCTTATTAATTAAAACAACCCATAAGAAAATCGTCGGAATTTTCTTTTTTCTTTTTTTTTTTTTTGTCTCACTGGGTACTGGGTGTAATGCTTTGGCAACACTGGTTTCAGTTTCACTTTTTGAGTGGACACCTCAACTTAAACGGCGAAGCCAGTAATTTACTAACAAAAAAATAAAAACTTCGGTATTATTTTTTTCGATTTTTCGCTGATGTGTATTCAACATTGATGTAGTTGTTTTGTCGATATATCGGTACCATCGATGTTGTGGATTTTCGATGTTCTGAACATCGAACGTAGATGTTGAAGCTTCAATGTCCCAACCCTATTTATTTCTTACGCCTAAGAAGCAAAATGTTGACTATTGAAATTTCGATCTTGTTGTCTTATTTACACTGAGAGAACATTATCTGAAATATTTCATCGATACTCGGACGCAAGGACAGACGGACACTCTGACAGACGAACAAACGGACACACAGACACATCATGTTCAGAAAGTGAGCAGAGCGCTCTAGGAGCAGGTGCGCGCAACGATCAGATATAGCAGGCTGGGTATTTCCAAGGAATATCACATCTAATCAGGCAGTTTCCTCTTATTGTTTAACGATCTATTGTAGATATCGGCTTTTAAACGTTGTTGAATTTTGCAAAAATAACCAACAGACGAAATAACTTCTTCTTGTTCCATGGACAATGAAATGATTGAAAATAAATCAATAAATGCACCACCATTCGCAGCGGTTTCGGCATGTTCTCATCGCTTAATATTTTGGATGAATATTATTCGATATTAAAACCCATCATAATCATAGTAAATTATTATTTCTGTACATCAGTTTAGTTAGGTAGGTATATGAAATCAAGCGTGATTCCACGTTGGTACCAAACATCCCTATACCTTGAGCACTCAAATAATTTTTGCGACCAAAAAGGATTATAGACGCTTACAATATTTCGATAACGTAGAAATGTCGACGGCAGAATTTTCTTATTGGATATTCGGGATCTAATGCCTTGAACGTAAAACATCAAATTTTGAGGGGGTAAGAAATTTTATTTTCTTGGTTTTACAATGGTTTATTGTTGAATAATAAACCAAAAAAATCTGTCCGAACGCCGTCAACACTTTCCCGACCAAAACATAGTGCTTTGATGATGTTGGGAACATAGATCCACACTTCTTACTTCAATCGTCATATTTTTCCTCTGAACGTTTCGCCGACAACTAAGGTGGCCTCTTCAGCTTGTCTCCGTCAATCCATCATCTAGCCCATCCTCACCTCATCCATCTCCACCTCCTCCAACCCGTCATCATCATTCCAATCCAATTCCACAAAAAATAAAATATTTTCCACCCAATTCTCGAAAACCTGACTAGAAACCACCCACTATTACAATAATCTAAAATTAAAACTTTTTTAACATAAAAATCAAAATCTACAATATTGCACAAAGAAACGATAATCACAGACTCCCACAGAGGAAAAATATAACGATTGAAGTAAGAAGTGTGGATCTATGTTCCCAACATCATCAAAGAAAAATGGAGATCCTGGATATTAACCGAAGAACAAACCATAGTAGCTACAATGTAGCTAATGCTACAGCTAGCTAACAGTAATGTAGCTGCTACATTACTGATATTTTCACAAAAAAATCAATCTCGGTCTCACAACAGCCTAATTCTTGAACCACATTGCCAGCTCAATTTCAAGGGTGTTTTCGGGGGGTTTTGAGGGGGAGAAAATGCGCATTTTCCAATGTTTTCGGACAATGGTGTGTTTGGTATTAATTTCCATAGATTTTTGGACGCTGAATGAAAGGAGATAAGGTCGATAGCTTTATTGGCTCTCGAGTTATCGCAGCTTTTCTGTTGAATTTGTGGGTTTTCTGAATAAGGTACGTTTCAATGCATGTAGAATCCGAATATCCAATAAAAAAATTTGTCCGTCCGCCGTCAAGATTTTTCTGACGAAACTATAAAAGTCACCAAAAATCAATCTTGGTCTGACAATCGCTCAATTCTTTAGCCAAATCGCTACCTCAATTTTGAGGGTATTTTTGGGGGGTTTTGAGGGGGAGAAAATGCGTATTTTCCAAGGTTTTTCAGAAAAAGGTGTATTTGGTATCAATTTCTACAGATTTTTGGACGCCGAATCGAATGAGACCATCGCTGGGTCGATAGCTACATTGGTTCTCGAGTTAACGCAGCTATTGTGTTGACCTTTGAGATTTCCAGAAATTTGAGAGTATAGAAAGAGAGAAACTCGAGAGTTCTTGGAGCTATAAAAATCGTTCTTTACTCGTCGGAATACTCGTTGAACACTCTCTTGAACTATATCGTAAGGCGAAGAATTTAGCTTTTAATTAGGAAATTATGAAACATGAAAATGATTAAAATTTACAATAGTTGCTATGGAGTTTTCCCACTATAGTTACCTATGTGTTTTTCGATGCTAACGTTCAAAAAAAATTTTTGGAATAATTCCTATCACAAATGGATAATCTTCCTTAATCATTATTGAAGCGAAGGAATAATTAAAAACTATTGTACAACGATTTGCAGCGTTTTCCATTCGGGGAGGGTTTATCGCGATTCATCTCGACCAATAACAATCACCTTGGTCAATATCGATCTCACTGTAGTTTCTATTGTATTCAATTCCATGTGGCACTTGTAAATACGTGATTTTGTTTGCATTGCCCCGATCAATATTGTAGCGTGATCAAGTAGCTGCGTGATTTTAACACTTGAAAAAATGATTTACATGATTTTATTTACCTCAATAGATTTCGAGGTATTTCAACAACCTCGAATCTCAAGTTTCAATTGAACAAATCGATAAGGATTTCAATAAAAGGCGAACTCCCCCACATTGAGTATTAGTCGATTCGCAAGCGGAAGAAATGAAATACTTCTTGGTTGCAGCGTTCGTCGCAGTTTTGGGCTCTGCCCTCAGCGTTCCCGTCGAAGGTAAGTGAAAAAATTTATTTCTCCGATTCTTAGCCAATGCCGACTAGAACGCAAGATATTTTTCAGCAGTAGCATTTAACAGGAAAATTATAAAAATTCGGTGTTGGATAGAATTGGAAAACGTTCTTTTTTCAATGACGTGTCATTTTAAGGCACTCCTTCAATGATCAACCATCGTACCTAATCGAACAAAACATTTTCTAACCTGAAGATTGATCAATTGGCGATATGTATATTGAAAAATCTGTGCAAAGAAAGAGGACCATTATGGTCCTCTCTTCCTTCTGACACAGATAAAAGTTCTTAAATATGAAAAATTATTGCCTTAATAATTAATTACTGGTTATTAAAACGATTGCTTATTAAAAACGCTACAAAGGGTTGCGCAGTGGTTTATTATTCCTAATTGTGAGGTTGAGGTGGAGACAAAATACGCGACCATTTCTCCACCTCAACCTCACAATTATGTATCAGCGACAACAACCAATGTTTATTATTCCTTCGCTTCAATAATATAATGATTTAAGAAGACTATACATTTGTGATAGTAAATGTTCCGAACATTTGTGAACGTTTCCACCGAAAAACAGATGGTAACTATAAGGGAAAACTCCGTAGCAACTATTGTAATTTTAATCATTTCTATTTTTACTAATTTCTTAATTAAAAGCTAAATTTATTGCCTAACTGTACAGCTGGAGAGAGTGTTTGACGACCTTTCTAATGTGTGTAAAACAATTTTTATAGCTCCATGAACTATCGAGTTAACCTCATGTCAAATTTCTGAAAATCTCCCAAATTCGGCACAAAAGCTGCGATAACTCGAGAACCTATGAAGCTATCGACCCCGAGATGGTTTCATTCGATTCAGCGTCCAAAAATCTATATAATTTGATAACAAATACACCTTTTTCTGAAAAACCTTGGAAAATATGAATTTTCTCCCCCTCAAAACCCCCCAAAAACACCCACTAAAAGGGTTAGACCAAGATTGATTTTTAATGAACATTTCAAGAATGTAGCTATTATAGTTTGGCCGGAAAAGTGTTGACGGCGTACAGAGAATTTTCTTGGTTCATTATTCAATAATAAACCATTGTAATCGCCCAAGAAAAAAAATGTTCAAACCCCCCTCAAAATTTGATGTTTTACGTTTCAAGGCATGTAGAATCCGAATTTCCAATAAAAAAATTCTGTTAGAAATTTCCATCAAAAATCAATCTTGGATCTCATTGCTAGCTCAATTTTAAGGGTATTTTTGGGGGGTTTTGAGGTGGAGAAAAAGCATATTTTCCAAGGTTTTTCCGAATAATATGTATTTTTGGTATCAATATCTACAGATTTTTGGACGCGGAACCGAATCGCGGGGTCGTTAGCTTTATCGGTTCTCGAGTTATCGCAGCTTTTGTGTCGAATTCGGGAGATTTTCAGAAATGTACTTGAGGGTATAACTCGAGAGTTCTTGGAGCTATAAAAATCGTTCTATACTCGTTCGAATGCTCATTGGAACTCTTCAGCTGTACCGTCGGGCGAAAAATTTAGCGTTCAGTTTGGAAATTACGAATGATAAAAATTATTAAAATTACCATTGTTTTACTGAGTTTTCCCCTATAGTTCCCGATCTTTCGTTCTGTGGGAACGCTCACGATCGTGCGGAATAATTACTATCATACATGGATTTCTCAAATCATTATTGAAGCGAAGGAATAATAAACGACACTTCACTCATGCGCAGCCTTTTTTTTACATACAACCGATTCCCTTCAATGTCAAAGGAGATACACCTTTTCTTCCAGATGGGTCAGGTGATCGAGTCTTGGATTTGCTGAACGCCATTGACAATTACGTGGTCAAGTTCGAATCAGCTATAGATCCTGTCAAGTTTCCTGACATCAGCAGAAGGCGCATCTTCGATCCGATTCAACAAATCAAGTGAGGATTTCGAAGTATTTTACAGAGAATGGCTCATGAGAAGGGGTCTATTTTATTTCATTTTTTTATTTTATTTTATTTATTTATTTTTTTTTATTTTTTTTATTTTTTTTATTTTTATTTTTTTTTTCAAAATCATTACCTTTCACTTCGGAAAATTTGAAAAGTAGCAATCAAAAGGTTGCAAAAAAATGTTAATTTACTTTACACTCCGCTTCAACTTAGCTTCTAAGTTTTTTTAATTCTTTTTACACATTTAACTGTAATATTATACATTATTACTATTATTATATATTTTGCAAAGGCTTTTTTCTCTTCGCAATTCCACTTATCAACGTTTTTCCGAATAATGTTCGCGGTAATTAGTGCTGTTCGGGCCATTTTGCGTCGTATCGTCACAGTTTTATTGGGTGTTTTATCGAAGTGTTGAATGAACAAAAAATTGCCAAAACGATTGGATATGTCCAAACCATAACAAATAAATAGGGTGAATAAAATGAAAAAAAAAGAATAAAAATAAAGTAAATAAGTAAATAAAGTAAATGAATTAAGTGAAATAAATGACATAATTGGAATAAATAATAAGTAAAATAAGTGAAAGATGAGTAGAATAAATAATATGAATAAAAATAATAAAATTGATAAAATAAATAAAATGAATAAAATGAATAAAATGAATAAAATGAATAAAATGAATAAAATGAATAAAATGAATAAAATGAATAAAATGAATAAAATGAATAAAATGAATAAAATGAATAAAATGAATAAAATGAATAAAATGAATAAAATGAATAAAATGAATAAAATGAATAAAATGAATAAAATGAATAAAATGAATAAAATGAATAAAATGAATAAAATAGATTAAAAAAACAACAAAATGAATAAAACGAATAAAATGTATAGAATAGAATACAAAACAACAAAATAAATTGAATAAATTGAATAAAATACACAATATAAATTGAAAAAATAAATTGAATACCTATATAATGAATAAAATTAATCAAAGAAATTAATGGTTCTCTAATGGCTGGGATTCAAAATGTCTTTCGCTACTAATAAAATTTCATTACAGTCTGATGTTCGCTTCATCGAACGGAAAATTGCACGACTTTTCCAAAACTCAAATCATCAACGTCGCAACCGATCCTCAACGTTTGACAGCTACGTTCACTGTGATGAGCCCGCTTATGGCTTTGGACGGAGACTACACCATGGACGGAATATATTGGGGCCGCAAGGTTTCGGGCAACGGTCAGCTCAGGTAATGATTGTGAAAATATTTTTGAAAAAAAATTGGCCCGTGTTCACACAGTACATGAGCCGGCAAAATGGCTGTAGGTAACATGGATCTAATTACTATATTGTCAGAAAAAAAAGAGAAAAAGAAAGCAACGTTCTTAGACCGTATACTGTCATTAATTAATCAAATTCGAACAGTACTGTAAGTATTTGCAACGAATTTTCAAAGTTGAAAAACGTAGGAGCGGGAGTATTTTTTTTATGGAGATACTATGTTACAGCGTTCAAACAATCAACGCGAGCGTCACATACACAGTACAACTTGCTGAAGACAAGTACACCAAAGCCATTTCTGTTGCATCGTTGTCAGAGAAACTCAATCTGGGCGCTGTTGTCGTAAGTACCGGCATTATATTCGCCTAATTTCTCCAAAAGATCCCCGCTTTTTCGAACGGGAGGATCAATTTCATATAGCCGATTTTACCGGCCGAAAATTTCGCTTAAACGTAATAAAATTTCCACAGACCAAGTTCGGGAACCTTAAATTGGAAGGCTTAACCGAGGAGCAATTGGAACAGTTCTTGGATGAGAAATCGGTTGCGATCTTCAACAAGATCAAACCCCTAATGGAAATATTGAACGCCAAGGGTGCTAAAGATAGTGTGAACCTGGTGATTTATGGAAAGACGATGGACGAGGTCATCGAATGGTTGCAAGAACACACGCCGACCAGTGCCGAAGCTGAAGAATTCCTCAGGAGCTTCTACAACAACTTCATCGATGCTGTGGGTCTCAGCCAATCTTAATACGATCTTTTTCAAATGACTAATCGAAATAAAAACGTAGCAAACTGTTCTGGTTTCGATTATTCCAAAAAAAGCGAGCCCTTTCAATAAAAAGGAGTTCGTTGCGAGGGTGACATTTGCAGAAACGCTTTCGGTCCAACTATGATTTTAAAATAACATTTTTTTTTTTTTTTTTACTTTATGATTATCGTCCAAAAACTCGAATTCGGAACGAAGGTGAATACGGAAGAAATTTCCACAGTGCTTTACTCCGAAACAGTTTTCGTCTAAGTGTCTGAGTGTCCGTGTGTGTGTCTGTCCGTGTGTCCGTATCTCCGTTGTCAGAAAGAGGCAAAAACCGCCATACGTCGGTGGAAAATGACTCGAAATCAAAGAAATTTCCTGAAAATGTTCTCCCTTTGAATGTGCAAAATGCTGCCGAATTTCGATAACACGCAGTACTTCTAGGATTCACGCGTATTTTTTTTTCCTATTTAGATTTTTCTTGAAAGTCAATATTTTTCACCAGTTGAGGTCTTAAAATGTCCGCTGTGGCAGGCAGATGACGTTTGATGTTTTTATCGATTGGCTCACACACCGTACTTCCACGGTAATACCTTTTTTGCTTTTTCACAGCGGTGCTTATTTTGCATTTTGATTTTACAGGTCGCAAAAAAACAATATATTTGAACGCTTAAGGTGTAGAAATATCTCTTGTCGTGAGTGAACGACGCTAGATTTGTCGTTAGTGTCACACACCGTACTTCCACGTTATTCGCAGTTGTCGTTATGATATTCGCGTTCTGTTTTCTTTTTGGCTCCCATCGCTGTAAAAAAAAAACAATTTCACGGAACCTTTACGTTAGCTTCGCACAACGTTACGAACTTTTCGATATTTGGGCCTTGTGGCTAGTGTTTCATAAGGTTGGGACATCGAAGCTTCAACATCGATGTTGAATGTTTAAAACATCGAAAGCCCACAACATCGATGGTACCGATATATCGACAGAAAATGACAGATGTTAGAAAAACATCGATGTATCGGACTAAAACATCGATGTTTTAACAGTAGTGTAATAGTGAGGCTACGGCAACAGGGGTGTACCAACTGTTGTAGGGAAAGTTTCCCACAAACAGGGAAATTATGTGGGACACAAACATTTCTAACATCGATGTCGATGTCCCAACCCTAGTGTTTCAGTGACAATATTGTATCGCACATGGCGGGATTCATATGGTTTTCTTGATCAATTTGGGGATACAATTGGGTATCCCTGGTGCCGACTCGTACATGAAGAAACAGCATACCGTTGCTTTTAATAAAGGTGGATGATCGACCCTTTTTACGTATAATTGTAGTAGTTTCTTTAGTCTTTCAGGAGAAGGGTGTACGAATTAAACGTGTCTCTTTGCCGAGCATTCGGTTAATACATTCTCTTCCTTAGATCTTTGGAAATTTTTCAGAAGAACACCATGTTGAAAACAGCTAACATGATATTCTTACGAATTATTTCTAACTGTTCAGCAACAGTAAGAGTTAAAAAAAAATAATAATAATAATAATAAAAAAATGTACAAAATTGCAATTTTTGTTCATTAAAAATTACGATAATATTATTTCTAAATCGCAAAGCACGAGAGAAATTCCCTCTTAGTAGTACCTATTCATTTTTTCGGCCAATTTATCACGCTGATTCGAAAAGTAATAAGTAGGAAGAGCTGTGAGACGCGTAGTGCCCCAATTATTGCGCACAAGTAGATAACTTGAAACCATTAAAAGCCCATAAGCTCATATTGGTTGAAGCCTCTGCAGAGAAATGGAAAGAGAGACTGACTGACTGACTGACATCTTTATTAAACAGAAAAAATTAGGATTTAATGGTCCTCTCTAACACTTTTGCTGCACATTTAAAATAATTCCTCACATCAAGCAGACGATAAAAATAAACAAACGCACTGCTAAAAATGAAACGGTTTCAATCAATGAACATAAAAAAAATTAATAAATACAAATAAAAATTCTTTTACCGCAAGGACAGAACGCTGACGTTATTATTTTATAATTAAAAATAATTTTTAATGACTTATCTATATACTTTTTTCGAACAGCTGACCACGCAACATTAAGAGAGAGAAAGACAGAGAGAAATTTATTCAGAAGACAGTTACAGCAATAAGCCTTGAGCTAATTTCGACCCAAATCATAGACATTCTCTAGAATTACGCGGGACAAACTGATATTCCCAATCAGTTTCATCATGTGATCTGGTCGGCGCAAGCGCAAACGTGCGATTCTAGATAAACACACCGGTTAGGAAGTTGGGAATTCTCACCTTAGTATGAGAATATTGAACGGGCAAAAGTCGGCTTTGTTACACAAGAGTGAACGTCCTTCGTGTTCGAGCTTAGCTGGTACAGAACGAGCAGAGGTTCGTTACATAAAACCTGCTCCTGACCCCGTGACACTCTTCGAATCAGAGGCCTAAAACTTTCCTGGCCATGGAGAATAACAAGCTTGGGGAATATTTCCTCGGAAATATTTTTGGTTAATTAAATAATAGACCATTGAAATTGCCGTAGAAAAATAATTTCTAACCCCCGTCAAAAATTTAGTGTTTTACCATTCAAGGCATGTAGAATCCGAATATCGAATAACAAAATTCTATCCGTTTTCTAGACTCAACGGTATCAACACTTTTCCGACCAAATTGTAATAGAGCTGCATTCTTTAAATTTTTTCAAAAACCAATCTCGGTCTCACAACGGCCCAATTCTTGCACCTTATATTCATTATTCTATTCGACAACAGCTTCAATAATTAGGCTCAAACGCCAATCCGGTATCTCGATAATTTATTTCGACCCTTGGGAATTTCATTAGATAGACTTCACTGAATAATTTGTCATTTCGAACGATTTTCTCGCGAATATTTCAAGATAATGTTAATATTGAGCAATAGGAAAACCCTCCACATATGTAAATTAATATCAAAACGACTATCGAGTGGCAATAGCAAAATACTTCAATTAGTATTCAAAACGCGAGATTAAACAAGAACATAGTACGGCTAATCTTATCGAAAATTGTTCCCAAACACTCGAATATCATTCCGAATTTCGTGCTCTAACTTGTGTGCAATTGTTATTAACTGAAGTGACGCCATTCGTCCTAAATTCAAACATTTAAACATTGGATGACGTTTGAAGTAACACGTGGTAAGTAAATAATGCGATTAAAATTAAATATGTTCCATAAAAGATTAATGATTGCAAATGTTCTATCCATTTGCGGTGGTAACTATTCTGAACATTTGTGAATAATTAAGTTCCCACAGATAAACAGATGAGTAACTGTAAAAAAACTCCGTAGCAACTATTGTAATTCTAATCATTTTTCTTTTCTTAATTCCCAAAGTGAAATCAGAATTGTTCGCCTTACGGTATAGTTCGAAGATCATTCCAACGAGTATAAAACGATTTTTATAGCTTGAAGAACTCTCGAGTTATACCCTCGTGCCAAATTTCTGAAAATCTCCCAAATTCGACACAAAAGCTGTGATAACTCGAGAACCACTTAAGCCCCGAGATGGTCTCATTCGATTCAGCGTTCAAAAATCTATATAATTGATACCAAATACACATTTTTCTGAAAACTTTTGGAAAATATGAATTTTCTCCCCCTCAAAACCCCCCAAAAATACCCATATAATTGAGCTAGCAAGATGGTTCAAGAATTGGGCCGTCGTAGGACCGAGATTGATTTTTGGTGAAAATTTCAAGAATTTAGCTACTATGGTTTGGCCGGAAAAGTGTTGACGGCGTACGGCGGACAGTCCTTGTCATTAGCTAAGTAATGAGCTGAAGACTTGCCGAAAATTAGAAGAGTGAGATTTATTCGATGAAGCTCTTTGAAGTCTTTGAGTTTCAAGGCTTAGTATTTAACATAAATATTTCGTACTAATGCTGAATCGTTATAGCATTTGAACGAATGATATCTAAAAAAAATGAGTGCAGTACATAAATCAGTCAAAAATTCTCCACGCGTTTATTAATGAACCAAAATTGAATAATAATAATATAAATATCAATAATAAATATAGTAAATATATCAAGTATAATGAAAACTGACCTTGGAGGTTTGGGCGGTCCGTAAAGTGGCGCCTTCACAGGAATGCCGAGGTTGAGCGGGTTCATGGAGTTCGGAGGCGGTTCGGCCGCCAGTTGCGGCATGCTTAGCGTCCTCTGCTGTCCGCCCATGCTTTGCCCGCTTCCGGCCATGCGCGTGGCGCCGCCCCCGGGTCCGCCTCCCGACCAAGAGCCGCCGCCGTGCGATGACTTGGGCTCGACGTCGAGCAGCGGCGCCGACGGCGGGCGGGCGCTGGGATCGTGGCGCACCGCCTCCACTTCGACACCAGCTCGGACGCCGCCCCTGCTCATACGCTTTTTGCTCTCCACCTCATAATACAACACGCAAAAAATAAACAATAAATTTCAAATATCGAGAAAGTATTACAGGTTTTTTCCATGTTTACGTATAGTCAGGGAATAAACGAACTTCACCTTGCATCATATGCGGGATCGGTTTTTATTTTTGCATATTATTTAGGACCATCAGGTAGTAAATGATCCAAGATTCCGTCATCCCCCACTCATTGCTTCGTCCGCCTTTTTGAAAATAACTGTCAAAAATCGGCACTTTTTGGCCTCTAGCTCATTCACAGTTCATTTTTATGAGAATAGCGCTATTTATAAAAACGCTGAAAATGATAGTACAGTGGTTTATTATTCCTTCGTTTCAATAATACTTTCAGAAGACTTTCCATTAGTGATAGTAATTATTCTGAACATTTGTGAATCTTCCAACCAAAAAACAGATTGGTAACTATAGGGGAAAACTCCGTAGCGACTATTGAAATTTTATTCATTTTTATTTTTCTTAATTTCAAAATTAAAAACTAAATGTTTTGCCTAACGGTACAGCTGGAGAGAGTGTTAGACGACCATTCCAATGAGTACATTATAACGATTTTTATTAGGAAATTAAGAAAAATAAAAATGATTAAAATTACAATAGTTGCTACGAAGTTTTCCCTTATATGTAGTTACCATCTGTTTTTCGGTGGGAACGTTCACAAATATTCGGAATATTTAAAATGACAAATGGATAGTCTTCTTAAGTAAATCAATATTGAAGCGAAGGAATAATACACCGCTGTACAATAATTTGCAGCGTTTTTGTCTTGCAGTGAAATAAAGTTTCATTCATTCAGTCACCTACAGCTACTCACTTGATTTCGAAGGAGGCAAATTTTCAATCCGGCGCAGAATCGTTCGAACGAGAGTAGTCCGTTGGGCGGGGTGACTTTTCTAAGGCTCTCGATCACGCCTTTCGGAAGTCCTTTCGTCCCGTCGTCCTGCCATCGGTTTTCAATGTCTATAAAAAAAAATTTTTTACAACAAAAAAAGTCATTTTTAGCTTTTAATTAACATTCTTATTAAACACTGAATTAATGCTAATTTTAAATAATACAATATAACAACAATAAATAAATTAAAATAATGATTCATATGAATTGTGATAATAAATAAAATACATAAATTGATCTTGGTAAAAATCGGCTCACATAAATACCGATTTGCTTTGTTCAAGAGTCATGAAAACTCATGATATTCATATTCTTACTAATTCGGATTACTGCTCCTTCGCGACATTATAAGAGAGGCGCCGACTCCAAAAAGTGAACAATCTGGAGGCGATTCAGAAAATTTTTAGTAACAGCTAGTATACACGGATTTCTTCGGACGGAATTGCCAATTGAAATTTCCTCCTTCGAAAAGGCAACAAAAAAAAATTTACATCCCATGCCGGTTATTTCGTTAAAATATTTATCTAGCAGGGCGTCGCTCATTATCAAACCAGAATAACGTGGTCTGATCAGCGCAGGTCTTCCGGAGGGATCGGTCAGGTGTAACTCGGACAATCGTAATTGGACAACGACGATGGGATGTTCAGGTATTGAGGAGCGGACACCCATTGGACTATAATAGTAGCTCACTTTTCTATACTCTCGTCCCACTTCTGCTTCCTGGCTTCGTGGTCAGGTTCCGGACGGAAAGTGACAATACAAAATAATCCGTGAACATTGGTTTCGTTCCACGTTCAATTTTTTCCTCGCTCGTTCGCTCCAGCGGGGAAAGAAAGCCTTCAAAAGCACGCATGGAACGTTACGATAACTGACAAGGAAAATCCTAAGTGCATCGAAGTTTTTTGCCCGAACTAGCGATTTCTAGAAGGGCATTTTTTTTCTAAAACAGGATAATATTAAGTAAGAGAGACGGTTTAATAATTTTTTTGCAACGATTGCTGCTTTTAATTATTGATTTATCGTGGAGGGGAAAACCGGATTAATATTCCCTCGACCTCGATATATTTTTTTGACGCCTACAACTCGAAAAATCTACAGAAAACCTTTCCAGAACACACATTTTTGCGTCCTTTTCGCTCAAACGGTGATTATGAAAAAAAAAAATGGTACGGGCTATTATAGCCGCATTTATAACGGTCATTTTAAGCTTTAAAACACGAAATTCGGTTCACCGGTGTGGCCGAAATTAGTGGAAAACCTCCAAAAAACGTGAGCCGAACGCCCTCAAGAAGACCAATTCATTTCTGAATATTTGTCAACATTTCTACCTAACAAAAGATTGATAACTACAATGGAAAACTCCGCGCCTAGCAACAATGGTAATTTTAGTATTTTTTTTATTTTCTTAATTTTCGAATTACACGCCCAATTTTTCGCCTAACGTTGCAGCTGAAGAAGTTTTCGACGACCAACACACAACAAAAAAGGACAATAGGACAATAAATTAGGATAATTTTTATAACTTCAAAAACTAAAAAAAATTTATAGAATTAAAAATTCACAAGTTATACCTGCCTAATTGTTGGAAATCTCGTAAATTCTACACGAAAGCTGCGATACCGCGAGAACCATTGAAGCTGTCGACCCCGTTATGGTCAGCGTCCAAAAAGCTATAGAATTCGATACAACATACATTTTCTTCTGGAAAACTTAGGAAAATGCGCATTTTCTCCCCTCTCCCCAAAAATACCGTTATAATTGAGGTAGATATAGTGGTTTGGTTAAACAACTGAGCCATTGTCTAATCGAGATTTTTGGCGAATATTTCGTGAACTTTTTTTTATAGTTTCGTCACAAAAATTTTGAAGGCGAATCGGTAGAATTTTTTCGATAATATAATATGCCTTGAGACAAAAAACATTAAATTTTGAGGGGCTTAGATAATTTTTTTAAGGGCGATTACAATAGTGTAATAAAGAACAATAATAAACGAATATATGAATAAAATAAATCAATAAAGAAAACACATTAAAAAAAGCAAAAAAACCTTAAAACAAAAATAATATTAAAAAAAAATTTTTTTTTGTAATAAAACATAAAAAACATTTGTACATTGTTGGTTTGTTTGAATTAAATCACACTGGCATTAAACCGACCAAGAAGAAATGGAAAATCTTAGGACGCCCTATATAGATCTTAAATTATTGACATTTTCTTGTAGGTTTAATTTACAATAACCGATTCGGACGAAATTCAATTGTACAATTATCAATTGAAATTGAACTCGAATTGCCCACCTGTGAACTTCACGAATCCGACGGCTTTTTCGTCCAAAATGTCGAAAAGCGTTCGCAACGCGCCGACGAATTGTTTAGGAAGTCCATCCAATGTCGGCGACTGGTGAATGTTATTCTGGATAGACATCTGGAAAAAATGCAGCAATTTTATACCACCGTAATGATTCAAGACAACATTTCCAAGCCGTTTGAAATAAAAACGCCGCAAATGATTGTATACAGTGGATGATTATTCCTTCGCTCCAATATTGATTTGAGAAGACTATCCATTTAATTATTCCGAACATTTATGAACGTTCACACCGAAAAACGAATTGGTAACTATAGGGTAAAACTCGGAGCAACTATAGTAATTTTAATCATTTTTATTTTTCTTAATTTTCAAATTAAAAGCAAAATTTTTAGCATAACGGTGCAGTTGAAGAGAGGGTTTGACGACTATTTCAACGAGTATAGAACAATTTTTATAGCTCCAAGAACTCTCGAGTTCCAACTTCAAAAAACACAAAAACTAATTTTGCATGCCAAATTTCTGAAATTTCTCCCCAATTCGATACAAAAGCTGCGATAGCTCGAGAAACAATAAAGCTGGTCTCATTAGATTCAGCGTCCAAAAATCTTTTTAATTTGATGCCAAATACACATTTTTCTGAAAAACCCTCAAAAATACCCTTAAATTGAGTTAGCAAGTTGGTTCAAGAATTGGGCCGTCGTACGACCGAGAACACTCAGTTGGTCCGAATAAAAAGAATGTAGTTTCTTGAGTTCAGAGAAGTTTCTAAAATCATTTCTAGAATTTTCTCCTCTAACGCGAAATTTTTCACAAGACGTTTAAACACCAAATGTATACTCGGGTCACGTTCAGGCATGCGGTGAAGCCTAAGCAGAAATTCAACGCCCACTCACTTCACGCCCACGCGGCTTAAAATAAGCAGAACCGAATACTTTTGCCGCCGACTTGCTTTCCAGTGATTCTCGAGTCGAAAATATTTCAACATCGATCAAATCAATACAAGGAAATCAATTCCGGATAATAATCTTCCAAGAGAACTAGCCGAAGCTTGATGTTCAAAAATAAACGTCGAGAACAACACGTAATTGAAACATTAAAATCGACCGAAGATAGCGCTGACCAGGATAGGAGACAAGTAGATTTAATGGAATTATATTGGTATATCGATTTCGAGGATTAGGCCATCATCAGTAACAATCTCACAACAGAAAATTCTCCAGGGAGGACACGTCTTAGAAATATTCCTAGGTGAAAGGAGATTGACTATTGGCTAACATTGAGGTGAAAGTAAAAACGCTGCAAATGATTGTACAGTGGTTTATTATTTCCCTAAAATCTCCCTAATTCGGTACAATAGCTGCGGTAACTCGAGAACCGATAAATCTATCGACCCCGCGATGGTCTCATTTGAATCGGCGTCCAAAAATCTATAGAAATCGATACAAAATACAACACTTTTTTCTAAAAAAACCTTGGAAAATACTAATTTTCTCACCCGCAAAACCCCTCAAAAAAACCCTTAAAATTGAGCTAGCGATGTGATTCAAGATTGGGCCGTTGTGAGACCGGGATTGATTTTTGATGAAAATTTCAAAAATGTAGCTATTGTAGTTTTGCCGGAAAAGTGTTGGCGGCGTACGGCGGGCAGACAGAATTTTTTTTTAGATATTCGGATTCTACATGCCTTGAAACGTAAAACATCAAATTTTGAGGGGGGTTGTAAAATTTTTTTCTTGGGCGATTACAATGGTTTATTATAATAAACCAAAAGTCTGTCTGTCCGTCGTACGCCTTACGCCGTCAACACTTTTCCGGCCAAACCATAATAGCTAAATTCTTGAAATTTTCACCAAAAATCAATCTCGGTCCTACGACGGCCCAATTCTTGAACCACATTGCTAGCTCAATTTTAAGGGTATTTTTGGGGGGTTTTGAGGTGGAGAAAATTCATATTTTCCATGTTTTTCAGAAAAATGTGTTTTTGGTATCAATTTCTATAGATTTTTGGACGCTGAATCGAATGAGACCATCGCCGGGTCGATAGCTTTACTTGCTTTCAAGTTATCGCCGCTTTTGTATCAAATTTGGGAGATTTTCGAAAATTTGGCACGAGGGTATAGCTCGAGAGTTATCGGAGCTATAAAAATCGTTCTATACTCGTTGGAATGCTAGTCGAACATTCTTTAACTATACCGTCATGCAAATAATTTACCTTTTCATTAGGAAATTAAGAAAAATTATACGTTTTTGGGTTGTCGCTTCATATCTTCTTGATTGTGAAGGCCGTAGCTACCAATGGTGCTACAAAGCCCTGATGATGCCCGAAGGGGCGAAAGTGCTCGGCGGGCAATAAAGAAAATTGAGAACGAGTCGCCCAGTTTTTCTCCCCCGCAAACTTCAAAATCAAGAAAAATTATATTTACAAAATATTACAATAGTTGCTCCGAGTTTTACCCTATAGTTACCAATCTGTTTTTCGGTGTGAACGTTCACAAATGTTCGGAATAATTACTATCACTAATGGATAATCTTCCTCAATCATTATTGAAGCGAAGGAATAATAAACCACTGTACAATCATTTGCAGCGTTTTTTAAATATTGTTTTCATTGGACTAGGAGCAAATAATCGATAAATAAATAATAAACTTCTTACGCTAGTTTTTCAACAGCAATCGACAACGAACCTGTCTAATCAACAAAGCAGTGGCAGATTTTCTCGGCATGATAGTACTCGTAGCGTTCGCGAACGTAAAGTGCGCAAAATTTTCGAATAAGCTAAGGAATTTTCGCACGTCGATAGGTTTCTCGTGCGAAACGGACGTTCGACGTATAATATACTTAGACGTTTGACTGAGCAATATACTTAGACGTTTGACTGAGCAATATACTTAGACGCTTAATGGAGCAATATACTTAGACGCTTAGTATTCAGTGTTCCCACCGACTCACCTGTTGAGCGTTGGTTTGAAGCAAAGCAGGCGCTGGGACGCAGACGCGGCTCGGGTCAATTCTCTCACCCATCGTCTTTTATTCCATCGAATATGACGTCGAGAAAACAAATCACCACCGAAACAATACACTCGCGTTCGATTCGCGAAACTTGGACCACGAACAGTAAACAGATGGACGTTCGGCGCAACGAAGATCGACACTGCGCTTTCGGCGACCTCTCCCCACTCGCGGTGACGAAACACTAGATTTCCTAAGGTGCTCACGCCTGGACTTGGTGTCTGCAGATAGAAACTCGTCGCTCCAGGTAGCGAACGGTGTTAAGTTGACGAGGTCAATATTTCCCGATTGCCCGAGTTTTGCGCTTGCTCTTCACCAGATAAGCACGTCATTAAGCGATAGTTGAATGAAAGGGATTTTCTAGTCGTACGAAATGAGTGCGAATACAAAAACCACAATTATTGAAATTGTTGCATTGTTTGTTGGTGCTGTGTCAGCATATTGACTTTTTATTTATTGTGCTGCGTATTATTATCCCTTCGCTTCAATAATGATTTAAAAACTCGTCATTTGTGAAGGTAATTATTCCGAATATTTGTGAACTTTCCCACCTAAAAATCAATTGGTAACTGTAGGAGAGAACTGCGTTGCAACTAAGTCTTGTCATTTTAATCAATATTATTTTTCTTCATTTCCTAAGTAAAAACTGAATTTTTTGCCTTACCCTACAACTGGAGAGCGTGTTTGACGACCATTCCAAAGAGTATAGAACGATTTTTATAGCTCCAAAATCTTTCGAGTTATACCCTCGTGTCAAATTTCTGAAAATCTCCCAAATTCGGCCCAAAAGCTGTGATAACTCGAGAACCAATACAGCTATCGACCCCGCAATGGTCTCATTTGATTCAGCGTCCAAAAATCTATAGAAATTGATACCAAATACACATTTTTCTGAAAACGCCTGGAAAATATGAATTTTCTCCCCCTCAAAACCCCGCAAAAATACCCTTAAAATTGAGTTAGCATGTTGGTTCAAGAATTGGGCCGTCGTAGGACCAAGATTGATTTTTGGTGAAAATTTCAAGAATTTAGCTATTATGGTTTGGCCGGAAAAGTGTTGACGGCGTCAGGCGTACGACGGACAGACAGAATTTTGGTTTATTATTATAATAAACCATTGTAATCGCCCAAGAAAAAAAAATTTATAACCCCCTTAAAATTTGATGTTTTACGTTTCAAGGCATGTAGAATCCGAATATCCAATAAAGAAAATTCTGTCTGTCCGCCGTACGCCTTCAACACTTTTCCAGCCTAACCATAATAGCTAAATCCTTGGAATTTTCACCAAAAATCAATCTCTCATTTTTTGTCGAATTTGGGAGATTTTCAGAAATTTGACATGAGGTTAAATCTCGAGAATTGTTGGAGCTCTTTGGCATGCTTGTCGAACACTCTCCAGCTGTACAGTTAGGCAAAAAATTTAGCTTTTAATTAGGAAATCAAGCAAAATAAAATTGATTAAAATTGCAATAGTTGCTGTTACCTATCTTTTTTCGGTGGGAACGTTCGCAATTGTTCGGAATAATTACTATCACTAATGGATAATCTTCTTAAATAATTAATGAAGCGAAGGAATAATAAACCACTGTACAATCATTTGCAGCGTTTCCATTGGTATTCGGATTCTACACGCCTTGAAACGTAAAACATCAAATTTTAAGGGGATTAGACCCTTTTTTCTTGGGCGATTAAAATGGTTTATTATCGAATAATAAACCATAACAATGCTCTGCGCTCAACGAAGAGATATTTCGCTACAAAGCTTTTATTTCACCAATATTTATTCTGACATCAGCTCCTGTGCTTGGTTCAATGGTATCACTTCTCACAGCTCATCTCCAGTCATGTTGTCGGCGGTTAGGCGGTCAGGTAGGCAGAGATCTCCTCCTCGCCAAGAAACCTTCCACTTCCACCGGCCGTTCGTGCTTGCGCTTGCGGAATGTTCGCATAATCGAAGGACCGTTCTCTGCAAGCTCCAAGCGACCTTTGGTTATACAAGCTCGTCATAAATTATTATAAAATACGCCTTCTTCGGAGAGTTATTTTCGAATTTCCGGCGGCACAGGATTAACGCAAGGAATTTTGGAAAATTCAGTGAATCAATTTCAAATGGCAAGGCCTTAGTTAAATCAGAAAAAATGCTGTAAATTATTGTACAGTGGTTGATTATTCCTTGGCTTCAAAAGTGATTTAAGGAGACTATCCATTTATGATGGTAATTATTCTGAACATTATTGTGAACGTTCCCGCCGAAAAAAAAATTGGCAACAATAAGAGAAAACTCCGCAGCAACTATTTTAACTTTAGCTATTTTTATTTTTCTTAATTTCCAAATTAAAAGCAAAATTTTTAGCATAATGGTGCAGTTGAAGAAAGGGTTCGACGACTATTACAACGAGTAAAGAACGATTTTTATAGCTCCAAGAACTCTCGAGTTCCAACTACAAAAAAACAAATTTTGCATGCCAAATTTCTGAAATTTCTCCCAAATTCGACATAAAAGCTGCGATAACTCGAGAAACAATAAAGCTATCGACCTTGCGATGGTCTCATTCGATTCAGCGTCCAAAATCTATAGAAATTGACACCAAATAAGTACACATTTTTCTGAAAAACCCTTGGAAAATATGAATTTTCTCCCCCTCACAACCCCTCAAAAATCCCCTTAAAATTGAGCTATCAAGTTGGTCCAAGAATTGGGCCGTCGTACGACCGAGATTGATTTTTGGTGAAAATTTCAAGAATTCAGCTATTATGGTTTGGCCGGAAAAGTGTTGACGGCGGACGGACAGAATTTTTTTTATTGGATTTTCGGATTCTACATGCATTGAAACGTAAAACATGAAATTTCGAGGAGAGGTTAGGCAATTTTTTTTTCTTGGGCGATTATTATTGAATAATAAACCAAAATATGACGTCGTTATAAACCTGATTTTGGTACAATGCGCATCAGTGGTCTCTATTTTAATTCCAACAGTCGGGTCTTATACCTACTCTCTTCACGTTTCGCACAAATTGGAAAAAAATGATCGATTTCAGACACACACATTTCTACAAATTCTGTTTTGGAAGTAACTCGAATTCGATTCAGCGAAGAAAGTGCTCGGACTCGCGTTCGTCGACAGAGGTGTAGGACCTTCTTCAAGGCCGACGAGTCCTCCGTGTCGTGTTTCTGCTTTTGTCCACTGCAGGGGTGGCGAAATTGAATATAGCTCGGAACCGTAAGACCTCTTCAGCGAAAAGAACTCATATAGAAGCATTAAAAAATGATTGAAATTGACGGCCGATTATTATAAATTGAAATTGTGTCAATTTGACAGCTAAATCCCGACTTTTCCTAATAATCCTAATTTAATTAATATTTAATTAATTAATAATCCTGACTTTTTAGTCCAAATTTTAATTAATAATCCTCGCTTTTCCTTATTAATTAATAATTAAGTATTAAATTTATAGTAAAATAATAACTATAATGTTAAAATTATTAAAATTTAAATTTATAAATTTAAATAACAATTTAAAATTTTATAAATGATGAAAATTTAAATCTTTTAAATCTATAAAAATTTCAATAATATAAAAAAATGTATAAAACATAGGACAGAGAGATTTTTTTATTGGATTCTACATGCCATGAAACGTAAAACATCAAATTTTGAGGTGGGTTAGAAATTTTTTTCTTGGGCGATTACAATGGTTTATTATTGAATAAAAAAACCTAAATTTCGTTACTGCGTAATCAAGGAAGTACAAACACTATTTCATATATCAAGTACTGTGCATTGGATGAGTTGCCTCGAGGCATATAAAACCGTCAAGTCGGAGCTCGAAAATAGCTCGGCAACAAAGCCGTCGTGTTCTTCGGCGTCTTGGCGCGTAGGTGAAAGCTTCGATCGGATAAGAAAGGAATCGGAACAGAGGAGAGAAAATCTCCTCGGGCTGATTTTATTTGTAGCCGAGGACAACGGGCGACTCTCAATACTTTTTCAGGGCTAGGAGTAGAAAATTGGCACGTCCGACCGCATTGACCGCCTCGTCTGATTTTCACGAGAAGGAGACGATGAAAAACGCGAGAAAGTTAACTCGGCGGTCGAGTACAGTTGTTCTGAAGAGGTTCATCTGGAAGTATTGTGTCATAGCGTTATCCCAGCTAAGGTTGTGAACGAAATTCAATGGGCTGAAGGATAGTAAAATTAAAATTAAAAAAAAATATATATTTATTTACCAGTAAAATACGCGTTATATAGAACGTTATTCATGGATTAACAAGATTTCCACGGCCATGTGGTATTCTACAATCAATTTCCGACCAAAGTAGTCCAAAAATATTTTTGAAACCAGCGGTGTGCATAGATCGTTCTGTAATTGAGGTGGTATCTTTCAAAACTGAACATGTCCACTTCGGGTTGAATTTAGTTTTTTTTGCAGATTCGGGCAAGACGCTTGAGTTGTACACCTACCCGAAGTTGTTTCATTCAAAATTTGAATTTTTACCACTGTAAATCAACTTCAAAAATATGAGTGTTTCTGTCAAAATTGAACTTGCCCAACACGTGTATTTCTTGAATTCAATGCACTTTTTTTGAGCGTTTTTCACGATTTCACTAGTGCATGTTTTGTATTTTGATTTTTACAGGCCGCAAAACTCAATGTATTTGAACGTTTAAGGTCTTAAAATGTTGGGGTCGGCGATTGAGTGATGCCTGATTTTTATCAAGTGGGTCACATGCAGTACTTCCGCGTTATTTGCACATTTGCTACATTTGATTTTTATAGACCACGAAAATGAATATATTTGAACGCTGGAGGACTAAAAACGTTTCTATTATATGACAGTTGAATATCGCTTGATTTTTATTATTGGGGTCACATGCAATACCTCCTCGTAAAACGCATTTTCAGTTATTTTATTTGTATTTTTTGGGTCTCTTTGCTTTAAATATAACCAACTTTGACCTCGTTCACAAAACTTGTTTTGCATAGTTTGGATAACGCACAGTACTTCCGCATTATGCCATTTTCTAACTTTTGAGATTTTAATATACCGCAAGAGTGAATATACATTAGACTTTAAGTTTTCTATATGACAGCTGAATATTGCTTGATTTTTATTATTGGGGTCACCTGCAGTACTTCCTCGTAAAACGCATTTCCAGTTATTTTAGTAAGCGTTATTGTACTTTTAGGGTCTCTTTGCTATAAATATGACCAACTTTGACCTCGTTCACAGAACTTGTTTTGTATAGTTTGGATAACGCACAGTACTTCCGCCTTATGCCGTTTTTTTTCTATCAGAGATGGGGAAGGTGTATTCCTTAGAAATCCTCGGTCAGCTTCATCTGAACGTTTCACGCGCCTGCTCCTAGAGCGCTCTGCTCACTTTCTGAACAAGTGTCTGTGCGTCCATTTATTAGTCTATCAGAGTGAGACGTTGGGTCTCCTGGCTCGTTTTTCATAACTGCTGTTGTAAATTAACGTTTCGGCCTTCGTACGATTTTCTTGATTTTATTCTTGGTTATACCTGTGACCGATTCAAAGACGGAAGTACTGTGTGATTCACCAAAGTATTACTTTTCTACGTCTTTACCTTAATCCTATAATTTTTACTCAAAATTTAAGTAAATTGATACGCCTTGTTTTGTGTTTCTCAGCGGGACAAAGGGTATTCCAAGCACAAAAACGCTCTAAACAGAATATTATCTCTATTCTCAAGACAAAATATAAACAAGTACTTACAAAAAAAGTTGTTAAGTTATATCATTATCAGACAAAAGGTGATAACATAGTTTATATACAGATATAAATATTTCCACCAACACAATAGAACAAGTAGTTTATAAAAAAATATACCTATATTATGTATATCCAAATTTCGTTCAAAATACGAAACAATGGTGGGCGATGTCGATTTTTTTCGCTTGGAAACCTTGTGTAAAAATAAGTTCAATTACTAAACGTCGACGAAATTGCGTCAGCCTAACTTTAAAATGGTTTAAAATAGGGCTAAGGTATTCGTTTTCAGCGAGAAAAATAATTAATCGATGCTATATATTAAAGAAAAATACATTTTTTCCCAAGAGTTATTCTCAAGTGAATAAGAATTATTTACACAAGATTGTCGGAATTTGTGCCGCAAGAATGCAACTTTCTAAAAGCGAGTTTTATAATATTGTGTGATATTTTCAAGGGCAAGTATTAAATAAAGAATTCCAATTTCGGAAAGTTGGAAGAAATTGGAAAATATTTTCTCCCTTTTTCATACACGCGGTATAAATTCCTCTCGCGGCACAAAATGCGACAATTTACTAACGCGGTGCGGAAAAATATTCCGTCTCAATAGATCTCGATCGAGTCAGCGTGTCGTTGCTATATTTTTCATGATATATTTCACTGCTGACCGAACGTGTATAATACATCGTGCAGTAACGAAGGCGTTGAATACATTAAGACGTCTATTATCATATTTTGGGAATGTAAAAAAATGACTTTGGTAACATACATTTGACAATAATTATATTAGGCGGGTTTCGTTGGACTTGGCTAGTGAAAAAACGATTCCTTCACCTCTCAAAAGAATTCGCGCGCTTTTCGCTATCGAGCGAACAATTCGTACTTACGCTCGACACGTTGGTCGATTTCGTAAGAAACATTCGGTCGGGAGCTCACCAAGAGCCTCCCAAGAGCCCTGCCAGCCGCTGCTGTGATTTTATCAATAAATAAAAATAATAAAATAAAAACTGCTTTGAACTTAGTCCTAGACGGAATCGGCGAATCAAAACGTCATCCCAAACTTCGACGGGAGAGAAAAAATCGAAGGAAAAACTACATTTTCGTCCAGCTGTTTGGGGATGTTAAATGTTCAGTTGGAAAAATCAGGAAAAGTCTATAAAAATTTTTTTCTTTTTGAGCGGAAAATGTTTTTTGAGCACCTCGACCTGGCAGAAATGAATGTTGAAAAAAAAAACGGTTCCCGGATTAAGCCTCTAGGATCATAATTATCATCAATATTCCCGAAATAAAGGTAGAGCGGCATTTTTCAATTTCAGCTGAGGGAGAAAAATTAAGAGCGATCTTTTCGCAAAATAGGATCGGTTTCAGTGGAAATAAGCGCGAATGGCGACAGTGGTGTACCAACTGAAGCGGGGAAAGTTTCCCCAAATAATTTCCCTGCTAGGGGATTTTATGAGGGAAACTTTCCCTTTTTCCTGATTATTGGTTTTGGCTCCATTTTTCTAGAAAAATATAATTATTTTCAGGTCTCATCCAAGTGGTTTGTCGAGGAGGATGGTGGAGGGGTAAACGCTTATCTCACTGGAAGACCTTTGTTACGAAAATCAGCAACACAATCAGTAGTAAGGCGCTTTTCCAAAACATAGGTAACGCAAGCATTTACGAATACCACAACGGTGGGAATGTTTCCCTCATAATTTCCCTGTAAAGGGATTTTATTAGGGAAACTTTCCCAACAACAGTTGGTACACCTCTGCAGCCATGCACGCTTATTTTTCCTCATGAAGAATATATGTCAGAAACTCAATCAAACTAATCGCTAGACCTCAAGTCAAGCAATAAAAATTTCTTAGAGAGCTGATTCACATTAACGGTCCCTCACATAAAGATTGGAAAGCAAAACTCGTTTAGATCGGTCGATTAAAAATAATTCACTTTAGGATCAATCCTTGCCACATAATTATTTCATCCTCGCTAGGCCGAGAGCGTCCTGTTTACAGCAGTAGAAATTATTTTCCCTTAAAAATTCGGCCTGGTCACACTGAACTCTCACGAACGCCCTTCGTCAGAACTGGTGGACATTTCTCAATAATAAAAATCCTGCGGATGTTGGAATACGGTCCGTTTGGATTTGATGAAAGTCTGAAGGGCGTTAGATCTGAACGGATCGTGAGGGCATGCATGAACCGGGCAGGGCTCCCGGGCTGATGGCTAGTAACGGTTATGGTGGCTCTTCTGATGTCTCCAGTGGTGATCCTGGTGATGGTGGTTACCATGGTGATGGCTGCCATGGTGATGATGCTGGCGGCTTGTCTTTTTCTCCTGCGGCCTGTAAGCGTCGGTTATGACGAGTTCGCTTCCGTCCCGCTCCGTCGGCGTATCTTTACCTGCTGGCTTTACCGTCGTCTGCTGGAGATTTTCCCAAGCTTGACGGTAGTAGCGGTTAAGACCGCCTCGCGATTCTGAGCCCGACGAGTCGAACGATGCCACAGTGTTGCTATCAGGTGAACCTCTGTGGCGATAATGTTTGGCACTACGATTCCTGCGTATGAAAAAAAATTACCGTATTAGATACAAAAGAGTTTATGGATGGGAAAAACGTCAAATCAAATTTTCAATTTGCCCTTCCAAGTGCATTATTCTTCTGAAAATATTTACACCAGCTCTGAGCGCTAGAAAACTTATATTGCCAATTGTCCATTGCAACTTCACTGATCACATTTCAAAGACGTCATCTCAAGGTTCAGTTGGTTTAAAAAAAAATCACACCAAAGCTTAGCTATTTATTAGTTTTAAAAGTAGTTGAAGATGGCTAAAATGCAAATAGCACAGGACCAAAAACTCGGACAGAGTAAATGGCCTATTTATCGACAACAGAGTTTTCATATCGAAATTGGAATCGGATCGTTTTTATTGGTTTGTAATAAAGTACGTTACGTTAAATTATACATTTATTAATTCTTGTCCTAACCGTCCAAACTGCGTAAGTCAATTTTCTTAATCTCATTGTATTGTGAATTTCAGAGTTTAAAAATTGTATTGTATTGTTAACTTCCAAGTTTGAAATTTGTGAATTTCCTTTATCACTCTCCTAATTCGCATTTATAGGACAAAAAACCGATTGAATTTTATCGCTTACATGTTCATGTAACGAATGGTGATCAGAAATTCCAGATTTGATAACCTAATTAATTTTTTTCAAGAGGATATCAGAAGAAGAGCTCTAAAGGTGATGATAAATGGTACAATCTACCCTACTTGATAATAGAGAAAATTTAAAAATTAGTTTATTATTCAGTAGGTAATAAACTATTATTAGTAATCGCACACGAGAAATATTCTAACCCCTTCAAAAATCCATCGATGCCAAAAAAATCTCCAAATTTTGAGTTATAACACTATTCTCGTAATGATGCGTTTCTGTCTCCACTTCAAGCCGAAGAGCCATGTTTGAATATTCATCCAACTGTACTTGATAACTGACGACACCTTTGAAACGTTGCCGGGTTTAGTCCTCCAATCCGAGAAGCAGTCCTCGAGAATATTTTATTCTCTATTTTCTGTATTCTCTATTTTATTCTTCTACTTATTGAGCGACCATTCGCGAGCACTTGGAAAGGGCTTGCAAGCGAAATAGAGCAAACGGTGAATATGAGCCCTGCAAATGGCCAGATTTGACGTAGCGATGCGAAATATTGATCGGCGTAATATTCTAAAGGTTTTCAATCATGACCACTATTGTATTCCTATCATCGTTGAAAAAAAAAGGCTTTTGAAGACGACTTTGTGGCTCAACAAATATAGACATGAATAGCAAATTATAGGATAAAGATAAAAATAAAAAAAAATGGGCAACATGAAAAAAATTTTCAGAAAAATCTGAAACCAAATAAATTGTTCAGCAACTGTGAAACCATCGAGTGAATTATGAAATGCTATTTTTTTTTTTTTTTTAAATTAAACTTAACGATAAATATGAAACATGAAAGAGAAGAAATTAATGTATTATAATTTGAGGTGAATAGAAAACAAGAATTTATGCAGAGTCACCTGTAAATTTCATGCAATTGGTGTGTGCAACAATCCGTAAGTGTTGTGCGGGTACAGCCGTGCAGAAGAAATTCAGTACTAAGCTCGTGCGACACTTAGAAAAAAGAGATGGCAAAGAGGAATCGTGGGGACTGAGGAGGGAATCGAGGATGGGAAAGGTATGACACTGACACCTCCAAACATGTTCATCGTGAGTAAATTGACTCGTTCATTCGTAGAACACAATCGAAATAGAATTTTGTGCTTTTTCCGCCAGCGAGCGCAGTGTATTTTGCGATCGGCTCGTCCGGCTGTTTTTGGATATCGGTAACTAAACACGCAGAGATAGGAGTGAAAAATAGTAAAGAAAGTATCGTCGATAGCTAAAGTTTCGTATCTTGTAAGTTTCATCGGTTATTGGATCAAGTCAAATCTGAGGAATTTTGACAGCGATGAGTTTTATAATGAATCAGAACGCTATACGGAAAATGAAAACTGCTCTAGAGATGGTAATCAGACTGGTTAAACAGTTATGGGGCCACCCAGTGGCTACCATTCGGGTTGGTACATCGACATCGATGTCGGAAAAACATCGATATATCGGATTAAAAACATCGATGTATCGGATTAAAAACATCGATGCATCGGATTAAAAACATCGATGTATCGGATTAAAAACATCGATGTCTATAGGTACTTCGATGTGTTTTTTTTTACATCAACGAAGCAATCCAGATTTTTTTTTAATAGAGGCTTTGTTTTTTTTCTTGTGTTTAAAACATTCGAGGGATTATTAAAACAATCCATAAGAAAATTGTGCGATTTTTTTTCTAAGTGGGTACCGGCTTTGGCAACACTGTTTTCGGTTTCACTTTTTGAGTCAAATGAATGAGGAGCGGCGAAGAAATGTTCGGAGCGGGGTGAAGCGTAGTCTGGGGGGGTTATTTTGATGTGCCGCTCAAGAATTCAATACTAATTAGATTTCGATTATTTTATCATTTGCTTTTTTTTACTGTCACAATGAGTCGTCCAAGGAGGAAATTCTCGAATTTATGGAAAACATCCAAGCCGAGGTCGGGTCACTGGATGGGGGTCAGCTCTTGGTAGTTGTCCAATAGTGGTGTTTTTCAAGGGGTCGCCCATATACGAGGGAGTTTCTCTCTTAACTCTAGGCACCTAACATAATACGAGGGACTGTCCTTCATGGGCTGGTCTCCGGCTGGTGTAGGTGGAAAGTTCTCTGGCTACCACCACCCTTCCCCTCAAAGAGGAGGTGTTGGTTCGGTTAGAGCTGAAGCACACTGGAAGGCATACAACGCCCTGACAACCTAGTCTTGGGATAGGTTTAAAACGAAATGTCTAGTTGGTAAGTCGACGGGTTGTGTATGCTGCCAGGTAAGAGTTCCACCAAAGGCACTGCGTACCAGAGGGAGCAATGGTGAATGGGCTCGCTGTGCATTAGCCATAGTTTCTAACTAAAACCGTATCCACCATGTTCTTGGCCAAAGGCCGCAGAAGCCGTAGCATGTGGAACCATCTTCTCTACTCCAGGTCAGCGACTATCCTGATCTTTGAAGGTTGGGTGCCTGCGACCATGCTCCCAAACAGGTCCAATGCCAAATGATACCAAGGGCATTGAGGCCCCAGGATACATATGTAGCATCTCTTGGGGCAAAGCATCGACGGCCTGGCCATGGATTGTGGTCGGATTGCGGTAGTTTTGGTTGCTACACCCCAGCTGGACGTCTAAGGCCACGAAGTGGCGGGGAAGGAAACCCTGGTTTCCAGTGTGTGAGTTAGGTTTCTTTTCAATAACTCGAGAACTGGCCTGCTCGGATCGGTAGAGCAAGCTGAAACACGCAATGCACGCTTCGACGAACGGGTTTCTTCGGAAGTACCCCCAGAAATGGTGGTGGATGGGGGAGGTTAAAAACATTGGATCAGGATTTCCTTAGCCATGTTGCATGGAGGGAAATTCCCAAAGCTCATTTTGAGTAAGTATGTGAAATGAACCATGAGCAATCTCAGATCCATTAATGCCACTCAAAAGACAACAGGCCGAGAGAATCGTAGGAATGTTCTACCTAAAGTATGCATACAATACGCAATATTTCATTGACAGCAGCCTCAACTCGCCGAGCAGTTAATTTTCGAAAAATCTCGACTCGCCTACAAAATGAGAAACTTTAGCTGCCGACCAGAAGGCGAAGAGAATGGACGGAAGAAAATTAGAGAGATAGTGGAAAAAATATAAATAAATAAAGGAACATTTACCTTATAATTACTTTGTACTATTCGGTCTTTTGGTTTCATTTTTCGATTTTTATTTCTCGTTTTGTAAACACGCCCTAACACGTTGGAGAGTTCAAGTGTCATACGGGATTAGAGAAATAGCCGGCTCGGGAGTGGTAGGCGCGGGCAAACTGTCTCCGTCCGACTTGCTGGTCGGGGAACGGCATTGCCAGAAGAGTGTACCAACGGCTGGGCATGGTCCGAGAAGGGGGCAATTTCGCCCTCCTTCCGCTGCAAAAACACAACACATCGTCCTCCGTAGGTTTTCGTTCCGATTCACCAGACCATAGAGAACATGGGTTGGAATTCTTATTTAAAAAAAAAAAAAACTATTGAGGCGGGGGTTCGAAAAGGAAAACCGAATCGTTTAAAATATATTCGTAAAGCTCAGTACGTCATAGAGCCCCCTCAAAAATACCCTTCAAATCGAGGTAGCGATATCGCTGAAGAATTGAGCCATTGTCAGACTAAGATTGATTTTCGGTGAAAATTTCAAGAATTTATCTTTTATAGTTTCGTCAGAAATGGACAGATTTTTTTTTTAATTGGATATTAGGATTCTACATGTCTTGAAACGTAAAACATCAAATTTTGAGGGGTTCAGAAAAAAAAACTCTTGGGCGATTACAATGGTTTATTATTGATAATAAACCAAAATGTATAAAATGCATTTAAAAAAAAATACATAAAAAATAAAAAATTATATAAAATATATTTAAAAAAATATTTTTCAGTCAATTTGTAAAGAGAAAAAATTAAAAACTTTTTTCCAGTCAATTAAAAAAAAAAAAAAAAAAAAAAAAACTTTTTTTTAACCCTTCTAACTTGACTCTAGAATAAGATTTAATGTCGACTTAAAGTGACCCGAAGATAGATGACGATCCTAGTCAAGCTACTAACTCAGATGACCGTTCCAATTTAATAACTAGAGGAATTATGTCCCCTGAAGAGTCCTTGAGAGGCGAAAGCGCTCGAGAAGAAAATATGAAATTGCAAGAGAAGGGGTCGCACTTAATCTCTACTTCTCACGTACAGACCGATCCTACTTGTAGATAGCTGGTTCGTAAAATGAATAATCTTTACAACCCTCATGCATTAGACGCCGAAAAGCGAAGCTAATTCAACCGAAGAATTTGATTCGAATTGCGAGCAAAAGTCTCGTCCGATTACAACGATCTTCATGCAACATCCGAATAAGTTGGCACCCGTCAGAAACTTGTGAAGGCTCTTGACAGCAAAGAACCGGGAATGTTCCTATCTTCCGGCGACCAAAGAATACTAGGTCGAATAAGAGCCAGAGAATAGGCCTAGAAACGTAATGTCTGAATAGAAATCGGGGGAAAATTCGTGTGTACGATAGGGAGCATTGAAAAGTTAGCAGAAAAGTCGACAATATCGGTCAGCTAAAAGTAGCAGTATAATCGTACTATAAGCACTAGGAATGAGAAAATGATACGTGTTAATCGAAGTGAGATTTTACGTCGAGAATATTCTTAATGTCGAGAGAGTAAATTGTATTACGTTCGTAAGAAACGACAGAAACAATTAGTTACAGGCGAACCGCAAGCCAAAAATATTTGTTAGACGTACAGAATTTGAAAATCCAAAACGCATAAGTACCAAAGATCATAAGAGGGGAGTATAGTTGAATACGATTAGAATGACAAACACAGAGAGAAGGAAAACACAGATATGAAAGCGAATAAGAGCAAGCCCGAATTTTTGTTTACCTTTTGACGAGTATGACGATCGTTGTGACGACAGCAGCTAGGAACACGAACCCTCCGAAGATACCGAGAGCGATTATGGCACCTGAAATTAAAAAATAACTCGTGTGATATACAAAAAACCAGAATTTCATAGTATGGGAACGCCAAGTAATGAATGTTGGGTAATACTCACATTCTCCTGGTTCTTTCCCTTTCTTATTCCCTCTCCCTATTTTTTTCTCTCATTTATACTCATATATCAATGGCTACAGGACAACATGTGATATGAAAAAAATGGGTTTTGAGGTTACGGATGATTTTTATTCAGAATTTCAAGCCGAATCTTGTGGTGGCCTCAGTTTTTTTGTAGGTAGTGCTGGGAATGAATTATTCCTGCTTAAACAACATGACATGTTGTTCAACACATTGTGTTGGTATAACACATGTGTTATACCATTCTTGTCGGCAACAAGTGTTATCAACAGTGTTGCCAGGTCTCCCCATTTTGTGGGAAAGCTCCCTCAAAACGTAAACACAATTACTCTTTTCTATTTTCCCCAAATCCTCCCTCGCTCTCATTCTTCGCTCCCCTTTTATCTACTTCTTTTCTATAAAATTTAAAATTCTAGTAATTTATTTATTTATCTGTATTACTTCTTTATTAGTCCTGTATTTTTATCGGCTATTAATTTTTATTTTTTTCATTATTGCATCATGAAAAAATGTTTTAATTTACGCCAAAAAATTCCCATTGTCAGCTGCAAATTAAAAATGGTTTACTAATGAAGCTGAGGAGAGATTACGCAACAATTTGTCAGGCTCCTCATTTTCGCTCCAAATATCGAACAATGCACAAAACTTTTACAATCCTTAGAAATTTTTCTAAGCAATGCAAAATATTGAACCCTGCAATATTGATGAGCTGAGTCAATTTTGATGTCGCTGGAATCACGTTTCACTTGAGCTAAAAATCCCCAAAGCTCCCTTCTTTTCGTTTGAAAAAGTACCCCTTTTCCCCCTTTTTCTAGTCGAGGGTTCCCTCAAACTGCCGGTTGGGACCTGGCAACTCTGGTTATCAAGGTGTTTTCCTGAATTTAGCTACTATCTAGATTCCAAAGCATGTAACGTCACAGGTTGCCCCACTTCTGCACTCTTCATAACACTGATTGCCCCATTATTTTTAAAACTTTTTTTCTCTCTCCTGAAAACCAGCCAAATTTTTCCCTCAACACAATTCCCCAATTTTCTCAAGCCCCAGTTGAAATGATTTTCCAAAAATCCCTTTCCGCTGTCTAAGAAAAAGCCGACCTTATCAAAAACTGATCTTACCAAGGTTAAGTTTAGCTCCCAGCGTTGTCCTTTCCTCGTGAAGCGTATGCGTCGGGACGTCGATTCCGTTGCGCGCTAAATCATTGCGCACGTGAACCGTCTCGGCGACGTCAGAATCTCGCGGAGGAACATGGCCGGCCAAAACGATCTGGGGAATGTGCTTCGTTTCGCTTAGCCGGTTGTCTTCCACGTCGATCGTGTCCGGACTCAGCGGTTTCGGCGTCTGCGGTCGGGTCGTGAAAGGTCGAGGTTTTTCCCGGTTCGGAGGCCTGGCTGTCGGCAAGAGACTGGGAGGCCTGTTGGGCAGCAGACTCGGCGGAAGAAGACCCGGACTCGGTCGTTGCTGATCATCTTCTGCAGGTCAAAAGAAAAGTAAATTTTGTCAGATACATGAAAATATTTTCATCAAGAGCGATTGTTTTTACCCGCTGTACAGAAAATAACCACCTAATATCGGATATACTTACTTTCATTAAAAACCCTTTCCAATCCACGTTTTATAAGTCGAACATTTTCCGTCACTATTTAGCGATGTGTTGATCAGTGTGATTTTATTTAATAAAGTTCAATAAGCATGAAAAAGGTTTATTATTCTTTAACTTCAATAGTCCTTCAAGCCCGTTAAAGCTACTCGTATACTGAATACATTAATGTCGAAAAAGTTCAATAAAAATATTTTTTCGATTTTTTAAAAATATGGAGACCTTACTTTTGGGACAAGCCTCGTACTATATTATACACCACATTCGGTTTTCGCTAGTTGGCCATAAACATGCCGAGACAGACGCTCCTACAAATGGCGAAAATAAAACTAATTAGGGACCTCACCTCGGCAGACTGGTGGCGCTTTGTCGTATTTCCCGCTGTCGGTGCAAACTATCTGTTTGGGCCCGACTAGCTTGTATTTCTTCGAGACACACGAATATTCGACGACAGTGCCTGCAATCGTCACATTGTTGGACAGGAACATGTCACCGTTGGCTACGACAGGAGGTTCGTCGCATAGAATCGCTGAAACGCAAGAAAATGAAAAATATTATTATTTGATCAGGGGTTGAACAGGCGTGTGAAGAAATTGATGAGTGGATGAAAAATTTACGAGGTGAAAATCTATTTCAGTAAAGTTCAAAATCTGTTTCCAGTAAAGGCCTTTAATGACCGGACGATAACATTGTTGAAAACATTGTTATTAGCATTTTTCAGTAACTTTCCTTTCACACCGAACGCAACATTGTTGGCAACAATGTTATCAACATCGGGCAAGGAATTGTTAATAACATTGTTACGGCACTTGAAAAATGCTGATAACAATTCCTCCCCCGAAATGTTACTGGAAACATTGTTGGCAACATTTTCTGTAACATTGTTATTTTTTCCGTCAACATTGTTAGTAACATTGTTGGCAACACCAAGTTTTGTTATCGAGCCATGAGCGATAACAAACCGGCATTTGTGACTAACATTGTGGGTAACATTGTTAGAGAACTAGACCCAAATAAACAAACGGAAGAATTGTTTGCAACAAAAAAGTTGACGACATTGTTGCCAACAATGTTGGTAACATATTTTCTAGATCATCTCATTTTGTTACAAACATTATTGTTATCAACATGTTATGTTAATAACAATTGTTTTCACTAACATTTGGTCTGTAAGCACGTTTATGTAACCCAGAAGTAATCGATATAGTCATAACTTACGTTGGCATCTCGGAGGAGGACCGTCCCAACGTTCGTCGAGATCGCAAATAAGCTGAGCACGGCCGACCATTTTGTATCCTTCGTGACAGCCGTAGAGAACTTGGCTGAGGTAGCCAACTGTGCCGTTCAACAGTTGATAGTCGCCGTTGGCAATGTCAGCTGGGAAACCGCATTGGATACCTGTGAAACGATGGTTAAATAATAGCAACTATGTTTTTTCTTTTGGGTGTCGCTCTTTTTCTGATTTTGTCAGGATGAGGAGGAGATAGAGAGTGCGACTTTTTCTCCATATTTTTATTCCTCGGCCAAGATCTTTCGCCTATTTGAGCATCTTCAGGGCTGCATAGGTCCATCTGGCCGAGGAATAAAAATATGGAGAAAAATGGCCTGAATTCTGCTATTTGGTGTCAGCCGAAGACGGAATGACGAATTTTTCATGAAAATTGTGAGTTTCCGCGGAGAAAATCGCTAAGGAATATCAGCAGTTCCGTCTTCAGCTGACACCAAATAGCAGAATTCAGGCCATTAGGAACGAAAACATAAAATAGGCGTCTTCCCCATTCAACTTTTTAATTTTTTCCTAGTATAATACTCACGTTTGCAAACAGGTGGGAATTCGTTGTAGAAACCAGTGGGTAAACATTGTCGAGTATTCGGCCCAACGAGAAGATGACCGTCGTCGCAGTTGTACTCGATCGTCGCTCCGACGTTGAAATTGTCAGCTAGCATTGTCGAATTCGGAGGCTGCTCTGGACGACCGCAAGCTTTCGGTTCTGAAAACATCCGAGAATTTTTGAAAAATCGCTCGTCATACGCTCATATCTCTCTTCAATAAGCTTGCCGTACGATAGGAAAACCTTGGTAAAGTAACTGGTTTACCATTTCCAACCGAATTACGTTCTTCTAGCATTGTTGACTTCATAATCCGGAAATGTTGTACCCAATAGGCGAAAACGCTCAAAGGACAAGAAATTGACTCACTCCTAGGACTGAGCAAACTGAAAGTGCTCAATCCTAGGAATTATCATTCTTGAAATGCAAGAGAGCGACCCCTCAGTTTCACATCAAATTGAGGTGGCACCCTTACTCGGTATCGCTTTCGATTCATTTTTGGTTAATTATTCATAATAAACTATTGTAATCCCCGGTTTATTATTCCTTCGCTTCAATATTGATTTAAGAATATTATCCATTAGTGGTAGTAATTATTCCGAACGTTAGCGAACGTTCCCGCCGAAAAACAGATTGAAAACTATAGGGGAAAACTCCGTAGCAACTAAGGTAATTTTAGTAATTTTTAATTTTGTCCGTGGATTGTGAGGGGAGAGAAACCAGGTGACTCAATGTCCAATTGTTTTTTTTTCTGGCCGAGTACTTTCGCTCGTTCGGGCATCATCAGGGCGCCCTATGCCTATGCGACCCCGCGACCCCCGTCGCCTTGAGGATGCCCGAATGGGCGAAAGTACTCGTCCAGCTAATAAAGAATTGGAGAATGAGTCGCCTGGTTTTTCTCCACCTCACAACCCCCGGTACTCTCATTAGTCGGCTTCGATCTTTGGGATCCTGGCTGGAGGAAAGCAGCTTCTCAGGCTGGAATTCGTTTGGTATTTGGAAAAATTATTTCCCACTAGGTACTGAGGGTTCAATAAGCTTTGATTTTCGCTCCAAAGCTCTATTTAACGTCCATTTCCCTATTTGGAAATGCACTAGCCAACCAACATGTACGCCAGTCTTAATTTTCAGGTTATTTCGCAACATTTTTGAGAGTTTGATAAGGACGTTTACGCATCTGAGCACTATTGCGGCAATGGGCATTATCTACTGGACTTTTTTTCGGCCACTGGACGTTCTCAACATGATCAATCCCCGAAACTGGCTTGCCACTCCAATTTTTTCCATCAATTCGATGACTGAACTACCCAGACTGAGTATTTTCATTTGGTCAGTCCTAGGAATGAGAAATTTTTTCGGCCAACGGCTGTTTTTGGCTTTCGGGTACAACAAATATATAACTTACGGTGCTGGCAGATATAATTGATCTTGGCGTTGCAGTTGGTGTCCGACCAGAGCCAGCCTTTCGAGCCGTCGTAGCGAGCGCAATCCTCATCACCTCCGGGCAAATTCCAAAAAGAGACAGTCACATCTTCGCCATTGATCCATTTCCAGTTATTCCTGTCCGTGTGGTCACGCACAGCTCCCATCCAATATTGGCTGCTGGTGTCAGTTCTGCACAGAATTCAGTCAACGGTTCCATCAAGAATCGTAGTTTTAATGAATATAAACGAACAAACCGGAGTCAAATTTATCACTGCTAATAAATCGACGGTATTTTTCAGAATTGTGCAACCTAAGTTGAATATGTATAAGAAGATCCAATTCGATGGACCAGCTATTGTCTGGTGCTACAGTAGACGGTCTGCAGGAAGTAATAAAGTGCAATTTCCGTTTGATGCCGTTTATTCGCCTATGCATTTCAAGCCAAAACCTGGCTCTTCATCAGGGTGCGTATGGTTATGGGCCTGTCAAATAGGAGTTGTTTTGACGTGCCGTGGGGATGCCCACCCTACCCCATAGTTTGGCAGTGTTGTTTTTTCATAGCCCCATTGTGGGCGCTGCAACTGACCACGTTCGGCAGCTGTTGATTGACCCAGTCGAAGACGAGGGACAGAGCAAACTACCAAACCAATGAACTGAAGTGCTCCTTTAGTTCCAACCGAGACCACAAGCGCTAGGAGAGCGAATCATGGAGAAAAATGAGAACAGGAAAGCTCTCTAAGTGGAAATAGGTGGAGTAATTTCAGGTGTTCATTCGGTTTTGATTGACTGTTTGGATTTTTACGCTAGAGTAATAGAACGGTGATTTAAACGGAGTTGTTTTCTTGGGATTTCCCTATCCCTCCTATCTACAGATCTTTGAGCTACTGCAATGAGATATAAAGTGAACCTGTGGCGTCTCCAGAGCTCCCAACTGATGAAACCTTGAAGAGCGGGGTTACTCTCGTCGACCAAAGTACCACCTCGGCTTCGGCAAAACGAAAGAGCGTCTCTCAAATTGAGCGGCTGCCGGTTGTAGAAGATATAACATTTTCCATTGTAAGTTGCCGTGCTACCTGGCGGCTGATCTCTGAACTGCGGACAACGCTCGATGGGCAAAGCCTGTAAAGTGAAGAGAAAAACGACAAAGATATTTACTGGGAAGGCAAATTGTCCATAAAAGAAATAAAGATTAAAAAGCATGAGCTAGGTTTTGCATTATTTAAAGCAACTACACTAAAAATGATTCATAAATAATCATGGCATTCTTACTTGGTCCGTGTACACGAATGCTTCGCAAATCGACAGTTGATTCGCATTAGATGACGATTCAAGATGGATGCTCACGAAAGCGCCAGGCATAGGAGGATTGCAAGGCAAGAACAGCGGTTTACCTGGGGAACAATTATAAATTAGCGCAGCCAACCTAAATTATATTATTTGATATAATAAAATCAAGACTAGATTAAAGATCATGAGGTTTCTAGCTGATTTCGACCCAAGTCCAATATTTTACATAGAGGAATGAACGATCGATTTATTCTTCTGCACAGTTAAGGGCATTACAGCCCTCTCTTACAACTATACAGAATGGAAAATAAATAAATAAATAAAATGAATGAAGGGTGAAATTGACACGAGGAGGAAAATGACAAGCAGAGCACAGTTTTCCAGACAACTGGTCTACTTAGACAAGGATTAACTTCTCCTCCAATTCGGACAATAGTTTAATCGTGATTTAGGTACTATGTCCCATCCATGGCAAATAACATGTAAAGAAATCTGTTGAAGCAATCAGCTCAGAGGACTTCAGTGAATAGCTGTTTCTACAATTGCTTTATGGGCGGACATCCGCAGGAAAATTATCTGAAATCATGGCTACTCTCGTTAATTTCTAACTTCAGTTTATTTTCGTATTCGTGCTTTCAATGGAGTCAGTCATTTCAAATATTTAACCAAGTTCATACAGCCGAGCTCCTAAGCCAAAAAATCAGTCTAAAACATTGCGAAATCGGGAGACGATGTTCAAACTCGATAAACTCTTCGCGATAGACTCTTCTGGAAGAAAGACGAGTTACACTGGAGGCATCAGATCGACGAAAGATTTTCAAAATAATAAAATCGAGTGGCTCACCTTCTTCCAAATAGCCGGTGAATCGATTGCAGATAGGATTCGTTGCCAAATCGGGCCTGTTATTGCCGACGCGGACGACCACGGTCGCTGGTTTGTTCTTTCCTGGAAGAAAATGAGCAATGAAATGTCTACGTTGTCTTATACGAAATTCGTCATCAACTATCGCGATTTTTCGCTATTTTTGAGACTGTAGTACCTAGTAAATAATATATAATAAATTGTTAAATAAATATTTATATTACTAATAACAAATTTTTCAAGTTCGTGTGCCATATCAAAGACATAAAAATGTCAAAATGGTACCTTCACTTTATAAACCTAATCATTATCTCGTTTTCTGTAAATTAAATAAAAATTTTGCTTTTTTCAGACAATACACGCGTACTTTCTGTACTGTGCCTTCTTCATATTTAATAAAATTTATTCGATCTGAAGACAGACATTTTATTGGACTTTATTACGACCTCAATGGCGCTAAAACGCTGTAAGTTACAGTGTAAAAGCATGTAAGTACTATAAATCTCTCTCTCTCTCTCTCTCATGTGAAGGAAGAGAGGACCTTATGGTCCTATTTTTTGTCACAGTTTTATTTTTGTTCAATAAAGAATCGTCAATCAATCAATCATCTATCCAGTTCATCATGTAATGTCTATGTGCTCAAGCGGTTTTAAATTATATCCGTCATCATCAAGTAAATTATTATTATTTCTATGCCGGCACCCGACATAACAGACCTCGATTCTCTCACTTGTGTTTCATAATTTCGAAAATAATGCGAAGTAATGTCATCAAACATGAAATACCAAAAGGCAACAGGTCAGGACGAGTCCTGCCGCGGACAAAAAATCTTGCAATAACGGGCGATGGAAATATTATTTTGATTGCATTTTCTTTCGAGTCACAAACCAGCGGCGTTTTTTCTCGCTATCTAGCCATTAGAGGCCAATTGCGGTATCTCAGTTTTTCCCGAATTCAGCACGGTTCATCTTGCAACTCACAGTCATTGTCGCTTGAGTAAAACATTTGACGTTTTCCAGTGGAAAATTGCGTCTCGACCTTTAACTTAATGGGACAGCTGGTGACACAAAAGGCGACACAACTTTATCACAAGCCATCAACTTCGTCACGACACTTTCTTCAATTTAGGTAAAGCAATGATGAAATAGTAGGAGGCATTCATATCACAAGACTCCCAAAGTTATTCGAAAAAGTCTCATAATCCCTATCGAATAAGTGTAAGGCAATTTTAATAGGATCAAACAGGAAAATTTCCCAACTAGGCTCATTGGAGGCGTTTGATTGTAATTTGTTCAACGACCAGGTGATCCCGTTTGAGCAAAATGTCAAGAGTTTAGGTGTAATTTAGGCTGAGCTGGGACTACCAGGTGTCCAAAATATCGGGAAGCGTTTATGAGGGGCTGTACAGGTTGGAAAAGTTCGCAACAGGGTTTCTCCAGAACGTTCGAGCTAGACTACCTAGTTCAGTCTCTTCATCTGCCAATGCTAGATTACGCAAAACTAAGTTTTTGTGATATCGCAAACCGATGTTCATATTTTTGAATTATTAAAATTTGGATCTCCTGATTAGCAAAGCAGCTGACATATCGGGCAGAGGTGCTAGATAGAGCAACTAGGAACGACTGCTTGAGTTGCAGCTGCATAACCAATTTTTATGGTAATTCGTTTATTAGCCAGGGGATAAAATTTTATTATCAGAACCTTGATTTGTTTGATTTAAATATGACTATGCCTAAATAGTTACCATTTCAAAAAAATTTGTTGAAAAAAACTTGACAAAATAATTGAAAAGTAGACGAAAAAAAATTGAAAAAATTTGTTTAAAAAAAAATTGAAAATTAAAGTTAAATAAATCGTATTTACCACAGCAGGGTTTGCCGAAATCGAGCCGAACAAGTTGGACCATGTAGGGCTCGAGAAGATTGACGTACCACCATGGCACTCTTTCCGGCCTTGTTAAAGTGCAAGTGTCGCCGTTGAAGAACGAGCTCGTGCTTCCGTCGATTGCTTTTTGCGGCACTCCGCCAGCTTCGGAACTGATTTGCATGGGAGCTTTTCCAGCGGCCACATTGAGCACTGTAACAGAGAGAGGCAACATTACAGTTGACAAGTGCGATTTTAAGTATTGTTGTCAATAAATTATAAAAATCAGAGCTCATGTGTAACAAAATACCCTTAAAATTGAGATGGTTATTTGGTTCAAGAACTGACGAGCCGTTGTCAGACGGACATTGATAATTTGGTGGAAGTTTTAATAATGTATTTTAATATAACAATTTAATAACAATTAATTCAATAACAATTTTAATCTATTTTATATATAACAATTTATTTATTTTGTATAATTTATTACTTCCATGTTTACGTAGTAAATGGAAGTATTGAGATCGTCCGAAAAGTCGAATTCGGAACCGAGGTCCTGATGGAAGAAATTTTCATAGTAGTATACTCAGAAACACTTTCTGAACAAGTGTCTGTGTGTCTGTGTGTCTGTGTGTCTGTGTGTCTGTGTGTCTGTGTGTCTGTGTGTCTGTGTGTCTGTGTGTCCGTCTGTCTGTGGTCACAAACTGACATAAATCGCCATATCTCCCTGAAAAATGGATGAAACCCTATGAAATTTTGAGGGAATGTTTTCCCAGTGATTGTGCAAAATTAGGTTATTCCGGATTTTGAATTACACACAGTACTTCCGAGATATAAGCGTTCAAAGTTTTTTCTGTTTCGATTTTTACAGGCTATGAGAGTCAATATTTTTCTACGTTTGAGGGCTTGAAATGTCGGTTATGGCAAGCAGAAAACGCTAGATTTTTTGTATAGTGGGTCACATACAATGCCTCCACGTTATGAGCGTTTTTCACGATTTCACTAGTGCATGTTTTGTATTTTGATTTTTACAGGCCGCAAAACTCAATGTATTTGAACGTTCAAGGTCTTAAAATGATGGGGTCGGCGATTGAATGATGCCTGATTTTTATCAAATGGGTCACATGCAGTACTTCCGCGTTATTTGCACATTTGCTACATTTTGATTTTTATAGACCACAAAAATGAATATATTTGAACGCTGGAGGACTTAAAATTTTTCTATATGACAGTTGAATACCGCTTGATTTTTGTTATTGGGGTCACATGCAGTACCTCCTCGTAAAACCCATTTTCAGTTACTTTATTTGTATTTATTGGGTCTCTTTGCTTTAAATGTGACCAACTTTGACCTCGTTCACAAAACTTGTTTTGCATAGTTTGGATAACACACAGTACTTCCGCAATATGCCATTTTTTAACTTTTGAGATTTTAATAGACCGCAAAAGTGAACATACATTATACTTTAAATTTTCTATATGACAGCTGAATATTGCTTGATTTTTATTATCGGGGTCACCTGCAGTACCTCCTCGTAAAACGAATTTTCAGTTATTTTATTAAGCGTTATTGTACTTTTAGGGTCTCTTTGCTATAAATATTACCAACTTTGAACTCGTTCACAAAACTTGTTTTGTATAGTTTGGGTAACACACAGTACTTCCTCTTCATGACATTTTTCGGCTTTTGGGACTAATATAAACCGAAAGAGCGAATACCTTAGACCTCAAGTTTTTTATATGATAGCCGAATATCGCTTGATTTTTATTATCAGGGTCACATGCAGTATTTCCTCGTAAAACGATTTTCAGTTATTTTATTAAGCGTTATTGTACTTTTGGGGTCTCTTTGCTTTAAATATGACCAACTTTGACCTCGTTCACAAAACTTGTTTTGCATGGTTTGGGTAACACACAGTACTTCCGCTTCATGCCGTTTATTAACTTTTGAGAGTAAGTATAAACCGCAAGAGTGAATATACTTTAGACTTTAAATTTTTCTACATGACAGCTGAATATATTGCTTGATTTTTATTATCAGCGTCACATGCAGTAGGTACTTCCTGGTAAAACGTATTTTCTGTTATTGGACTTTTTGGGGCTGTTTGCTCTATATTTGAACAGCTCTGACCACGTTCACAGAACTTGTTTTGTATAGTTTGGATAACACACAGTACTTCCGCCGCATGCCGTTCTTTTGCTTAAGAGATGTTTATAGACCGGAAGAGTGAATATATATGAAGGCTGGGAGACTTTAAATTTTTGTATATGAAAGCTGCATATTGCTTGAGTTTTAATTTCCGGGTCACATGCAGTACTTCCTCGTAAAACGCATTTTCAGTTATTTTATTCAAGCCTTATAGTACTTTTGGGTCTCTTTGCTCTATATACGACCAACTTTGACCAAGTTCACAAAACTTGTTTTGTATAGTTGGGATAACACACAGTACTTCCGCCTTATGCCGTTTTTTTGCTTTAGAGATTTTCGTAGGCTGCAAGAGTGAATATACTTTAGACTTTAAATTTTTCTTTACGACAGTTGAATATTGCTTGATTTTTATTATCGGGGTCACATGCAGCTGCATTACTTCCTCGTAAAACGCATTTTCAGTTATTTTATTCTAGCGCTTTTGTAACTTTCGCGCCTCTTTGCTTTAAATATGACCAACTTCAACCATGTTCAAAATCCTTGTTTTGATCACACACCGTACTTCCGCCTTACGCCGTTTATCGCTGTTGAGCTTTTTACAGGCTACAAAAATCAATATATTTGACGCTAGAGGGGGTATTTAACATTGTAATGGCGAGTGAAAGACGCATACCATACTATACCATGGTTATAACTGTTACCGACTCAAACATGGAAGTACTGTGTGATCTATGCACACCACTGGTTTTACATATTATGTATGTAAAGGAAACTATAAAAACTATTAAAAATTGATTAACTATATAAAACAAAAATAATAAAAATTATATAAAATAAACAAATGGTTATATAGGTATATAAAATAAATTAATAATAATAGTAATAATATAACTATACTATAATATAAATAATAACTCATTAAGTTATTATTAATTTATTCTATATAATTTATTAGTTTTATCTCATTTATTTTATATACATTACCTATTACTAATTTATTTTATAAAGTTATTTTTCTTTTTAGTTTTCTGAGGAAAGTGATGACGGCGTACTGCGGAAGGGCAGAATTTTATTCAGTTTCTTCATGCTTTGAAACATAAAACATCACAACATTTTGACTGGATTTAGAAAACTTTTTCTCGGGCGATTACAATGGTCGATTGTTGAATAATAAACCAAAAATCATTCAAATGAATAAATAAAACGTGTTTGAAAGAAGACACACAACAGGTCAAATTGGTTTATCTTGTTTTTATATAATTTCCTTTTTTATTTTATTCATTCGTCAAATATATACATTTTTACATTTTATATAATATATTTACATACATATAAATTATTTATTATTATTTTTTTTTTTTTGAAGTTTGAATAACAGCATTATTGAAAAATAAACATTTCTCTGGTTCTCCGGAGCCCATAGTGTTCGGACAGTGAAATAATTCATATTCGTGCTGCTGCGTACAGCTCTTCCTTTATAAATCACTTTCGAGCGGATCATTCTTCATGATGACACTCAATTGGGACGGAAAGCGGTTTGAAAACATGAGTCAAGTGAATGTGCGGCTCAAAATCGTCGCATCGCGTTCGAAGATATTGCAAAATCGACTTGCTCACGCAATTAATTCAGTATTCGGACAATACATTTCATAAACATAGAACGTCGTACAACATCATATTTCGAGAGGAGTTATATTATAATTTTTTTCTTAAGCGATTACAATTTTTATTATTGAATGATACACTAAAAATTTATGTGAAAAACAAAATACTCCTGCAAATAATACTGCTGCTGACAAGAAAAATAGTACCCAGCTGCAACGGAGAATTGCGAAAGGCCGAAGCGGAATGATGTTCACTTACGTACCTACCCGGTTATTACAGCTTTGCGGAAGTGCGCTAAAAAGTGAAACAATAGCCAGAGCAAGGAGCGGACAAAAGGACAAGTATTTAACTGAAAACTTTAGATAACGTACTTCCCCCAACATTCGCGAACCGTCTTTTGTCTCTCCGAGGTATAGGTACGTGACTATTTACCGATTATCTTCCCTCCAGCGTAGACAAACTAGCTCTCTAATTCAATGTTGTCGTTCTCATTACGTGAGACAGTGCTAAAAAAAAAAAAAAAAAAAAAAAAAACTTTAAGCGCTAGTAGGGAATATAATAATAATTGGTTGATTAAATATAGAATTAATTAATAATGAGAATATAAAACTAAATATAAATTTAATTAAATAAAAAATATATATATGAAATAAAATTAATTAAATACCTATTATAGAACTAATATCAATAATAAAAATATAGAATTAAATAAAAACTTAATTAAAATAAAATAATAAAATAAAATAAATATAGAATCAGTTAATTATAGAAATATAGAACTTAATATAAATTTAATCAAATACCTACATAAAATAAAATATATAAATAAAATATAAATATAAAATATATAGTACCAATTAATTATAGAGATACAGAATTGAACATAAATTTAATTAAATACATAAAATAAGATAAATAAATAAAATAAAATAAAATTAATTAAAAATAGAATTAATTAATTTCTTGTTATGAATTTCTACAACCTCGGTTTCCTGTAGATGTAACCAATTCAAACATTTGTACCCGACTATTGAAAAATATTTATTTTTTAGCACTTTCGCCTAGTTGGGACTCGCCCGGAATATCTTCTTTAAAAATTTTGTACAGTCAGTAATATCGGGTATAACCGTATTATTGAAATCCGAGGTAGGTAAATTTCATATAAATTGACTTTTTCGCCTGTCTTGATTGGCAAACTTTTCAATGCCTAATGAACAACCATGGAAGAAGCCAGAGAAAAGTGTAGAACTATTTTCAATTATTTATAGCCAGGCTGCTGCGTGTTTCTTTTTCGTGCTTTCCGAGTGTTTATTGAGCTAGGCTCGTTTTATATTCATAAATAAACAACAAAAAAAATTTTCTTCCACCGATAAATCGTTTCAATTTGTTTAGAATTTTTCCAATTTATCCGTCACTAGATTTTATTGCTGCGACCGGTCGCAGGAGAAAATCGCTTTCCTTGACCTGTTCAGGCGGTTGAGCACGATGTTGACGTCTTCTAACGGCGAGAATCTGTCAAACCGTCAACATCATATTCGACAGACTCGCTGGTCGCCGTTCATTTATTTAGACAGGCATGAAACCTTTTTTTCACGGCAGAACCAAAACACACATGTGCGGCGGCCGTTGTGGAAAATAATGGAAAAATATTGACCGCGGCAGTTCTTTTCCGGCGAAAGTTCCCCTCGACGAGAGATGACAATTTTTCATGCCAATGAAGAAAGCGAGTATAGAGCAGAGTTCCTCTATCGAGCTATGGAGTTATGCAAATACAATGATTTTGTACAAAAAAAAAAAAAAAAAAAAAATTTAACAGCACAAGAATAGGGTAAGAAAATTATTGGGTCTCAATAGTTGTGATCAGTACATTCTCAATAGGAAGAGTGCTCCTCAAAGAAAGAACTCGACCAATTCAAGGCAGCGGACACGAAATTAGGCGTGTGGTATTTTTCGCAGCGTTGCCGCACGAACCAGTGTTGCCAGGTTCCAACCGGTGGCTTGGGGGAACATAAAAAGGGGAAAATGGGTATTTTTTTTCAAACGAAAAGAAGAGAGCTTTGGGAAATTTTAGAGGGGATTTATTGAACAAAGCAGGCTGTTCAACATTTTGCATTGCTTAGAAGAATTTCTGGGAGTCGTAAAAGTTTTGTACATTGTTCGATATTTGGAGCGAAAATGAGGAGCCTGACAAATTGTTGCATAATATTTCTTCAGTTTCTTTAATTAACAGTTTTTAACAGGCGGTTGAATATGAGAATTTTTGGGCGTAAATTAAAACTATTTCTCATGATGCAATAAGATTTAAATTTTAATTTGTAGTTCTACAGCGTTTTATGCTCTTTTTTGATGAATAAATTGTTTTCTTTTAGAACATTCGGTCTATAGTTTCGTCTGAAGCCAGAATTATATTCGTTATTTTTTATTATACACTATATAAATATATTTTATATTATACGCTTTCTTTTTTCTCTGTGACCAAGATTTTTGGAAATATTAGGAAACAACTTTCATTTTTCCTTCATTGTTCTCTCAACAACGAATTAATTGTTATTATTAATTGTTTAATTTTATTTATATATTATGTATGAAATATAAATATATATATCATTAATATTAATAATAAAATTAATATTTTTATTATACTATTATATTTTTTATTATTACATAAATAAATATGTTAGAGCTTTATTGTAATTGAAATAGGTACTACATTGGCTAAAATAAATTATTATCATACAAAAAATACAACATTGGCTTCAAATACAATCAAAATGTCAGCGAATTACTTCTGCATTTCCCTTTTATGTCAACATCTTAGGTTTGATGTGTTTAAATAACAGCAATAACACGCGAAGACGTTTTTATAGGAGTTTTCCGACTTCTCAGTTCCTCAACTTGGCCGATCTACTGCCTAATGGAATTAAAGAATGAGTAAACATAAATATTTTCCAAATAGCGAAGTCCCATTAGGTTCTGCTAATAGAGTAAACTTCGTAATCGCTTGAAGGTGGAAAGTTTCGAGGAACGCTTTGAGAATTCGTCATAGCGATTCCATCACATTGGTTTTTATAGCCTTACCAATTTGAGGCACGAAGAGGAAAATCAAGAACAATTTATTTTGACAACGCTTCCAATTTTGAGCGAGCTTCATCCGGCTTAAGAGAATCGCGTAACCTCTAGTCATCAAGAACAAAAAATTAAACAGTGATGCAAAAGGGGCTCGATGAAAAGGGTATCGACTGGCAATTTTTTCTCCTACCATCCACACTTTATAGTGGAAATCCGCAGTTTAGAGCGCAAAATTTCACATTGGGTGAGTTGTAGGGTTGGGAATCTATATTTCCGATATATCGATACTTTCTCTTCAATTATCGATATTTTTCATCGATATGCGTTGGTCGATATATATCGATTATCGATTTCCTCTGTTTGATAGTTATCGATTATCGATATAGCAGAACGTAAATTACACACACAAATTACAGTTTTAACAACCAAGACCCATCCTAACTTCAACAGTTTTCATAATGCTAATCTACTTTCAATACTTGAAAATAAAACAATGAAGTATCAAAATTTAATGAGCAACCAACCCAATTGCAATGTTGTATTTTATATCTCTATCCCTTAGTTAATTCAACACTGTCATGCCATACAACCTTGCTTGCCCCTTATTTTTCTTAAACAACTGTTCATTATAATGGGATTTTTGGGGTACTCCCTAAATCCATTTTTTGATCGTTTATTTTTGGTAATATTCAATATACTAGACTATAGGGGAAAACTCTGTAGCAGCTATTGTAATTTTAATCATTTTTATTTGTCTTAATTTCCAGATTGAAATCTGATTTTTTCGGGGTTAAAAAAAAATTATCTTTGGCGAGCACAATGGTTTATTAATAATAATAAACCGTTGTGTTTATTATTATTTTCCACAAGGTACAGAGGGTTCAATGAGCTTTGATTTTCATTCCGCAGCCAACGTCAGTTACCCAAATATCCCACAATCCTGTATTCAACGCACATTTCCCTACTTCGTACTGGGTTGGTGAGGGGGAGAAGAACCAGGCGACTTGTTCTCCGATTTTTTATTTACTGGCCGAGTACTTTCGCCCCTTCGGGCATCCTCAGGGTGATGTGGAACCATAGGTTACCACAGCCGTGGTGGTATAGGCTGTGGTAACCTATGGTTCCACATCACCCTGAGGATGCCCGAAGGGGCGAAAGTACTCGGCCAGTAAATAAAAAATCGGAGAACAAGTCGCCTGGTTCTTCTCCCCCTCACCAACCCAGTACGATGAGAGATGCGACGACTCAACCAAGAAGGATTTCCCTACTTGGAAACCAACATGAACGCCAGTCTTAATTTTCAGGCTGTTTTTCGACATTTTTGAGAGTGTAATAAGGACGTTTACGCCACTGAGCATTATTTTGGGCAATGGGCATTATCTATTGGACGGTTTACGGCCATTGGATGTTTTTACGGCCTTAGGACGTTTTCAAAATGCTCAATCCCCGAAACAGGCTTGCCACTCCCATTTTTTTTTCCATCAATTCGATGATTTAACAGTCCGGATGGAGCATTTTCATTTGCTCAATCTTCGGAATGAGTAAGTTTTTCGGCCATTGGGAAAATTACTTTTTTTTTTTTTAAGAAACGATCGTTTCAATCCAAGAATTTATGATAACTTAGAAATTACCGATAAGATTAACTAAAAAAAAATTGGTGGCATACATTTTTCCAGATACGGTTGGAATAAACTTTTTGACACTTGAACCAAAATACGCGTTTGTTAATCGTGTGTTCATCCTGCCGGCAATTATCTCATTGCTACGTCACTGGATCATTTCCTGCGCAATATTTCAGCTTTGCTACCTTGGATTAGGAAAGCCGTGTTATCAACGTATTTTTACGTAAACGAAAGCTGAGCAGAGAAAGTGGCCAGTTTTGCTCAAGCTGAGAATTATTATTCCGATCTTGAGCGCTTTTAGCCCGTTCAGACGCGTCAGTTGAGCAACACTTTCTTCCCGAGGGCGAAACGCTTACGTATTGTACGTACCTATATCATGACAAGACGATTTAACCGATTTCCGCCTCGTATGAAACGATTGTTGAAGAAATTCCATAGTTGAACGTTCTCGTAACAGAGCTACAAGATTTGGAAGGTTTATAGGCGAAAATGAGCCTATTGAGAAATCGTGAGGATACTCGCACCTAAACTCCAAGGTAGTGTTTTAAATTGAGGCGGGGGTTTATTTTGAAAATAGCGACTGAACCCGTAGACGTTAGTTTCGAGCAGTGTTGCCAAGTCTCCCCTTTTTGGAGGAAAACTCCCTCAAAACGAAGACAAAATATCTCTTTCCCCTTTCCCTACATCCTCCCCCATTTCGTGTTTGCTTTCCTTTTCCTTTTTTTTTAATGTGGAAAAAATGAAAACTTGGAAACTATGCGATTTTTTATAGTTTCCATACATGTAACCTGCTTTGCCTATAGATACTCAACAATGGTGTCTACCAGTTTCCATGTCAGCATAATTGAAACTGCAAGAATAATTTTTTCTGAAATTTAATTTTTCAGGTTTTTTGGTTATACTGATTCATTAGTTCTCGAGCAGCTATTGTGTCGAATTTGGGCGATTTTCGGAAATTTGGCATGCTCGTCAAACAATCTCTTCAGCTGTACCGTCAGGCAAAAAACTAGCTTCAAATGTAGAAGTTGAGAAAAATGAAAATAATTGAAAATACAATAGTTGCTAAGGAGAAAAATATTTGCAGCGTTTTATTGGATATTTGGAGAAAAAAATTTTCTTAGGCGATTACCATGGTTATTTTAATAAACCAAAAGAATGAGCAAAAAACTTCCAATCTGGGACTTTTAATAGTCGTTCAAAGAATGATGAATCTTTGAAGATACATTGCCAAGAGGTTCGACTTGAGCGAGACCATATGGCCGTTTCTGCATATTGTCGACCTCTTCGAGTGACTTCGCGAATTCCTTCACAACCGAGATCACCGTGACAATTCAAATCTCGAATACCGCCGTACGATGACTCCTTGGAACAGTTTAGAGGTGTATTAGCCTTACAACTGTGCAGAGTGCAATGGCGAGATCATCATCTCATCAAACCCAAGACAGCCAGGTATTCGGAGACTTTTCTGCTAACGTCAAGTCTGTATAAGAAGCAAGTGAAGTCTGAAGCTCGAGCTAGTTGATGGCTGTGCGAGCGCCTAGGAACGCACCGTTATCTTCCTCGGTGCACCGTTCGACGTAAGATTTTCAATCTCATCCGACGACTCATGTGAGAACCATTACAAGAGTAAACGACCTTTTTCACGGTTCGCCGCTAATTACACCAATCCGCGCTGCGAATGATTAACAGCCCACGCTATTTTCCACCGCCGAATGGACCGCGATTTCATCGGCCGTTACTTTCGAAAAACGCTACAAATGATTGTACAGTGGTTTATTATTCCTTCGCTTCAATAATGATTTAGGAAGACTATCCATTTATGATAGTATTTCAAACGTTTCTGAACAATCCCGACGAAAAACCGAAGGTGCTATAGGGGAAAACTCCGTAGCAACAACTGTAATTTTAATCAATTTTATTTTTCTTAATTTCCTCATTAAAAGCTAAATTTTTTGCCCTACCGTACAGCTCGAGAGAACGTTTGACGACCATTCCAATGAGTAGAGAACGATTTTTATAGCTCCAAAAACTGTCGAGTCATGTCAAATTTCTGAAAATCTCCCAAATTTGACACAAAAGCTGCGATAACTCGAGAACCAATTAAGCTATCTACCCCGCGATGGTCTCATTCGATTCAGCGTCCAAAAATTTATCGAAATTGATACCAAATACATCTTCTTCCAAAAAACGTTGGAAAATAAGCATTTTCTCCCATTCAAAACCCCACAGAAATACTCTTAAAATTGAGGTAGCGATTTGGCTAAACAATTGAGCCATTATTATCAGACCAAGATTGATTTTTGGAGAACATTTCCAGAGTTTAGCTTTTATTGTTTCGTCAGAAAAGTGTTGACGGCGGACGGACAGAATTTTTTTTATTGGAAAATCGGATTCTACATGCCTCGAAATGTAAAACATCAAATTTCGAGGGGGGGTTGGAAAAAAAATTTTCTTGGGCGACTACAATGGTTTATTATTCATAATAAACCAAAGGAGGGAAAATAAGACGTTTCTTAATATCTCATCGTTTTGCAACACTCGTTCATTTTGCAGCCCTGGCCAGCTTAAAAAATCCGATCTTCGCGCTGCCGAAGTAGGCTAATTCAACTAGGATAGAAACTTGTACCAGTGAACCATAGCAGAGTGCAATGCGTAGGCGTTGCTCAAGCGTACGCTTGTACTCAACACGCGGGATCGTAAGGCACCCAACAATTCCGAGTTATCAGAGCGAACTGTGTCAGTAGTTGTAGCTCATTTTCAGGTGGACGAGCTCTTGCGCCACATTAGGTCACGGAGAGGTCACAATTCCGAAGTGAGGCAATTAAGCACAATTTCTATTTCGATTGGTGACATTTTTGTTCGTTTTTGGATCATCGGATGCCTCAAAAAGATGCAAGTGCGTTGAAAATCGAGTTTATATAATTTTTTCATTTGTTAGTAAATTACGTGCGTTTAAGTTTAGGTATCAACTCAAAAGGTGAAACAAAACCAGTGTTGCCAAAGCATTACACCCGGTACCCACTGAGAGAATAAATAAAAAATTCCCACAACTTTCTTAAGGATTGTTTTTACACCTTTTTTTATACAGAAAAAAAACAGAGTCTCTAAAAAAAAATCGGGATTACTACGTTTAGGTTAAAAAAAACAAACATCGAAGCGTAGACATCGATGTTAAACATGAATTTTTTTTTAGGGCCATAGGTACCCTTGGTCCTATAATGCCCTGAAGAAGCCCGAACGGGCGAAAGTACTCGGCTGGATAATAAAAAAGAATGGAGAAGAGGTCGCCTCGTTTTTCTCCCCCTCAACCTACAAAAAGAAGTAATGCGACCACCTGGAGAAGTTAAACATGAATGTTTTTAGTCTGATACATTGATGTTTTCCAACATCGATGTCGATGTCCCAACCCTATTTGAGATCTAAAACAAGATCGCAATTATTTATTTATTATATTTCGCAATAATTATTAATAGTAGGTATACGCCGCTCGGTTCTCTTGTCTTCGACAGGTTCATAAGACTGCTACCAAACGTGGTCACTGGTCAGTTGCATCACCCACACCTGGCTCAGATCGTATCGTTTTCTCGGAAAAATGACCGACGGACAGAATTTTTCTAATAGATATTCGTATTGTGCGTGCCTGTAAACGCAAAACATCAAATTTCGAGGGATGGTTAGATGACAAATCGAACAATTAAAATGGCTCGTTGGGTAATGGGTATTGAGTAACAATCTAATAGACTGGAAGAAATCAGGCCCAAGCTAGCTTCCTAGGAGTACTCCATCGTAAATCGGAATCATAAAACTGAAATCCTAATCAATTGCCATCAGCTGTCTCCTGATTGATAATCTCTCGCCTCAAGTTATTGATTCTACGGTTCATAAACCGAAGTATGAGCGACTATCTGTGTTCCCCGACCCCATAAAGTACGTTAATTACCATCGCTTTCAAGTACGGACCATTGATTGTAAACGCTTCAACGAACAGTGCACCAAGCTGCATATAGGAAGACTGATCTTACTTTTACCCTGTGAAAGTGGCCAGTTCGAAATGTAAGTTCCTGGTTGAGATTTTGAGTTAGTGAATAATCGTAGAAAATACGATTTTTTTTTCTAAATATATAAAATTAGGCATCGTCAAGTCAACTTGACAGACATCATCTACACAGCAAATGGGGAAGACGCCTATTTTTTATTTTCGTTCCTAATTGCCTGAATTCTGCCTGAATGACCAATTTTTCATGAAAATTATGAGTTTCCGCGGAGAAAATCGCTAAGGTAAATCAGCGTTTTGAATAAACCTGGAGATGTAACTCCAACCGATTGAAGTAACTCCCTAGAGCGCTCTGCAGTCGGCTGAAAGACAGACAACAACAACAAGACGGTCTTTAAGACTGGAGTCATGCTAAATCGAGTAAGTGACGCTAACTTCACTGCTACTTGTTATGTTTTTTTAATCGTCGAGTTAGTACCGCCCGAAATGCCTCGCAAAGCACATCAATTGCTGCCTGGGTTTGAAAAAGGAACGAGGGAAAATATTCAGGTTTTCTACGCGACCAATCTTGATTTCTCAAGTGCAGAAGTTCGCGGGCGGAACTAAAAATATAAGGTTTCTGGGGTTTGGTGACCTCACAGCAACATCACCTCATTGCTCCCAATGTTAGTTTATTCTTCCGAAGATACAAGCGCTAGTATCGATATTCACGTTCAACGGGCAAGTTATGACGTAATTCATTTTTCGTTCAAAATCATCGGTTTTCATTAGCGATTTTCTCCGCGGAAACTCACGATTTTCATGAAAAATTGGTCATTCCGTCTTCAGCTGACACCAGATAGCAGAATTCAGGCCATCAGGAACGAAAACATAAAATAGGCGTCTTCCCCATTTGCTGTGTAGTTGATGTTTTAAACATCGAACATCGATGTTGAAGCTTCGATGTCCCAACCGTAAACTCAATTTTCAGTCCACATACGAATACTGTCAGGTGGCTTTGATTTGCTTTCCATTTTCCTGTCCTACTGGAACCGCACCTACGCTGCAGGATTTTGTAGTCACTACATTATTTTTCGTCACAATGTGACGTCACAATGTGAGAAATTAAACTTAATAATCTAATCGTTGTAGTTTTGTCGCATCGATCGTTTTTCGTTGTTGGGGTTGAGGGGCAGAAAACCAAGGCGACTTGTTCTCCTGTTTTTTATTGTCGGCCTGCCAAGCACTTTCGCCCATTCGGGCATCATCAAGGAGAACAAGTCGCCTTGGTTTTCTCCTCCTCAACCCCAACAACGATTAATAATCTAAGTAAAAGAGAATCCTTCCCCCAAAATGAATTCACAATCGGTTGTTTCATCAAGATTATTATGCAAGATTTGTATCTCCCAGGCTCCCATTTTCAATCTGTGCATTAACTATCGATTCCAACTGAATGTAACGGTAGGTCCAAGCCAAGCGTTCCACCAATAGGGATAAATTATAGATAAAAACCCTGTCCGATCAGATTCATACGGAAAAACTAATTTAAAACGGAAATGGAAAATTAGCGTTGTCTATTTAACTACGAACGACCGCAAAGCGCGATTTCTTAGCGGTCGGTCGATTCTGTTTTCGAAAATGAAGAGACAAAAAAAATTTTTTTTTGTACCTCGAACCGGTAATTTACAACGTCTTTTCAACACATAAAAGCGTTTTTCATGACTGCCCATGGGCGCGGTATGTAATACGCAACATTCGAACGTAACAGTTCCAGTAATTCTCTTGTCACTAATTCATAGGCAAGAGCTTCGAACAGGCAAAGATACTGTTCTTTAAGTTTCACTCCGCTTGAAATTTGCTCGACCACGAGGAAGTAGCATTTGCAAAACGCTCAGGAAATTTTTCACCCGATGTCATAAGATGTTATGCGACGTCCCCGAAACAATGGCCAGCATTGTTGAAAAGATGCTTCCTTCGATTAGGTGGGACATTTACGTCTTAAAGCAGCAATACTACTTCTGAACGATTTCTCCGAGGACGAACGCTTTAACACGTCTGAGCATTGTGACGATAATGTAATTATGCAGGCGTGTAAAATTGAGCGCGTTTTCTACCTCGAAACGATTGAGAAATAATTCGCTTCATATGGCAGTGTTTCTCCAGTGGTGCCAAGTTTCCCCTTTTTTGGGGAAAACTCCCTCAAAACGAAGACAAAATAACTCTTTCCCCTTTTTCCTAAATCCTCCCCCATTTTCGTGTTTCGTTTTCCCTTTTTTAATGCGAAATGTCGAAATAATGAAACTTTGTAAACGAAGTGATTTTTTTATAGTTGACGTGCTGACAAGTGGGGCGATGATTTTTATATTCATGTAATACGAGTGCCCCAACTCTCTTGATAGTCAAGTTTTCATACATGTAACCTGCTTTGCCCATAGATACACAACGATGGCGTCTACGTGTTCTACCATGTAGGCATAAGGAATAATTTATTTGAATAATATAATAAAGAATCAATTTTTTCTGAAATTTAATTCTTCAGGTTTTATATGGTGATTCTGATTTTATTCCAATTTTTATACCTTATGTATTTCAATTTATTTCTTCATAATTGATACCGCGCGCCTCCCTCTTTTTAAAACGGTTTTTTGTTAAATCGGCAAGTTTTTTTTGCTTTTTTTGCATTTCAAATAAGACAAAATTGCTCAACCGGCATTTGCCCAATTGATAATTTTATATCAATGGCTCGGTCTATTCTTCCCTTTTTTTGTTAAAAAAAAGACCAGTTTTCACCTTTTTCTGATCGAGGTTTCCCCCGAATCTCCGCTTGAGACCTGGCAACACTGGGTTTCTCACTTACAACACTTGCTAAAATACAACACTACCGTACAATACTTTACATCAAGAACAAAAGCGTCGAATCTTCTCAGTGTTCACGACACCGGGATTTGGGATGCAGGAGGGAAAATTCACGGTTTCGGAACCGTAAAACTTTTCTGGGCCATTGTAGAAGGCGAGCATCTTCGAGGACCGCAATAGTCAATAATTTCCATCGACTACGGTTGTAAAACGAACCAGGGGAAAGTAGGTTGCAAACATTACGACTTCCCCTGGTTCTTAGATGCTGAGGAATTTCCAGCTGCGAATCGGCAATTTTAGCGTATATAAACAAAACAAGTTCCTCACAGAGTACTTCCGTAGAAGGGTTTGCAGATGAGCTCGATTCATTCTCCTCTTCATTCTATTACTCACTAGGATACCGTTAAAATTACCTTTGAAACGCTGCAAATGATTGTACAGTAGTTCATTATTTCTTCGCTAATGATTCAAGTAGATTCCATTTGTGATGGTAATTTATTATTCCGAACATTTGGGAACGTCCCCACCAAAAAACTAAAAAAAAAAAAAAAAAAAGAACTCTATAGCAACGAATTTAATTTAATTCATTTTCATTTTTATTAATTTCAGAGTTAGAAGCTAAATTTTTTGTCCAAGTGTACAGCTGAGAGTGATTCGACACAAATCTGCGATAACTCTAGAACCAATAAAGCTATTGATACCGAGATGGTCTCATTCGATTCAGCGTCCATAAATCTACAGAAATTGATACCAAATACATCTTTTTCTAGAAAACGTTGGAAAATACGAATTTTCCACCCCTCAAAAATACCCTTAAAATTGATGTGGCGATTTGGCTTAAGAATTGAGCCATTGTTAGACCAAGATTGATTTTTTGTGAAAATTTCATCTTCTATAGTTTCGTCAAAAAAATGTTGACGGCGTACAGCGGACTAAATTTTGGTTTTCTTGGGCGATTACAACGGTTTATTATTGACCACCAAAAACTGGCCCAGATATAATATTCGATATCGCCTTGGAATTTTGTGCGTTCATTAGTAGGATAACGGCTGATTTTCGGATTAAGTATCCACTAAGGAATTTTGACCCCCCTGAAATCACATTATGGAATTCTCTAAAACGATTGTGACGAACGTATTGTCAACAGAGGAAAAGACAAGCGACTAATGCGTTTGTAACATAATCGCCGTACAAGTCACGGAGAACTTTGAGAGCTCATTTATTTCGAATCTACACAAGAGAAAGATTTTGAAAGCTGAGAGTTAAGTGTAGTATATCTGGTTCTCCGGAGGGAGCCCCGTCAGGTGCGTCATCAAGTGGTCCATTTCACTGTCAGGACATCATCTCACATTGAAGAATTACTGGTTGGAGGAGCAGGAAAAAATTCTGGAAAGGTTCATCTTAAACGAGGATATGATGCGCTTGAGGAGTTGAACGAACTCTCCTGCCGAGATAGTAGGTAGGTATATTTTTCAGGTTTATCCAAATCTTTCAGTCATCGTTCAAAACGCCCATTTGTTCGTCCAATTTGTTATTCAATTATTCGAGAAAAAGTTTAATAGTATACATTTTCGATGAATTATTTCGTCCCCTACGAGCCCGAAAAATGGGCAGCCCATGGCTACAAAATATTGGTCGGTAGTCCTCTTGAACAGTCAATGTGCTTAGATATAAAGTTGTGACTAAGTATTTACTAAAGTTAATTTAAGCTCAACAGCTCTGGGACATTCATTGTTTTCTGGATATTCGAAATTCGACTAATGCATCCATTGGCCAGTGCCATAGAGAAAATTTTTTGGTGTTTTAGCACCTGAGTCTAACGAAGGCCTCGTAGTCTTTACCACCAATTAAAAGCAGTGTTGCCTAGTACGAACCTGCGGTTTAGGGGAATCTTCGACGAGAAAAAGGGGAAAATGTGTCATTTTTCAAACGAAAAATGGAACTTAAGGGGGTTGGCAGACCTGTCCACACCTTCATCTGCAATCTTCCTTTTAACTGATGTACAAGAGGGATGGGATATGGAGCTCTAATATCGATATTAATATCGAAACCGAAATCGACACCTACTATCGATATATCGGTCTTCAGCTATCGAAATTAATCGATTTATTATTGATACGTCAATTTGTGTATTATTAGATTTTCCTTTTCGGAACCTATTTGCTCAACAAATTTGGCAAAATAATACACATTTTGAAAAAATTACTCAAATTATGACAAATGTAGTTTTACAGATTTAACATTACCTCTTAAATTCCCCTACTTACCTCTCAGGCCCTATTTATCACTCTTTCATAATATCAATTTCAAACCTATGAGAGAGAACTAAAATGAAATTTTTTCCAACATCCAATAAACTGGAAATGAAGTCGGTTAAAAACCATGAGAATAATACCCAAAATAAACAATCAAAAAATGGATTGGGTACTCCAAAAATCCCATTAAAATGAACAATTGTTTAAGAAAAATAAAGGGCAAGCAAGGTTGTATGAACTAAAGTTTAGAGAGATAACACGGCAATTGGGTTCGTTGCTCATTTAATTTTGATACTTCATTGTTTTATTTTTAAGTAGGTGGGTATTGAAAGTAGATTAGCATTATGAAAACTATTGAAATTAGGATGGGCCTTGGGTATTAAATAAAATAAAACTGTAATTTGCGTGTGTAATTTACGTTCCGCTATATCGATAATCGATAACTATCGAACAGAGGAAATCGATGATCAATATATATCGATCGACGCATATCGATGAAAAATATCGATAATTGAAGAGAATATATCGATATATCGGAATTATCGATTCCCAACCAATGCGCGGCCAATTTGAAAACTGAACGTTTAAGTTCTTAAGCGCCCCATACACTATCAGTTTAACTGAAGATAATCGTAAGGCCGTAGATCTGGGTTGCCCACACACCTATCAGTTTATCTGAAGATAATGGACTGCAGTTCTCTCGAACTGAAAGTGTGTGGTCGCCGGACAGGCGGTGATCGGATGAGAGATTCGCGACAGGCAACGGCCTGTCGGATCATGATCTCATGCGGCCCTCACCACACACTGTCAGTTAGCCTGCAGGCCACCGATCTGTTGTCCCCGTTTCCATCAGTTTTGCGTGAGATCGTTTTCGTCAGAACATTCAACTGCCGAGTTTGGACTGACGGTCGAAGATGGGCGGGAAACCTTCTTTCATTTCCGCATTCATTGAATTGTATCGGGCCTACCCCTGTTTATGGAATGTTAAGGACGAATCCTTTGGAACGAATTTTTTGGTTTATTACAATAATAATTGGTTATCAATAATAATAATAATAATAATAATTTGGTTTATTCAATAATAAACCATAATAATAATAATAATAATAATAATAATAATTTGGTTTAATAATAATAAATTATTAGCTTTTAATTAGGAAATTAAGAAAAATAAAAACTATCAAAATTACAATAGTTGCTACGGAGTTTTCCCTATCAAAAACTATCAAAATCACAATAGTTGCTACGGAATTTTCCCGTTCGTTATTTTTTCTTAGTTACCATCTGTCCATCAAAAAAGCTTCTTAAATCAATATTGAAGCGAAATAATAATAAACCACTCTACAATCATTTGGAGCGTTTTTTATTGGATATTCGGATTCTACATGCTTGAGGTTAGAATTGAGGTTAGGTTAGAATTGAGGTTAGAATTCGGATTACACATGCTACGTGAGGGAGGTTAGAATTTTTTTTCTTGGGCGATCTCCTGCAGTCCTGTTTCTTGGTCACGACAGTCCGCCAGCAGTCCTGATTCAATGACCGACAGTCCGCCTGCAGTTACCGGACTGTAGTGTGTGCTATCGTCAGGCTATCATCTGCAGATCAGTACGGCCGCCTGCAGGCGGTTGACTGATAGTGTATGGAAGTCGGCGATTTTGGTCTTACGATCGCCTGTTGAGGCGACGGCCTGCAGGCAATCGCATAGTGTATGGCCCCCTTAGGTAAAACTAAGAACTAAAAGCGTACTACAGGGCTTGTTATTTTAAATACCTCCGTCTCAAGTCATCCCGCGATCGTATCTGATCCGTGAGATTGTTCGACTGTTATTATAAACCGAGGCTTCTCGATTCGTTCGCAGGTGTTGTCCAAGGAATTTTCCTTCGACAGGTAAGAGGTTCGAATGGTTTTCTCGAATTTTTGGACTCGTTCGATGACGAATGAAAGACGAAAACGGGAACGCGGTTCACGAGGCGTTTCTAATCGCGACATGTGGACGAAAAACGTGTAAACGGCTACACAATGAGAGCCAATACTCATAGGACACTTTCGTCTGTCGAAAGAAAGCGGGCGAAAAATTGGCAGCGCTGTACTATTTAGGTTTAGTCGATTTGTAGAGTATTAATATTGATTCGGATAATTTATTTATTTAATTAAATTTAATAATAATAATAATAATAGTTTACGGATAATTTATTCAATTTAATTTATTCGTGTTAAATATTCCCCGTGATAATAATGTTGTCTCATACATATTACAATTCTTCGCACACCTTGTCTCCGAAGCTTATCTCGAAATTCCTTTCTTTTCCACCGAAATAAGCCATTCCAGCGATGATGTCAATAAAAACTTTGCATAATCTACCGAAGAGCGGAAAAAATGGCTCAAAACTGATGAGCCAATTGAAAATCGAACTATCGTTTTAAAAATAGATTTTCCTATTTAAAATACTTCCCTGTTGAGATTGAGGGGGAGAAAAACAAGGCGACTTGTTCTCCTGTTATTTTATTAGCTTGCCAAGCACTTTCGCCCATCATCAGGGCTTCGTAGCACGGCCCGGATACCTGTAACGCTGCTACGACGCCCTGATGATGCCCGAAGGGGCGAAAGTGCTTGGAAAGCTAATAAAAAAACAGGAGAACAAGTCGCCATGTTTTTCTCCCCCTCAATCTCAGCAGCGAAGAATGATCGATGCGACAAAACAACAACGAAAAAAATATTAAAAAATAATAATGTTGATCTATATTCAAACAGGAGAGAGTAAATAGATCGGAAATCCAACATAGGTCCACCTGATCATCGGAAATATTAAGTACCGTTAAAACGGCGGTTGACGCAAGTGAATTAGTCGGTAACGGGACTGTCGGTCGCACGGTGACCGGTCCTCTCGCAAATGACTCAAATAACCACTTGCAATCGTATGCATTTAGCAGCTGCTAGTTGCACGGCACGGCATGAAGCGATAAAAGCGCCAGACGCTAGCTACATGTCATAATTATGCCTCAACCTTATTATTACGATAATTCGTTATGCGCGAGGAGCTAAATGGGGAGATGACTGATGAACTCACGAATAAGACTCGGAACAAATGGAAGCAGAGTGATATTCTAGATATTGATACCTATAAGAATTGAAAAGGATTTTAGTAATGATTCATCATGTCGTAAAAGGTTTATCAAAGTCGAAATATTTCCAGCCTGATTTTCATACGGGAGATGCTTTCTAAATTGGGATCTTCGATCACCAGCAGATCTTACACTATATACACGCAGTCCACGCTATATTTTATTCAACGCTCAAGAGGTCGAAAAATTCGACCTGTTCGAATCCATTTGGGCGAGAGAAACAAAAGCATACCAACAATAGATAGCGGAACAAACGGGTCTAGTATTTGATTAAAGTCTTCTGAAGTGTCATTTTTACAGGAATTTTCAACGTTGAACCGAGCGAGTCAAGCTCCAGAGAAAATAGAATGCCGTTAAGATGAAAATTGACAGTTTATGGGGAAACTATGGCGCGAAATTTGGAAATATAAATCGAGTGGTATTTTTGTCAAGATTACGGAGGTCATAAATAAGTAGATCAGTAGAGTGAGTCAAAATAGAAAAGGATAACTCGTGAAAATACGTCAGGAAAAATATTTTCCTAAAATTTTCAGGCATACCCTTCGGCGCACTACTGAGAAAGCATGTCCAGACTATTACTGTTTTTTTTTTTTTTTTTTTCAATCGAAATTTGGGTAGAAAATGCTGATTAATGTTGCTTTGAATAGCCGAGCTACAAACACGCGCGTGAAAAAGCTATTTCCATTAATCCTGTACGTAATCGCCGAGCGTTTCTTCGACACCGATGAGGTACATAATCGCCGTCAACCTGCTTTCAACGTCTTCAAGGCGCACAAGACCGTGAACCTGAATGTGGTCGCTTGACTCGAAGTTTCCAGATGCAATAGCTCAGAGTCACCTTTATCACTTTCTCTTGTCGCACAAGCCAGGGAATCGCAAATAGTCAACTTGGAAGATAAAGAGTAAAAACTAGGGTCTATTAATTAGCAGGTAATTTAAAAAATAAAATAATATATTGTAATAAATATGATGTATAATATAGGTAATAAATATAATAAAAATAAATAAATTAAAAATACAAATAATTAAATAAATCAAAATAAAATCACTCACTGTTTGTTTGTTTGTTGTTTGTTTGTTTGATAAAAAATATACATCTATCTCTCTCTCACTCAAATAAATTAAAAATAGGAGGTAATAGGCAACTTGGAAGCTAAAGAGAAAAACTAGGGTTATTCATTTATTTATAATTATAGACTAAATTTTTAATTGTTTATTGAATTAATGTATTCCAATTGTGAAAAGTGTCACAATCGACTAATTCTCTTAGTACTATCAATATAGGAATAAACATTAAAAAAGAGGGAATTTTTAGTATTAATGTAATTACCACTATTTTTCCTTCATTAAAATTTAATGTTGAAAATAATTTTACTTATTTGATTGATATTAAATTAGTTAAGACTTTTTTTTGCAAAAAAAGGTATACTTCAAAGTATAGATTATTAGGTAGGTTACTCATGTTTTAGAAGAGGATTTTATTGGAGCCATAAGTTTATCTTTCTATAAGTTTTCTTCGATAAGTTTTTCTCCCCTCATCCCAAAAACGATGGCCCTAACCTATGAGTAGACTTTTGCTCAACTTGACGTTTTCAACTGGAGTTTCTCTCGACACCAACAACACCGCATGCTTCGCTTGCCATTTTATTTCACCTCACGAACCTGGAACGGTCACGTTCGGAAACCGATCGGAGGAAAGGATAGAAAGGAATTCATTATAGACGAAAGTGAAGCATTTCGAATAGATTTAGTTGTTTAACCCTCATTATTACACCGATGCAGTTGATTCAATAACTTGAATCTTAATGTCATTATTGTGCCCAGCTCATGTTGAGTTCATTCGCGTATCAAATATGATCGGGTCAGAGGCCATTCATTGAAAATACTTTTCAATCTTAGGGTCTAGAGTTGTGACATCGACATCGACATCGATTTTATTTTTATTTTTATAACTTTTTTTTTCTCTCTCTCTTCCCTGATAACCAGCCAAATTTTTATAACACATGTTGTCCTGTAGCCATAGATTTGATTTGAATGATTCATTTATTCAAATATTACCAATTTCGGACATGAAATGCCTTTCGTACAATTACCTACCTTACAATACCTTGAGGATGAAAATTCCAAACCGAAAAAAAGATGAAAAGATCCGTTACAGCGTTTTAGTTGGTTCTAAGCCAGAGGTACCTGGATCGTATTGCAGACGGAGTTTAGCGTGGTCGCCAACCGTGACAGTGACCGGTGACGGTGACAAAAAGTCACCTTCTCGCGAGCCGAGGCTCTCCAAGTACACTTTATTGGATGCCGTGATTACAGGGCAGTCCGACATTTTGAATGCCGATGCTTACAATTCTCGCTGTCGGTTCTGCTTTCCACACTTCCTCAATCCGGACATGGAACCGCAATACGGTTTTCCTCCTTCCCAAAATTATTTTCGTTACCATCCGGAAACAGTCGGACGTTTTTAAGAGAAAGTACTTTTAAAACTGATGTATCTATTCGGCCAAAGAATTGTGCGATTTTCAGGTCAAGAATGATTTTTAGCGTAAATTTCAAATATGGAGCTTCTATTTTTATCTCAGAAAAGTGATGATTTTTTCAACTCGGATTCTACTCGCTTTGAAACGTATGACATCAAAATAGCAAAAAGTTAGCTTTTTTTCTAAGCGATTACAGTGGTATATTATTGAATAATAAACAAAAAAGGGACTTCAAATCAAACAAGTACGATCGATTTAGAGAGGAGCCTGAGCAATATTCTTCAGCAATAATGGCAACAAACTTGCAATTTGTCTAGTTGGAAACCGCTGACAAAGCTGGAGAAAACTCGGCCATTTCACTTCATCTTCTCTAGAACAGGACGCTCGACTAACAACCATTGTACAAGGTTATCTTCACTTCTTATCAGCTATTGATTCGAATGGGAACTTTCAATTATTCATTGTATAGGACTTTTCATTATTAAATATTCCCAAGCCGTATTGAACGCACGTAGTTCTTTATCAACATCGGGAGAAAGTCGAAAGATGAAGGACATCCTGGTCTATTATGAGCTCACCGATCGAGCGATTGACTCGCTCATTGTTCAAGTGACACAGTAAACAATTCATTTTTCACGATGAAAAAAGAATGAGCTCTCGCCAAACAAGAGAGATTTTTCAAGGAGAAAGATGGAACTGAAAACGGCCGACCTTAAGTTGAAAGAAGAGCGATAACGTGAATACTTCGGATGTACCGAGTGTAAACCTAGCGATGAAAATCGGACGTGCTTCACTCGCCATTTAAAGACCTCAAGCGTCAGATAATTATATTGGTTTTTGCAACCTGGAAAAATCGAAACAGTGAGAAAAAACCCGCATAAGGCGGAAGTACTGTGTGCTTTGAAAGGGCGGTCTCCAACTGAGACATGCACCCCTTTTTGATCTCCCCCCTTTTGGGGGAAAACTCCCCCATAACGTAGACACAATAAGTTACTCTTTCCTCTTTTCCCCAAATCCTCCGTCAATGTCATTTTTAGCTCCCCTTTTTTCTACTTCTTTTCAATAAAAAGTAAAAATTCAGGTATTTTATTTATTCGTTCATATTTATTTCTTCTTTACTAGTGTTTTTATTCGATAATAATTTTTATATTTTTCATCATTGCATCGTGAAAAGTAGTTTTAATTTACGCCGAAAAATTCCCATATTCAGATGCTTGTTGAAAATTGTTTACTAAAGAAATGTTATGCAACAATTTGTCATTTTCGCTCCAAATGTTGAACAATGTATAAAAATTTTACGATTCCCAGAAATTCTTCTGAATGTTAATTTCAAAGAGATGTTGGTTTGAATAATTTCTTTGGTCTTCAATAATCAATTTAGCTTTAGCTAAACCGTAGTTTAATATGAAAACAATAAGCACCACTTCAGTTAGATGAAATAGTTTATAATGTGTAGCAATCGAACAACGAAACACTTTTCATACAGCAAGCAGAAAGCAGTGAGTAACAGGCCAGCTAGATAGTTCACAGATCATCTTTTGCAGTACAGAAAGCAGGCGGTCACACAGGGCTGGTAAACCAAGCTCATTAACATAAAGCATGTTTTATACATCAGACGTGCATGATTCTATGTGAACAATTTAGATAATAAACAACAATCCTGGATTTCTATATAACTTATTTTTCTCAACATTATTTTTGTTCCAACTAGGTACAGCGCCGACTAGGAGCATTGTAGAGAAACCTGATCATTTTCTCAACTCTAAACAATGCAAAATATCGAACAGTATTTTTTTACACAATATATCCCCTCTCCAGCAATATTTATGAGTAAAGTCTATTTTGATTTCCTTAGAATTAAGCTTAATTTGAGCTAAAAATCCCCAAAGCTATTTACCCATTTCCCATTTTTCTTGTCGAGGGTTCTCCCAAACTACTGGTTCGGACCTGGCAACACTGACTTCACCCCGCCTATTATTCTCCACAATCCAAGAGATTGGAGAGACAAACACCGCAAACCTTTGGTTTTGGCACGATATTTGTTGAAATAGGTAGGTATTTTCCCTATTGTATCGAGTATACTTACTGGAACAGGCAACTCACGAATACGGATCTAGAAACCGAACTTACCTGCAACAGAAGAAATAATAACGTTAATAAGGTCGAGTTTGAATAGCGTACATTATCATGATTGAGCATTTACAACAACTATTAGTCATTTCTGATAGTGATCATTCGAACAGTCCTGAACGTTCCCACCGAAAACCCGATTGGTAACTATAGGGGAAAACTCCGTAGTAACCATTGTAATTTTAATCAATTTTATTTTTCTTAATTTCCAAATTAAAATCTGAATTTATCACCTTACGGTATAGTTGAAGAGAGTGTTCGACCAGCATACCAACAAGTATAGAACGAATTTTATTGCTCCAAAAGCTCTCGAGTTATACCCTCATGCCAAATTTCTGAAAATCTCCCAAATTCGACAGAAACGCTGCGATAACACGAGAACCAATAGAGTTATCGACCCCGCAATGGTCTCATTTGATTCAGCGTCCAAACATATGTAGAAATTGATACCAAATACACCTTTTTTTGAAAAACCGTGGAAATTATATTCTCCCCCTCAAAAATACCCTTAAAATTGAGCTAGCAAGTTGGTTCAAGAATTGGGCCGTCGTAGGATTTTTGATTCAAATTTCAAGAATGTAGCTATTATAATAGTTTGGCTAGAAAAGTGTTGACGGCGGACGGAGAGAATTTCTTTTATTGGATGTTCGGATTCTACATGCCTTGAAACGTAAAACATCAAATTTTGAGGGGGGTTGGAAAATTTGTTTTCTTAGGCAATTACAATGGTTTATTATTGGATAATAAATAATAAACCAAAATAGAGTCCGAGTCACTGACTGGTTAGGGCTGGTTAGGAGTTTAGTACTATCAGGCGCCGCTAGAGTGCTCTGGACTACAACGTACATTATGTACAACAGGCTATAGCAGCTATAGCGTCTCCTGATAGCGCCTCCTTCCGCCCGCGCGGGCATCAAATTCGCGTAGAGAAGGAAGGGGAACTGTCTTGCTCATCCACCTCTTCCGTCGCCTTGTAAGGCCGATGCCACGGAGTCCTCGCATCGCGACACGGAGCCGGTGCCGCGGCTCGAGTCCCAGTTCTCCACTTTCTTTCGCCTCCACCTTCGACTTTCACGAGATGTGACCATTCGGGGAACCCGCTTCGAGTCGCCTACTCGCGCAGGCGCCAAATGCCTACGTTAATTTATTCGCGAGGTGGCGTTATTAATTTAGCATCAAAGAACTGCGATAGGCGCCCTTTTGAGCTGAAGCTGGGATTAATTATAATAATATTGATATAGTTTTGATAACAATGTACCTACCTCAATCTTTCCCAGGTTCTTGGTTGTAATAATTAATGATATTGTAATATTGACACTATCGAGTTACTACAGTTCCTTCGTGAATTTTGGTTTTTGGTTTATTATTATAATAAACCATTGTAATCGACCAAGGAAGAAAAAATGTCCAAGCCCACCTCAAAATTTGATGTTCCACATTTAAAGGCATGTAGAATCCGATAGAAAATTAAAAAATTCTGTCATTCCACCGTCAAAACTTTTCTGACGAAGCTATTAAAGATAAATTCTGGAAATTTTCGAAAAAATCAATTTCGGTACGAAAATTCTTGAGCCAAATCGCTTCCTCAATTTTTATGGTATTTTTGGAGGGTTTTGAGGGGGAGAAAATTTGTATTTTCTTACATTTGTCAGAAAAAGCTGTGTTTTGTATCAATTTCTATAGATTTTTGTACGCTTAATCGATTAGACCATCGTGGGGTCGATAGCTTTATTGGTTCTTAAGTTATCGCAGCTTTATTGTCGAATTTTTGTGTTCTTCGTATATTTGGCATAACTCAATATTTCTTGAAGATAAAAAAATATTTTTAAGTATTTTGTACGTAACTCGTACATTTTTCGGTATAATTATCATCACAAATGTACGTTATTCTTACATAATTAATGAAGAAAAAGGAATAATAAACCACTGTACAATAATTCGCAGAGTTTTATTCATTGAAATAAACCTTTGCAATTGACCGAGGATAAATTTTTCACATAAACACTGATAAGTTGGTGTTTCCATGGCATGTAAAATCGCAATAGCGGATTAATTATAAATAAATATTCGTAGTGTCAATGGCTCCAGTCTTTGCCCAAATAATCTATAAATATCTACCTAAAACGAAAAAACTAGACACATTTACAGTGCTGAAAAACATTCTTGAAGGCCACAGATTCAAAATTTGCGAGAGAAAATTTTTTCCTTCCTTCTCAAATTAATATCCAGCGCATTTAGAGCCAAATGCGTTATAAATCGCAGAGAAATCATTTTAATCGTTCTATTCTCATTTCGATTTCGCTGTAACAATGAACGCAAATCTCCGACGATTCCCGAATTTCCCATCCGATAGCTACGCAGCATATTTCGAGAGGATTGAGTGACTGAGCAGGGAAAACGAGCGAAACAGAAGACCTTGCCAGTCACGTTGTTTTTACACGTCAAAAACTCAACAGCGCGTAATTATTTTCTTAGCGAACAAAACTTTTACTTTCGAGGTCGAGATGGGAGAGAGCTGAGTCCCATTTTTCTTCACTCAAGAATCGCTCCGTTTCGACCGGCTTTTGCAACGGATGCATTCACCAACGACAATTGCAAAAAGTTGAAAACAGAATCAATCGCTGCAGCCTTTTTCAACTGTGAAATTGAGGCAATAGATCATTCCGCAGTTCTCAACATTTAAATCAATAATGAATTTAAAAAAAAAAATTTTAAAGCAAAATTACCTATTTTTTGTATTTAAAAAAAAATTGAGTTGAAAAAATGGATTTTCAGTAGGAACAACCCCATGTTAAAGGAAGAAAATGTCCCTTAGAGCTCATAATCTAGGCATTGAGGTTTTTCTGTAAAAACTACAAAAATTATGAAAGCGTTCAGCAGCACCGGATAAAACAATCAGAATTTGGGCTTGAAAGAATACAAGAAACTTGAAAAACTGAGTGGAAAAGCGATGGAGCAAGTTTCGTCATCCCAATCGTGATTACTGACATCAAAAATAATATTTTCTCCATTTATTCTAATTTCACTCTTATCAATTTTATCAGTTTATCGCCTGGCCTTGATTTCGCGCTGCTGCGTTTGATTGGGCGATGCGCCTTCCATGTTATTTGCACAACACCAACCATACAACGAGTCAACGACCAATTTTGCATGAATCATTGGTTATTTTCGCTGATACATAATTGTGTGGTTGAGGTGGAGATAAAAAACGCGACGAGTTCTCCTTATCATTTATATTCAATCGAGCGCTTTCGCCCTCACGGGCCTCTTCAGGATACATCTGGAATTTATATGTGTAGGGGTAAGTGATCCTATTTTGTTTTTATCGTTAAAAAAAAAAAAAAAAAAAAAAAAACGACATACTAATTTCTAAGGTAAACTAATATGACAATGAGCATGTATGCAACCCTTGTATTACAATTCGTATCTTAAATTTTTGTGCTGGTTTCTTGAATGGTGGCTTCCTAACGTGCTATTTTAAACGATAAAATCGCTAAAATCGCGCTCGATTGAATATAAATGATAAGGAGAACTCGTCGCGTTTTTTATCTCCACCTCAACCACACCATTTTGCATGAATGTGCACTGGGATGTTTCATCCTAAAAGAAACCCAATATCTCTTGACCTTTCCCATTGTCGAACGGATTCGAAACCATTCCTCGATTTTACCATATCACGTCAAAAAGCTCACTGCAGTTGATTTCGTTCGAACCGGTCGCGTGTTAATTTTTTCCATACTCGTCCGTTTTATCGCTAAACTTCGAATTCGACGCGGACGAGAAACTCGTAGTAATTTTTTACAAATCCTCGCCTTTCTCGACGCTCCGCGGACCGTTAACTATGCAAAGCGGTTGAGTTCAGGATTCAATTACCCGACGGCGATGCGAGATGATTCTTTGGGCCCGAGCTCTGCGAGAAAAATTACTATTCACAGTTTCGGCGCTAAATGAACCCGTCCCTGTTTCATATGCTATGTAACGGAATCTAAATCCTAGAATTTTCTTTCTCCGAGTTCAAAAACGTTGGACCGAATAAAAGAAAAATAATTGCAATCGCGCTATTGTCAATTTCGGAACGCGTCTAGTGATTTTTTCAGCAGAATCCGTCAATCCGTTTAGTTTTCTGGTTCAATTGGCCTGAAAATGGCTCAATTCTTAAGCCAAATCGGTAGCTCAATTTTAAGGGTATTTTTGAGCGGGGAAGAAATTCGTACATTCCTACGTTTTGAAGTTAAAGGTGTATCTGGGATCAATTTTTATAGATATTTGGACGCTGAATCGAATTAGACCATCGCGGGGTCGACAGCTTTATTGGTTTTCGAGTTATCGCTTATTTAATATAATTATGTAATTTTTATTTTATTTATTTTTTTTTTTGTAATTTTTTACTTTTTTAAATTATTTTTAATATTTTAAATATGTAATTTAGTATGTAATTTTTTATGTAAATTTTATTTTTATTATTTTATGTAATTGTAATTTTGTAAATGTAATTTTTTTTTGTATTATGTAATTTTATGTACCTAATGTAATTTTTATATAATTTTTTGTAATTTTGGTTTATTATTCAATAATAAACCATTGTAATCGCCCAAGAAAAAAAATTTTCTAACCCCCCCTCAAAATTTGATGTTTTACGTTTCAAGGCATGTAGAATCCGAATATCCAATAAAAAAAATTCTGTCCGTCCGCCGTACGCCGTACGCCGTACGCCGTCCGCCGTACGCCGTACGCCGTCCGCCGTACGCCGTACGCCGTTAGCAGTTTTCCGGCCAAACTGTAAGAGCTAAAAATTTGAAATTTTCACCAAAAATCAATCTCGGTCCTATGACGGCCCAATTCTTGAACCAACTTGCTAGCTCAAATTTAAGGGTATTTTTGGGGGGTTTTGAGGGGGAGAAAATTCATATTTTCCAAGGTTTTTCAGAAAAATGTGTACGTGGTATCAAATTATATTGATTTTTGGACGCTGAATCGAATGAGACCATCGCCGGGTCGATAGCTTTATTGGTTCTCGAGTTATCGCAGCTTTTGTGCCGAATTTGGGAGATTTTCAGAAATTTGACATGAGGGTATAACTCGAGAGTTCTTAGAGCTATAAAAATCGTTCTATACTCATTGGAAAGGTCGTCAAACACTCTCTCCAGCTGTATGGCAAGGCAAAAAATTTTGCTTTTGATTAGGAAATTAAGAAAAATAAAATTGATTAAAATTACAATAGTTGCTACGGAATTTTCCCCGATAGTTACCAATCTGTTTTTCGGTGGGAACTTCACAAATGTTCGCAATAATTACTATCACAAATGGATAGTCTATTGAAGTGAAGGAATAATAAACCACTGTACAATCATTTGCAGCGTTTTTTATTTATTTTTTACATAATTTTTTATGTAATCGTCACATATTTCGGGCATTCATCCTTGCAGTTAATCATCATTTGGTTCTTCGATCCGAGTTTTCTCTAACAGCTCTAAATCGGTAGTCACGGAATTCAATTTCGAGCACCGGGTGAATGAATTCTTTCAGGAATGTCCGTCGCAGGTTCCTTCCCATTGTAATACACTGGCACCTGCAGTGCGAGGGGAAGTGCGACAGGAGCGGTGGAGCGACCTACTTCCGCACAAGTGACTACCTCCGCCTGACAGACCGCGGCCGCGCCTCTACGCGCCCCTTTTCGAGTCGCACGATATACCTAGTTCGGGAACACGGTACCGCGGAGCGTATCTCATTTTACACGTGCTTACGGTTAAAATCACCGAGCATAAATATCACACGGTGCTTCCATATTAGAGCTAAGAAGAAAAAATAATGTTAGAAGGAAAAAAAATTAAGAAAATAAAAGAGAAAATCGGCTTCAAAATTTTCGTTTTTGGGTAGTCGCTTCATATCTTCTTGGTTTTGAAGTTTGCGGGGGAGAAAAACTGGGCGACTCGTTCTCGATTTTCTTTATTGCCCGCCGAGCACTTTCGCCCCTTCGGCCGAGCCGCACATAATAATCCGGAAAATCAAGCGGCAAGTTTATCTCCTTCAAAGCAATAAAAATCTATTCTTCGCTCGGTTCGTATTCGACAAAAACCGACATTGTCGGACCTGGTTACTCGAGGTTTTGATTATATTGAGACAAAACGTGACAATTATAGCGAGCTATGATAAAACGGCGAAATTTACTCCGATGGATGAAATGAAATATCAAGAAAAAAATGTATTCCAGAAAATATACATATAGAAAAAAAATAAGGATACGTGAGATAAACGGAATGAAAGAATGAAAGAAATGTACAGAATTAAAACTGTACAAGTTATGTATCGTATCTGGCGCTGGCGCCGCACCTCTATTTAGAATTCGGATGAATGTACTCGGCTCGTTGGCGGACAGATCCGGCATCTTTCGCAGAAAATGTTCAGTGGGCTCGTTGTGTCATATCTTTGAGGTCAAGTTTCCATACAGCCGAATCCGGTTCCCCGAGGATTCGCCATGTTCCGACAGGAATAAGCGATTACACATTACGAACACAGCTCGAGGAGAAATTGCGATTCCCCCAGTAATTTAAAATAGAGCCCACAAGACAAGAAAGAAATTATCGAATTCCGATAATTAGAGTGAAAACTGAACACCGGTTATAGCTATGGAACTTTCATTAGTGAAATATAGCGCGCGAAATGCAGCGAAAGTGATTACGAACGATTTCTTATTCGCAATACGTCAAAAGCCAAAATAAGATCACCAACCCGAAACCGGCAATGAATAGCGGAAAACTGGTAGCAGAGACTTCTGAAATGTTAAGCGTGAGCGGAGCAATGATTTCAAAAAAATTATCGATTTGATGTAAATTTCAGCAGAATCTCGAGGCAACAGTCGAGCTCTTTTTCCTTGCCGTCGCATTTTTTCATGTCCACGGGGTGTGAACTCTTCTTAACGTAGTTGTCGAACGGTAATTATAAGTTGACGAGTTTCCATTCTGAAAACTTCATGATGAGCTCGTTGAATTTCAATAGTGTACAATAACGTGTTCAACCGTTGAGTACGAGGGAAGACTGCCAACTCACAAATGCAGTCAAATAGGTGATACTATAGCTCGATAATTATGACGAACAATGTGATTCATAGAAAGGAGCGTTCTCTAATAGTTTATACCAATGGAAAATGACCGAATTCGTTCGGTAATATTACCAACGCCGATTAACCCGTCGCAACGGACTCCGACAAACGACCGATCGAACTGTTACTCATTGTTCGTCTGGGATCTAAACTCTCTTGCAATTAGAATCTTTCGTGCATTTTTTTAACTCTCCCATGAACGGGAAAAGACGCTCCAGTTCCCTCCATTGCAATTGTTGAACTTTCTTCGACGATAGTCGCTATCGAGCAGCTTAGTATTCATCGAGCCGATATTTTTCTCCGAAGGCGAAAATTCAATTGGAGATCGCCATGAAGACGTTAAAAACAAAGTTTTTCAATCAGACCGCAATATTTGACTGCACTGGTAATAATAAGGTGCTGGGAAAAAGAAAAACCAGTGGTGTGCATAGATCACACAGTACTTCCATGTTCGAGTCGGTAACAGGTATAACCAATTATAAAATAAATAAAATCGTACGAGGAAGTACTGCATGTGACCCCAATAATAAAAATCAAGCGATATTCAGCTATCATATAGAAACATTTAAAGTCCCCCACCGTTTAAATATATTCATATTTGCAGTCTGCAAAAATCAAAATATTGTCAACATGCGAATAACGCGGAAGTACTGCACGTGACCCACTTGATAAAAATCAGGCATCATTCAATTGCTGACCCCAACATTTCAAACCCTCAAACGTGAAAAAAATATTGACTCTTATAGCCTGTAAAAAGCAAAATGGAAAAAACGTTGAACGCTTATATCTCGGAAGTAATGTGTGTAATCCAAAATCCGGAAACGGCTAATTTTAGTTCTAATCATATTTATCTGTATCCTAAAACCTACAATATTAACAACTTCTCACTCCAAATTAAAAAAAAAAAGTAAAATTAAATTAAACTCATCTCCGTTTATAAATGTACATCAGTAGTAGACACTATTCAAAATATTCTCCGCACCATTCGGACCCAAGGCAACAAGCCAGGTAAATATTTGTTTTTTGAACATGGAACGTGACATACCAACTGAGTTTTTCAAAGACTTAGGCAAGGAATTATATATAAGGTACCTATATTAAATAATGGGGACTTTTTGCAGTAATTGATGCATTCACTCTAGGGTTGACTACGTTCTGGAGGACTTGAACGCGAGTGGGATATAGACGAATATAAGGAGCCCTGATAATGCTAGGATTTTTTTTAAGCTTAAGTAAGACGAGGATTCCGTACGCTAAGAGGATGATGTCGAACCGATTCAGCTCTGGGTCAAAGGAATGTAGTTGCTGACCCTGAAGCTGTGAATGGCCCAAGGAAACGTCGGACGGTCCAGGAGTTCGGTTGAGGCTATAAAAGTCTTCTTTTTTCCCCAGATGCAACCGAAGCTACGTCAAGTGAACGATACCTGTTCCTTCGGCTGCGATGGTAATCTTTTCCTCTTTTTTTTTGTAGACCGACAAAAAATTTCGATCCTGACCTATAGTCGGAAACTGGGGGAAAAATATTTCCCGACGATAGTTTGTACCAAGATTAAAACTGAACAGTTTTTTTTTCGGAGAGGATAAATTGTGAAATTAACGTCACTCAACGGATTTCGTAAAAGGTTTATTCAGCAGATATCGTACACAAACTTCGTCATACGTACGAATAATCTTGAATTATGTTCACGTTATAAATCCGAGTATAATCTGTCGCCATACAGTTTCGTCTATTTCAACATGAAGCTCGACTCTGCTCTATTTCGGTCCAAATTAGTAGTCGCAGAGCGTGAGGTATAAAATGAAATGTATTTTATTATAGCACATTATTCCGTTTTGGACCTACATACCTTTTGTGTACAACGTTTTGTATTCCGCTTACACGGAGATTTCATATTTTCTGAAACTATTCAAGGTTTTCGTAATAAAGGGATATGATATGATGGCAGAATGAAGAGAATGGGATTATTATATTTACGAAACAGAGATTGAAAAATGCATAAATCATGATAACAAACCGTTGAGTATTTCCACCATGAAATGACTCGAATGATGAAAATGTGACATGCTAAAATATTACCATAGCTTTTAATATCAATTCTCGCTTAGAAGACTGTTTATTTCGAGCAAACTGAATTTTGTAGACATTGAAACGGCATTTCCCTTCAATTTAACCCAAATGTATTCCCAACGTGCTAAAAAAATATGAAGCGAGTTTTGTTGTAAAAAAAAATTAAAATGAAAAAATAAAGATTATAAAACATAAATACCACCGACTTCAGTTCTATGCTTATATTTTCCTCCAAAAATCGATTTCGAACCGTCTCAGGCCATCATCAGGTCCATCCACGTCACATGAGATTCATATGCTTGCAGAATAGTGACATCACATAAATATCACAGTCAACCTATATTACTAAAAATTATTACTTGTAAAATCAACACGAATAGGAACCATACCTAACATGTAAATAGGAACAAAAACTGGTAGGTACTTTTCTTTCAACAATTATGAGAACTAAGGATGGAAAAACAAATGATCACAGAGTGATCAGAATATTAAGCCTACTCGGTTGGTAGCGCTGGGAATGAGTTATACCCGCTTTAACAACATGTGTGTTATAGCATTCTTGACTGTGTTATCAAGGTGTTTTCCTGAATTGAGCTACTATCTAGATTCCAAAGCATGTAACATCACAGGTTGCCCCACTTCTGCACTCTTCATAACACTGATTGCCCCATTATTTTTAAAACGTTTTTTTCTCTATCCTGAAAACTAGCCAAATTTTTATAACACATGTTGTCCTGTAGCCATCGATATCCTATTAAAAAATAAATAAATGAATTAAAAAATAAATAACAAAATCTTGCCAATTAATGTACAGTGGTTTATTATTCCTTCGCTTCAATAATGATTTAAGAAGATTATCCATTTGAATAGGCAAATATCTATACAAATATCTCTACCGAAAATTATCCTATTATGAATATCATAGCCCCTGGCGTAATTGTACCATCGCATTCTTGTAATTAAATATAATTACGTGCCAGAGGAAACGATTGAATAATCGGTCCAGAGAGTCGATTATCGAGCGGGCGAATTATCGGTTGAATGCGGTCGGTCCAATATATTTTGCTGATGACATAAAGCAATCGACATTATTAGTTCGTGAACTATCAAACTCGCCCGAGTAATGACCTTAGGTCGACTGACCGCGAATGAACTGCGCAACGCCTAAATGGCGCACGTTACGTCGATTCGAGCTCCGAATACGATAAGCTTCGAACTGACCGCATACGAGAGGGCCAATCGTTGAAATCACCTGAGAGGCGACATCAACGAGGTAGCGTCCGAATGTCTATGTTCACCGTGACAAATATTTCCACATCTCCCGGAACAGTTTTTGAAATTTGATGAAATACCTATTGTCAGAAACTGTTTTTTTTTTTTTTAGTGCAAAAAAATCAGAGGACGTGACCAAACAAGCGTCTGTGAACCATTGGGAGCGAAAATACAAAATAGGCGTCTTCCCCATTGTCCAAACCGTTTGAAGCGGTTAACTTTAATAATCTAAGTCTTCGGCCAAGTAAATTACTTCGAACCAAACGTTCGTTTAAAATCAAATCGATTTCGGTTCTTCACAAGAATTAGTAACGGCCGAGTGAAGTTATATAATGGCGCTCGATCAAACAACGATCGAGCTTCATTTTCTGGCTTGAAACGACTTCCAGCCGAAGCCTACGATGCTATAACGCCCGAATCATCAAAAAGGTATCATCCGCAGATGGGAAATGCTTTTTTCGAAGTTGATCGGCGTTGCGCAATCGATATCAACCCGTACGGATCGTTGGACTTGTTTCCAGTAAATACCGGTCATTTCGCGCGATATCGGCCAACGTTTTCCCACAGTAGCATCCGACGTTTCCCTAGTTACTTAAACTGAACATTTTTGAAAGCGTCGCACTTGCGCAACGTGTTTGAAAATAAAAGCGAAAATATTCCGCGATAGTCCCTAGCTTGTATTTCACAGGGAAAGGCCTATCTTCGTGTATTTCGCCCGTTTATTCTCACGATTTGTCGGAAGTGAACGCAGCGGAAAACGACACACGTTCAATTGAACTCCCATAACTCATCGTAACAAAGAATACACGCACATTGGCGGTTAAAAGTTCGGAAAACGGAGGTTTCACTTTTACTATGAATTTCTAGTAAACATTTGAACATGATGTCGACGATATCGAATGAATTGAACACGAGGCCGTTTTATTGGAATGTAAAATATAATATACATTCAAGTTTACGTTATTATGATTTTTTTTTTGCAACAATATTATAATGTACCTATTAAAAGAAAAGAAAAAAATTATAACGAATCAGTGCCCGTACATTAGCAAGAAAAAGGTCCAATTCTTTAACCAAATCGCTACCTCAATTTTAAGAGTATTTTCGGGGGATTTTGAGGGAAAGAAAATTCATATTTTCCAAGGTTTTTCTGAAAAATGTGTATTTGCTATCAATTTCTATGTATTTTTGGACGCTGAATCGAATGAGATCATCGCCGGGTCAATCGCTTTATTGGTTCTCGAGTTATCGCAGCTTTCGTGTCGAAATTGGGAGGTTTTCGGAAATTTGACATGAGGGTATTAATAACTCGAGAGATCTTGGATCGATAAAAATAGTTCTATACTCATTGGAAAGGTCGTCAAACACTCTCCAGCCGTACGGCAATGCAAGAAATTTAGCTTTTAATTAGGAAATTAAGAAAAAGAAAAATGATTAAAATTACAATAGTTGCTTCGGAGTTTACCCCGATAGTTACCAATCTATTCTTCAGTGGGAACGGTCACGAACGTTGAAATCACCAGGCGAACACTTTCCTTGAACCTTAAAACGCAATATCTTCTATCCTATTCGAATACAATCCGTATTCAATATTATCCGCACGATTTTCAATTCCTAATTATTCGCCTGGTATCATCTTGATAAAACGATATCAATAAATTCCTCGCTCGTGAGAATAATCGCGATGATTTTCCGTCGGAAAAACGGTACCAACATTAAAAACGCGTTAATAAGCAACGGTTCCACATAATCGCGTTTGCTATCAAAGGATCTAGCGACGATTAATAATTGCGGTTCGATTTAGAGCGGATGCTCGTTTCTCCGTCAAATCGCAGCCGTTCAACGATCCCGTTTGCCGAAGAGATCTGATTCTTGAGTCGGTTTCAAACAGTCCCCTCTATAATAAACATGGAAAATTCCCTCGTATATCTGAAAATTGGTGGTGGACCAGATCGAATAATGAACCAAGTATAAGTGCTGCGGGTTTCGCACGTTGGTTTATTATTCAATAATAAACTATTGTAATCGTCCAAGAAAAGAAATTTTCTAACCACCCTCGAAATTAATGTTTTACGTTTCAAAGCATGTAGAATCCGAATAGCCAACAAAAAAAAAATCCTGCCCGTCCGCCGTCAACACTTATAATAGCAACATTCTTTCGTTCGAATTTTTGACTGGATTAAATACAAATTTTTAGCGCAGGTTGAGGGGGGAGAATAACAAGAAGACCTCTTCTCCATTTTTTTCTTCTTAAAAAAGAAAAAAAAATGGAGAAGAGGTTGTCTTGTGATTCTCCCCCTCAACCTGCAGAAAGAAGTAATACGACCACCTGGAGAAGAATACATTTTTAACGCTTTTCAGCTGATGAAAAGAACAGGGAATTTCCTCAGCTTAGCCAAGGTTACGTGAAGTTGAATTCCATTGCATGATAATCCAAGTTTCATTGCCAGGCTCAAAGAAAACTTTATTTCCCTGATCGTTGTCCCAACATTGTCCGCTGCTCGCTTTATTCCCGAAATTCCGGCTTGGCAATGCCGACGATGATTTCCGTTATGATCTCATTCTAATCAGCGTCCAAAAACCTTTCACAAAAACAAACACACTTTCGTCCAAAAACCTTGGAAAATACTAAATTTTTCCCTTTGAAACACTCCGAAAAACCCTTAGTATTGAGGTAGCAATTTTTCTAAAGAATTCAGCCATTGTCAGGCCAAGAATCATTGTTGATCAACATTTCAAGTATGTAAACGGTCACAAAGTTTTATATTCGATATTCGGAGCATTTCGATTTTCAACAACAAATATTATTAAGAGTAATTATTATATTAGGAGTTATTAAAAATTTACGATTAAAATTCGTTTGAAATTAAAATTAAAGTTAAATTTGTATTTAACGTAAAAAATTAGAGATCGTTATTATTATTAGGAGTCGTTATATTATTATTTTTTATTCGATGTTCGTAGCTTTTCAATTTTCAACAACAGATATTATTGGGAGTAATTATTATATTAGGAGTTATTAAAAATTTACGATTAAAATTCGTTTGAAATTAAAATTAAAGTAAAATTTGTATATAACGTAAAAAATTAGAGATTGTTATTATTACTAGGAATCGTTATATTATTATTTTTTATTCGATGTTCGTAGCTTTTCAATTTTCAATAACAGATATTATTAGGAGTTATTATTATATTAGAAGTTATTATTAATTGACGATTAAAATTCATATGAAATTAAAATTAAAGTAAAATTATTAAGTATAATCAACGTAAAAAATGAGAAATTATTACTATTATTCATTCGATGTTCGTAGCTTTTCAATAAGAATATTATTAGAAATTATAATTAATTTAAAATAAAAATTCAAGTAAAATTACTGAATTTATAATTAAAGTAAAAAATAGAGGTTGTTTTTATTATTAGGAGTTATTATATTATTATTTATTCGATGTTCGTAGCTTTTCAATTTTTAATAAAAATATTATCAGAAGTTATCATATTTTCTTTTGTTTCGACAAGATTGTATACTCCGACGCGATGACGAACAAGTTCTACATTACGTAGATCCGTTATACAAATGGAGCACGGTGTCTCGGAGAATTATTCGTGAGTAAGTTGACTTGAAATTAGGTTTCTGGTCGGCTGTCAGATTCCTAAGAACTGCCGATAGCTCATGTTCCAGATCCGGAGTTACTCACTTTCTCCCGTGAGCCAGCAAAGATCTATAGAGTACCTAGGGATATAATTATGCTATATAGTCGCATGGTAGATCTGACGTTTCGCTTTGATCAGCTTCAATCTCGTCTCTCTTCTCGACTAGTTCGCACTAAAGTCGCAATTTCCACTGTCGAAGAAGATCGGATCGCCGCCGAATTTTATATTGGAGCAAGCACTTTCGTAATGTCCTTTGAATTCGAGATTCGCGCGTGGAACTTCGTTTTTCTGGAGGAAGGTGAACAGCGATAAATCGAGAATTTATAAAGCTAGGTGTAAAACAAGGAAACCATTCCGAGCTCGTCAAAACGCTGCTCAGTAAATTAATTTAACTCGTCTAGGGAATAACGAAAATCAACTTCTTATCAATTTATTTCAAAAGATAAATGCTGGACATACTATGCCACTAAACAATCATTTGCGGCGTATTTTAATTTGAGAAATCGCCCTAATAAAGATTTTCATTTGCAGGGGAATTATAATATGGAACGAACCTATATTTTTCACGGGTCGAACGATGGAGTCAAACCTTAGATTAATTAGAATAATTCTATTTTAGATTGGAATTATATCATATTAAATTATATTATATTTTAGATTTGGATTAGATTATATGAATTAAATGACATCAGATGATGAAATTTGATTTAATTGATGAAATTAGATCGAAAGTGAACTAAAACGGTGAGATCTTAAGCGCAACAAAATTAATTTCGCACCTCGGCTATTTTCGACTGAAAAAAGTTTTTTACTTAATAAAGATGAACGCTGTCAAGCAGCCTCATCAATTCAACCTCAAAAGTAAAAGTCCACCGCTTTCTTCGAGCGAAACCTTGCGCACAAACGACTTGCAGTTACAACTGCCCCCGGTCAAGACCCGTGGGAACTCCAGGGTCAATTGGACGTCTTCTGCTGACTGAAATTACAACGAAACATTAGCGAAAGCTTTACGCAACCGCACATGGAGTAATTATACCGGTTGCAAACTGCACTGTAGATTTTCCATGCCAGATGTCGATCATTATGTAAACATGATCGACGCTCGTAGCGATCAGAATGCTACAATCAATGGAAGGGAATTCCTTCGAAGGTTCAAGAATTGGGCCGTCGTAGGACCGAGATTGATTTTTGGTGAAAATTTCAAGAAATTAGCTATTGTAGTTCGGCCGGAATTGGAGTTAGAAAAAAAAATTTCTAACCCCTCAAAATATGATGTTTTACGTTTCAAGGCATGTAGAGTCCGAATATCCAATAAAAAAAATCTGTACGCCGTGTGTAAGTCTGTGTGTGTGCGCCGTACGCCGTTAGCAGTTTTCCGGCCAAACTATAATAGCTAAATTCTTGAAATTTTCACCAAAAATCAATCTCGGTCCTACGACGGCTCCATTCTTGAACCAACTTGCTGGCTCAATTTTAAGGGTATTTTTGGGGGGTATTGAGGGGGAAAATATTCATATTTTCCATGGTTTTTCAGAAAGATGTGTTCTTTGTATCAAATTATATAGACTTTTGGACGCTGAATCGAATGAGACCCTCGCGGGGTCGATAGCCTTATTGCTTCTCGAGTTATCGCAGCTTTAGTGCCGAATTTGGGAGATTTTCAGAAATTTGACATGAGGTTATAACTCGAGAGTTCTTGGAGCTATAAAAATCGTTCTATACTCATTGGAATGGTCGTCAAACACTCTCCAGCTGTATCGTTAGGCAATAAGTTTAGCTTTTGATTAGGAAATTAAGAAAAATAAAAATGATTAAAATTACAATAGTCGTTACCATCTGTTTTTCGTGGGAACGTTCACAAATGTTTGGAATAATTAAAATCACAAATACTTCGGACCAACTAAGGGTGATGCAGAACTGTTTCATTTTCACAGCACCGGCTTTTATTATATTTTATTATGGAAAAATGCTTTGAAAAAATCAATAAATTTTCCTCCCGAATACAATGCGCTTTTCCGTTAACATTATTTTTCTGATTGGATTCAGGAAATGCTGTAGTTCAATAATGTTCGTATTTGTGCGAATAAAATATGGAACCTGGTGTGAAAATGATGAGGTCTTTGACAGTTGTAGCCGTAATGAATCCAAAGCCGCTTTCTCCCATTGTCGTACAATATTTCAATTGGATAAAGGCGATGCCTCGGCGAACGGAACGAATATCAAATGATCCGTTCTCAATCAAATATTCAGCTCGTTCGTCCGGAAGAGAATTCGCTCGGAAGAATGATGCGCATATGAAACGGGTTCGGTCCGAAGTTGAAAGTTTTGAAAGTCATCTTGTGCTACGAATACTCGACAATCGTTTATCCACAAGTCGTCGCATTTTTCTCGTTGTTTGTGGTTGAATCAAGCTAGTTGTTCCCGGCATGAGGAAGTATCGATTTTGGTTTATTATTAATAATTATCCATTGTAATCCATTGTAAACCTAAATGTTTTCTCTACGGACAATTTTTCCCATTCCTAATTTTGCAAGCGCATTCTTCTGTGTTGAACTATAATTCCCGCTTAGTGCTCTGCTGTTTCAACACAATTCTACACTGGGCGTAAAGTGATTTTGATGAACCGGTGGAGAGATTCGGGATAGTCGTCGGGCAAGGTCTCCGTTCGAACAACCTTCACACGGATTCCGGTCCAAGTGTGACGTGACGATCCGCTGTATTATAACGGGCCATCCTCGAGAGCTCGCCCTGTTTTCCTGAATGTTCTCTCTAGGAGGCCTCTTCCGACAGGTCAGCATCTTTTGCTGCTGGACCACCGCCGCACTCGTATTTCTACTGTCGTTGTATAAATATTAGCATTGCGATCGTAGCGAATTTCCAGGAGCGTTTGAGAGGCTACCAATATGTAGCGGATACCAATATGTTACTCGGAGAAATCTGGTTTTGACGAGGTATCGTTTTCACGGTAATTTTCGCCGCTTAATCGATCGACATCGGTTCCGAAGGTTTAAGGTCCCATTCGAGTAACATACTGATGTATTGGGGAAAAATTGAGTTTCTAGCTATTTATTAACAAGGGATTGTGAAAGTTTTTTTTTTTTTTTTTTTTTTTTTTCTAAATATGAGCGCTGAATTCAGGGATAGTGAACGCTAGTGAGAGAGGGGAATTTAGGGGTACAGAATAAAAAGTTGTGGTTTGTCGCGTATTCATTAGATTCGACATGGGGTTGAGGTAGAGACATTGATTGCGACGTTATCTCATATTTCGTTTTTATATTTCTTCTAGCGCTTTCGCCGCTCTGGGCCTAAACCCTGCATTTAAATCTAGTCCCCTATTTATTCCGCACTTCCACGTTGAGAGCTTTTTTCCTTATTTCACTAGTGCGTAATTTGTATTTTGATTTTTACAGGCCACAAAAACCAATATATTGGAACGCTTAATGTTTTGAAATGCTTCTGACGAAACAACGTTTTATTTGTGCTGTTAGTGTCACACACACAGTACTTCCGCGTAAATGTCATTATTCGTTTTTTTTTCTTTTTTCTTTTGAGGTTCCTATGCTGAGAAAATGACTCCGTAAATCTAGACTCACACACTGCACTTCCACGTTAATAGCCTATTTCGCACGTTTCGGTCTAATGGCTATATTTTTCGTAACAATACCGAATTGTAATAACTTTGCGACCTTTCAATAAGTTCCTCGATTTTACAATTGGTTAAATAACTGTCTGATTCTACATCTCGAACTCCAAATTGAACAATAACGGATCCAAGTACCGGTTAATTACAAATCAACAATAACTTAATATTGTTCGAGTCGAAATGAGGCCCCTTTTGAATTTCGGTTTCCAATTTCAAAGCATCAGTTTTGATATATTTTGGAGTCAACTGTAAAGCCATTAACTTTCTCTCCGAACATTTCGAATCGAGATCTCGTCTTTCTTCAATCGGCTGTCATAAGATATCGTGAACTGAAACGTCATATAGTTCGCCCACTCGATCCGATGAGTGAACCGGTGCAATATTGAGTTCGCATCGATCGGAAGTGAAATTGAATACGAATGTGCGATATTGTGATTGGAATAGGAGAAGATAAAAGTTCAACGGCCAGCTAACTTTACGCCGATGAAATATTGGTTGTCATATGACTCGTTACACATCACGAGGTTTTCACAAAATCACCGTTTTTTTTTTTCGCGCTGATTGCACAACGTACTTCCGCATACAAACTTTCACGTCAGATCAAATTGTATGAAGTCTCCATGAAGAACACCGACCCTAACAGCTCCGACACTTCATTATGTATAGATTTTTCAAACCGTGCTTAATAAAAATGTTATTCCAGCGCTAATCAATTGTTCTAGTCCGTATTCCCTGCGAAGAAGTACGGTCATATAGCAAAATTCTTGAAATTTTCTCCAAAAATCAATCTTGGTACGACTGACAATGGCTCAATTCTTCGACCAAATCGCTTTCTCAATTTTAAAGTTTTTTTTTTTTTTTTTTTTTTTTTGGGGGGGGGGGAGAAAACTCACTATCCAGCGGTTTTCCAACAAAAGAATTGATTTGGAATTAATTTCTACAAGTTTATGGACGTTAAATCGAACGAGAAAACGCGGGGTCGATAGCTTTATTGGTTCTCGAGCTATCGCAGCTTTCGTGTAGAATTTTCGAGATTTCCACAAATTCAACAGCGAGTTTTTCCTTCATGTAAAATTTATGAAAATCTACCGAATTCGGCACGAAAGCAGCGATAACTTGAGAACCAATTACGCTATCGACCCCGCAATGGTCTCATTCGATTCAGCGTCCAAAAATCTATAGAATTTGATACCAAATAGTACACATTTTTCTGAAAAACCCTGAAAAATATGAATTTTCTCCCTCTCAAAATACCCCAAAAATACCCTTAAAATTGAGCTAGCGATCTGGTTCAAGAATTGGACCGTCGTAGGACCGAGATTGATTTTTGGTGAAAATTTCAATGAATTTAACTATTAAAGTTTGGCCGGAGAAGTGTTGACGGCGTACGGCGGGCAGACAGAATTTTTTTAGTGGATATTCGGATTCTACATGCCTTGAAACGTAAAACATCTCATTTTGAGGGGCGGTCAGAAATTTTTTTTCCTGGGCCGATTACAATGGTTTATTATTGAATAATCCAATATAGGGGATGCTTAGAATTTAAGGCCACCGGCTGAAAATTTATATATACTAATTGACGGAAAAAATGCTGACATCTGATTCTGATTTTTTTTAAGTTTCACCAAAAACCATTCTTGGTCTAATATTGAATGTACGTATATCAAATTCGGGCGGGTTAGAAAAATTAAAATTGTACTTGTATCCGACACCTTCCTCGCGAATGAAGAATCTATCTTATTTATTCGCTGTTCACGAAAATAGCGGAAGCTTCTTCGTTAATCGCTTTCACTTATCTATCGAATACAAGACTCTCTATCCCGTGCTCTGTTGGGCAAATAGGAAAATGATACACCGATCAGAAGCCGCAATTCAGTGAAATGAACGGAGACGATGGATCATCTTTCGGAAAATCGTTCACGGCTCGTGATTAATCCGGTTATGAATTGACGGTTGAACGATTGCGGTTCGTCGTCTAGGAAGACATGATATAACTGAACTGTGTATCCATTTCTTGCGCTCAGAAGTCCACGGATCGTCGAGCGAAATTGCGCTCGGCTCGTGTGAGAATCGGAACGCGAAGCGTATCCTCAGCAGGTGAAGAAAATGCACTTTTGGTTTATTATTCAATAATAAACTATTATAATCGCCCAGGAAATTTTTTTTCTTACCCTCCTCAAAATGTGATGTTTTACGTTTCAAGGCAAGCAGAATCAGAATATCCATAATATCGAGGAGAGTGTTTGATGACCTATACAACGAGTATAGAACGATTTCTATAGCTCAAAGAACTCTCCAGTTATACCCTCATGTCAAATTTCTGAAAATCTCCCAAATTCGACACAAAAGCTGCGATAACTCGAGAACCAATGAAGCTATCGACCCCGCGATGGTCTCATTCGATTCAGCGTCCAAAAATCTATATAATTTGATACCAAATACACATTTTTCTGAAAACCCCTGGAAAATATTAATTTTCTCCCCCTCAAAACCCCTCAAAAATAGCCTTAAAATTGAGCTAGCAAGTTAGTTCAAGAATTGGGCCGTCGTAGGACCGAGATAGATTTTTGGTAAAAATTTCAAGAATTTAGCTATTATAGTTTGGCCGGAAAACTGCTAACGGCGGACAGACAGAATTTTTTTTATAGGATATTCGGATTCTACATGCCTTGAAACGTAAAACATCAAATTTTGAAGGGGGGTTAGAATTTTTTTTTCAATAATAAACCAATGTAATCACCCAAGAAAAAAAACTTTCTAAACGCCCTTCAAAATTTGATTTTTTTACGTTTCAAGGCATGTAGAATCCGAATATCCAATAAAAAAAATGCTGTCCGTCCACCGTACGCCGTACACCGTCTACACTTTTCTGACAAAACTACGAGTATAAAAGCTCGTATAGAAGCTAAATTTTCATCAAATATCAATCTTGACCTGACAACGTTTTTTGATACACTTTCTTCTCTACACGCCGTATAAGAATTCCGAACGAAAATTGGAGCTAGGCCCTCGTAGACAGATAAATTATGAACCGAATGAAATCAAAAGCAAAACAATCGAGCGATTTTTCTAGAAGTTATGAGCTCGCAAAGTCAAAACTTTCTTTTTTCGCAAAAATCACGTTTTCCGGAATTTCTCCGCATCTGGGGACGTAACTGCTGAATGGACTAAATTTAAAAAATTATGGGACCTACCTGGATAATAACCCTCTCAAACAAAAAAATAAAATAAAAAATAAAAATAATAACCCGCTCGAATTACAGGAGCTGAACGCCAGCGGACAACACATACCGGAAAAAACCTCAAGTCAACCATAGTAACCTCCGCTTTTTGGAGTCGGTCAAAAATGCTGATCATTCCAGTGGCTGGCTTTATTGGGCCCGTGGCTCCACGTCGCCCTGAAAATGCCCGAATGGGCGAAAGTGCTTGACCAGCCAATAAAGAATTGGAGAATGAGTCGCCTGGTTTTTTCTCCCTTCACAACCCTTGAACAAGAAATGCGACGAGAAGGAAAATAAGTATTGCCACATTATAAAACGCCTTGAGAAAATTCACTATACAATTCGTACACTATTATTCCATTATTTGTTGGCCCACCTGATGTGCGTCTTCTGCGCTGAGGATCTACCGAGAAAAATCTAATGGCTTCTTCTGACCGAGGATTCGGCAACGCTCTGTTTCTCGCGTGCGACTCTCCCAGGAGGACATCGTCACGCACTCGTACTCAGTTGGCAGTAAAAGATATAGCTGCGTTTACAGAACCTGATTGCTTGATTCCTTTGTTGAGTTTAGAGAATAATAATTTTTCCAAAGGGATTTTTACACGTTCGATTAAGTACCTTATTATAGACCCCTATTATCAATTTTCTTGATAATTTCAAACAAATTAAATTATGTATAGGTAATAAATTCGTTAGCATTGAATAATTACGTTTCTATGGGGAACGTTTCCACCAGAAACATGTTGGTAACTTAGTTCGAAGCCTTTAGCAACTATCGTAATTTAAATATTTTTAATTTTCTCAATTACTTAAATTAAAGTAAAATTAATTTCCTCGTGATACAGCTAACGAGAGTGTATAACGAGTTTTCCAACGAGCATAGAGCGACTTTTACAGCTCCACAAATAATGATCTAGTTCATCTTGCCAAATATCTCAAATCTCACATAAAAACTGCGATCGAATGTTATCGGCTCCGTAATAAATCACATAGATCTCAGCGTCAAAAATTTATATAATTTGATAACAAACACGCCTGTCCGTTTCAGAAACCTCTGAAACTGCTAGTTTTTCGCTCCTTGAAACACAAAAAAAATCCTTCAATTGAGGTAGCTGTTCGGTTAAAAAATTGAGCCATTGTCAGACCAAGAATGATTTTTGATGACATTTTCAAGAGCTTTGCCATTACAGTTTCCTCAAAAAAATTTTGACGGCGGACGGACTTAATTTTTATTGGATATTAGGATTTTACATGACTGGAAACGTAACGCATCAAGTATGGGAGGTCTGACTTTAATCATGAGCGATTACATTGGTTTATTATTGATGATTAAAGAAAAAGAAAAAAAAAACGACTTCGAACGGAGAATGCGTTAAAATCACCTCAACAAAGAGGATAATTTTCTTCAGCCGTCGGCCATCGCTTATTCGTGGCATACTGAGATGAAACGGTCCGTGGCATACTTTCCTCCTTCTTGAAGACGAACTAGCATGCGCAACAGTATGCACTCACGAATTCAGGACTCGACGTCGTGCCTCATCGCAAAGCAATTGGGATTGAAGTTAGGACCTTTACGAAACCGAGGTGGTTTTACTAACCGGTGAAAATTCCACTTTTTCGCTCCCTCGTTATCGTACCGGCTATAGTTTGGGACAAGTCCGCATAAAATAAAAATTCCCGTTCAAAGAGAACTATAATAGGAAAAAGAAGAAAAAAAAAGTTGCAAATGATTGTAGAGTGGTTTATTATTCCTTCGATTCAATAATGATTTAAGAAGACTATCCATTTCTGATAGTGATTATTCCGAATTATTCCATTTGTGAACGTTCCCACCGAAAAACAGATTGTTAACTATAGAGGAAAACTCCGTAGCAACTATTGTAATTTTAATCATTTTTATTTTTCTTAATTTCCAAAATAAAAAATCTTTCGCCTTACTTTATAGTTGAAGAGAGTGTTCGACGAGCATTCCAACGAGTATACAACTATTTTTATAGCTCCGAGAACTCACGAGTTATACACTCATGTCGAATTTCTGAAAATCTCCCAAATTCGACACAAAAGCTTAATAACTCGAGAACCAATAAAGCTGGTCTCATTCAGCGTCCAAAAAAAGTCACCTTTTTCTGTAAAACGTTGGAAAATACAAGTTTTCTCCGCCTCAAAAATACTCTAAAATTCAGGTAGCTGTTTGGCTAAAGAGCCATTGTCCGACCATGATTGATTTTTGGTGCAAATGTCATGAATTTAGCCTTTATAGTTTCTTCAGAAAAGTGTTGATTGCGGACGGACAGAATTTTTTTTATTGTATATTCGGATTCTACATGCCTTGAAACGTAAATATCAAATTTCGAGGGGGGGGGGGGCAAAAAAAATTTCTTGAGCGACTACAATGGTTTGTAATAATGTTTGTGAATAATAAACCAAAAACGGGCTGGAATTTACCAAGAAGCAAACAACTCATGCGTCTTGAAGTCGGTTTTCTTTGTGAAGGGAGAAAAACAATAGCCACTAAAATTCAGTCATGGGTCTTCTACTTGTATGAATACATACTTGAGAAGCTAGAACGCGCCAATGTCTGGTTCTGACTCTAGACACCTACGTACAACGACTATAATTTCTAAGTAAAAACTATCAAAACAGCATCATCACCAATCCTATTGGTAACAACGGACAATATACCTAAATTTTTTCTGAATTTCAATTTTTGAAAAATCTAGACCTAAACCATCTCAACCAAGCGAAATTCTGTAGATTCGATTTTTTCATAAACTAGAAATAGCGCTTGGGACTTCCCAACTAAATGTATAAAACATGGTTAATGTATAATTTTGTTTGTAGCCGCAAGATAAAGAGGATACGGTCTCGCTCCAGTTATGGCAAGAATCCAGCTAATATCGGATAATACTAGAGTATAGTGTACTCACCACAAAACGGTATTCCTTCTGGCGTCCATGTGCCCTGCGGTGTGCAAATCCTCCGCGACGGTCCTAATAATTCGAAACCGCGCTCACACGAGTACGTGGCCACCGTGCCCACTCCCAACGACGAATTCGAAAATTCGAGATATCCATGAGCTGGCGAGCCTGGAAACCGACATCCTGCAAAACACAGAGAGACGAATTGTCATTAAAATCGGCTAAAGAGAATAGCTTTGGAAAGAAAAATATCCTCTGAAGGGGTTAAACATTTTTTGTAACACATTCGAAGGATATTTTTACTCAACGAACTAGAAACGGGTGATAAAAAAAATCGAAGATGGCCAAAATAGTAGATAATTTGGCGGGAACGAAAATTGGACGCCATTAAGGAAAAGGGTGCCAATCCACATGAGATCGGTTTTGAGACAAACTGACCAAAAGTCAAGTTGCACCTGTAATTCAACTAAACACCCGTTGAGTATACTGCTTTGTTTTTCTGAAAGGTACTTAATTCTACATTATTGCAAAGCATTAATGAGGTCCGATTCTGTTTACACCTTTTCAATCCGCTCATTACTAATTCGCAAATAGGAACCACATGGAGTGATCTCATCAACCCATATTCAAGTGTTGATAAAATTAAAATTACTTTCAATGCCCACCTTGTGACTGGTTAGGTGGTAACTACGAGGGATGTCCAGAAAGTAAGGTTACAAGTCCCCTGAAGGGCACAGGGAATTTTTTTTCGTTATGAGTGGCATACCTGCTTGTAGAGGGGTTAAAAATAAAACCGACTTCAAAAATTTTGTCTATAAAATACAATCTGAAAAGGAAAAAATAACAAAAATGTCCCAACTTCGCAGCAACTCATTCGCCAACTACACATTTTAAGGACTACTTTACTACTCGTATTGACCTGACCACTTCCTGATTGATTGGATCACCTTCCCTAATAATATAAAAATTACTAGTAGAGGGGTTGTGAGGGGGAGAAAAACTAGGCGACTTATTCTCCAGATTTTTAATGGCTGGCCGAGCACTTTCGCCCATTCGGGCATCTTCAGGGCGACGTGGAACCGTGAGGTCCACAGCCTGTGGCTGTGCCTGTGAGTTCCACATATATATTCGGGAATTTAAGAAAGTGCAATAGTAAATTTTTTATAAATAGCTGCCGTACAGTGAAAACTTTCGAATGATCGAATAACTGTTTGGAAGAAAATTGACAAATGAGAAATTACATTGTCGTACGTGCGTGGAAATTCGTTTCAGGCGCGGCTTCGAACGCCTTGTTCTGCTGAGCAGATGCGACCTTCGCATACCTCCGATATGACGATCACGAGACGTCGTTAATCAGGGACGTTTGCCCAATCACAATCGGGCGAAATGTCGACATAGACGGATGGTCTTTTCTACGATACCGACACGAGCGACCGATGCTGAAGACTCGAAAACGTCCTCGGAACATTGAAAAGCCGATGATCTCTCGGTTTCCATACAAACAATCCCGGCTCGTTAATCTCTTTCCTTGCGAGATAACGAGCTAACGAACGGACACCTTTGCTAAGCTCAGTTCCTGCGCCTATTGTCCCGACAGACCATCTTCACTTTTCTTTTCTCGGCTTGAAACCTACGCTTTGACGAGGTGTGTCGCAAGTTGGGCTAGGAGGTGTACACTATAGTTCTCCAACGACCCAACCGTTGTCAAGATAAGGACAACCGAAGCTGCTAAAAGCTACCCTAAGACTAGGAATGCTTCTTAGGTTTGTCCATTGATTACCGCCAAGCGAAACAACTTCCTCGTTTTTCTGGACACCTATTGGAAAGCCGCTATTTCGTAATTCTTTTGTTTAGCAGTCGACAAACCGAGGAATCCGACGGCGACGGTCGAAACTGTGGGAAAAACTTACTGCCGCGCGGAAATTCGATCATTTCACCTGTGCTGATAGTGGCCAGGTGGAGAAAAAATAGAAGACGCATCAAGTCCGGTAAAATTAGCTTTTGACCTAGAGTTGATTTGCGAAAAGCTATTGAAAAAATCATTGTGCCAAAATTCCCTCTTGATTCGCCGAGTTAGTCTTTTTGATTGGGCTTGTTGAACAATCTATGACGTCATTGTTTTAAATGAACTTTTGCTATATAACTCGAGAATTTTTGGTCCTATAAAAATTGTTTCATAATCGTTGTAATCGTCGTCACTCTTAAGCTGAATTGTTATACGAATAATTCGAGGTTTGATAAGATAGTCAAGAAAAATAAAAATAATAATTATAGTTACCATTCATAGTTGCTGCTAAGAAAGTTACAGAGCTTCCCTTATAGTTACTAATCTCTCCCCTCCCCCCACCACTAACACAAGTGTTTTTTTTACTACTTTTTATTTTATTTTACTACACAAGTGCATGATCCTCCGAAATCCTAATAGGATCAAAATAATAATAAACCACTATACGATCATTTGCAGCGCTTTATTGGATACCTATTTGGATTCTACAAGCTTTGATATGTAAATCATCACATTTTGATGGGAGGGGGTTTACTTTTTTTTTATTTTTTTTTTGGTGATTACAATGGTATATTATTGAAAATGGTAAACCCAAACGGCGCATGGGAAATCACATCTAAATATTTGTACCCTGGTTGAAATGAAATAACGATTATAGTTACGTACATTATTTCTTAGCAACCTGCGTCCACTCGCAGTTTATTTCGATGCACTAGGACAAAGTTCTAGAAAACGAATGTCACTTTTCGATTTCTAAAAAAGGGAATTTCCCGAAATAGGACAGTCGGAGCAGTAATTTTCTTTAACTGGCAACCGTTAGTAAAAGTTCATTTAAAACAATGACGTCAATAGATTTTTCATCGAGCCCAATCGAAAAGACTTACTCAGCGAAACTTTGACACAATAATTTTTTTTCTTTAGCTACTGAATTATTTCAAGAAAACTATTGCAGCGGCTCGAAAAAAATTACTTTACTTACAGCAATTCAAGCGAAAATATGATTATTTTTCTAAAAAAAAAATCAAAAAGTTAATTTCATACAGGGGATGATGAACCTGGAGTGGAAAATTCATTGTGTGGTTCACACGTTCCGTTCTACCAGCCACCTCGATCACTTTGACCGGTTAAAAATAACGATTTCGGTTTATTATTCAATAATGAACCAATGCAATCGCACATGAAATTTTTTTATCGTACTCTCCTGAAAATTTGATGTTCTACGTTTCACTTACCGGTCGACTTACCTGACGCGAATATAAAAGCTGTATAGTGGAAATTTCTACCGAAAATCAATCTTGGCCTGAAAATGGCTTAATTCTTCAGCCAAACAGCTAGGTACCTCAACTTTAAGAGTTTTAAGGGGGATGTGCGATTTTGAAGGTTTTTTGGGCAGAGGAGAGTTTGGTATAAATTTCTAAAAGCGAAGTAATAAAAACAGAAAAATATTAGAAATGATTCTAAAAGGGTTTATGCTTCTAGCTTTAAATTCAATAGTGATGTAGGAAAAAAGTCCAGTTGAAACACTTTTCATACAATTGTGAACGTTCCTACGAGTAATTGGTAACTGTAAGGGAAAACTACATTCGTAATTTGATTTTTCTCATTTTTTATAGTTACCTAATCACAGGTTAAATTATCCACCTAGCTACTGAGCTTAAGATAGTCTTCTATGAGATTTCATCAATATCAAAGAACGGTTTTTATAGCTCCAGAAATTCTCATGTTCTAAAATCGTGGCAAATTTGTCCATACCTACTCGAAAGCGCTACACAAAAGCTGCGATATTTGAAAACCATCAAATCTAACGACTCTTTATCGTCTCGTTCGATTCAGCGAGTAAAAATCTATATAAATTGTTCTAAACACACTTAAGTTTCACAAACATTGGGAAAAAACCTTTGAGCATGCGACTACCCCTCAATACTCCCAAAAAATACCATTTAAATGTATGTAGCAGGCGATTTTTGATTTTCGGTGAAAATTCAAATTATGAAGCTTATATAGTTTCGTCAGAAAATTGTTATCGGCGGACTGACCGATTTTTTCGCTCGATATTCGGATTCTACGTGCCCTGAAACTTCAAACATCAACCTTTCAGGGAACTAGGAATTTTTTTCGTGAGGTTTATAACTGAATAATGAACCAAAATGCTAAAATTTCGGGAAAAAATTGAGATGGAGTTAGCCTTAGAGTAAGCTGTACAGCTGTTAACTTATTTTTCTTCATTTACCTAGAAGCGGAAGCTTTCATTGAGGAAACACTCTGTTTTCAATTATCTTCTAAGAAAGAAAATAATTTTTTTTCAGTTCCAGTATATCAATTGAACTGAGACAGTTGACGAGTATTTTTAGACTGAGCCGATCTGCAAATTATATATCATCAAAAATCATAACTATCGAAGCAGGTTTCAAAACCTTATAAAAGTTAATGAGAATTAAAAGTATAAAATATGAAGAAAAAAATATATAAAAACTTTTTTCTCTTCTAGAACCAACAGTTCGATCATTTCATTGTTATTTATTTATTTATCTTCTTTTTTTTATTACCTATACATTTTTTGTCATCCGGCCGTCGTTTAGTTGGGAACTTGCCAAAATTCGATCAGCCTTACATCACTTGGTCGAGAGATCTCTCGAGTCGATCGTCAATGGAAGGAAAGATGTACGACAAACCAGGAACAGGATCGGACAGCGAGTCCTCGAGTGACAATGGACAGCGGTGAAAGCAGTCGACGAAGTCGGTCGACATAACCGCGGACGCAGAATCGAAAAGTCAGCTCCCGAAATGATCCCGATTCAGAATAAATTGCCATCGCTCGCTATATTGCCGAGTGACGACATAACGAAAATCCTAGTCATCTGAACTCGGAGCCTTTTGAACTTCGGTGAATCATTGTTGTGTAACCGCTCCCAAGTGTTGTACTTCTTATTTTTCCATTTTCGGTCGTCATTAAAATACATCTAAATGCTAGGTAATGAATATTTTTTTCAAATCTCGAATATTTCACGCAATAGCTGCGATAACTCGAGAACCATCAAAGCTATTGACTTTATTATGGCCTTGAAATTATTTATTACTTATATTATTTTATTTGTTATAATATTTATTATTCAAATAAATTCTACTATTTTCTTTATTATTTATAATTCTAATGAATTATATTTATTATTATTATTATTTATTTATTTATTAGCTATAGATTTTATTATGGACGCGATTATGGCGTCGAAAAACCACTACAAATTGATACTGAACACACATAAATATATCACAAACATTGGAAAATACGTACTCTCCCCTCAAACCCCCCAAAACTACCCTTAAATTTGAGGTAGCGAATTGAACTATCGTCAGACGAAATATATGCATTTTGGAGAAAATTTCAAGAATTTAGCTCCGATAGTTTTGTCATCAAAGTGTCGAAGGCTTACGGCGGGCGGATAAATTTTTTTTTATTGGATATTCGAAATTCCTATAAACGAAAACAACAAATTTTGAGTTCGAACAGTAAATTTAAACATATTTTTATCGAAGCGTCTCGCATTTCCAACAAGTCACAGCATATAACCGAGCGGATTTATTTTTGATGTATCAATAGCTGTAATAATTGTGTCTAATATGAACGCTCAATTACTGTAACGAGAGTTGGTTTTTGCCAGCGCCCGTGAACATAATGGAAAGTGTGGCAAGGTTTCGTCCGTGGGAATCAGGCGATCCGTAGCAGAATCTTGTTGTCGAAGAAAGCTCCAAGTCAAGCTCGCGAAGCTCCCACGGCGAAGACTTATCCCTCATAAAAAATCTCATCTTCTCATTCATTGTCCTTCGCATTTGTTGACGAAATGTAAAGACGGGAGCACATTATACTGACTTAGTTCCCAACCTTCCGAATGTTTTTCCCTTTTTTTCTACATTGTAAAGAGCATGATGAAATCGTCTGGTTAGTAATTGATGAGGGAATTCCGAATAATGAGATTATTTCGAAGAATAGAATAGAAATGGTGAATATCGCTTGCTGCAACGCCGCTCGTCTAAGTTCCATCGTTATCCTAAAACTATTTACGCCAGTTCATTTTGGTTTATTATTCAATAATAAACCATTGTAATCGCCCAAGAAAAAAAAACTTCTAACCCCCCTAAAAATTTGATGTTTCACGTTTCAAGGCATGTAGAATCCGAATATCCAATAATAAAAAATTTCTGTCCGTCCGCTGTACGCCGTTAGCAGTTTTCCGGCCAAACTGTAAGAAATAAAAATTTGAAATTTTCACCAAAAATCATTCTCGGTCCTACGACGGTCTCTTGAACCAACTTGCTAACTCAATTTTAAGGGTATTTTGGGGGTTTGAGGGGGAGAAAATTCATATTTTCCTAGGTTTTTCAGAAAAATGTGTACGTGGTATCAAATTTTATAGATTTTTGGACGCTGAATCGAATGAGACCATCGCTGGGTCGATAGCTTTATTAGTTCTCGAGTTATCGCAGCTTTTGTGCCGAATTTGGAAGATTTTCAGAGATTTGACATGAGGGTATAACTCAAGAGTTCTTGGAGCTATAAAAATCGTTCTATACTCATTGGAATGGTCGTCGAACACTCTCTTCAACTATAAAGTAAGGCGAAAGATTTTTTATTTTGGAAATTAAGAAAAATAAAAATGATTAAAATTACAATAGTTGCTATGTAATTTTCCCCGATAGTTACCAATCTGTTTTTCGGCGGAAATGATCACACATTCATGTTCTGAATAATTACTATCTGAAATGGATAGTCTTCCTAAATCATTATTGAAGCGAGGGAATAATAAACTACTGTACATTTGCAGCGTTTTTTCCACCATTTCACACCGGAAGGTCCTGCGTCTCTGAAAGATCTACCGTCGTCGCGTTGTCCTCCACTTCATCTCTCGGTTTAGATTTCTCAGTTCAGTTCAGTTTAGTCCTCCTCATTTGGAGCGAAACGAGCTACCGTGTCCCACATCTTTTCTCAGTTTGCTTGCACCCTCAAACTCTCTCAATCTCTCTCTCTCACTCACTCACTCTCTCTCTGTCTCTCCTACGCCACGCCCACGTCCTTCCCCCGTCGAGTGACAACCGCTTCTTAACTTAATTTTTTCCCCGACTTTTCCGACTTTCTCCATCCGGCGCTCGAGTGGCATTGTCTTATTATAATGAAACATCAATTTTCCCGAGACTCCGCTTCGTACAACAAGGAAACGATTTACGCCGACAATGGCGAGCCGAGTGGACGGGTAGTTTCGATTCAGTTCAACGATCGAGGATCGGATGGGAAAAAAATGTCAATAGCATAATCGGTGCATACAAATGGTGTCCACGTAATACAACAGATTCATTCATTATTTCGTCGTTCTTACGAATCTCCATCTTGGTAAGATAATTTTATCGGCGACCTCTTCAATTGACGGAATTCTTTTTCATGAAACTTCCGTCATTTCAATCTTTAAAAAAAAATTTTTTTTATTATGTTCCAATAAATTAAAAGCTACCCAACCTTGCAGCAGAAGAGATCGTTTGAAAACCATTCCAACGAGTATAAAACCATTTTAACAATTATTCATTATTAGACCATTTAAATCGCCCAAGAAAACGATTTTTCTAAGCCCCCTTTAACTTCGATGTTAAACGTTTCATGGCATGTAACATCCGAATATCCGATTAAAATAAAAAATTCTGTCCGTCCGCCGTCAACGCTCATCTGACAAAACTATAAAAGCTGAATTTTGACATTTTCATCAAAAATCAATGTTGATCTGACTATGGCTCCTCAATTCTGAAACCAATGTTCGAAATTGCTTCCATCACAAATAGATTATTTAATCGGTATTCAAGCAAATGAATAATAAACCGCTGTACAATCATTTGCAGCGTTTTTATTGGATATTCGGATTCTACGTGGCTTGAAACGTGAAACATTATGTTTTGAGAGGGGGTTAGACATATTTTTTCTTGGGCGGTTACAATGAATGAATAATAAACCAAAAACCCCCTGCTCAGTCCCAAAGCCATCCTCCATCATTCCATCATCCCATCAGCCCTCTGTCATCTCTACATTCGTATTTCATCTGAGATCTTCAAAATAATCCCACCCCTTACAATACTCTTAGGATTTTCTTCCACATAAACCGTCGATTCGAATAAAACTATATTATTACCTACTCCTAATATTACAGCTTGAACCAAAGAATTGGTGCAAGTGTGGATCGTTAATCTTCCCAAATAATCCTACAAAGATTCATTCATGGTTTGGTACAATATTGAACGAATCGTTCCGCTCTGCAATAATCTTCATAAAGCAAAAAAACTGCCGAGTCAAACTTGAAAATTATCATATGACTCGTTCGCCGGCTTGATATTCTAGCGTGAGAAAATTTCATTCCACCGATCTGCAATCGACACGCACTTATCTTCAGGTAATATCTGTCCACTTTCTTCGGGCGATTCGCCGTCGCGAAAAATTGTAAGCTCAAAGAGCCGAACTTGGCTCTGGCACGGAGGTAAATTGCGATTTCTCTTTTATAGCACAAGCTAAGACGTCACGACACTTGGCCAGCGCATAAACAATGCGCGGCGCAATCGTGACTCGGGTTTAGGTAGCGGATTATGCCCAGAGAAAGGAGTCGGCAGTTGATGTGGGTGATAATATGAAAATACTTCTGGTCTTCAATTTTCCCTTGCTTATAAATAAAATAGCCATCGATGTAGAATAATTTTTTAAAAAAGATTTTTTTAAACTAAATCCTTAGATAAGGATTTTTGGTTTATTATTCAATAAACCATTGTGGTTGCCCTAAAAAAAAATTTCTAACTCTCTCCAAATTTGATGTTTTACGTTTCAAGGCATGTAGAATACGAATATCCATAATATATATATCACTTATATATCAAAAAAAAATTCTGTCCGTCCGCCTTACGCTGCAATACTTTTCTGACAAAACTGTAAAAGCTAAATTCTTGAAAATGTCACCAAAAATCAATCTTGGCCTGACAATAGCTCAATTCTTTAAGCCAAATCGCTACCTCAATTTTAAGAGTATTTTTGAGGGGTTATGAGGGGGAGAAAATTCGTATTTTCCAACATTTTCCAGAAAAAGGTGTATTATTGGTATCAATTTCTATAGATTTTTGGACGCTGAATCGAATGAGACCATCGCGGGGTGGATACCTTTATTGGTTCTCGAGATATCGCAGTTTTTTAGTAGAATTTGGGAGATTTTCAAAAATAAGACACTCGCGAGCGTCAAACACTCTTTCCTGCTGTACCATTTGGCAAAAAATTTAGCTTCTAATTTGGAAATTAAGAAGAATAAAAATGATTAAAATTACAATAGTTGCTATAATAATCTCCTCAAATCATAATTGGTTCAAAATAAAAATAAACCACTATGCAGCGTTTTTCATTTGCAGCGTTTTTTTTTTTTTTTTCATAATCGAAATAGCATAAATATGTAGCGTCAGTTATTAGCCGCTTGAAGGAGTTCGTCGTCATACTGAGCTCGACCTGAATTTATTTTCCATGATTTGGGAAGGCTTGAACATCCCAGGAATGCGATTTTGAAACGCGGCCAAATTTGAAACCTACCTGATCACATCACCGAAGCGTTTTTTCCAGTCATGATGCGAAATCGAGAAATAATACGAAACCAGAACAATTACCGCTGAAGAAATAAAATTAAACTTGCGCGTATTAATTTGCAAAAAGCGTGCGAGTGTATACGTTGATGTCTCGTAGGTTCCACTTTCCCCAAATCGGCCCTTCCTGATAGCAATTAGTAACGTTACGTGGTTTCCTTTCTCAAGCAGCTCTCCTAGCGTACAGTTATCTTTTATTGCTCCTCGTTCGACGATTTGGAGCCCGCCGGAGCGAAGAAATTTCTCGTAACGAATCGGATTGGAGCGCAGTTTCAAATCTACGTACGCGAATAGTGCAATGCGGATGAGGATAGAAATTGGCGGAATCATGACTTCAATAGCAGTCTATAGAAGTATACTGTAGAGAGAGCGAGTAGATTTTGATTACTTCAAGGATTAATAGTCCAAGAAATTTTATTTTATAACTCTCCCTCAAAAATGGACGTTGAAAACAATGTAAAAACATCGGACGTATCAAATCATGCCGTCGACACTTTTCTGACGAAACTAAATCCTTGAAATTTTCTCCAAAAAATTAATCTTGTCCTGAGAACGGCTCTATTCTTTAACCAAATCGTCAACTCAATTTTAAGGGTATTTTTCGGTGTTTTGTTAGGAGAAATTCCTATTTTCCAACGTTTCTCAGAGAAGGTGGATTTGGTATCGGAATTTTCGGACGCTGAATCGAATGATTCGACAGGTTCGATCGAAGGTTTATTGGTTCTCCAGTTATCGCTGCTTTTGTGTTAAGTTTGTGAGATTTTCACTAATTTGGCATGTAACTCAATAGTTCTTGGAGCTAAAAAAAAAACGTTCTATGCTCGTTGGAATGCTCGTCGAGTACTCTCTTCAACTATAACGTAACGCGAAAAAATTAGCTTTCGATTTGGAAATTAAGAAAAATAAAAATAATTAAAATTTGTATATAAAAATATAAAAATCATTGCTCTTGAAACATTAGAAAAAAACCGAACCGTTTTTCCTGTTTTTGTACGAACGATAAATAGGGTTAATAAGATTCGGTTTTCACCCACATTTTTTTTACCCAGTTATTAATCTTTGGTCGGCTTGTAAAACTTTCTACGATCCCCGGTTCTAAATAGTTTTCAAGGACTCATGACAACGGGCGATGAAGATGTTCCGCACGGCCGCGTCGTTCACCGGGCCCGTATCAGCCGTTTGACCTCCCGCGGATTCAGTTGAGAAACTGACCGATTCGCTTTCTTTTTCCTCCCGGAGATTCTTCCGAGTCGAAAGATCTGGGGCGACTCTGAGATGCTCACCAGACTGACCAAGTCTTGATCGGTAGCTGACATTTTCACTTTTAGAACTACGAATCGACGAATTACGCTAGCCCGCGGTCTAGAACGATTTGGTGTCCCGAGAAGGGCGAAAATCACGTTTACCCCGGAGACTAGACGGGAATTGAAAAATCGACGATGATTGGTCAACAGATGGCTATTTTAAAAATCGAAAAATTTCATGATGTAACATCTCGACAACTGAGTTGTAGAACAATGTCTCTTACGACCATACGCAATAAAAATAAATTAATAAATAAACAAAAAATAATAAAATTAAAAAGACTGTTTCAGGCGAAACATTCTGCAAATGATCGTAGTTACTTACAGGGAAATACACCCTGAAAAAATACGATTGGCGTTTTTTAAGGAGGTAATTATTGATTTTCAAAAATCTGAATCGAATCGACCGATACATTAATTAGAATATGAAAAATAATCGAAGAGATATAATGAAATTAGAATATGAAAATTAATCGAAGAGATATAATCAAATTAGAATATAAAAAATAATCGAAGAGTATAGTAATTTTTCGAAATGAATCGATCGTTCAAAGAATTTATTCTATTGCGTCGATTTTTTAAGCTTCCCTAATCGCATCTGCTAGAATTTTCTAAACCACTCACGCGATAGTGAAGAAGGTCCTTTCAGAAGATCATTTTCCTGACCATACTCTCTAAAAGTAGACAAATTTGAACGCTCCCAATAATGAAAGCCCTCGCCCGAATCATAATAGCACTATAATATTTTCCTTTGTTCGCTGACACGTTCAACGTTGAATCGTTTGAAATAAGCAGTTATCAACGTTACATTTATATCCGCAGGTACAAAACGAGGTAAGCTTCTGACGACAAGTTCCAAAGGGAGATAAGACGAAAAAATGTTATCCGTCGAAGAAAGCGTTCGTTGCTTATCCGCAGTTGACGCCTGCGCGTTCTAGAGTCATATCGTAGTCCATGGGAGTGAAAGTGTCCGAGTTGCTGTCCAATTAGGACAAAAGCCAAGAAAATTAGAGAAGTCAGTCTTGTATCCAGAACAGCTTGCAATAACAGCGATATGGTTTTGATATTTGCCGAATAATTTGGCGCAGTGAACATTGAACTGCTGAATTATAAATAGGAATTTTACAAAAATTTCACACAATCCATAATCTTCTTTTTCTTCTCGTCGCATTTCTTGATGTCCGGGGGTTGTGAGGTGGAGAATGAGTCGCCTGGTTTTTCTCCACCTCACAACCCCCGGACAATCCATAATGTTTTAACGTGCTTAATTCCTGGTAGTGAGACCATTCATTTTGAAAATTCAGCGAATAATTCTCTAGTGGTTATAACAATCATTCGGAAAGAAACTCTAAAAAAAAACCGATGGGGAAACTCCTTAGCAAATTTTGCTATTATAATCTTTTTTTTTTCTTAATTTCCACATTTAAATCTGAATTTTTCGCCTTACGGTTAGTTGAAAAGAGTGTTCGACGAGCATTCCAACTAGTATAGAACGATTTTCATCACTCCTAGAACTCCCGAGTTATTAATTTACTCATGCAACATTTGCGAACGTTCCCACCGAAAAACAGATGGTAGCTATAGGAGAAAACTCCGTAGGAACTATTGTAATTTTAATCATTTTTATTTTTCTTAATTTTCTAATTATAAGCTAAACTTATTGCCTAACGATACAGCTGGAGAGAGTGTTTGACGACCATTCCAATGAGTATAGAACGATTTTTATAGCTACAAGAACTCTCGAGTTATACCCTCATGTCAAATTTCTGAAAATCTCCCAAATTCGGCACAAAAGCTGCGATAACTCGAGAACCAATAAAGCTATCGACCACGCGATGGTCTCATTTGATTCAGCGTCCAAAAATCTATATAATATGATACCAAATACACCCTGGAAAATATGAATTTTCTCCCCCTCAACACCCCCCAAAAATACCCTTAAAATTGAGCTAACAAGTTGGTTCAAGAATTGGGCCATCGTAAGACCGAAATTGATTTTTGGTGACAATTTCAAATTTTTAGCTCTTACAGTTTGGCTGGAAAACTGCTAACGGCGTACGGCGGACGGACAGAATTTTTTTTATTGGATATTCGGATTCTACATGCCTTGAAACGTAAAACACAAAATTTTGAGGGGGGTTAGAAAAATGTTTTTTTTTTCTTGGGCGGTTACAATGGTTTATTATAGATAATAAACCAAAATCCCTTCGTTAAACGATTCAACAGCGAGTAAATGCATCACCAATTTGATCTCAATTCGACCAACGACAATCCCTTTTACACTTTCGATTTCAAGGAGAACACAATAAAAAGACAAAACCGTTTCGAAATGGAAATAGTACGTACGTGCTCTCGAATATTTATCTGTCAAGGTTAACAGTGACAGAACCGAGTTGACCGCCGGAGAGAGGATCCTGTTTGAACCTTGGGAGAAAGCAACTGGTCCTGTTTAGCAAGTGTCTAGTCGATTTAAAAAGCGGTACCGACTGTACGATGGACACTGCAGTAAGACATAACGAGCAGGGCTAGGAAAAATGCCGGTCGTTAGTGAAAAATTATTTTCAAATGTCAGAACGTGAAATCGAAAGAGTTGAAGGTTTTTCGAATTGCATTACACAAACTGTACTTGAAACAGCTACGCCACCGTAGAGTTATAAATTATACTACTAATTTCTGACCAAAACTGTGCAATAAATTTTTTGCATCCAACTTCTTTCCTTAATTTTTCAATTTCGGTTTTTTTTTTTTGTGTTTTTGACTTTAACTCGACGGAAATATAGGTCCCTTAACTACTGATGTACATTTGAATAAAAATAGAGAATTTTCGTTCATCGCGTATTTTTTTCTCCGTACGTACGCAGAAAAAAGCGTCAAGTGCGCATGCGCAAGTAATTGTAAAATACGCCAAGTTCTTTGAGGGTCCCAGCCCTCTACCATTTAAATAAATTCAATTTTAATTTACGCAAAAAAGGCACACAGCGAAAACGTAAGGCCACCCCTCGAACACATTGAGGTCAAAAGCTGTCAAACGTTAATCAAATTTCCAATTTCAGGTTTCAGGATAATTTTTAAAATATTTGATCTTATAACGCACAATATTCCTAACTTGAAATTTTTCTATTCCTCTATTTTCACATACCGTCGAAATTCATCAGGGCATATGCAAAGAAATTCATGTAAAAAACTGTTACCAGAGCGATCAACAAACGGTACCAAATTAAATTTAAATTCGCCGTGTGTTGATCACTCTATAGTAACCGTTTTTTATGTAAACGTTCGAAGAAAAAGAAAAAAAAAACGAAGAACAAAAACTCTATCCTAAGTTGTAAAAAAGAGCCTTAAATTTCCCATCTGCTTGTAAAATCAAATTTTCAGGAACAAATGCATTTGAAAAAAATCATCGAAAAGTTGTCAATGCAATCTTATTCTCAATCAATAGTGAGCCATTTTATTAGTAGTGCACAAGAGCCAAGTTTTAGGTTAATTATTCAATAATGAACCATTTTAATCCCCCGAAAAAAAATTTGTCAAACCTCTCAAAATTTGATGTTTTACGTTTGTAGAATTCGAATATCTAATTAAAACATTTCTGTTCGTCCACCGCACGCCGTCAACATTTTTTGAAGAAACTAAAGAAGCTAAATTTGTGAAATTGTCACCAACAATCAATCTTGATCTGGCAACGGCTCAATTCTTTAGCCAAATCGCTACCTCAATTGTGAGGGTATTTTTCGGGGGGTTTGAGACGGAGAAAATTCTTATGGATTCTATTTCCATGGATTTTCGGACGCTGAATCGAATGAGACCGTCGCGGGGTTCTTTTTTGTTGAATTTGGGACATTTTCAGAAATTTGGCATAGCTCAAGAGTTCTTGGAGCTATAAAATGCGTTCTATACTCGATGGAACGATCGCCAAACACTCACTTCAGTCGTACCGTTAGGCGAAAAATTCAGATTTTAATTTGGAACTTATGAAAAATAAAAAATTATAATAGTTGCTACGAAGTTTTCCCCTGCAGCAACTGTATTAAGGAAATTTGAGACTAACAAAAAATGATAAACGACTTGGATCAAGTTCAAGCAGAAACTGAACTTTTTAAATCAAAATCTTGATTGAAGATAACTATGGAAAAATAATTAACATAGAAACCACAATTGATGGCTGACTTTACAACAGTAACCAATCCGTTTTTCGGTGGGAACGTCACAAATGTTCGGAATAATTACTATCACGTACAAATGAATAGTTTTCTTATTAGTTTCCGATCAAAAGCAGTAGACAACTTCAAACAATCTGAGTATTGTACTGTTGTAATAGGATGGAAACCGAAATTGATGTATTAGTGGAGCCAGTATAAAACCGACGACGATAATATCCGCTAAATCGCTGAGAAACCGATTTTCTTCAACGAGGGATCGCCGGGAAAAAGAAGTGCAAATCAGAAGGATGCAATCAGACGTTGTATACTTAACGGAAAATTCAGTCGGTCGCAAGATTAGGTAAAAATGAAGTCGGTTAAAAAAGGAGAACGATAAGGACAGCACATCAAAATCAGACACCTGTTGTGTATTCCTGTTCGTAGACCGTGACTCCCCTCTTCCTCTCGCTCGACCGAGCCTCTCCCTTCGTTTCTCGTCGGTTAATATTTTTACTTTCCTTTCCCCGAATTCGAAAGAAGCTGAAGTCATTTTGGAATGCGAGACATCGTTGTTCACCCTGAGATAAATTGCGACATCCGAGGACTTATTGAGGAATTATTGTGGTGGTTTCTTATTTCTTAGCTTCCTTCGCGATATGGAAAGACCTTACACTTGTTATAGGGACGCAAACGCGCGTGAACGTTTTCACCTACAAACATACAGGAAACAAAGAGCAAAATCCTTGAAAACTACCGAAATTTAAAATATTTTTATTTTTCTCAACTACTTAATTAAAAGTGAAATTATTCGCCTAACGACACAGCTAAAGAGAATGTTTGACGAGCTTTCGATTGAGTATAGAACGATTTTATTACTCAACAAATGATCCAATCATACCATCTCGTGAAATATCTCGAAATCTCGACAATTTCATTTAAAAAAAATTAATTAATTAAAAAATAAAAATGAAATAAAATAAAAAAGTAACTCCGATAGCTTGAAAACAATAGAGTTTATGAATCGAAAATATCAACATATTCAAATATTTATGATATCAAAATCGAAAAATCTATTAATTTCCAATCGCTTGATATATTTACAGAATCTATCGACCCTTCAAAACTTGAGAGTAATGCGTGTTTTTTTATTTCATCGAATATTAAGTCATTTCGTTAATTTATATAGGTAGTATTTTCCGATTGAAAATTTAATTATTTGATTTTGAAAATTTAATTAATTATAATTTGATATTATTAACTAGCGAAAATTATCGAAGCTAGGGGGTGCGAATTTACGTACATTTGAATGAAAAAACCACTACTTGAGTAACCTCCTCCTTTTGAAGTCGGTTAATAAATATTCAACTATCAATATCAAATCAATTCGGCTAAAATAAAATCATTCTAAAAATATTCTCAACATTTTTGTTCCTGTATTTCTAGCATGCTTTCTACATAGGTAAGGAAAGCAGTGTATTTTGAAGTAAATGAATTATTGACGAGTAATAATAAGATTATAATATAATCTTATTATTACTCATCAATAATATATTCAATAATAATTCAATAATATAATATATTATTGAATTAATTAACAACTAATTACTGACAATTAATTAATTAAATCGTTCATAGGTAAGGAAAGCAATGCATGTTAAAATACCTTTTCGACGTTCGATTTAATTTCTTCAACTAATTGAAGTAAAATAGCAAGCGTCTTAATAGAAGCGAAATAGTCGTACATAAGAAGCGTGAAAATAAAAAAATTATAATTTTTACTCACTAGTACTCTGTAAAATCCTCGGATATTACAAATAAAAATGAAAAAAAAATTTTTTACTCACTAGTATTGGCTTGGATGCCGGCCAAAAGAATACACCCTACGAATAGGGGTAAGAGCTTCTTCATTTCACTTGTTCTTGTTCACTTGTCCACAACGCGAAAACGACCGATAAGCGACGACAAGTGCAAGAGCCGACAAGTGCTTATTTATTCAGATTAATCGAACTGACACACACCTGTAGTGTTTCGTGCCGACTGGCTGACAAACTGACTGGCGTTGGCCGACTAGAGGATAGCGGAGCGCTAGAAAAAGGTAGGGATTGTGGAAGGGCCTACCTGCTCGCTCACCAAGTGAATCCTTTTGGCGGGAAGGGGAACAACGGGATTACGAGTGACGTTACCCAGCGGCGACTTTCCCTCTGGGATCTGGACCCCACGAATTGCCGGCAGGTGCGCAAACGGCACGACTTTCTTGACTCGTAATATTTTCCACTAGAATGAAGTTGGGAATAGAGTTGGTCTCGGGGTCACAGCACGGCACATTCTACTAGAACTAGTTCTTTCGTTGTAGTTTTGCCGCATCGATCATTCTTCGTTGTTGGGGTTGAGGGGGAGAAAACCAACGCGACTTGTTCTCCTGTTTTTTATTATCACCCTGCCTAGAACTTTCGCCCCTTCGGGCATCATCAGGGCTTCGTAATATTTTTTGAAGAAACTAAAGAAGCTAAATTCGAAAAAAAATTGTCACCAAAAATCAATCTCGGTCCTACGATGGCCCAATTCTTGAACCAACTTGCTAGCTCAATTTTAAGGGTATTTTTGGGGGGTTTTGAGGGGGAGAAAATTCATATTTACCTAGGTTTTTCAGAAAAATGTGTACGTTGTATCAGATTATATAGATTTTTGGACGCTGAATCGAATGAGACCATCGCCGGGTCGATAGCTTTATTGGTTCTCGAGTTATCGCAGCTTTTGTTTCGAATTTTGGAGATTTTCAGAAATCTGACATGAGGGTATAGCTCGAAAGTTCTTGGAGCTATAAAAATCATTTTATACTCCCTGGAATAGTCGTCAAACACTCTCTCTAGCTGTACCGTTAGGCAAAAAAATTAGCTTTTGATTAGAAAACTAAGAAAAATAAAAATTAGAAAATAAAAATAAAGAAATATTAATAAGAAAAGAATAAAGATTAGATCAATTAAAGATTAAAATTGCAATTGTTGCTACGGAATTTTTTCTTTATAGTTACCAATCTGTTTTTCGGTTGGAACGTTCACACATGGTCGGAATAATTACTATCAGATATGGATAGTCTTCCTGAATCATTATTGAAGCGAAGGAATAATAAACCACTGTACAATCATTTGCAGCGTTCTGATATTTTAGCCGAGAAATTATTATAATTTATTCGGTTAAAATTTTTTTTTTTAATTTCCTCAATTTTTCTTCTCCTTTAATTCGTTTTATGACAACTTAAATCTACTAAGTCGATAAGCAAGCACGTGCAATGCTATTGGCTAAGCTTTTTCGCACTTTGTGACATTCTGTTAGGGCGATTATTTCGTCGAAAGTTCAAATTTAAAATATCATGAGGCGCTGCGCTCAATTTACCGTTCTTGTGCCAAATAGCGGCTGGAACGACTCGCCCACATTCATTGTCCCTTATAACAACAAGTACGATGGAATGATGAGTCTCCTCTATTTGCGTATGGTGCAGAATAAATTGAGTTTGAGCAGCTCTAAGGCGTTGTCCCAGCGAACGAAGCTCAGCTCCTCATCATCCACGTCACGTTCATTCCTACGCCTTCTTTTCATTCATTCGTTTGAACAGACTTCGATTTCTCTGGCCAAAATCAAAGGCGAATTCGGTTAGTGGAGTATTCAAATCAGCGCGCCCTACTTAGCGCATTTTGTTACTCCCTTGCAAACCCAATGCATCGAATTGTAGATATTCGGTTTTCCTAGATTCATGGCCACTGACGAGCAGCATCAACGAGACTGTATTTTCCTTGGTCGTTAAAACTGCATTTAAGGTAATAATACTAGCATTAAAAAAATACGAGGTCAGTACTTTTGACCGGGCACGCCGAGATTTCAACGCGCTGAATCCAAATTTGAGTTCACTACCAAATCTATTGATACCAAATACACATTTTTCTGAAAACCCTTGGAAAATACGAATTTTCTCCCCCTCAAAACCCCTCACTACCTAATACCCTTAAAATTGAGCTAGCAAGTTGGTTCGGCTTCTGCCGAGTGAAATTCAAAGAATGCGATCGAATAAACGACCGGTATTGGAAAGGTTTGAACTATATCGCTCGAACCCTTGGCCTAGTTCATGGATTTGAAAAGTGAAATCCAATTAGAGAGAACTCGGAATGTCATTAAGTGAAGCTCTCATCGCGCTTTGTCCGTTTGTTCGAAATGGAAACCGTCGACCTATTTCGCTTTTATATGCAGAGCAACGATTTGCCAACTTTGAGGGAAAATCCTCCGTGTGCGACGAGCCAATTCGTGTCTAGTACTGTTTTCGGCTGTAAGTAGTGGTCGAGAGAAGCGCAAGAAATCTGGTCTAATCGAATAGGTACGTACGAGCATGATACTAATTTCGAACACTTCGCCCGAGGCGCACGCATGTGCGTGGGAATTTTTCGTCGAAACGCACAAATGAGCTGTTCGGTGTTGTAATGGATTTCTCTCGCGATTCAGGTACTCTTGCCGAACTAACGAACTGTAGCTACGCAGGTTTCAAAAGATAACGACGGCGGAAAAGTTTCAGTATTAATTACTTATTTGTAACGATTCTAGTACAAAAAATTTCAAAAAAAAAAAAACGCAGCAAATGATTGTACAATGGTTTATTATTATTTCGCTTCAATAATGATTTAAGAACACTGTCCATTTGTGATTTAAATTATTCCGAACATCTGTGAACGTTCCTACCGAAAAACAGATGGTAACTATAAGGGAAAACTCCGTAGCAACTAATTAATTGTAATTTTAATCATTTTTATTTTTCTTAATTTCCTAATTAAAAGCTAAACTTGTTAATTGCCTTACCCTACAGCTGGAGAGAGTGTTTGACGACCATTCCAATGAGTATAAAACGATTTCTATAGCTCCAAGAACTCTAGAGTTACTTATACCCTCATGTCGAATTCCTGAAAATCTCCCAAATTCGGCACAAAAGCTGCGATAGCTCGATAAGCTATCGACCCGGCGATGGTCTCATTCGATTCAGCGTCCAAAAATCTATATAATTTGATACCACGTACACATTTTTCTGAAAAACCTTGGAAAATATTAATTTTCTCCCCCTCAAAACCCCCCAAAAATACCCTTGAAATTGAGCTAGCGAGTTGGTTCAAGAATTGTGCCGTCGTAGGACAGAGATTGATTTTTGGTGACAATTTCAAGAATTTCACTATTATAGTTTTGCCGGAAAACTGCTATCGGCGTACGGCGGACGGACAGAATTTTTTTTATTGGATATTCGGCTTCTACATGCCTTGAAACGTAAAGTATCAGACTTTCAGGGGGGTTATAATTTTTTTTCGTGGGCGATTTCATAGGTTTATTATTGAATAATAAACCAAAATTGATTAAACAAATTTTAACATAATTTGCAAAAAAAAAATAATAATAATAATAGTGGGTAATAACGATAATTAAAATGAAAAAAAAAAAAAAAAACAACACTGGAAAGGAAGAAATAACCAAAATGCCCGTTTAAGCAACTCAATCAACAACTACACTTCATAATTATGATAATTATTATTAAATGGGATATATATCCGATTGATGATTATATTAATAAAGTCGCACATAATTATCACGTGTCGCCTGATTCTTCTCCCCCTCACAACCCCTCTACTACAACAAATAATGCGACGACAACCAAACGAAAAAACTAAAATTGATTAAAATTAAAACTTGCTGTGGAGTTTTCTCTTATGGTTACCAATCTGTTGTTTGGTGGGAACATGTTCGGAATAATCACTATCACAGATGGTCTTCTTACATCATTGTAGAAGCAAAGGAATAATAAATCACTGTACAATCATTTGCAGCGTTTTTCCATTCTACTAGTCTTCATTTTGTCAACGACCGCACCGCAACCTAGCGTTCAAAAGAGACAACTAAAGATGAAGAGGCTGACAAGGCAATTTAGAACGCAGTCGGCTTGCGGAAAGTCTATACGAGTTGTGTTGGGAAGACGCAGTCGACGCAGGGGGTGACCATGATTTAGTCAGCATTGATGCCGCCATTCCTTTACCTATAGTTGATCGTTGGGGGCTCAGTTAGTAAAAGTGATCGTGAAAATTTCCAGTTTTCATTATGAGGTGAATTCAATTGTGTTTCTGTTAATCATCGACGCGCCACAATGGCCAAAGGAAGTAACAATTTCAATTCGAACCGGTCTCATCCGTACAGCAAGCCTTACGACTCGCCAAATGTAAGTAAACCGACGGGTTTTCACATCGGCGCCAAACGGTTGTGTAAGAGCAGCTAAGTTGGATTGGTCAAGTGTAAAACCGATATTATTCCATATTCCTAGACCTTCGTTACGACGATTAACGCTAAAATCGCCGTCGAATGCGAACATTGGTGTGTTATCCGTTTGAAATGCCGAGCGGAGAGAAGCCATGGGACCGTACCATGCTTTTCCCTTCCTAACCTTAATATTGCCTCCATGTTTGACACAAAACTCAACTCCTAACATCTCGCTCGTAAAATATTTGTCCGCCAGACGCATTCGCTTGCGATAGTCGATTCGTTTGGTCGGCGTTTGCGAATAATAGTGATTGGACTGGTGCGAATCGGTTCATCGTATCCTTGATGGGGATTTTGAAAATAAGGTCATCCGTTCCCCACCTTACGATAAACTCCGTCCACCTGTTCATCATAATGATCTCGGTAGGAATGGATTTTTCGAAATTCCGCACTATCGCGATGCGAAGTGATATTGCGGTGCATAATGCGTTCAAAAATGAGCCTCGATTGCCATCCAGCTAGAAAAGTAGATCGGTCAGACGCGAACCTCAAAACTGCAAGTTCAGCTCATTTATTCTGTTCGGCCTGATCGTTGCCGTATAGTTTGGTCCGATATGAGCTGTAGATGCGTAGTGAATGCGAACGGTTAACAGTTATTATTTAATAATGCAAATTAAGGTGATCGCGTGTGAATTTTGGGCAGTGAGCTTCAACATGTTCTTCGATGATCGTTTTTACAACTTCACCGCTCAGAGACTCGATGAGATTCTTCCTTAGTGAATATTCTGTCGATTCCTATTCAATCTGGGGACACTATTCATACATGGTCAAAACTCAAATTTGGTCGTATTATCGCTCGATATAGTGATATTCAGAAGTGGCGCCAAATATTGTTCGGCTCACTTAGTAAGGCCTCCTTCTATAATTTACAAACGGTAGTATTACGGTCGCCTCTAAAATCGATCGTAGATCTGAAGTGAATTTAGCGGTAATTTAGGAAGTTCACAGGTGTCTTATCTTTGGTTAAAAATGTCAAGTCGTCATACCTCCACTGAAAACCGGTCGTAATAGATTTGACTGAAGTATCACCCGGGGAATATCAGGCGAATAAGACACAGTACGTAGAGGATAAAAGTGCTCGAGGCTTCTTGATTGATATTTCTACAGGCTTCCTTTCTAAATCAGTATTTACGAACGTTCAGATTCTGAAGTTTTCCTTAAAGTTGCTTACAGATCAATGTTAGTGAAAACAATTGTTATTAACTGAACATGTTGATAACAATAATGTTTGTAACAAAATGAGATGATCTAGAAAATATTATGTTACCAACATTGTTGGCAATAGTGTCGTCAACTTTTTTGTTGCCGCTCATTTTTTATTTTTGTTCCTAAGGTCTGAGTTCTGCTATTTGGTGTCAGCTGAAGACGGAATTACCAATTTTTCATGAAAATTGTGAGTTTCCGCGGAGAAAATCGCTAATGAAAACCGATGATTTTGAACAAAAAATGAATTGTTATTACGTCATAACTTGCCCGTTGAACGTAAATATCAATACTAGCGCTTTGTAGCGGAAGAATAAACTAACATTGGGAGCAATGAGGTTGCTGTGAGGTTACCAAACCCCAGAAAACCTTATATTTTTAGTTTCGCGAACTTCTGCACTTGAGAAATTGGAATTGGTCGCGTAGAAAACATGCAGCACAGCAAAATCCACTTCGGGAATATTTTCCCTCGTTCCTTTTTCAAACCCAGGCAGCAATGGATTTGCTTTACTAGGCATTTCGGGCGGTACTAACTCGGCAATCAAAAAAACATAACAAGTAGCAGTGAAGTTAGCGTCACTTACTCGATTTAGCATGACTCCAGTCTTAAAGATGGTCTTGTTGTTGTAGTCTGTCTTTCAGCCGACTGCAGAGCGCTCTAGAGAGTTACTTCAATCGGTTGGAGTTACATCTCCGGGTTTATTCAAACCGCCGATTTTCCTTAGCGATTTTCTCCGCGGAAACTCACAATTTTCATGAAAAATTTGTCATTCCCGCTTCGGCTGACACCAAATAGAAGAATTCAGGCCATTAGGAAAGAAAATAAAAAATAGGCGTCTTCCCCATTGATGCAGTTGGTGATCGTAGTGACGCAGTGGGTGCCCAATCACCCACAAAACGCTCCGGAAAAGTGGACGTTTAAACGGCCTGTTGCAAACGCGATATCAATTTACATTCCCCGCCAAGTTCTTCAAATTAAGCCCCTAAGGAAAAGTAGGTCAAAGCTGTCCCGCCAAAAGAAACCTGGCTTATTAGAGCATTCGTGTTTTGTCAACTATTTTTTGTGGAAGGTAGAAAAATTCCAAGTTTTTACCTCGGAACACAATAATTTTTCAGTCATCCTTGGTGTCTCGTCTGACGAACCGTGTGACTGGCATGCTGCCGCAACCCTCTGGGTGGCTCGGCCGTTGGTTAACACCAGCTGAACGGGAGCAGCAGAACCAGCTGCGTAATGTCCCTGGCGAAGAAGATATCGTCACGCATCAAAGGCCGCCGGCCAAGAAACTTAAGCTGATGCCGACAACGCCAAATGACGTTACAATTCAACTAAATCACATTCACAGAGGTATTATTGGAATTTTATGTTGCGAAAAACGATAAGCGCAATTAATTATTTAAGGGATATCTTTGCTTGGTTTACTGGTGAAATTAGGCAAAACATCAGTATTATTTATAAGTTTTCACACTTGTTTAGAATCGGATCTTGAAATAAGCCCGATCGCCCGTGATCGACCGTCCGTTACTGATCAAGCAGATGGTGCCATCGCAGGACCGAGCGGTCTCCAAATGCGCGGACCTAATTTCGTCGCATCCACGCCAGCTATTTTGACATCGGCAGAACCACCTGTCAAGATCAACGGTAAACAGTTATATGGATTAGCCAATTTTTGTTTGCATTAGCATTGCATTGGTGATTTTTTAAATTTAAATGTTGATAACTACCAATTTTGTTGAAAGTTTTTGGAAATGCTTCATACTTTTTGGGATGAACTAATGATTCAATGGAGAGTCTCTGATGAGAGCCGATCTGATGCTGCTCCTCAAAAATACAAATACAATTCTAGCAAGGATACTTGAGTGCATAATTCAAATTCCAGTTATTTTTACGCTTGTAATTGTGTTCTGTTCAATTTCAGGTGATGAAGGCAGCGAAGGGAGTGAAACAACCAGCGGCTGTTCATCGTTGGTTCCTCAAGTCGAAAGATCTCTCGCCGATCCGTTTCAGTCAACGTCACCTAAGTCGTCAGAGAAGTTCTCAAATTCATCTAACAGTTTAGGTTTGCGATAGCGGATTTCATTTTTGAAAAGTAGAGGATTAGAAAATCCAGGCGAATCGTTCTAGCATTTTTTCACTCTATATATTCTTGTTTTGTTATTTCTCTCTCATTTCAGGCAGTCGAAAGTTGCTCTTAACTACGGGGAATCGATCGACGATTATTCCCTCTTCGATGTCTCAGAAACGGCCAACGTTTGACATTTATGCTTTCAACAATCCGTTGAATAAGGTGCGCCATTTTCTGTTTCACAATAAATTTGCTAATCGATTCCCTCGTCTAAAAACTGAGAATAGTAACTTTAACTTATTATCTTTTCCTTCTCGACGCATTTCTTGATGTCCGGGGGTTGTGAGGTGGAGAAAAACCAGGCGACTCATTCTCCAATTCTTTAATAGCTGGCCAGCTATTGGAGAATGAGTCGCCTGGTTTTTTTCCACCTCACAACCCCCGGTTTAACTTATTATGTTGACCTTTACTGCGTATAATAACTTTTTAAATGTATTCAACAAGGCGTGATGGATACTTTACCATGTACGAACGATTTTGATTTTTTTGCAGAGCTCATCGTCATTGAATTCAACGTTGAACAATCAATCGTTGCAAAACGATAGGTTGAATTCTCCTTTCTACCGTGGACGAACAATGTACGGGGGTAGTTCAAGCTGCGTAGATTCTTTGAATCTCTCCGTAATCGCTGCATCTCCTAAAATGGGCGCCGGTGCCAAGCGCATTTGTGTCAGGCCGACGCTTACCGCAGCATCGTCCACCAACCAACGTGAAATCAGCACAGTAGCCGAGAAAATACTAAGAGCAATCGAACAATTCTCTTCCCCAGTTGTAAGTGATAAATTTCAGACTGTAGTTGATTTCTTGTTGACGGTTATTAGGTGGTCGGTTATTAGGGATATATATTTTTTTCACAGGTATAAAAGCTGAAACTGGCATCTATTCAAATTATGATTATTTCGAAATTCACTCAGTCATGATTGTTCTAATAATGCTGTTTGATAGGCTCTTGTCGTTTTTTTCTTGCCCCGTTTCTAATGTATTTCATTATTGTTCATGAAAACTATAGTCCGATGCGAGGAAGATACCCGTGAGGTGTGACAGTCTGACACGAAAAAGGAAAGCTCCTCCGATGCCGTTCGAAGATCTCGTCATTCCCACGGTTCCAGACCTATTGAGGATGAAACGTAAGGAAAGGGCAGCTTCCGAGTCGTCAGCTGCAGCGACCTCAATAGATTCCTCATCGATCGCTGCCGGTTCTTCAATGGCCGCTACTGGAACGCCCTCAGCTGCACCTGAAACATCAGCAGTAACATCCCCAAGCCCTGCGACATCCTCTTCCCCCAGCATATCGTCGAAATTTTACCAGTTACCACCACCTGTTCAGCCGCTATCAATCAGGTAAGAAATTCCATTTTTATATTTTCTGGTAAGAAGTTCAGACCTTTCAGGCCAATGAAGAACTATATTTTCACATTTCTCGTTCTTGTGACTAGACAAAGGAGGCTCGTTGAAATAGGTAAATTAAATCAAGGCCTTGTTGCCTTGTATATTCCATAATTTTAGAAGCTTACTCAATCTGAAATCAGTCTCAATGTTCTTTCTATTTTAACTCCCATTGAGAAAATTTCTAGTACTGATTGTATGCCGGAAGTTTTATTGATTAATTAGAGATCACCCATTATTGATATTCCCTACTGACAATTGTTGTAATGGTTACGTTACATCTCACTTCGTTAAATAGAACTTTATGTGAAACGACCCACCTTTTTTTTATTTCAGGGACGATGTCGACGTGAATGAAAAGAACGTCAAAGTGTCCAAGTCAGAGTCAGCGGAGAAAATTAAATTACCTGTCGTCTCACTTCCCGTTCCGTCGTTACCTTCATTTCGATCGAGTCTTCCTGCTACAGCTACGACATCAACGAGGCCAAAGGTGTCAGCTGTTTCATCTTCAGCTGCTCTTGCCGTTTCATCCGCTTCGTCAGCGCCGACGTTTACGTTGTCGTCACTACCCGCCAGCACAACGACTTCAAAACCAACGGTGCAAATTAATAAAAAGGTCAACAGTGAAACGTCGTGTGAACAGTTTAAATTTTCATTGCCAATCGAATGTGAAAAACCGGTTTCCGCTGCTGCCGTTAAGCCCAGTTTTAAATTCAGAGAGCCGCATGACGCGAACAAGTTAAAATCGATTCAATCATCACCGGTGACGAACCATTTGAAATCGAATTTCAATACGCCCCCGCAACCCATGAATTTCCCTCTAAAAACGAAATCGCCCTCCAATAAGAAAGATTCGCCAATCAGGACGACGCCCGAAAAAAATATTGGAAGTGCGGCCAATTTTTTCAAAAGTTCAAAACCGGTTGACAAAAATTCGGAATCTCTCCTCGATAAATTCAGGCCTTCTTCAAGTAATTGGACCTGCGATTCTTGCCTCGTTTCTAATACTGCCGATAAGACGAAATGCTGTTGTTGCGAAACGCCGAAAGCTGGCAAAAAAGACGATAAATCGGTGACAGATTCCACATGGTCGTGTAAAAAATGTTCCACAAAGAATAAGACGGCCGTCGATGTATGTGTTTGCGGCACAAAGAGAAACGAAGAGACAGTCGAAACAGAAAAGTCTAATTCGTTAAAGAATTTCGCTAAAGCTCCATCAGACACATGGGAATGTTCCACATGTCTCGTCAGGAATAAATCTCAGGATTCAAAGTGTGTCGCCTGTTCTACGATGAAAGCGGGAACTGTTGCCAAGGACGCCATCCCAAGCATTGCCAAAGACTCTGCTCTTCCTTTGAATGCTCTTTTTAAGAAAGATTCTAAGACGTGGGAGTGTTCAGTCTGTATGGTTAACAACAAAGCTGCAGATTCAGAATGTATCGCTTGTGGAACTAAAAATCCTGACGCGGTCTCTAAGTCGAAACCAACTTCGAAATTCAGCTTCGGTATTCCGTCTGCAAACCCTTCGCTGTCTACAAATTCGACAGCGACATCAAGTTCCTTGGCGGCTGCTCAGAGTTTTACTTTCGGAATCCCCCAAAATGAAAAAACTGTGGGTTTTAAATTGCCAAACCCTACAAACCGAGCTGAGTCTCCAGGCTTCACCTTCTGCAATGCTAAAGCTGAAAAAATCAACGATGAATCGCAAAAGGCTGAACCGATGGTCAACGACAAGAAAGTTAATTTCAGCACGAAAGAGCCAGAGACTAAAGAAAATTTAAATCACGTCTTCTCTTTCAGCGGTGCGGCAAAATCAACTCCAGAAAGTACCTCCACCACTGGTTTTCAATTTTCAGTTCCCAAGGTGCCCGCTGCTCCAGAAGCAGGCCAAAAATCGATTTTTGGCAGTACAAGCAATGCGGCTTCATCGTCGACTGACGCCAAGGCGATACCGATGGAGAAATTCGGAGCTAGTTCAACAGGAGTTAGTTCGACGACAGATCCAGCGATTACGTCAATGGCATCACAAGTTGCCCCATCATCGACAAATTTCAGCATCTTTGGGCAGGGTCAGCCTCCATCAAACGCACCGATATTCGGAGTTGCCGATACAAAACCTGCCGCTTTTAGCGCAAGTTTACCTACAAACTTGTCTGCGTTTCCGGCCAAGTCCGAATCAAAACCTTTCAGCTTCAAGTCCGGCGATGGTGATGAAAAATCAGGTTTGAGACAAAAAGATGGCAAAACTAGCGGTCTTTTTGGAATGCCGCTACCTCCAGCGTCGGAGGCAAAAACAAGTTTGTTCGGTTCTTCAAAAACCAAAAGTTTTTTCAATTCGTCGGAATCGGCAGACAGTAAGAATATTTTCGGCGGAGTTAAGACCGATTTCGGTTCGTCAAAGCCTGACTTCGGCACTCCCAAGGCAGAGTTCGGGGCAGCGAAACCCGATTTTGGTGCACCCAAACCTACTTTTGATGTGGAACCATCGGCGAACGAAGCTAGCGGATTCAACGTTTTTGGCAGTCAAACTGCTGCTGTAAATAACACTGGACCAACTGAACAACCCAAGACGTTCGGATCGTCCCCTTTTGTATTCAAAGGCTCTGAAACTGCTCCCAAGGCGGGTGGATTTTCCTTTCCTGTGCAAAATTCAACTCCGACGAATGCATTCGGTTTCAACACTGCGACCGAGACGAATAATGTGCCTATTTTTGGCACAATGGGGTCCCAGCAGGCGCCTCCTCTCCAAAATGTAGGTCCCATTTTTGGTGGCATTACTGCGCCGATTTTCAACAGCACAACCCAACCACAGGCTAACGCAGCCCCGACGCCGTTCGCATTTGGTGCTCAACCCCAGCTGCAACAGATCGAGCAACAGCCGGCTTTCGGCTTTCAAGCTACGCAACCCCAGGTTCTTTTCTTATTTTTTTACTGTATTAAGCGCCATAAACGTTCTGCTAAATCTTATATGATAGAGTGAGCCCTTTCCGCTAGATCTAACTAGGAATTCCATTCTATATACATCTTTATACATATGGAGGTTGTAGAATTATGCGATTCAGTTGAATATTTGAACACAAATGCGAACTTTTATTGTTAGATACAGGTAATTTTGGTGAACGTTTCTTGGCAAAAATTCTCGAATATAATTATTCTGAAGGTATGCTACATCCCCCTTCATGCCCTCCCTTTTGATATTCATGGCTCTGTAGCGCTTCTTCATTTGGTCAGCATGTTTTCTCCTGAGCCTGCAATCTCTACTAAATAGTAAAGTTCACCGGTCCTTTTTATGACGAATCCTTCGGTGTAGCCTTTTCGAGTGTTAATCCATTACAGAACTCGTCATATTACTGCTTATGATAGTTTCCTTCTGGTAGCTACTATTTTTCTTGCAATTTTTGGAGGGCTGCCAGGAGACCCAATAAGACAAAGCTCAAGGATGTATTGATAATATTGCAGGATTTATTATTTTTTGAGCTGAATTGCAGACAAAATCCTATGACTAAATAAAGTATCCGACAGAAGTTGTTGGCAAGCAAATTCCATGTAACCGATTTTTTTTACTTGCAATTTTTGTCAGACTATCGAAAGTTTGAAATCAACTTTGGACATCATTCTGGTTAAGTTCACAATTGTAGTGATAAAGTCGATTATTGGGCATCTTGCCAGGCAAAATAATCTCTTCTCCAAATCCTCTCTTATGCAGTCATCAGCACTATCACAGCATCAGTAACCTTTTCTTCAAACATGTGATAGTATCATTTAAAAATTAGTGTAAACACAAATATTGAGCCAATTTTTGAGTTTGGAAATGTGGGGCAATGCTAATTTAAAGTTGCTTGTAATTAATCGCCAAAATGGAAGATATTATAGCCAAGAGTTGCTAGCAATTGATTTGACGCAGTGATTGCCGATGGGAAATTCAGTTGCTCGTCTAAATAGTGCTTAGCATACCAAATGGTGTCCTGTAAAAATTCGTATCGATTTTTATTGTAGGCGGCAGCAACTGCGTTCAGCTTCTCAGCTCAAAACTCGATTTTGACGCCGACGCCAGCGCAACCGCCAACGTTCGATCCGAATATCAAGCCATCCTTCAACTTCACTGGAGGAGCAACCCCATCTTTTGCGTAAGTAGTTGTAAATAATTTGAACGTACTGCTTTTTGCTTAGAAGCTGTCAAACTTATTTCAGTTCGTTTTCCCTGACTGAAATATTTTTCTGTTGCAGAGCGCCTCCTTCAACAAGTACGGAACCAACGCCTCAAAGGAAAATCAGGCGTGCCATACGGCGGACGCAACAGCCGAGATAAAGACGACGGACCACCGACGCTTGAACTGTTACTTCTTACGTGTGAGACTGACTATTAAAACGAACTGTATAAAAAAAAATACGGAACTTGAACCGAGAAATGAACGCAGAATTTTCTCGAAAATTTTGCATCGCAAATGAGTAACACGCGACGTTATGGACGATCTACTGACTTGTAGCTCGAGGACAGTGGACACTCCTGGTAGTGATTGTGGTCCATCAGTTGTGAGAAATTTTAACCTACAGTCCGCCAGTAAGTTACGAATAAAAATCTCTTGTAAATGTGAACATTTTTTCGGAAGTAAACCAGTCAAATGCCCGTTGAGCTGGCTATTATGAAATTTTGAAGTTATAAACTGTGTTTACAAGGCCTATCAGACTCTATGGATGGCGAGAATAGCAATCTGTAATTTCTGATATTCGCTATGCATCGCACAACTACGACATCCAATATCCTTTAATCCAATAGACTGTTCTTCTGCGCTATTAACGTTCAGGGACCGTTAATTTTCAATTGTAGTCATTCTTGATAACGCTATCACTTTAAGATATCAATTTTTAATCTGTAACGCCTGGACCTTGGGTATTTCTGGTTCTGGAAGTGACGAGAATGTAGATTACCGACATTATCTAACGCTGATGACGTTTTGTGTCCAAAATAAGCGATTATTAAAATTATTTACTTAGCTGAGCACCCAAGTATATCTGATCAGCCCTTTATTGTCCGCTTAGCTCTCATTTGACACCCTCATAGGCTTTTGTTATCTTGCACAACTTTCATCAGTGTAATCCCCGCCTGTAATTCGCTTAACATTCTCTCGACAGAGCTTTAATGGATAGTTTTATCTCGAGATTGTGTTCAACAACTTCTTCGATCACAAATAACTAAATCGTTTCTGGTGAAACGGTGCGACTATCTCTTTGATAGGCCAGTCCGCTGTCCTCGATTCTCACAGCTGTACATAGTTTTGATTTATAAATGGGATTAAAAACATGTTTCTCCATAATCGTATTCGATTTTCCACGCTCGAATTGTGAACATTCTCGGCTTCTTGGCAACAACAGTTTTTCCTGCATTTCAGTAGCAATTGATTTCCTTAGGGTCGGATTTGTGCCATTCGACGATAAAATCGTCGATTCTGAGTTAACTTGAAGAAGAAATCATTGAGAATTTTCACAGTACGGCTATAGTGTTATTGAAGGGAGGATCGAGACATCCGCTGTAGGAAATAGAGTACAGATTGAGGAAATACGATTTTCCGACGATATTTCCAATTTCTTTTCTTCGGATGCAAAATACTCCATGATTGTACCTATTATGTGTATAACGAATTTAGCGTATCGTGTATTTAAATTGGATGAAAGAAAATAGCTGATACGTTGACAGCACACAGTTTTACAGCCTGGCCCAAGGAATTCATGTTTGCCTGTTTTATTTAACCGAACGAAATCGACTCAAGAGTCGGATTGAATTTTCATTTGTAGGGTTGTACCTCGGGACGACAAGAAAAAAAACAACAGAATCGTCTGTCAACTTGAATTTTAATTAATCAATGAGGAATCATGGAATAATCATCATGAAGATACAAAAGCAAAACTGAGTCCGCAGCTGGTGGCAGGGTAATCATAGTAGCGCGCTTTGTTTGGTTGCTAAGTACTGGAGGCGGCATTTGAGCATAGCTTGTTGGGAATTCGAACGCTCAGTGGACCCCTCTTCCAAAAATGATGGGCCAGCTCTTTGAAGCGCCAACCTTAAATCGACGACGATACATCAAATACGTCAGGCTGATTGGGTGCTGCTGCAGTCAGAAGGATAAGCAATTGTCCTGGTGTCAAGTACTCGATTTCATCTGATCCATGGGGAGGTATATCAAGTGAACGAGAATTCAGAATGGCCTCTATGGGCATTATAAGTGTTTGCATTCCAAGTCCAATCATTGTCTGCGGATTGTGTAGCAGAGGAGTATTTTGTCTGCTTTACTGCAGCTTCCCTGAGATCTCCAATGTGCTGTGCTCTGGTCAGGATAAAATGCCGATCTGTTCCAATTCTTTTGATCCCAAGTGGTGTAAGGTAGATAAACCAAACTTTGCTTGGCGATCAAGAAAAATATCACTTTATTTGCCATATGTACAAAGAGAGGACGAGTGTGAGCTTCCTCGCATGAATGAAATATGCCAACCGTCGACAAAATTGAAGAGCGAAGAATTTTGGCAAAAGGCATTTTTGGGAAAAATTTCCGCCAAGGCATTGGCAAAACAGAAAGCCCCATTCACTGCGCCAAAGTCGTACGGCGGTATAATTTAAGTACCGTTGATAGGAAGGCAATACAGTACTTTGGTTGTTCCAACGCCAATAATCCAGTACTATATCCCCGACGAAGATAAATGTTGTCTGAACGTGGGCAGATCGAGGGCCGATGAAATCTTAGAAAACCAACGAGCCAGGACGACAGCACCGACGATTCGCCCGATGGGAGGAAACGATACCTCTAAGGTATTTCGAACTCCTGATGCCGATGAGTGTACAACGAGATTTGCTGCAAAGCAAGAAAATTTGCAGGCGATAGACAACTGTGAAGTGCAAGAACCGAGATTGAGGTGGCACAGTCGTCTTAGCTCTTGAAGTTTTTGGAGGGAGGTCCACGAAAGCGGAACGCCGACGTTTTATGATCACTCGGATTTTTTTTTTGCTGCTTGTTTTGGGCGTAGCGCGAATTCTTCAAAAACCTGGCACCATGTTGTGATTCATTGAGAGAATAATAAACGTTTTATGAATTCAAACGAGAACTGAATATAATTTTACGAAAATAATATTGATATAAACCATTTGTGAAACATAGTCGAGAAACGTCAGCTTCCGAGTAACGAAGTTATTATTTTGAAGATAGAACTACACCGGTCACTCGCGAGTCTAACACAAAAATTAATGAGTTATCTTATTCAGCGACGTTTTGTTAAGTTTGGACGAGAACTTCTCGACGATCAATATTTTTGTACAAATGAAGCAATTGGAAATTGTCGAATTTGCCGAAACGAGTTTCTTTATATATTTTTTTTTAACATAATTATTAGGCGAAGTAACGTAACGCGTGCGCGCGATGCCCCTGTGATATTCGGGTGGGCCAGGTTTTCAGGCAGGCTCACTCCTAAGCGTTTAGTGTAAATATTTAAAAAATGAAATTTGAACAAAGTAAATTGACGGGAAAATGTACATTGTCGAAGTACTTGAATGAGATGAAAAAAAAAAATGTTTCTTTCTAAATAAAACGGAAGTGGAAAATAAATCAGGAGTTAGACTGCTTAGTGTGTGTACATACTAGTTTATATATATTTTTTCCGTTGTTTTCCTTTTTTCTTTCTTGTAGTGCATCTAAATGAAATCGAAAGAAATGATAATTATCAAGGGAATGTCGTACGAGTTATAAGTTGTCATATTTCGTTTAGGAATTCACTTAACGTTTTGTCTTATTTCTAGTCAGGCCGGCTAAATTTGGACGTGAAATTGCCGTACTATTCCATTTTCAAAATTGGAAAATTCCCTCGCTCCGGACAATTTCAAGTCGAGCTTTAAAATCTAGTAAATCTCGCCTGAGAAGATTCTCGGTTTTTCTTTCAATTTAACCAACGAGGTAATGTTCGAGGCTTTTCATTTATTTACGAGTGCCGTTTGGTTCGAGAAATATTTTTCTTTATTGTTTTCACCTTGCTTTGAGGTCAACTATGATGCCCTATTTGCTCTTGACATAGCTGCGTAGCGAAATAACATTCGGAAGGTTGAACTAATTACATCGACTACATGTATCTGTACATTGAGCATGATCGCCGATCGTTTGGGCCTTTGTAGGAGTACAGAAATAATTTTTTTTCGCTTTTGTTCGATTCGCTTATTGCGCTTTCAGAATTATTGGATTCAAATTAGAACAGTATTACTCGAGTAACGATTATTCCTCAAAGAAAATGGAACCTGTGTTTCTGGAATGATTGGATCTTTATTTGGCTGTCAAATGCTCTGTTGAGGTCTACTTTTTCTCTGTGGGAAGGAAATAGTCAAATTTGACTTCTCCTCTGAGATGGAATTCGTATTCAAAATGTTTAAAAGAGTCCAGCAACGGTAAAAATGCCTGGGAGAGATTTACGAAATTAGAAACCTGTTTTTCACCGATAAATTGTGTCCATTTTTTCTCATATAAAATGCTCAACGTTTTCCTAATCGATGGCTGCTCAGCCAAGTATACAGCTAGAGTTGGCAATAATTTCAAATATAGGTAATTTTGTTTTACCTATACACCACCTATATCTTACAACTTCATCTGGTTTGAAACGTGACTACATTCGTTTTCGGGGAAAAAGAGCTCGAAGGAATTATGATTTGCAGTCATAATCAATGTTAATAAATCGCGTTTATTTTTATGCAATAAATTTTCTTTCTACAAGGTGGCCATGAAATACGATCGGTTAGATCTTTTTTTTCCAGGCGAGTTTTCATCGGGAAGCGCGAAATACTTGTTTTATAAAAGGAAAACGACCTGCTCGAACGCCGACGGTGGAAATAGATTCTTTCGGGAAAAAACACAACGTCTCAATGAGATAATTTGTTCCTTAACAAAATAACATTTAAGACTTGAAACGTTTAGAATTGATTTGCGATGTTCTTTATAAGGTGCACAACTCACAGCGATTTCACCCGTTAGTTAACACGAATAGAAAGACTGTTATTTCTCTTCCCTTTTCGTTATTTCATCTTTTAACTTAGGGGGAAAAAATCTTCTTTCGCTGCTATTTATTTCATTTTCGCCGTCAAAAACGATAATTCGGTTTAAGGACAGAAATATTTAAAAAAAAAAAAAATACTAGGAAAAATTCGATTCGCCCACACGTCAGTTTACAAAAGCGATGTAATATATTTTTATTATGTTGTGTCAAAATATTCGATTGTACATAGGTAGATGGCACTTTGAAATGAATCCTACTGTTGTAATTTTATGCCCGACCGACCGTTTGCATCTGTTACATTTTCACGCAACTGGTTTAAAGAAAACTGTGTATCATAGCGTAATAGCTGTAAATAAATTTTTCATTAATGTACCGTAAACAATATTTTTCTTCCCCTTCAACTCGTCGGCATTATTTGCGAATTTTTCCCCGTCAACACGGACAGCTGGTTTCAATATTGTCTTAGTTGCATATTGAATGAATATCCTCATTATTGCTACTGTAGGAAACCCACACATATTTCAAACGCCCTCTTCAGGGCCACTAATTAGCAGAGATTCTCTTCAAGCAAATACTGCAGTCTAAATGCTCTTACTCGATTTTGCATGACTCCAGTCTTAAAGACCGTCTTGTTGTTTGTCTTTCAGCCGACTGCAGAGCGCCCTAGAACGCAAGCCTCGCAGATGTCTCCATAGGTATCTAGAATCCACAACTCGTGCAATTCAACCACTATCAAACTTTTGCCAAATTTTGCTTTTTTCAAACTACCAAAAAATGTATATTAGTAATAAAAAATAACAGCAACATGGATCAGAAATTCAGATCTTTCTATCCTCAACTTGAATCAGGTAACAAGAGAAAGCCTGGCAGACACAGTAAGACATCCTCAGTTGTATATCTAGATTCACAATGGAGGAGTTAGCAAATAATTTCCATCCTACTCATATTAATAAAGGTATAGTTATGTATTACGCAATTTTTTTTCAATTGGGAAAATGATACAAGACAGTAAGGAAAAAATGCAAATTTTATACAGCCGTTCCTCTTTCCAGGTTCTGTTTGATTTCCGTAGTGTATTGACCGTAGAATCGTTCCAGTTTCTTGTTGAATTTCATATTTCTGTCATTGATGTAATCAATATCGGCATCGTCGTTATGTGTGCGGCGGCGGCTGTATTTCTCACGTTTTGCCACTTGCTTTTCCAAATCGTCTACCATTCGATCGATGCCTTCTTTCGAATCTTTGTGCAGACCGTGAAGTATCGTGTTGGGCCCTCCGTAAAAAGCGTCACCTAATTTGTTCCGCTGGTCCTGAAAACGAGTACATGTGTTAAATGATCCATTCATAAGTACTGACAATAGAAACGGGACAGTCGCTGGCAAAAATCCGTTAATCATAATGCCTATAATTAATAGGGATAAACGATACCAGCCAAGGATCGATATGAGTACCGATACTAGTATCGGACGCAAAGTATCGATACTACCCAGTATGGGTATTGAATCAAATCTTCCCCTAGATGGTGAGAAAAATATTTTTTTGAAGTGAGATTTTACTTGAAACAAATAGGGAATTTTCTAACTGAACCATTAGTTTTAGCTAATATCTGTAAACTGAATACAATAACGGTAAGCAAGGGAAGACGCTGTTTTCATTCCTCATCTTCACTTGCGCTCTGCTTTTTCAGTTTTCACAACCGACCTCTCGAAGCAATTCGGTAGGTAGATATCAATCTGATGAGCCCAACTGTTACAGGTCCCAAAATTAGAATTTCGTGGAAAAAAAGAAGCATTTTCTATGTTCTTTCATCTGATGCATTTACCGATACCAAACATTTTTTTGGCAGGGGTATCGGTATCGAATGTCCAGTATCGGTATTGGATGTAAAGTATCCATACCATACTCATATCGATCAGTATCGTTCATCCCTACTTCTTGATTAGACCTTTTCCATCAGCTTCCAGATCAATCTTTCTCCGGCCAGGTTTGCAATTTCTTCTTAGCTCTTCCATTAACAAATCATGCCCTCAATCACATGTCGCTCTGAGGGGCGGTTAATCGAACCACAAGTATTAGGCAATCCGTTGCCAATATTTACCTGGTATGCCTGTTGGTCAGGCTTAATATTCTTGACAAGGCGTGTGTACTGGCGGAAAGTTGCCTGTTCGTAATCAGCAAATCCCTGATCGGGGTTCTTCTTTTTCTTTTTCCATTCAAGACGTTCTGCGTCAGCAGCGCTCACGTTCAGCAATTTCACTCGATCGTAGTCTTCGCCTTGTTCCGACGCTCTTTCCTGTTGGCATCAATAAACAGGTAATATCGTTAAAAAAAACTCCAATAAAAAACGTTCAATTGATGTAACCTGTATTTATAGCTAACGTTTAATTATTAATATGAGTAAAATTGACTGCTTTTTATGCTCCAATCGGCCCTTGGTCATAAAATGCCGACGATCGTGTAATGAAATTCTACGATAATGTACATAAGTTTATTATTCAGTAATCGCCCGAGAAAAAAAAAAACTTTCTGAACCCCCTCAAAATTAATGTTTTACGTTTCAAGGGATGTAGAATTTGAATATCCAGTTAAAAAAAACTTCTTCAGGCAATATAATAGCTAAATTCTTAAAATTTTCACCAAAAATTCATTAGTTCAAAGTACTTAATGAGGATACATCAAGTTCAACTTCGTTCATGAATACTTGCATCCTCCAGAGGTATTCATAAATTCCAATGCAAACCTTCTCAGCTTCTTCGTTGAGAATCCATTCGTTTTTCCGCTTCTTCGCTTCCCAGTTGCTAGGTAGTTTCAAACGTTTATCTTCTTCGACGACTTCCTTGTGGTTCAACTGACGAGCTTCGTTTCTTTTCAAGTGAAGATCTTTCAGCTTTTTCATTCTTTCCGCGTATTTATTCGACGAACCTTCGCCCAGCGTTGAGGTTGAAGCCATTATTATAAGGCGAATTTCCACTTAGAAATCACTTGACCACAATGGAAGATAAATGAAAACAAAGAAAAAGCACGACACCTTGAGCAACTAGACACGACTCTAATCACTTCGTTCATCAATTATCGCTCTTATCAACAATGGCGCTGTACCATGGAAGTAGAGGAGATTACGTCGAAGTTCAACGTTTGGATAAATATAGAGCGCAGTTTTGCTTCTTCACCTTTTGTGATAAGCATTAACTTTTAAGTCCATCTTTTGTAAGATTGAATAATAATTTATTACCATCATATTGAAGATGAATACTTTTCCGCCATACCGTTGTCAAATCTTTGTGTTGATGATAGATGATCAACCATTAAAAAAAAGTTATTCGGTCAACAATTAGGGTGAAGTCACCAGTAATTGACTAGGACCCAGTAATTGACTTTTCAATTTCATAGTGAATTAATAAGGTCCAAAAGCGGTCCCTAGCGGAAATGATGATGTGGGACGGAGCAGAAAGCCATCTAGTGGTGGAATTGTGAAAAAGGGTAGTTTAGGCCTTTTCTGAGAATGTAAAAATGACGGTTATCAGCAGCACCTTGAGCTCGTGTGTCTTGGACGTCCTGAGCTAGATGAACGTGCTAAGGAAGTGAGTCTCAATTTTTTTCGTTTTTCTTCTTGTTGATATCATGGTTTTAACTTTCAAGCGTCTTTCTCCCTTCAGTTTTTCTTGCTTAATCCATTTCTGACGTTACTTTTTAATTTTTAATCATATTGAATGGATAAAACCTTAATTGTCAATCACTCATCCTAGATCAAGCAATTCACCAGTAATTGACAGCACAGTATGTGTTGTCCGCTGGCGTTCAGCTCCTGTACGTCCGATCGGGTTACTTTTTTTTTTGTTTGAAAGGGTTACTATCCAGGTAGGTCCCATAATTTTTTCAATTGAGTCCATCCAGTAGTTTTGTCCCCAGACGCGGAGAAACGCCGGAAAACTTGATTTTCGCGAAAAAAGGAAGTTTTGACTTTGCAAGCTTATAACTTCTAGAATACTTGCTCGATTGTTTTGTTTCTGGTGTCATTTTGTTTATAATTTATCTGCCTACAAGGGCCTAGCTTCAATTTTTCGTTCGGCATTCTAATATAGCGTGTAGAGAAGAAAGTGTAACAAAAACGTGATGACGATTTTCACTTTTTTGAGGTTTTTCGAGCACCGTTCCCAACCACGTTGAAAAAAAATATCAACACTATTGCACTTGAAAGCACTTAGCTAGAGCTTTCTAACGATGGTAAAAAATCAAGTTTAGGTGGCATAATAACGGAGCAAACGATGTTTTAATGGACCTGTGTTAGAGACCTCTTAACTTCCAAACGAAAACTGTTTTTCTATAGTTTTTAAACTTAAATTGTTTAAATTTGAGTCTGGTTTACGTGATCCAAATTTGGTATTGATTGGACTAAAATTAGATACTTTTTAGGCCGTGTTTCTAAAAAAAATTGTTTCAAAATCACGTTTTTTGGACTTTTTATGTGATTCTAAGTTTGATCTTAATTTATTCTTGTCATTGATTCCTTATTCCTAATTATGAGACTGTAAAACATTGTTATTTTCATAAATACACCAAATTTTACGAAGACTAAACCTAAAATGGTATTTGTCAAACACTGATCCAAACTCCTGTCAATTACTGGCGATTTTCAAAATTTTGCTGTCAAACACTGGTGCAAAATTCTATTTTTTTAAAACTGGTTTTGTAGCTAAAATCTTGGATTTTTTGGCCAATTTAAATTTTGATTTGATTAATCAGATTCTGGTGCTACCAAAACGATTAAAGAAAACAATCTAAACGGGAAGAAAATGCTTTTAATGAAGTGCCAAAGTAAAATATTTCCTTAAGGTGTCAAACACTGGTGCCTTCACCCTAGGGATATGGTAATCATATTAGGCTAAAAAACTGACGAAACTAGTTTAATTTATACGAATATTGATTTATACTATCGGAATTTGGAATTTTTATTTCGATATTTTACTATCGATACTTACAGTTCGATAGTAATTATATATTGATGCTTTGTGATGATGAGCTTTATTATTCACTAGTATCTTTAATTTTCAAACAAAATTTATTCCGTTCGAAAAACACCGTTCTCATCCAATACGGTGTTAACGACAGTTTAGTCGAAATGCAAATTGATATTACTATCGATGGTTAAAATCAACTATCGATAGTAAGATAACGATGATCTAGCTATCGAGATGCACAATCGATGTTTAAGCCACGTCGCTTACTCTGAAATCGTAAATTCGATGGGTGTCATTCACATGTTTGATGCCATTAATAATTATTGTTGTATATAATTAAAACCAAGCAGTAGGTAAAAACGTGGAGACTTCTCTGAAATGGTTCCGCCTGCCTAATAGTAGGTACTGACGAATCGATGTAATAATCGATAGTATCTTTCATGTGAAGTGTAAACCCACAAGAAGAAGACCCAGTCCCCCCCGTTCCCGTCCTGTCAACGTCCCCAGTCCAGTCGCCCTAATGATAGTCCGCTAAGTTCGTTCGCTTACGCTATTTTGTTTAAGTTTTCTTAATAGTTTCATCGATTATCATATTCTCAATTATCCCAATGGTTAACAGCAATGTCAAACTCGAATTTCAACAAAAACAACGGAGCGGTGAAGATCCGTTTGACCAGTAAGTGGCCGAATTCCATTCCGCTCGTAGCGACTACTTACAAAAATCATTGGCATTCCGTTATCGTCTCTTCAAATCGAGTACGATTTTCCATTATTGCCTCCGAACCACCTGTTCAGGTCATTTCTCAACGATTTTCATTTTCTGCTAAATCTAAATATCCTCTCGAGTATCCGTTCGTTTTGCGCATCCTGTAGCTACAATTTCTAGGCGGTTGTTAGCGTTTAGGTGATTGCGACACGGTCTGACGGCAATAAAAACATGAAAACTTACTATGTATGTTTGTGAAAATTGAAACTTCCTCCGTTCAATTCAAAGGTTTCGATAGATAATATGCTTCACGATCAAAAGATTATATTAACTTTACGGCTTTTGGTCGCCAAAAAAAAAATACGTGCTGCAAGAGTTTTACGTTGTCGAATCAAATCCGATTGGAAACGCAATTATGTAACGTGCGAGTTTCACGCTTTTCCCGGGATTTTCCTCTTTATGGTTTTCACGTTACGTACTCGCAACTTATTCTACTTATTCTTTCAATCTTAATGATTAATTACTTTACTGAATTCGTTTGTAATGCTTCGCAACCGGGAGATATTTCTGTTTCATTTTTTCTCGGCGGTCGCATTCCTTCTTCTGTTGAGGAGAAGATAAATCATTATGTGAGCTTTAATTATTATGGCGTTTGCTTATTCTGTTACTAACGGTTCTATATATCCCTGACGATGCCCGAATTGGCGAAAGCACTCGGCGAGGAACAAGTAGAAACTCGGTCGTCATTCTTAGTTATCACAGCTTCAACTCAAGTGTTTCATTTTGATATCTTCAACAGGTTTATGTTGCATAGATTGGATAAAATTCCCAATCATGTGGTAATCTTTCACAAGTGTCGACAACTTCAACTGAAGTGCTTCATTTTGATGGTTTCAACAGGTTTATGTTGCATAGATTCGATGTAATTCTTTATAATGTCTTCAACAGGTTTATGTTGCATAGATAGATTCGATATAATTCTTTATAATGCAATAATCTTCGACAATTGAACAATTATGTTGTTCCCATTTTTATCGTGTGAGCTTGAACGGGGGGCGTTTTCCATTGTGCAAGAAATTTTTTTATTCTAAAAAAATATTGACTAGAAAAAAAAAAATTGACTGAATATAAAAACTGACTAAATATTAATAAGAATTTATTAGCCATTTGGGAATAGCTTCTGTCTCAGTGTTGCCACAAATGATTAAAATGGGAAAAAATAATTTACCTCAAAAAGCTCGGTACTGTTGAGCATCGAGGCATTATTAGTTGTACTTGGTTCATCCTTATATTGACTTCCATCGAATCTGTTTCAGTCCTGTGTGCCCGTAATCTAGCCAGACGCGACCTTTTTCGTAAGTAATTTCTTTTTTCTCATTATCGATCAAGTGTTAATTGATTTTGAATTTTAACCCGTGCATTAAACATTTTTTGAGGATGTTATTTCGAAGTCTTGGAATTTTCTAGTTTAAACTGCATCTAGAGGATACGCGTATGTTTACAGTGGATTGTATTACGTATCGCATGCTAACTTTGGGCCGGTTTATCAATAGACTGTTGAATGAGTTTATTGGGTAGATTTACACTAACCGTTATGGATAGAAAAAATTAAAAAACCCTTCCACCATTTGCGGATTGATAGTTGAATAGAAACAGAACGATCTCTCCACAAACTAAATGTTTCCATATTTGTGATTAGAACTTCCATTTGTAATTAACAACAGGTTGGTAACTATATAGAAAAACTCCAAATCAACTGTGGAAATTTTAATAATTGCTATTGTACTTAATTTTATAATTAATCGTTAAATTATTCACCGAATGGTACAGCTGTGAGTGTTGGACGAGCATTCCAACGAGCATAGAACGATTTTTATTGCTCCAAAAATTCTCCAGTCGTGCCTAATTTCTGGGAATCTCAAAAATCCTACACGAAAGCTGCAATAACTCGAGAATTATAAACCTAACAATCCTGCGGTGGTCTCAATTCAGCATCCAAAAATCTGGTGAAATTAATACCAAATACATCTTCGTCTGAACAACGTTGGAAATACGATTTTTCTCCTCCTCCTCAAAGCCCCTTAAAGCTGAGGTAGCAATTTGATTAAAGAATTGAGCTGTTGGAGACCTGTATTGATTTTTGGATGTCATGTATTTAGCTTTTATAGTTTCATCAGAAATGGGATAGTAGAACTTTTTGGATGGACTAGGATGGATAGAATTTTTTTCTATCCGATATTCAGATTCTTCATGCCATGAAACGTTACGTGAAACATGAACACGTGAGACATGTTACTCTGTTGGACCTCCCCAGCTCATCTAGGGCTTTCCAGCAGTCCTCAACCAAGCACGAGTTCGTGCTTGCCTTTTTTAGGGCATCCAGGACCGCCTTGCTGTCCAAGAATATGTGGAGTCGCTCCCCACTGGCCTTCATCCCCATGATCCCGGACACGCACTCCGTGATCGCATATAGCTCTGCCTGGTACACGTTGATCCAGCTCCCAGGCTGAAGTACATTTCCTTCCTGGGAGCCACCCCGTACACCCCCGAGCCACTTTTTCCTCCCATCCTGGAGCCATCCGTGAACCAAATATGGTCCCCCGCTTGGTATTCCTCTGGATCAGTCTTTCCTTTTCGTTGAAGTCACCCTGAAGTGCTTGTCAATCATAAAGGTCTTGACCTTATAGTCCAGTGGCATCCCAGACTGTTTCAGAGAAAGTGTCGGAAACTTTCAAAGTAGCTGTTGACGTTTTTAACTTGAAGGGTTTTTTATTTGGATTTTAAACGAATATTTTCACGTGATTACAGGACTCCCAGACCCTTTTGCAAAAATTAGTGTTGACGGATCTGGCCAATGTCATTCGACCGATACTTGCAAAGCGACCCTTGATCCCAAGTGGAACCAACATTATGATTTGTAAGTCCGTCTCTTTAGATGTTTAAATTTTCGAATTAATTCTAATTTTTAATTCCGAAACCATTGCAACTTGTAAGTACTGGTATAGTCTATTCAATTAACGAGACCTGCTCGGTTTTCATCAATCACAGTGTGTTGCCAATATTTATGTTTAGATACGTCAGTAAGAACGATGGAATCACTATCAGTGTATGGAACCATCGTAAAATACACAAAAAGGAGGGCGGAGGATTTTTGGGCTGCGTTCGAATTATACCCAACGCAATTCAACGGCTTAAAGATACCGGGTGTAAGTTGTTAGCTATTTTTATTTCCTTATATCCATTTCAGTTTTCCTGCTCAATTTCAGAATAATATTGACCGTTACACTTATAATGGAAGCATGTATTTTCCACGGTTTTTTTATTCGGTTCTAAAAATGCAATGTAGCTTTACGTCAATATTTCTACAGACATGTTTATGGCACTTTGCATGGGAAAATTGAAGTGAGATTTGCCACAATATTATTCAGGAGTGGTGTAATCAGAACCGTTGTAGGTGATGGTAGATTGAATCGCTTGGCTAATCGATAGGCTTTCCTTGGACCAAGTTTTGGTGTTTTTACTTGGCCGTATACAAATTTGACTTTGTTATTATGTTGAAATTTCAGATCAGCGACTGGAGCTGTGTAAGTCATCAGGTGAAGATTCGGAAGCAGTCAAAGGCCAGATTGTTATATCACTTTTGTCTCGGGATGGTCCCAACCTGACAAACGCAATGCCGTCAGCTGTGTCGCTGACGGCCATTCCCTCCTTGCCGCTGTCGCCATCTGCTGAGTCGCAGAGTTCCCCTATTTCTTCAAACCCATCACAGTTGGCCGCTTTGCCATCACCAACTGCTGCTTCTCCATCAACTGCATCAGTGGCCTCACCTCAAGCACGTTATCGACTGCCTGACGGATGGGAGGAACGTAGAACATCGCAGGGCCGATTATTCTACATCAATCATGTATCGAAAACTACGCAATGGACTCCACCCAACTCTAACGGGTTAGTGCTGTTTAAAAGGATGAAAAACTCGTTACTCCTCTTTATAGAGCATCCCCTCGTCAATGATCTGCCTAATCCTGATATTTTTTGAATGGAGTAGGGTTTGATTGGAAGCAATCTTCAGATTTTCCAATTCTTCTACTGTTGAATGTTAACCTAAGTTAGGTGTATTGATATCAATGGCTCTTACGAGTTATTGAGCGTGTTTCACAAACAATAAAAATTCATTCGTTTCGATTCTAGGATAAAAGACTGTTTTGAGTGTAATCATCGGTTTTTACACTAGGGAACCTTACTAATTGCTTTGTTTCCTGGCTAACATGATTCCAAAATTTTCTTAACACATTCAGTGCGGCCGTCCCGGATCCAGGTAGTAGGTGAGAAATTGGAAGCGACTTCTTCTCTGAGTGATTACGAAGGGGGACCCAAAAGTAACCGGAATGGGGCTGGCGTGGGAAAGTGGAGGGGAATTTCGGATTAGTGAGGCGAAGGGTAACATCTGAAAAGCCAGTGTACGAAGTTTCATCACTGCGGCTGCAACGGTTCTACTTAGAGAATTTTTTTTTTGTGAACCTCCTTTTTCTTGATGTCCGGTGGGTTGTGAACCTCCTTTTTCTGTTTCATTGGTTGTTGTCGCTGATACATAACTGTGAGGTTGAGGTGGAGATAAAAAACGCAACAAGTTCTCCTTATCATTTCTATTCATTCGAGTGCTTTCGCCCTCACGGGCCTCTTCAGGAAACATCTATTTCAGCGCGGCGCTGAAATTTTATTTCCTGTTGGGCAAAACGGCAATGTAAAGTCTTGAAATGCTCACTAGAGCTTATGGGATGCTGCTATGGGAAGAATACTAGTTTACAAGTTGTTTTCCCGTTTCAAGAAAGGAGAAAGGAGATCCTGTGAATTCCTTTTGTCCCCCAGACTCAAACGGGACATGAAAGGGAAGTGTTTTGCCACTGGGGAAGAGGGGAAAATAGAATCAGAGGAAGGCCTTAACGCCCTTCCGATAAGTGAATTTAAAAATTGTCTTTAACTGTGGAAAAAGTTTGGACAAATGTGTTGTGGCCAGGTAATTACCGTGAAGGGGACCAAAATTTGGTGTAAAAATATTGAATAAATGTTTTACAAGCAGATTCCGGTTACTTTTGGGTCCCCCTCGTATATTTGTCTCCTGGCCAAGTACATTTGCCCCTTTTGGCTTCTTCTAGACTACGTAGATCCATCCATTGGTTTCTACTTCTACTGTATTTTGTACATTTTCTGAAGTTAAGTTTCAGATTTAAATTTTGAACTCCCTCCCACTAATGATACTCGATACTATATTCTTGATCCAATCCTTGACTGAGACTGAGAGTAAAGTCATTTGTATTATTTTTCTCAGCAGAGTGAGCAGAAACTCCGACTCGTGTCTACCAGGTCTACCTCCAAATCAGGGCCGGAGGAGGTCGACAAAACCCCCGCGTCATGGGCCCCATCAAAATGCTCACAGTTCGAGGCACAATATACCTCAGCCATCGGACCTACCGTCCGGCTACGGTGAGTCGGTTATGACACATTGTTATTTCAATTTTCTCATGTCTGGGGGATTTTTGTTGGCCTAAATTTAAAACTGGATATTAAGGTTACAGTTTGTTTCGATTAAGTTTTGAAGAGCATTGAAACATCGTTCTTCTACGTAAGATTCATTTGGGTTTCGTCCAACATGATGTCGCTCATCTCCAGTGTTTTATTCTTCACATTTGTATAGTTACATCAACTATACAGCTGCGGTATCTGACTCCACGCTTTTTTGCCCTTGCTTTTGTGAATCGTATATTATACATAATTTGATGTTTTTCATAGTAGTGAATTTTCTCAAACGAAATATGAAGATTAAATCACGAAAGATCCTATAAAGTTCTCAATGTGTGGAGCAGGTTTAATTTTCAAGTGATGAGACGTAGAATGGTATATTTCAAAAGCGTGCCTTGATAACTGGTTCCTAAGAGACAATTAACCAAAGCGAAGGCTTCGATGTTACTGGTTCGTGATGTTCTAAAGCTTCATGCTCCATCTTCATTTCTTTTATGTAATTAATTAACATTATAAAGGGCAAAACCAAAGTAGCTCTTTTTCGTTTTTTGCTGATGGACGAAATTGCAATATTGCTAAGAATTTGTCGATCACGATCGATACGCATTTTCTCATCTGATAAATCGTTTCGACTAACTGTTGATTTTGGAACTTGAGAAGAACTATAGCAATTTTTGTTGACGAAAGAGCGCTATCATGTTCCCTATCTAGATGACCTTTTTTCAATGATAACCTTCCGAAATCGGCGGATATTTCTTGCTTCTAATATTATCTTCATCGTTGCTACTCTCAAAACAAGTGGAATCAGTAGGTGTTCATTATTTTTCGTAGTCTCTCTGACATTGTGTTGAAAAGTGATCCGTCAAGTGTTCAATTTTTTTGCTGCACAATTTCTTTTTGAACGTAGAGGAAGCCATTTTTCTGCGCAAGAACCTTTTCTGATAAATATTTAGTCGCAAGGATGACAAAAGTTGGCATATTTAATTAATTCTCTACTGCGGGAATAATGATACTATTTGCCCGCGAAATTTTTTTCTTCATCTCTTGACTTTGAAATTAATAGTGTTACAAAACCTGTTGGAAGCTCGGTAGTGAATTGTCGTGCAAACAGGCTTTTTTTCTTGAGAATAGCTTTCTTTTTATTAGTAGCCTGAATGAAAAATACTTGTCATTATTTGAGTTCAAAATGTGTTAATTGTTGTGTATTCTGCAGTTGCTTTTGTTCGCCTATTTTTGAATAATGATTGCACTGAACGCCCATCATTGCAGATTTTGAGGTCAGAGAATATAGGCTAGAGCTCTAGCAGTGCGGCCAGTTGGATGAAAATTTGGAAGATTGAAAATGTATTTTGCTTTGCTAAGTCATCACACGAATCAATTTTTGAACGGAATCAAGTTAAAAGTCTGCTCAGCCATTTTTATTCTGTTCTTGTTGTTTATATTTTGGAAGAACATTAATTTTGATCTTCTATTCGTCATTGCAGAGATGAGGACGACTGAGCAGGGTCAGGTCTACTTCTATCATGTTGCAACTGGTGTGAGCTCGTGGCACGACCCTCGAGTACCCCGCGGCGTTGATTCTGATGTTTTGAATGATCGTCTGGGTCCACTGCCGCCTGGATGGGAAGCTCGACATACGCCATCGGGGCGTGTCTACTACGTTGATCATAATAGACGCACAACGCAGTTCACTCACCCGACACTATCGCAGTATCTAAGTAACCTTGGTAGCAATAATGAGAATTCGGCCTCTGGGAATGTTACAAATGGAGCTCCTTCATCGCACGAAACACCACCTCGGGTCCCGCCGACCACTGTGATAGAGTAAGTATGATATTTTCCAGTTGTGTATTGTAAAATGTTCTTGGTCGTCATTAGTTTCTCTTTTCATCATGTAAAGGTGGGCTTCCTGTGATGTCAATTCAGGAAATTTCCCCCTGGATCAAATGTAGATGAATATAAGAGGCGGAGAGGGGATCGTATTAACTTAACATGTCGGGTTCATCGAATGGGTGTTTTCTACAGTATTGCGAAGTCTGTGGTTTCCCCCTAGATTTAGGGTGGGTTTTTTTCTGATTGAAGAAAATTTAGGGGGAAGAAATGTCTCGCGGATTTTTGTAGAGTTCAATTTTTAGAACTGACACTTTTTTATGAGGTTTTTTGAAGGGATTTTCACTTTTTTTTTACATTTTTACTGTATTTTGTTAGAAATCAACTGGCTCACTAGCCAAGTAGTGTTATGACTGCCATGAAAGATATCCAGGACAAATTAAGGAGGGTGCGATTTCAAACTAGTTGGGTTAACTTAAAAATGGGAAACTGCCGATAATGGGAAACGGAAAGAGCTGACTGCGATCAACGTGCTACTCCGAGCCAAATTAGACCTATCATAGCGTAGTCTGCTCTTTCCATTTTCTATTGTTTTGTGAATCGAAAGATAGTTTTTCTTTTTTAATTAACGAGTATGCGTCCAAAACATTCATACATCAAGAGTATCTTGGAATAATTTTATTCGAAGCAGTGCAGGATTAGTTAGAGCTCAGGAAATAGTGATGGCAGTTCGTGAATCAGTTTTTTTCTTCTGATTGTAACGGTCATAGAACTAGAGCAAACAAATCAAATAATGATCCTATCATTTAAAAGAATTGAAATGCTGAGTACAAGCTAAGATATAAAAAAGCTTCATCGAGAGGAGCTTGAAGTTTCCAACTGCATTTTACCACCTCCGCCTAATTTGTTTTCGTCCTATCTCTTTTTCAGAGCGGATGTAAATCGAGATCCGAGTAAAGAACCAACGGAAGGGGAAGTGTTGCCTAAGTATAAACGAGATCTTGTTGCCAAACAGAAGATTTTGAAATCTGAATTGACAGCTCTGCAGCCTCAAAGTGGCCACTGTCGGCTTGAGGTCTCTAGACATGAAATATTTGAGGTAATTCTACTTTTATATTTCTTTCTAGGGCGCGAAAGCAATGTGTGATCTGTCATTCGTTCATTTTACTGGTCTCAATTTACTGGTCTTTTTCGTTTAGGAATCCTACCGGCTGGTTATGAAAATGAGAGCAAAAGATCTGAGAAAACGTTTGATGGTCAAATTCAGAGGTGAAGAAGGTCTCGACTACGGGGGAGTAGCGAGAGAGTGGCTCTACCTGTTGTCGCATGAAATGCTCAATCTTGAGTATGGTTTATTTCAATATTCGACTGAAAACACTTATACGCTGCAAATCAATCCTGATTCGGGTGTTAATCCTGTAAGTAGCAAGATATTATATTAGAAATCGTTTATTTGAATTTGTTATTTTGTCTCTTGGTTTTTGTTTTTTTTTTCACTTCGGTTTTGCTCATTCTAGGAGCATCTTTCATATTTCCATTTCGTCGGCCGAATCATCGGAATCGCTGTGTTCCACGGACACTATATCGATGGAGGTTTCACGAAACCTTTTTACAAAATGCTGCTGAACAAACCCATCACGTTGGATGATATTGAAGAAGTTGATCAGGAGTTGCACCGCAGCTTAACGTGGATGCTGTAAGTTCCATTTGGGTCTTCATGTTTTCTTCCATTTATTGGTTCGATGGATATATAATTCTGCTCCTGAGATGTGACTGGTTGAGGGTTGACTTCTCATTTCATATTTACCTATGTATTTTCTTATTTCAGTATTCATAATTCTATGCCAGGATTATGAATACGTATCAGTTATTTCTTTTTCTTGTATTGTATTTCAAGTTAGTTTTTAGGGGAGGCGAAGGAGAGAGACCAAAGGCATTATGGTTTAGTAGTAACAACCATTTTAATTGCTCACAACAAAAGTCTAACCCCCCTCAAAATTAGATGTTTTACGTTTCAAGGCTTGTAGAATCTTAATATCAAATTTAAAAAAAAAAAAAACTACACCGTCAACTTATATGAGTAAACACTCTGAGGAAAAAAACTTGAATTTAATTTGAAATTTTCGCCAAAAATCATTCTTGGTCTGACATAGACTGAATTTATATAAACTTTTTGACGGTGAATCGAATGAGACAATAACGGGGTCGATAGCTTTAATGGTGCTCTAGTTATAGCAGCTTTTATGTGACGTTTTGGAGATTTTGATATTTGGCAAGATGTTATTACTCGATCATTTGTGGAGCTATAAAAATCGTTCTATACTCGTTAAAATGCTTGTAAAACACCACTCTTCAGCTGTTTCGTTGGTCTGTTAATATGATTATAAGTATTTACGAAAAATAAATGTATTTAAAATTAGATAGTTGCCCAGGAGTTTGCTTTTATTAGTTAATATGTTATTTGGTGGGAACGTTCACTAGAGATTAGGTGCGATAACAATTTTATGGTTTATTTGCTGGTCTGGTGGTTTATTAGACAATTTTATATATTACATTCTTTACAAATCATGATAATAAACTAAACCACTGTCCAACCATTTGGAGCGTTTCTGATATATTTTTATTAGACCGAATAATTTGGCTAATTTCTTCGTCGAGGATTTTTATCAATCACTGTTAAAACGTAGATAATTTAAACATGAAATCTAAGTTGGGTTGTCGTCGCATTTGTTGTAGTAGAAAGGTTGTGAGGGGGAGAAAAACCAGGTGACTTATTCTCCAGATGTTTAATGGCTGGCCGAGCACTTTTGCCCATTCGGGTATCTTCAGGGCGACGTGGAACCATGAGCTGTGGACCTCATATTCTTGCTAACATTATTCCTCTAATCTTTCTGTTAGGTGTATTTTTCTGAATACAAATGTAATTTTCGATTAATGCTATTGTCCGTTTCAGGAATAACGACATCACCAACGTTATAGATACCACATTCGCTGTTGAGTTCAATACGTTTGGCGTTCTTAAAGTTCACGAACTCAAAACTGGTGGAAAGGAAATACAAGTGACCGAAGACAATAAACGTGAATACGTCAGGTTAGTATCTATTTATTTATTAGGTAGTTCTTTCCTTTGGGTAGCGTTTTTTCAGCATAGTTTTCTGTAAGTCGGCCGATACCTAGTTAATTTCATTTTTTGTAGTAACTGGTATTTTATTTTACTCATAATAGGGGAAAAAGATAAAAAGCTCGTTTGTTTTAAAATTAAAATGTATTTTATTTTACTTTCAAACACCTAGTTCATTTTGTTCGCTTATATAAATTGATTATACTTAACGTTCCGATAGTTCATATTACATTATTATTATTTATAGTACCTAGTAGCGTATGATCTGATGGAATTATATAATTTTATTTTTATAGTTACTTTTATTCTCGGTAGTTTTTTTTTTGTATTCTATAGTTTTTTAATTTTAGTTTTACATAGTTTGTATTTGTTGGTAGTTAATTTTGGTTTATTACTCAATAATAAACCATTGTAATCGCCCAAGAAAAAAAGTTTCCAACGCCACCTTCGAACTTAGATGTTTTACGTTTCAAGGCATATAAAATCCGAATATCCAATGAAAAAAATTCTGTTCGTCCGCCGTACGGGGAGAAAACTCTGTTTTCCTACGTTTTATCAGGAAAAGGTGTATTTGGTCCATCGCGGGCTCAATAATTTTATTGGTTCTCGAGTTATCGCAGCTTGTGTGTTGAATTTGGGGATTTTCATAAATTCGACACGAGGGTATATAACTCGAGAGTTCTTCAAGCCAAAAAATCGTTGTATACGTGCTGGAATGGTCATAAAACACCGTTTGGCGTAAAATTTAGATTTCAATTTGAAAATGAAGAAAAATAAAAATGGTTACAATTACAATTTCTCAGTGGGAACTTTCACAAAAAAATGTTCAGTGTAATAACTATTGCAAATAAATAATCTACTTAAATCATTATTGAAGCGAGTGAATAATAAACCACTGTACAATTATTTGCAGCGTTTTTTTTTTTTTTTTTAGATGCAGATGAATAAATAATATTTCATTAATTTGATTACTTACATTTAATTTTATTTCCCATTAGTTTTTTTTTATTCATCTATATGCATTATTACTTCAACATGACATTCCAGTCGTCACTGTTATTGAACTAATAGAATTGGCAGAAAACTAACCTTTACTCATTTTCCTTAACCTCTCTTCATGATGGGTAGTCGTGGAAAGCAATAACTCTCTGTTAGTTTACCAGACTCCTCTGTGTTCAAATGGGCAAAATAGGAATTCAAGTAATTGATTATGGGGGGAAGACCTCTCTCATTTGTAGTGTTCGTAAATGCAGTTTGTTGTACTACTATTTGAATATTTTCTACCCAGTACCTACCTACCTTTAAGTGGCCGAATCTTAGGAGTGACTCGAAATGTTTGCTGAATGGTTCAATCTGACTTTTTCAGGCTGTACGTTAACTACCGTTTTATGAGAGGAATCGAACAGCAGTTTCTAGCGCTTCAAAAAGGATTCACCGAACTGATACCAACTCATCTTTTGAGACCTTTCGATGAAAATGAACTTGAACTAATCATCGGCGGTTTAGGTTCGATTGATATTGCTGACTGGAAAGCCAACACACGGCTGAAGGTAAGATACAATTGTCAAATTTCAATAACACTTTGTACGATTGGAGTTCAAACTGAATCTAAAGCTGCTGTATCCGTTTCTTTCAAGTTTGATGTTTTATATAATTGCTCATATTTACAGCATTGTACAGCCACGACTCCTGTTGTCATCTGGTTTTGGCAAATTGTTGAATCGTTCAATGAAGAGATGCGCGCTCGGCTGTTGCAGTTCGTCACCGGCAGTTCTAGAGTGCCACTACAAGGGTTCAAATCTTTACAGGGTTGGTGTTTTTTTGCCGTTTGAAGCGACAACGAAAATTGAATGTTCCCGTTTTACAACTTTAGATTGTTTCGTTGTGTTCAGGTTCGACCGGCGCTTCTGGACCTCGGCTTTTTACAATCCATGTGACGGACGCTCCCCAGGAAAATCTTCCAAAAGCGCACACTTGTTTCAATCGAATCGATCTTCCCAGCTACGAATCTTACAATAAACTCTACGACAAACTTTGTCAAGCTGTCGAGGAAACGTGCGGTTTCGCTGTTGAATAATGGTATTTTATATTTTTTCGATTACAGTACAAATGTTGCACTGAATAACCGAATCGGTTCAGAGCTCCTTGATGATATTGAAAACGTTTCAATCGCGCCCTCTTGGTTCAACGAGCAAATTCACTGCCAATCTATGAATTTATTTGAAAACGAAAAACTTGTCTTTTTCCCCGTGAAACATCCTCTACAATCTTGGAGTGTTAACGTTCACCGAACGATTGAGTGATTCGGTCTTCCGACACAATATCATATTAGTTTCTTCCAAACCACTGCAGAGCTATTTAGGGGGCCACTTAAAACCAATTCCTAGCACTATTTCAAATGTAATCTTTTACCGGAAGATAGGTATTGTGTGACTAGCGTATAAACTGCTCGATTAATTGCAAAAGATACTTCATTTTGGACTTGCTTTACTCAACTGCCTTGACACATCTGCTGCTATTATCCCTGACTACCTGTTTTATTTGCGAATCGGAGTCTTTGAAATAGGTCGAAAGTCATTGTAGTTGTAGCAGTTCCTTTTTTGGTTTATTATTCAATAATAAACCATTGTAATCGCCCAAGAAAAAAAATTTCTAACCCCTCAAAATTTGATGTTTTACGTTTCAAGCACGTAGAATCTGAATATCGAATAAAAAAAAATTCTGTTGAAGGAATTTAATATTCTGAACGGTGGAATTCGTTGGACAATTTCAGGAAAGTTTGAATCTCCCATTAAATTTAAATCATAAAGTGCACTAAAAAATTTCAAGATGCGTCGGGATCATGTTCTTTTAATTAAGAAACCGTTCTCGAAGAATCCGTACCCTGAAGAGGTTTCGGTGAGGGTGACTTTGCAATGTTGAAAACGAATAAAATAGAAACCAGAACTAGTATATACATATTTACAATTCGCAATCGGTGTTTTGTGTCAAAGTCGGTAGCGGTGCGGTCGCTAATCGCTCAACTACGAGTCTTATGTAATTGGTAGGAGCGTAAGTAGTGCCTATGAAACGTCGAATTCGATATTCTGGTGGGAGGGTTTGACGATCGTTGGCGTTGAGTAGCCACTCTGGCTGGAGCGGCGCCTGGGGTACTTCTTCGTCAGCATCTGGTTGGAGAGGTGGAAGAGCACATGCCCAAGGTGGTCGTGACGTTTGGTCTGGTGTTTGGTATTTGAACACTTGAGCGCCAATGAATAGACCGATCCCCATGTTTGATGCGGACTCACGACAAGTTGTGAACGAAATGAATTCGTTATCATTGTACGGAGCGTGTGGGGGATAGTGATCGACATCTACTAGAGTGTTATTAACTAGTTGCGACGTTGTGCCTCCTTGACCCATTGATATGGTTGTGATGTGTGAAACCTTGAATGTAGACTTTTGCGCTATCCAGTTTGAAACAAATCGAATGAGTTTAATGTTTAATCCAGTATGCGGGATAATCTCAGGAAAGGCAGCGGCAGTTACGCCTAGCTTTAGTATTTTAGCCTTAGCTTTTGGTAGTCTTACTGATAAATCTTGATATCCTAAGAGATTCGCAGTTGGAATTAGGTCTGGGGTCTGGAGTGTGGATGGGTACGGTCCTGGTTCTTCGTTTGTCATGGCACGACGAACTGCTTCGGCGACAACACCTAAACAAGGAATTTCCTCGTATAGATTATGTGTGTCAACGTTGATTGGACCGTAATACCCGCCGAAATTGCCGACGACGCCAATTGGTAAGGGTGGAAACGCCGGGAAGAGGTGTGACTCGGTAGGTGATACAACGGAGCCATATTGCTTTAGGTATATCGCGAGCGGTTCGGGGATGGCGAACTTTTCAGCTGCAAGCAATGATAGCAGATTCCTCTCTTCGTTAGTTAACGGTTGGCGTTGCAGGTCTTTGAGAGCCGTGATTCGTATCCACATCATCGCCACGTGGTAGTAGCGGAAGACCTCAGGGATCATAGATCTTTCGAGGCGCGGGTCGTCCGTGCTATACTGTATCAATGTCTCGTCAGCAACTTGGAGTAAGTTGGTGAACGACGGCGTGAATTCAGTGACATGAACCTTCTCTTGGACAGTGAAATCAGTGGTGAATGCTGTTCGCTTTAAGGGTTCATTCTTGAGAGTTGGCTGGGCCGAGGTGGAACCGTGTTGGCGGTGCTGACCTTTTGGTAGGACGGCTGGAGCTGTCTTCTTCTGGGCTGGTGGATAAGCTTGATCCTTTCGGATGTTGGGAGCTCGTGGGTTTCGCTGGCGTTCGGGAGGGCCGCGATATTCTCTTTGCTGGTTGTCCGGTGAATCGGCTGGTCCTTGTCCGGAATCCATGGTACGAGTTTTCTCGTGGATTTGACTCGTTTTTCGTGTTCCGTTGATGTTCAGAAACGGCAACTATACTTTCAAACGCTAATTTGTGTTACAAATCTAGAATGGGTGTAGTCTTGAAAAAGACTGATAATATAAATTGATCGAGTTTTAGAGCGCAAGAGAACCTCTGTTAATGAGAAAAACTATCCAAATCCAAAAATCCACCTATTTGTTCACATAATCGTAATTGTAATATTACGAGAACAATTCTGTACAATAAAAACAGTAAACTCAAAGGTAGAATGACAATAGTTGCTATGGAGTGTTTCCCTATAGTTACCAATCTGTTTGAACATTCACAAATGGATAGTCTTCTTGAATCATTATTGAAGCAACTATCCAATTTAAAAAATTACAAAAACACTTTTCTAACTAAACTATAAATAAGCTAAATTCATGAAATTTTCACCAAAAACCAATCTTGGTCTGACAATGGCTCAATTATTTAGCCAAATCGCTACCTCAATTTTAAGGGTATTTTTTAGGGGTTTTGAGGGGGAGAAAATGAGTATTTTCCAACGTTTTTCAGAAAAAGGTGTATTTGGTATCAATTTCTATGGATTTTCGGATGTTTAATCGAATGAGACCATCGTTGGGCCGATAGCTTTATTGGTTCTCGAGTTATCACAGCTTTTTTGTTGAGTTTGGGAGATTTTCAGAAATTTGGCATGATTGGAACTCGAGAGTTCTTAGACCTATAAAAATCGTTCTATACTCGTTGGAATGCTCGTTAAACACTCTCTTCAATTGCACCATTAGGCTAAAAATTCAGGTTTTAATTTGGAAATTAAGAAAAATAAAAATGATTAAAATTACAATAGTTGCTCCGAATTTTTCCCCTATGATAACCAGTCGGTTTTGCGGCGGGAACGTACACAAATGTTCGGAATAATTACTATCACAAATGGATAGTCTTCCTAAATCATTATTGAAGCGAATGAATAATAAACCACTGTATAACCATTTGTAATGTTTTTTGTCGTTATTCGTGCTTCAGCTATATCGTAACAGAACTATTTCCTAAGCAAGTTGACTTCGTCAGTACGCGACATTGGCTTGACGCCATTTTTCCCCTCCCTCATCTTCAACTGATTGAAAATGATCAGAACTGAAAATCGATATTTTTACAGTGAACCAATTTTTTTTCATTCATATTTTTAGTCTGACTTTATCCTCAGTTTTTGTCGTGGGCATTTGACAATCTTGAAAAATTCATAGGATGCGATTAAAATTAAGTGCCTTATTATTAGTAGGTACAATCAAAGTGATTCTTATTGAATGTTACGTCTGTGATCGCCCTTTTTCCCGGTGGAAGGTGTGGAAAAACACAAGAGACAGCGCTGTTGTATTTTTGTGTTGAAATAATCGTTTTCACTACCCAATCTGCGATTCTGTGCCTTGAGATGAATATCATGTGTACAGGAAATTACTATAAGCACTGCATTATTATTGTTGGTTCGTGATAATACACGATTCTAACCTTTTCTACTCACATATTCCGCTATAGTGAGGTTATAATTTATTTTTGTGTCGTCCAATTAGATTTATCAGGCACGTAATTCCTGTATTGTATTTATGTGTACATATCACTTGCAAAATTGTTATTACATTGAGATATATCGTAATTTTATACACGAAAGTGCTTCAAGAGCTAAATTCAATTTAGTCTGTACATAGGAACATATCAAAATCTATGGATTTGTTTTAAACGGCTACTTTTAGTTGTATTATTTAGCGAGTGGTGGAGCCACGGTTGTGTCAGTCTCATATCCTCCACCCGAATGCTTGCTTTTTACATTGGACAAAAAAATAAAATAAATAAACGAACCGTTGTTATTCTTGATTTGCCCAACTAGTTGATGTGATCTAGGGAAAGAAAACGTTTTGGAAACTTGCTCGAGCTTGATTGTGTACAAGATAGCATGTCGCTTTTCCTCAGTTCTGAATACCCAATTTCTCTTGTTCCTTTACTAGCATTTTCGTTTTTTTTTCATTTTTGATAGTACCATAATTGTTAAAAAAGAAATATTCTCAACGACGAGTGCTTTTAAAAGTTTTAACGTTGTTAATGGCGTTAGGTTAGGTAAAAAGTCGGCGTTTACTGAAAAAAAAAAAAACAACATTTATTTACGCTACTCCTGTTTCGTTCGCCGTTCCATTAGTCTCTCTAAGAGGAACAGCTTCGGGAATGATTTTCTCATCTGAAAATATTTCTTTTCCCGCCGGTTCCTTTGACATAGTTGTGCGTTTGTAATCTTTGGGAATAGCTAGGGCTACGATCGAACCTGCAACTGAACATACGACATAGATGAGTGTTTTTATTTTAAAGTAGCGAATAATAAGAACTATTCTATCAAGCGGGGCTGTTTAATAGCTTTGCCTGAGGCAACGCTGTTCTTACGCATCGTGATGAAACAGAAATAGCAGCACCAGAGGACGCCTTTTTTTTGGATGAGCCAGGAACCGAAAATTGTGGCACCGATTGCAAAACTTTGCGTGACGCCGTTCAAAATGCCCGACGTCGTCCCTTCGTTTTCGGGGTACGTGATTTCAGCCGCAGTCTCGAATCCGACAGTGAAGTAACTAGTCATGAAAAATCTGCAAAACAATAGCGCTGCAGTGCGTATGTAAAATGCAAACGAAAGACCCTTAATTTACCATTTGAGATTATTACCCATCATATTAATTACTTGACCGAACAGTAATGAAGGTTTCCACTTATAGTGAAGCTATGTTTCGGTTCATTAAGAAAAATTAAACTATTTCAATCGTATGAGAAAAAAAATGTTCCAAACTCCCCTATCTCAGGAGGAGGGTCCTCGAGGCTCCCTTCACTTTCCTTTCTCTTTCCTACATATACACAGTGCAGACACAAACTCCCCCAATGGAAGTTTCCTCCGCAAGTGATCTAGTGTCCCTCAATAGAAGTTTTCCCCGCGAGCGACCTCATGTCCTATGGCTTGACAATGGTGTCATCACACCGAAAGCGCTGGCCACAACCGGGTTATCAGGACTGATGGGTTATCAGTCAGAGAAGACGGACTCATCCAGGTATGTTATTTTTTCTAGCCCCGCACAGCCCCCCGAAAAAATGTGACGTTTTACGTTTCAAGGCATTTAGAATCCGAATATCCAGTTTAAAAAAACTGACGAAACTGCAACAGCTCAATTCTTGAAATTTGCACCAAAAATCAGCCGTGGGCTGACAATGGCTTAATTCTTCAACCAAATGGCTTCCTCAATTTCAAGGGTATTTTGAGGGGGAACAAATTTGTATTTTCAAACTAAGGACTTTTTCAACTTTTTATATCAATTTCTATAGATTAGTGGACGTTGATTTGGATAAGACCATAGCGGGGTCGATAGCTTTAATGGTTCTCAATTTGTTGCAGCTTTTATGGAGAATTTACGAGATTTTGAAGAATTTGCCATGACGGTATCCCTAGAAAATTTATGCAGCAATAAAAATCGTTCCATACTCGTTGGAACGGTGTCAAACACTACAGACGTGTCGTTAGTTGAATAATTTCACTTTTAATAAGATAGTTAATTAAAATTAAAATAATAAAAATTATCGCATAAATCTCACCCTAGGACGGCGTAAATAACATACACCAATGCAATGTTATTTTTGTCTATTACGAGACATAATGCCAGCGAACTGATTGCTGAACCGATTGACACTGCCAATGAAACGTCGCTGAAATAAACGACCAACTCAATCAATGGTGGGCTGACATTTTTTTTGTTATAGATTATTAATCGAAGCAATTATCGTCTCTAACTAGCCCTCAACCAGAAAAAAGTGCTTACGAATAGCGGCCGATTTTATCTAGGAGAATACCGGTTGCAATCGAACCGCATATTCCAGACACAATTGTAAGAAGTCCAATCGTACCGACGTGTACATCGGCATCCTAAAAAATTATTATTCTATGAAAATTGAACACGCTAAATTCATTTCTAAAAAAAATTATAATTCTATGAAAATTGAACACGCTAAATTCATTGCTAAAAAAAATTATAATTCTATAAAAATTGAACACGCTAAATTCATTACTAAATAAATTATTCTATGAAAATTGAACACGCTAAATTCATTGCTAAAAAAAATTATAATTCTATAAAAATTGAACACGCTAAATTCATTACTAAATAAATTATTCTATGAAAATTGAACACGCTAAATTCATTGCTAAAAAAATATTATTTTATGAAAATTGAACACGCTAAATTCCTTACTACAAAAATTATTATTTTATTAAAATTTAACACGCTAAATTTATTACTAAAAAACTTACCTATGCTATGAAAATTGAACATGCTAATTTCATTACTAAAAAAATTATTATTCTATGAACATTGAACACGTTAAATTCATTTTAAAAAAACCTTTTGACCATTGACTCGTCGGGTTTAAAAATAATTCGACTGGATTGGAAACTGTTTACTGCGGGAACTTACCGGAAAATAGGTGAGCACAATTCGGTTCAGAAGCGTAGTTACTGCGCAGAAAACGCCCATATTCGTACCATAAACGAATAGTAAGTAAAGATACCTAAGACAGCGGAGTAGATTATGATAAATATTATTTTTCATGTTCGTGGATTGTGAGGGGGAGAGAAACCAGGCGACTCATTCTACAATATTGTTTAATGTCTGGCCAAGTACTTTCGCCCATTTGGGCATCATCAGGGCGACGTGGAGCCATAGGGTCCACAGCTGCCGTAGGATGGCTCCACGTCGCCCTGATGATGCCCGAACGGGCGAAAGTACTCAGTCAGACATTAAGCAATAATTGCTTGCAATAATTGCTGGCTGACTCCAATTATTGGAGAATGAGTCGCCATGTTTCTCTCCCCCTCACAATCCACGAGCATCATCAAAGGATGCGACGTCAAGAAAGAGAATTAATTTTTATTATTATATATTTTATTCAACTATTAGAGTTATAATTATTTAGACTTATTACTTATTAACTAAGCCGCATGTACCGACCAACTCCGTGTAGAAAATATTTTACCCTTTATGCCTTATGAGTTTTTTCAAAGTTCCTCTAAAGTCAATTTGTTCCTTCTTCTGCTCAAGTGCGGCTCTGCTCGGGGGAAACTTAGGAGAGTCTTCGAAACCTGGAAAAAAATTGTATTGTCGATCAGTTCCTAGTTTTTGAGGAAACTAGGTTACTCAGCTTTTATTGACTGGCCACGGACTTGAACCGTTCAGGGATTCTATAATAATTTTTTCTCGGAGCGATATGATTGGTAATCCATTGTTCTTCATCTCCTTTGAGAGGTTCGAAAGTACCCAGACAATGAAACCGCAGAGAACGAGTCGCCGAATTTCGATCATCAAAAATGTACTGGTTTAAAGACTGTGAATGGTTTACAGGCTGTAGATATACAGTGAATGGTCGATTAAAGACCACAGCAAAGTGGTGAAAGATGGAAGGCCATAAACCAGGGTGAACGAGCTGAGGATTGGGACAGCTATAAGGAGTGTTGGGAGGCTGTTGGATATAATCCAATGTGGATATAATATTATAATTATATCGATGGCTACAGGACAACATGTGATATGAAAGAAAGGGTTTTGAGGTTTTGGATGATTTTAATTCAGAATTTCAAGCCGAATCTCGTGGTGGCCTGTTTTTTCGTTGGTAGCCCTGGGAATGAGTTATTCCCGCTTAGACAACATGTATTATACGATTCTTGTCGGCAACAAGTGCTATCAAGTAATATTCCTGAATTGAGCTACTATCCAGCTTCCAGTGCATGATATCACAGGTTGCCCCGCTTCTGCACTCTTTAAACACTAATTGCCACATTATGTTTGCCAAGGGGCCGTGGATACCTTGTGATGGTGCTACGAAGCCCTGATGATGCCCGAATGGGCGAAAGTGCTTGGCAGGCCGACAATAAAAAAACAGGAGAACAAGTCGCCTTGGTTGTCTCCCCCTCAACCCCAACAATGAAGAACATTATGTTTATAACGTTTTTCTCTCTCCTGAAAACCAGCCAAATTTTTATAACACACATGTTGTCCTGTAGCCATCGATATATCACATAAAGGAATCCACTATCCCATCAGGATTATTGGGTTCGAAAGAGCTTTTGTTGTATCATGAGCACCAATAATATTGTTACTGCAAAATAGTTAAAACCGAGTCGATACTATCCTTGGCTATTATATTTCTTTGATATTAACTCTTCGTAAATAATGCAATTTACGACAGTGCTCAAGCGCTTACAAAAGTAGATGAAGCAATGGATGAGAATGGCGACCCCGGCGACAAGATAGTTGACGAACGTTATTTGCTCGCCGGTAACAGTTTTGTCCTCTTCCATTTTAATGAAAATCGGCGGTATTAAAAAACCAAGGGCCACTCCGATCTGGAAAAATTCGATAAAACTTACAAACGAATTACGAATTACTAAACTCAGTGAATATACTTCTACGTCGCAAGCGATACTTTTACCTCAATCGTCTGTTGGTACTTGATAATTTTACAACTTTTTCGAACAAATTTAATTCACTCTGCAGGCAGAGAAAGTAGATTCACTCCATTCAACACCCTAATTCAATGGAGAAACGAGTTTATATGAAATTGTTTAACGCCTGATAATAGCTGGCAATCTTTGGTAAGATTAATTTTAGGCGAAAAAAAAAATTAGCTCACTTGGTTGCCGAAAACGCCCAAACTGCACGCTGTTGAAATTTCATCTGGGCCGAACCAGAGAGCTGCCACTCGAGAAGGGAAATAACCCAGCTGAAATTGCCAGACGGTTTTTTTTTAAATTTTTATATCCCCTACGAGGCAGCAGCTTCTAATAAAATCGTATTAAGTATGATGAGTGAAAAATTATGGAATAGAGGGAGGTTACTAAGGTGGACGTGCGAGTATTTTTTGGTATGTGTTGCTTGTTGGTGTTCAGCCCTTTGTAAGTCCGATCGAAGTGCTTTTTTTGAAAAATTACTATTAAGGTAGGCCCCATAATTTTTTCAATTGATTTCACCCAGCAGTTACGGCCCTAAGATTCAGAATAATTCCAAAAAAACTTAAACCAAATTATTCCTTCGCTTCAATAATAATTTAAGAAGACTATCCATTTCTGATGGTAATTATTCAGAACATTTTGTGAATGTTCCAACCGAAAAACAGACAGGTAACTATAGAGGAAAATTCCGTCGCAACTATTGTAATTTTAATCATTTTTATTTTTCTTAATTTCCTAGTAATGGTGCTACACGAAGCCTTGATGATGCCCGAAGGGGCGAAAGTGCTAGGCAGGCTGGTAATAAAAAAAAACAGGAGAAAAAGTCGCCTTGGTTTTCTCCCCCTCAACCCCAACAACGAAGAATAAATTTTACGTTACTATTAGTAAGTTTGTTCTTCTCAACTTGATGACTTTTACCACACAAAATATTCTTTAACAGTATAAATATAATATAATTTTACAAATAGCGTGATAGCTGTAAATCTGATTTGAAAGTAGACGTAAATATCCATAGACAAAAGTGTAACGGTTTTTATGAAAAGGAGTAGTCATCGTCGTTTTAATCTTGTTAAAAATCGGCTATAAAATGCTGACTTGCTTTGTTCAACTATCATAAAAATTCATGATCATTATATTCTCGCCAATTCAGATCCGATTGGATTTTCTGAGACGTCTAAGGCGTCCTCCCATCCTGGAGGTGATTGAGAGGTGAAAAGGAAGGTCGTTCAATCATTGGGGAAATGGTGGAAATAATTTTTTTATATTATAAGTTGAGTTCGTCCAATCAATTAGGAAGGGATCAGGTCAATACGAGTAGTAAAATATATTTATAAAATTTCACATAGTTATCATCATGATGAGAATTCCTTAAAATGAGTAGTTGATTATCGAAATGCTGTTAAGATGGGAAATTTTTATTTTTCCTTTTCTTTTTTTAATAGGCAAATACTTTTGACTTCGGTTTTATTATTTTTTAAAACATTCACGAAGGGCGCCAACCTTGAATCACATTTTGTATCGTGCAATGGGCTAATTATGATCTGATTGGTCGCTACTCGATCCCCACTCAACTGTCTTGGACCAATCGGGCGTCTCCTCATTCTGATCTGCGTTTTCTACCAGCGCGTGAATCAAGCCTGCTGTTTTCTCTTTTTGATTATGGGAACACAAAATGTAACTGAGGAGATGAAAACAATATAATACTGTCGACTCTGCGTTAGTCACTTCCCTCGGAAAGAATCTAGTAATAATTTTAAAAAAATAAGCACCTGACCCATGGCGACCAACCACTGACCGACAAATGCGACGGCAAACGATCCTCGACTGCTTGAGAAAACTTTTAATACAGCGCCACCAGCGTTCAGCCAAGAGGCGGCTAAAGCTATATTTCTCATTCCCTGGGGGAAAACACGGATATCAAAAGCGTTCCAACGAAAGAATTAATATTTTCTGGAAAAGAAAAAAAAACCAACGGCACCCGAATAGGCGTCAATCAATTTAATTTGAATGATTTTCTAACACACTCTGCAATACATGAGAAGAACTATATTTCGACTTCGCCGCTGAATTTGACTGCTTCTTTCTCTGGGTTCACCTACTTATAACTACTTTGGCGAACGTTTCTTCAAGTTTAGAGAAAATCAGGTCATCGCCCAGCATAAACTATGGCGGATGGGATATCGGAGCTCTAATATCGAAATCGACCACCTACTATCGATATATCGGCCCTCAACCATCGATATTAATACATCGATTTATATCGATATTTATTGATATTAATCGATATTTATTGATACTTCAATTTGTGTATTTTTTCTATTTGTATCTTTTTCAGGACCTATTTGCTCAACAAATTTGGCAAAATAATACAAATTTTAATAAAATTACTCAAATTATGACACATGTATTTTAACAGATTTAACATTCCCCCTTAAATTCCCCACTTACGTCTCAGACTGTGTTACCACTCTTTCATAATATCAATTTCAAACCTAGGAGAGAGAACTAAAATGAAATTTTTTCCAACATCCAATAAACTGGTTGGTTCTTCACTGGAGGTTGAAGGTTACAGATAACAGATTGGCAAGGTTGTATGACATGACAGTGTCGAATTAACTAAGGGATAGAGATTCAACACAGCTTTTAAGTATTGAAAGTTGATTAGCATTATGAAAACTAGTGAAATTAGGATGGGTCTTGAGCATTAAATAAAATAAAACTGTAATTTGCATGTGTAATTTACGTTCCGCTATATCGATAATCGATAACTATCGAACAGAGGAAATTGATGATCGATATACATCGACCAACACATATCGATGAAAAATATCGATAATTGAAGAGAAAATATCGATAAATCGGAAAAATCGGTCATCGGTTCCCAACCCTAGCATATTAAACTACAGTTTACAAGCTACGATAAATCGAAGCAATTTTTACAGGAAATCGAGTTGGAGCAATCAAGTACATCCAACACAATATACTACAGTTAGCACAAAAATAAAGGAACAAGAGGAAGGAGATTATATACTCACGTATTTTTCCAAAAGCCATGCGCATGGGAGAATGAAAAACGTGAGATTGAAGGCATACGAGAGTGCTGTCCATTCAACCCAATATGGATCTATTTGGTAATAGTCGACAATAACGTTCTCAACGACTGTGTATTGCGACCATTGAAAAGCATTGGACGCGCTGAACACGAGAAACATCGTCAACATCCACCATCGCCTTTTATAAACTTTGATATCTAAAATGAAATAGATTTTAGGCATTTCTTGAAATGCTGTTCGCCGCTACTGAAACGTTGGTAGTTGTCAATTAAAAAGTGAATAATAAGTTTAAATAAATAAGTGGAAGGTTTAAAATAAAGTTTAAAAATAAATATATAATAATTAATTAAATAAATATATATTACAAATAAATAAATCAAGTAAAATAAATAAATAAGTTCAAAATAAATAAGTTTAGTTATATGTAACGTAGCCTACGTTACCATTGATTTATTTAAGCAACCCTTTTTCTAAAAAATATAATTCATAGTAATGTTTGGTCTCGACCTGAACAGTGCTCATCTATTTATTCATATTTTACAATCTCAACTGTTCACACTCAGCTGGGACTGGTTGTTCTCCTAGTTTTAGTATTATGGGAATTCCAGCCAAATACCCGACGGATGAGAAGTTAAGATGAATTTCGATACCTTACAAGAGACTGCACTTTTCGGGTACAACAGGAAGCAAAAAGCATTGTGAAAAATAGTTTTTTTTTTTAAACATAGGTGACGACTATCTTCCTTCTTTTCCTTGTCGTCCCATTTATTGATGTCTATGAGGAGAAAACCCATGCGCCTCGTCTTCGATTCTTTATTTTCTGGCCGAGCACTTTCACCCGTTCGGGCATCTTCAGAGCGAAGTGGACTTTATGTCCTATGGCGCCACGTCGTCCTGAAGATGCCCGAACGTTCGAAAGTGCTCGGCCAGAAAATAACGAATCGGAGAATGAGTCGCCTGGTTTTTCTCCCCCTCACAACCCATGGACGATATTCCTTATGCGAATTTCAGTTCAAGATGGTAGTTCGAACCAGAAATTCACGTTACATTCTTTTTTTACCCGAAGTGATTCATTACATTCTTAAAAAGCGATAGCAGTATTCCATTGTGGACCATTTCAACTATTCATTTTTACCTGCGACTTTACGGTTGCTATCCATTTCACACTACTAAACCGGCGGAAAAATATGCACGATCGTGAAATAGGGGGCGAAAAAAAATTGTTTCGCAGTCAGGGTACGTGAGACTGACAGAAAACTGATCATTCAACGCGTAGGCAATTCACGAGTATTTGCTTGAGATAAAAAAACTCCCAGGTTCCACGTTGGCTAGCTCAAATAGCTAGGATTAGTAGTTTATCTATTTCAACGAATAGTTAAACATCGTAACGCGAAGATCTCACATCAATGTCATTTCAAAAGACAAAAAAAAAAGAAAAAAAAATTGTTTTCGGGCTTGGCGGATTTTACAAGGAACGCAAATCCTCTTGTGTGCAGTAGGGTTAAAATATCATTAAAACGCTGTGATTCAAGGCGGTTGGAGTAAGATCGAAAATAAAAATTCGAAACTAAAATTTATTCGCTCAACAGATATGTTCACAGGGTGGGTAGGTACTTGAAGCGACGGAATCACTTTATATCGTTCAAATCTTACAATATTTCGAACGGAGGGAAGCACAACCAAGTTTACATGGACGTTCACTTTCAAAATCCAGAGACAGCGGCGTATAAGAATGACTTACTTTGAGTATCGTTACAATTCACCATTCTCGCGCGAGATTATAATCAATAGAAAGTATATAAAATAAGTACACGAACAGAATAGCTCTGGAAGCTCGAACTTTCAAAATTCATCAACAGTACAACGATAGCTGTTAAAATTAAAATATTCAACGAGGAAAATGAAAAGTTGGGTAAAAAATATTACTGTACATAATAACGTTTCCAAGAGTGACACATTCAAGCGAGAATAAGCGGCTTATCTGATTTACAGCAAAAGCCACTCTCAACTAATGGCAGCTGGACGCGAACGTTTGCCGAGCTAAAATTAACAATCCTAAAGATTAACAGGGATGTTCACATTTAATCTCAAATTAATAAGCGCTAGTATTATGTAATTTAAAAAATAAAATAAAAAGCAGCGTTATTTTTTCCTAGTTTAGTTTAGGAGCCCAGGATTTTCTCTTTTCAGAGTGAACATCAATTTAGAAACCATTTCATACATAAATTTTACATGCGCTCCTACAAGTCAAAGCTGTTGTCCGCTATCTGAATAAATATTCGTTTGGCAGTCAAATAACCTCGAAATTTCCGTTCCCTTTTCCGACTTTGACTTATTATGGCGAACGCTGAAACAAAAGTGAAGAAGCGATAGATGCTACCAAATGACCAAAGAAACCAACCTGTTTTTTTTATTTTTTTTTTTTTTTTTTTTTTTTTTTTTTTTTTTTTTTTTTTTTTTACATCGAATGAAGACAGGAACGCCAAGGGGTAGCAGTTCTAGTTTCTTCCTCATAAGTTTCTCGAACCCCAACAGATAGCATGTATTGTGCTGCCTGTAATATAGGGTTATAACTGGGCAAGGAAGCCAAGGAACGTTACTTAAAAACTTGAAAATTATAGAAATATATTCAGTTTACAAATTGCAAGCAAATAGTTCACTACATTTTACTGCCACAAAGAATATCTTGGCAATGGTGTCTGACCTGTCTATCCAAAAGAGGGCCACCAAATAGACCAATTTGCTTGACAGCAGTGAAATAGGAGTTTCTTTCACCCCAATGTGCTCTCATGTTTTGAAATTATACCGCCAAAATCGAAAGAACTCGAGGTTTTTCAAATTGAATAATTTACATAGAAGACTACAGCTTCGACCGAAGGTGCTTATAATCCAGCTGAGCATAATTACCTAATAAGTGCAACTTAGCTTTTACCTTCATGTCCTTCATTTAAAGGGAGGACTTCGAAGGAAAATCCTTGTCATGGAATCTTAATCCATTGTCACTTAACACATTCAGTGCTACCATCCCGGATCCAATAACCTTCTATTTTTGTTATACGCTCATAGACCACTCCTTCACCAATTATCGACTCTTTTTCTCCTGGAGGATTTTATCCTATTATGCTTGAGGGTCCCTTGAGTGTGAAAGTATTTTATTTACTTTTAATTTTCACAATATAAATATTTAGGAGATAATTGCGTTCAAAGTTAGCTGGTATTTTTTGAACTTTTCCAATTGGCGATCCACAGTGAATGTGTTAAGAAATCGAATCCAAGCATTGAGTTCACATTGAAAGCAAAGTTGAGCATGAGACTGCATAGAGAGCGCCTCATCTCCCTTCGATTAAAAATCATCTACAAATACCTAACTCAAATTGTCAATTCAGGTACAAAGTGACAGATCGATATCTGTTCCACACTAGCGGATAACAAACGTTTATGGGCAAACAATGGTAGAAACAAAACAAATAATTTTAATATTAATTTGTACGAAGAAAATAATGAACAATCATTCACTTATTTTTACGGCACTGAGGTAAACGAGGAGTATTTTATTACAGTATCGCTTAGGAATATATTATTTGGTAAGTGTAGCGGTAATGATACCTCACAGTGGCATCTAGCGGTTACCCCCAAGGAAGCGTGTTGGGAGGATTCATCCCCATGAGAATCCAGCTTAACTGTTTAAAAAAAAGCTGTTGTCTCATTAATGTCCAATCCTTGATTTCAATAATCAAGATAATAGTTTACTTATCAAGCGCTCACCCCGCTGTTAGAGTGATAGGAAAGACTTATGCTCACACCACAGTCTACTCTGCTTCTCTAACATTTTACTGTAAAGACTGGTGCTCACCCCCAGTCTCATCTTCTAAATTTCAAGTTGAGTCAGAACTTGGTGATAGAGGAACCACGTACGTTCCTGGACTGCTCCTAATCAAGATTCGACCTATTCTGACAAAATGGCAACCTCATCTGGGGATGGAAAAGAGATAGCTGTCGCTTCCAATAGTCAGCTTCCCAGATTTGGGGATGATCCTAAAACCTGGTTCGTTCAAATAGAAGCAATTTTCGCTAGTGATGGATTGTTCTCTACTAAAAAGAGGTTTTTCCGATTGGTGGGGAATCTTCCCTCGCATGTTATACATCAAGTGGGTGATCTGGCCGATACTAGCAAAGCGGATGATGACAGTTATCATCTTCTCAAGAATGAAATTCTACGAATTTTCTCTTCGTCTGCATTCAAACATGCCAATGAATTCTTAAATGGCACATCTCTCGGCACAGATTCGCCATCTCAGCTCTATCGTCGGTTAAAATTTTTGAACTCCAGCCGGAGATTTCTGAGGTTGTAACCCTGCGCAGTCAGGTTGACCAATTATCACACGAATTGCGTGATACACACGTTCAACGTGCCTTCGAGGATCATCCACGACGACAAAGTCGTCCTCATACCAGATCTTCATCTTCTGACCACTTGCGGCATGGTTCCCACTCCAGAGACACTAGATCTCATTATCGAGCTCGCAGTAACACCACTTCTTCAACAACAAGTGAAAGACCTGTACGGCCGTCATCTCCCAAAAAGCCGGTATACTATAGCTATGGCCATCTGCATTTTGGCTCCAAAGCGAAAAAATGTTTCGACCCCAGATTCTGCCAGTTTTCGGAAAAACTCCACCAGTCACCGCTGAAGGGAGCCTGCGCCGACATCAACTCTGCCTCCCAGACCAGACTTCACATCATGGATAACAAATCTGGCAACCTATTCCTGATTGATAAAGGAGCTGCTATCAGTGTGATACCAAAAAAACCAGGTCATAAACTACCTTGCATAGGAAAAGCATACGCCGCAAATCGATCAACAATAGACCTATACGGCCAGAAGGTTGTTTCACTTCAATTCTGGAAATCTTCCTTTTCATTTCCTTTCACAATATGCAATGTTCCTCATTACATTGTTGGATTCGATTTTCTCAAGCACTTTGAGTTAACAGTTGATGTGCCTAATATGTGTTTGAAAAACAAGAAAGGCGAAGTGGTCGCTAAAGGTGTCATGCAGTTCTGTAATATTTCGATTGCCCCTGTTGCTCTTGGCGTTTTTTCTGGGAAAATTAAGTCACTTCTTAATGAATAATATTTTTCTTCTTCTTCTTGTAGGGGATTTTTTCCGATTGGGGAAGATTTAGGGGGAAAGAAATCCGGATGATTTTGTGGGGATATTATTTTTTACAACGGATATTTCTTGGAGGTTTTTTGAAGCGATGTTAATTTTTGTAGGTATTTCGTTTTCCCAGAGATTTTTGCGACTTTACAGGGTTTCGGGATTTTTCAGGAGATTCATTCTTCAACTCAGGGGATTTCGGGGAATTCGTGGACTTGGTTTAGGGGAGATTTCCAAAAACGTACTTGGTAACACTGGCTAATGGTTGCAGCGGAGTAACGACTATGAAATCCGCTCTGTCTTTTCAAATCGTCAAGGACTTAGTAGCTTCAAAAAATAAATAGGAGAAAATCAATTTCAATAAATCATACCTAATCTTCATTGACGCTTCTCACTAAATTGCTGGTGCTCTGGAGCCCATTATTGACAGTGACTAAACTAAACGACAATTAATAACATTTTGATGGCAAAAAATATGAATAGGATTTTCAAACCGACGGAAGCACATACATTGAGCTAGGTAATATTCCTAATCGTTTCAACCATACATTTCTCTATCAAATAGCCAATTAACACATTTCCGCACTCGAATTAACATTAAATTAAATTTCAAATCGCAAACAAATTAAGGCTTACGGTTAGCCGCAGGTACATAAAGCGATTGCTCGGTATCAAAAGGCTTCACAATTGTACAAATCACATAACAATGGCTGATTGTGTTATATTACACGATAATATGTCTAACACGGATGTACAATTTACACTATTTATATTTAAATTGGATGGAGTTGTTGACAATCGAATAGTTTCGGGAGTATGAATATCACACGTTGTTCAATAAATACATGCAAAGGTATTATTTTCATAAAACACAGACGAAATTGTGATGAACAGTTAACTGACATTGCTTTTCATTTTTTTTTTTAACGAACGTATTATTTTTTTAATTTAGTAAGTCAGCACATTACGTCATGAACTCGTCGACAGCTGCAAGGTTTTTCTTTTTTCAACCGAAGCGTAGATAGGCATTTTGGGCGCATTTTGAGGAATTTAGTGAATTGGAAACAAGGATTTCCATTCAACTCTTTTCATTCAGAATGTGAAGCGCAAAATTTTCTCCAGCGTTGAGGCAAGCGAGCCATAAATTATACGTCCGTTCGTTCCAGACAGTCCAAGACTCCCTAGCACTCTAGCTTCTTACCTCAAGTTCACTGCGACTCTTTTATTCCGTTAAGGAACAGATCAGAAAGCTGTTTTTCGAAAGGTGAGAGTTCTGCTCTTAAGGAAAATTCAATCCTACGAGCAAGTTCTTATGTTTTCATGGTTGTAATCAAAACAACAGTTTCCGTGCTGCGGCCAACCTTTTCAATGTTTCAAAAAGCACTCTAAATATTCAACTGAAACATTTTTTCAGTGTGAGCGAAGAAAATGACAAAGTGAAACAATAAACTGCACAATGTTGAGCGGCTCAGGTCAGTTTTGGGCAGCGTTAAAGGGCCCACAGTGCTGCAGAACTTCTCAAGTTCTGGTTCACTTAGCATTTTGCACAAAAACCTTTTTTATGAAAAAAAAAACCTATCTGGTGGTTCTAATGTATCCGCTGACCTTGGGCATGCTGTACGCCTGGAAAAGCCAACTGGTCATTGTTCCTATTTCAAGATAAGCAGGGCTTCTCTAGGCTTCTCTAGTCGATAGGCTAGAGTTATTGCAGCACCTTTTTTTAATTTTTGGCCACACCAGTTCGAGCTCAGGCGTTTTAGAGTTGCAACACATGCCGTAACTGTTTCACCTACGGAAGAAAGCTATTGTAGGCCTTAGTGATTTGTGTAGCAGCAATTAACATTTATAAAACTTGCAGCCGTCGCCGAGTATGAAACAGTTGCCACAAAATACGCTGAACTATTGGAAGAAAAACCCAATTTCACCTGAAAGAGCGGAATCAAAAATAAATAAATAAACGTCGCATTTCTCTCTTGTAGTTTTACATCAAAGTAGAGACTCACAACTCGCCCGAAAGACTTGTTTTTTCCTTCGGGCTAGAACTAATAAATAATTATATTGTAAGCATAATTATATACTTGGCTTCTAATAAGTACAACACCAAATAAATAATAATTTAAGCGTTTTTCTAATACTATAAATCCATGGGTTTTCGTTGGATCATCAAACACTTCTAAAACGTTGAACGAAAAATGTTAAAATTTTTATGAATTATGATAAAATATCTCTAGTTGGTGTGGATCATCAGATCATTGTAGTTAGCTTCATCTGTTCTGTCGACTTTCGACATGTGGCCAATTGTAAATTCCTAAACAAGCATCACAACAGCTGGCCATAAATACACATCTTCTGTTTTCTAGTTCTGCCACTAATAGTTATAAAATGAGAATTGTATGAGAATTGAGGGAACAAAATCCTTAAGGGTTAAAGAGGCGCATCGCCTCTTTACCTTGAATTATTTGTTCACAAGAATTGTATCGGTAACCAATATGCAACTGTTGTTATCAGAAATAACACCCATGAAATTTGAACAAAGCTAAGCCAAAATCAAATAAATAGATTTTGTAAACGTAGTAGTTTGAAAACGCACTAACCGTCAAGTACTACAATGAAAATTGCAGACCGTTCTAATTTTTCCCATTTTTACAAAATTGGAGTTTCAAAAAAACTCGTGCCAAACCAGAGTAGGAACATAGAGTGAAAATAAACTATGGACACTTTTCTGAAGAAACTATAAGAACCAAATATTAAAGTTTAATAACCGAATTCGCAAAAAAAAAAAAAAAAGCGCTGGAGTGAGCTTAAAGCCCGGTACGCACTTGCAACAAACTGCCGCTCCGCTCCAAGGCCAGGATCGGGTGGCAAAACTTCAAAGGAATGAGGATGGCGGTTTTTTTGGCCGCATCAGAGAAATGTTCAGAGTTGAAATGTTAGGAACGGAGGAGCAGAGCGGCAGTTTGTTGCAAGTGCGTACCCGGCTCAAGAGTTAGCTATACAGGCAATGTGAACAAGCAATGTTACCAGCGTAAACAAAGTTTGTTGCTAGTAACAGTGCTTGTCAGCGTTGCCTGTACAGCTAACCTTAAGACTAACTCCAACTCAATTTCCAACTCAAATCCACCATTAGTGTATTTTGTCTTTTTTGAAAACTAAAACGCAAGAGTTTTGGCTAATTTGTCAAATCATATGACCCTAATTTCACCACATTTCTCTATCAACTAGGCGGTTACCATAAGAAACGTATGATTTAACAAAGTAACCTAAACTACTACGTTTAAATTTTCAAAAAACACGAAATGCACTCCATTTATCTTACACCTTATACGTTCTGTATTTGGATTGACTACGCGACGCCGGGAATGTTATCACAAAGTCAATCAGAATGGAATGCATCAATGCAAACTCCTCAAATGTGAACCCTGCTCAGACCAGAAATGTAACAAGAAAATATGAAATTCAGAAAAAAGCTGCTAATGATTGTACAGTGGTTTACTATTCCTTAGCTTCAATAATGATTAGGAGGACCCTCCATTTGCTTGAACCAAGACTAACTTTTACAACAGTGTTAGATGACAACTTGGAAAAAGCGTTTCTTTAACCTCTGTTAGCCATTGATCACGGGTTAGTTAACCTTAACTGTAAAACCAGCCAAGAACCTACAATTAGCACTTTGACGAGGCCGTTCATTAATACGTTGGTAAATATTTTTGCTAGTCTTTGAGTTGTCCGTAGAAAAATTTATATCCATGATCGCCTCTGGTAACGCAGTGGTATGATTGGACTTCTTCAGAGTGAAGCACTCTTTATTGCATTATAAAACCGCTGAGACTGATTGAAGAGATGGATAAATTGATTTTGTGATGAAAAAATTACTAGAAGGCAAAACCGTGACATTGGGTTCAAAAGAATGTTTGATAACTTTTCCAACATTATTTTAAAACTACACAAAAAACTACAACAAAATTGGGAAAACTGTTTGGCTGAACTGTTAGAATTTTATTGCAACTACAACAAAGTTGGCTAACACCGCGATTTTCAATGGTACGGAAAACCAGCCCTAACTGTTCCGAACATGTGAATCATGATGGTCTAGTTCAATTCAGCGTTCAAAAATCAAAAATTCAAATCTTGTGACGCGCGCTTTTTCTTATCAGTTATCAGATGTTAACGCTTTTCGTTTTTCCATCCATCGGTTGTCTATATTGTTTTGCTCTGCGTTTCGTTAATAAAACTTTCTTTAAAACTACAATGTTTTCACGTTAAATTTGTAGTTGCGACGAATAATTTAAAAAAATACACCTTTGTTTGAAAAACGTTGTAAAATACGAATTGTCAACCCCGTTAAACTCCAAAAGTACCCTTAGAATTATTTATTGAGGTAGCGATTTGGTTAAAGAATTGAGCTATTTACAGGAGAAGATTGATTTTTGGTGATATTTTGATATTATAGTTTCGACAGAAAAGTGTTGACGGCGGACGGACAGTATTTTTCTTATTGGATATTCGGATTCAACATGCCTTGAAAACATAAAACATCACATTTTGAGGGGGTTAGACAATTTTTTTTTCTCGGGCGGTTACTATGGTTTACTATTGAATAATAAACCAAAAAGCATTCACGGAATCACTGCTTCTAGGAGGAATCACTTATGCAGCTAACGCAGGTTTTGAAAGCTGAGAATTGGACTGGCTTAATTTCTTAACCAATGGAAAAATTAGAGGAACCGCAATTTTTTGAGTATTTACAATATTTTGCCCATGACGACTGACCTATTTTCCATTCTGGAGAGAAAAACTAAAAATGCAAGTTGGTTCTCGTTTAATTTTTATTCGTTAGAATAATAGGCCGGTCGTCGTTGGTTCTCACTTGGCTGTAAGCGTGAGGTCCCGACGATGACAGGTGAAGACAGAGGTACCATGTAGAGAGGAAACTGGCTATAGCGTTAGCGGAGATGGACCCGATCAGAAGAACCGTCAGAATGTTCCACACCTGAAACCGACAACGCAACTATTTAACCGGGTCGATTATTTTTTATATTTTCTCAACTTCATCATTTGAATTAAAAACCGAGAAACCAAAACGGGCGAAAGTTGAGACACACAGAATCAATTACCTACATATTGATCAGTCGCTCTTCATAAATTGTCCTTTTGACCAGCGCTGTTAAAGCCAATCACACAACGTTTTTGATCCTAAGATTTTGCATTTGAATCCAATCATGTAACTTGTTTCTGAAAACTGGACTCCTTAAGCTTCTAGCAAACAGAGTTGTACGGCCCAAATTGAAATATTTTCAGTTTATCAGATCGTGTATGAGGCCAAGTTGGTCTGTTTTCAAATCATGAATCATCCCGAATTGGTGCTGATTGAGAAACTGATGAAGAATTGTCAAAATAGGACCGTAGCTTCTTTTTCGACTCAGAAAAGTTGAGATAGAAAAAAAACACTTGTGTAAAACATAAAAATGAGAATGAGAGGAATGAAAGGAAGAGGAAATAAGAAAACGGAAAGAACCAGAAGAAGATTGGGATTTCCCAACATGCATAACTAGGAGTTTCCATAGTTTGAAAACTCTAAAATAGGGTGATTTCTCCCAAGTAAGGGAATATTCCTGCTTGTATTATCCCTACATGGCTTAATTCTAATTTTGAAGTGACAATTTTTCGTTCCCAACAGTTGAAAAATTTCAGGCCGTAAAGATAGAAAAAAATAATATTAAAAAATAAATACAAAACGTTTGAATCTTCTCAGCTACCAACTCATCGAGGTTACAACTCTCTCACCCCATGTTGGATTTTCCAGCTACAATGAGCCTTAATGTTTGAAATCGGGGACAGCCCTGCTAGTAAAATTTATTTTTTGATTGTGAATACCCTATCCCTATCGGGCATAAGCATACAGCCAATCTTTGGATAGCCTAGCAAGAAAATTAATATATCACAATAGGAACCAATCTCTCAGCTTTCATTTTTTTAAGTTGGGAAATTTTTCTGGTGGAGTAGGGAACATTTGGATTTTCCTGAATTTTCTTCCCTTCATTTTCATCCCTACGGCCCTGGGTCGAGACTTTGTTTAAAAGGATATCAGCTGATGAGAAAAATCATGAAAATCATAAGGAGTTTTCCATTCTCTAGGGAAAATTTGTTTACCTATATGACGAGTACTTCCAAAAATCCTTATTACTGCGAATTAGTATCTTAAATATGTTTTATTTGACGTTGAGAGAGTACCTTGGTCGAATTTTTTGTACAACCATATTTTCCCATCTTTGGCATGGTTGTCTGATATGAGCTGTGCATCGCTGACGATTCCGAACGCGTGATCGTCTACCTCGGACGCCACTTGCAAATAACTTTGCGCCGCCTGGGATTTAGCGTTAGTGAAGTATCCAACTACAGCGACGTCATTGTTATCGAGAAACGACCTTATGTCGACAAGTGACGACAGCATTTTAGCTGGTGAGCCCACCTTTCAAAAGAATCCATATCTTAAAGAAATCTGCACTCTGTAACGAACTTGCAGTACCTAAACAGGTTTGGTTTGTTCAGAGAGACATTCTGCGACAGTTCTAAGACCACATCCACTTCTGGTATATTCAATCACCGGGAACAAATAATGAAGTTGGCCACAATGGTTTGGGATGGAACGCGTCACTCGACCAATTTATGGTCCACAATGGGGACAAGGTTACGTCTCTTGGGACAAACCTATGAAAAACACGGACAATTATTTTTACTTCCATGTTTATTTGATCAAAGTATGCTCACTTTTTTGGTTACCCAGTTAATGATATCGTCCGCTTCGCGCCCCCCAGAGTATTCCCAAGTATTGGAGTTGTCGCTTTGAAAAAATTTCAGAGTTGGATAACCTTTAACATTGAACCTTTCAGCAAGTTCGTGTTCAACTGTGGCGTCCACTTTGGCAAGACGAACTTTAGAATTGAGCTCGGTTAGCTTTCCGGCTGCTTTGGAGTAATGCGGTGCCAGAGCTTGGCAGTGGCCGCACCATGGAGCGTAGAATTCGACGAGAACATTCTTGAACTGTCTAATAGCATCGGCGAAATTATTCCGATTCAGGATCAGGACGCCATCTTCTTCAGATATATTACCAACAGCGTAGACCAATTGGAAAGACGATATTCCGATTAAAAAAACCAATTTAGACGACATCAGAAGAAAAAACATCGTCTAGGCTGGTTATGTGATTTCACACTGTTGATGTAGACTTAACGATAGCGTTTGAAATGGAATCCATGGAGATCCCATCATATTTAAGTTTACAATATTTATTAGGAACATAAAATATATTCGCGAAGAAAAAATTGTGCGGAATTCAGGGGAACAAAAATACGTACTTCTACTAAAGAATAATTAAATTAACAAAAGCAAATAAAAAATAAATGTTCCCAATTCATCGAAACAACCAACCTCCAAGCAATTCAGATCTTGATATGTGAGCGCGGTTGTCTTCGACCTACAAACGCAGGGAGAGCTGAGAACGTTGGCGGGTTCGCAGATCATCCCGTAAAGTTGCTTCAGGTGATACCCTGAAAACGCCGAAGAAACAAAACTCGCCACTGCGGCACCAAATGACGCCATCATGCTCAGCACCTAGAAAAAGAGACGCGTGACAACAGTGTTGACAGTGTTTAAAATTAAGCACAAAACTCAAGTAGACTATAAATCGCAGAAAGGAATGCTTTGCTTTTGCCCTTCTGAGCCCGAGCGAATTTCATAGATGAGTAGCATCAAACGATTTATAAGTGTAATTATTCCTTTTATTATACGGCAGACAAAGATTATTGTTATATCAATATTTTTATTGGCTTTATACAATGAGAGGTTCGACCTAAATGTACTGTAAACTGTGAATAATTTGAAACTTCGGCTAAATTGATCCCAAAAGTGTTCTATATTTTTTTATAGGCCATTTAAATTAGCCAAACTATCCAAATTTTATGAATTCAAATTCGAAATGATAAAAATCTTGCCTTGAAGGCCAGGACATGGTATTTCACTGGCATCCCTGGGTACTCTTTACGGCACGAACACAGGAGTATGATTCCAATTATGGAAGCCATTAAAACCTGAAAACGAACAAAAAACAATAGAGCAGCAGAATCGACTGTCTTATTGTAGCTTATCAAATTCAAAACGAAAAAGCTGCTAATTATTGTACAGTGGTTTAATTTAAGACCAGCCATTTGTGATGGTAACGATACCGAACATTTGTGAACGTTTCCACCAAAAAACAGATTGGTGACTAATGAAGGAAATTCCGTAGCAACTATCTTCATTCTACTTTTTCTCAATTTTCAAACAAAAACGCTGCAAATGATTGTACAGTGGTTTATTATTCCTTCACTTCAATAATAATTTCAGAATACTATCCATTTATGATAGTAATTATTCAGAACATGTGTAAACGTTTCAACCGAAAAACAGATCGGTTACTATCGGGGAATATTCCGTAGCAACTATTGTAATTTTAATCAATTTTATTTTTCTTAATTTCCTAATTAAAAGCTAAATTTTTTGCCTTACTCAACAGCTGGATAGAATGTTTGACGACCATTCCAATGAGTATAAAACGATTTTTATAGCTCCAAGAACTCTCGAGTTATACCCTCATGTCAAATTTCTAAAAATCTTCCAAATTCGGCACAAAAGCTGCGATAACTCGAGAACCAATAAAGCTATCGACCCGGCGATGGTCTCATTCGATTCAGCGTCCAAAAATCTATATGATTTGATACCACGTACACATTTTTCTGAAAAACCTTGGAAAATATGAATTTTCTCCCCCTCAAAACCCCCCAAAAATACCCTTAAAATTGAGCTAGCAAGTTGGTTCAAGAATTGTGCCGTCGCAGGACCGAGATTGATTTTTGGTGAAAATTTCAAGAATTTCGCTATTATAGTTTGGCCGGAAAACTGCTAACGGCGTACGGCGTACGGCGTACGGCGGACAGACAGAATTTTTTTTATTGGATATTCGGATTCTACATGCCTTGAAACGTAAAACATCAAATTTTGAGGGGGGGTTATAATTTTTTTTTTCTTGGGCGATTACAATGGTTTATTATTGAATAATAAACCAAAAACTAAATTATCCAAATATCGAGTTATACCTTTATGCCGAATTTCTGAAAATCCCGAATTCTAAACGAAAGCTGCGATAACGATTTTCCGTCAACACTTTTCTGACAAAACTATAAAAGAAAAAATTTTCGAATTGAAATTTGAAATTTTGAAATTCTCTCTTGGTCTGTCAATGGCTCAATTCTTTCACCAAATCGCTACCTCTACTTTCAGGGTATTTTTGGGGGTTTTGAGGTGGAGAAAATTCGTACTTGCCAACGTGTTTCATAAAAGGGGGCTTTTGGTATCAATTTCCGTAGATTTTTGGACGCTGAATTGAATGAGACCATCGCGGGGATGCTAGCTCCATTGGTTCTCGAGTTATATCAGCTTTTGCGTTGAATTAGGGAGATTTTCAGAAACTTGGTATAACTCGAGAATGTTAGGAGCTATAAAAATCGTTCCATACTCGTTAGGGGCATAATTTAGCTATTAATTTGAAAATTAAGAAAAATAAAAATGATTGAAATTAGAATTTTACTACAGAATTTTCCCTCAAAGTTACCAATATGTTCTTCACACAAATGTTCGGAATAACTACTATCTCAAATAGATAATCATCTTAAATCATTATTGAAGCAATATAATAATAAACCACTGCACAATCATCTGCAGCATTTTAAATGGATATTCGGATTCTACACACCTTGAAACGTGAAACATCAAATATTTAGGGAGTTAGAAAATGATTTTTTTTTCATTGGCAATTACAATGGTCTATTATTGAATAATAAACCAAAATGCTCCTAGATTTTGCCAATTCTTTATCACGAAGAAACAAAAATTTACCTGATATATTTTCATAACGAAATTTGCTAACATACTTTGTGAACGAATACAAAAGACGAAATTTGATGTTCCATCTCTCCGACGGAAATGTTTCAAGGTTGAGCGAAAAATGGGTGAAAACAAACGGGAGCGTATTGTCCAAAAGGATTACTAATTAAAGAGGAACAAAAGCTCATTTCAAACCTTGAAAAAATTCTCGATGGTCGGTAAAAAAAAAGAAACCAGAAAAAGCGAAGGAAAAGAAGTGAAGAAAGTTGGGACTTCAAACAAAACGGGGAACACGGTTGATGAACAAACTTGCTTTTAATTATCTGGCGTAACAATCTTTCCGCGTACGGTTGAACGCTTGGCCGTTTTCAATAATTTCTGACTGAGAAGATAACTTTTCTCCCAATCGCGATTTTCGCCGGAAAAGTTTAATTTAAAATGCCAGCCTTTTATTAATCAGGGAATAATAGACGTTCATCGATCAAAATGAGCACAAAATTCGGAAAACGCTGCAAATCACTGTACAGTGATTTATTATTCCTTTAAATACACTCGTGTTCACAAGCCTACGTCAAATGGGATGAATCCAGCAAAACATGGCAAGCTTATCAGAAATTTTTTCGGAAATGCTCTTCCGTTGCTATCAATAATCGCTAGTTGTAGAGAGCTGATCCGTCAGCGCAAATATTTGATGAAAGTAATCGGATGCCCGGCAAAAACCAGGCCCACATTGAAATTTCGACTGCCAATCTGAAGGCCAAACGCATTTGACGGAGGCCTGTGAACTATGCTTTAGTCCATAAAAATAAAAATTTTCTGTTCCGAACATCTGTGAACGTTGTAACTTAACCGAATTTTAATTTTAATAATTTTTATTTTTCTCTATTTCTATCTATTTGACAGGTAAATTATTCGAAGAAGCTTAACAGAAAATTTGACGAGCATTCCAATGAGTATACAATTAATTTGGTTTATTGCTCAAATATAAACCATAGTAATCGTCAAAGAAAATACATTTTCTAAAATTTGGCATGGTTAACTCGAGAATTTTTGGAGTCATAAAAATCATTCAGTTGGAATGGTTGTCAAACACTCAATTCGGCAAAATAAAAATTATTGAAATCACCATAGGTAGTTCATATGGAGTTTTCATTTATAATAGTTGACAATCTGTTTTTAGGTGTTGTTTTTAGGTGGAAACGCTCACAAATATTCGAAATAATTAATATCACAAAAGGATGGTCTTCTTAGTTAACTATTGAAACTAAGTAGTAAAAAACCGCTGTACAATCATCTGCAATGTTTTTATAGCTCTAGAAAGTCACGAATTATGCCATCTTGCTAAATTTTTCTAAATCTCGAACTTGCCCCACTAAAGCTGCAATAACTCGAAAACCGTTAAAGCGATCGACTTCATTCTGGCCACATTCTAATCAGAGTCCGAAAATCTATAAAAATTGATACTAAACACAATTGCCAAAAAACCTCCGAAAATACAAGTTTTCCACCACTTAAAACCCCCCAAAAATACCCTTAAAATTAAGATAGGCTACAATTTGGCTATATGATTGGGCCATCGTCAGGACAAGATTGACTTTAGGTGTAAATTTCAATTATATAGCATCTACAGTAATTATGTAATTTTTTTTTATTCGATATTCGGATTCTACATGTACTTTAAAACGTAAAACATGAAATTTCGAGGGGGGGTAGATATTTTTTACTTCTATGTTTACGTAGTAAATGGAAGTTTTTTTTTTGTGTGCGATTACATTGGTTTATAACTGAATAATAAACTAAAAGTACTGCGGCTACTAATTGGTTAAGCGAGAATGCGAGAAAGCCAAGGCAGCTTCAACTGTTACGTTTTGTTGATAGGAGAGTAACATTTACCGGAAGGCCACTCCAATAAGGGATATCTGTGAAAGGAAGGTTGGGCGCCCAAAGGAGAAGCCACGTGGCCAGAGTGCAGATGGCCACTCCCATGAGTAGTTGAAGAATTAGAAGCGACGTAGCCAACTTGTGCCGTCTCACCAACCGTGGCAAATATTTACGAGGAACTGAAACCGAAAATTTATTCGCGTTTGAAATTCAAATGGGAAAAAATAACATAGTTAATATAACAGAGGCATTACGCATTCGGCAGTACGCCCAACGTTTGAATGCAATTTGAAAACACTTTTATGTAAACTACTATTTGGAAGATAAAAAAAAACCTCAACGTTTTGTTTGCCACTTCTTCAGCCTTGGAAGAAAATACTTGCTCGAAAAAAATCCCCAATAACTAGAAGGTTTTATGCGTCGAATGAACTAGATGAGGATGAAAGTCCGAACGAACTTTTGGGAAATACGATTTAACACTTCACACAGCTGCCAAAATCGTTCTACGCTCGGTTCGATATTTTCGGATAGATTATCCAAGCCAAATTAGACATTTTCACTCGTCTGTCTCTCGCGAAACAAATATTTAGCTCAAATGAATACCTGCGCCGCGTTAGAACTCTAGGGAAAACACCGGCAGAGTTTTTCTAAATCTACAATCCCCATAAAAGATTACAATTTGAAAGTTGACAATGTCGTCAATGCAAGTAGCCTTTAGAATTTTGTAAACAAAATCGCCGTGCGAGATTATACAAGGCATAAAGGACTGACGCTTTTGAAATGGCTAGTACTCCTCCCCTACTTCGCCGACATATTAGAGGAGGGTGCCTCTCGATTCGTGAGGTCCTAGTATTTTTTTTTTTTAGTTGAAACCATGGAGCCGTGGACTGTTGAGCACCGCGTTATCGCTTTTGACAGTTTTGTCAAAAATAACGAATTGTCGTTATTGGGCAACTGACAATCCGCGACAATTACACAAACGACCTCTGCACAGCCCAAAAGTGACAGTTTGGTGCGCTGTATCCCAAACTTGCGTCATCGGCCCTTATTTCTTAGAGGACGTTAATGGAAATGCTGTTACCGTCAACTCGGAACGAGAGTTTTTGCAAACTTTAAAGAACGCCTCCGCAAAGAACAAAAACTCCTAATTATCTGGTAATTTTAAACCGACTTCAAAAGGTGGAGGTAACTATTGCAATTTTTTCTCGCCGAATTCTAGCGAACTAAAGCTCTCTGTTCCTAAATGGTTTATATCAGTGGACATCCGGTATAATCCATTTAAAGTTGGATTAAACTTGAACCACCATTGTTCAGCATGTCGCGCTGATATAGAGCTATAGAGGATAATAGAGCTTCAGCTATAAAGGAGAGAGACGATGAGTAGGTTAACCTTCGCATTCAAATTTTCTTTAACCCTCTTCAGATATGGACGGAGGGAAGCCGGTTTATTCGCACGAACGAATGCTCCAGCAGCGGGGAACCGATAAATTATCGACCGTTGCAGTTGAGCTCAGATGTCGGATGTAGGTTCGGTCTTACGAGTACTTTCCGAAACTGCAAATCCTGAGGTGCCCTAAAGCTTAGCTTCGGTAGAGCTCTTAGTACGAGTGCGTGTGCGGCGTTGTCGGGCCGAATTGATGGGAGAGGGTGAGTCAGTGCCGACCATGGGCTGTGCAACCGGGAGCATTGTCGAGGAGGATAAGAGCAGAGAGCTCACCCGAGGAGGATTAGATGGACAAAATATGACCGTAATAGCGTCCATCGTTACTTTCGGTCGGGAAGGGAAGTACAACATCCAACCCTCGACAGAGGAACACACGTACGAAATAATGCAGTAGGATCAGTTAAGTGCTAAGAGAGCTACAGACGAGGATCCATTTGGTTTATTATAAATAATAAACCATTGTGATCGACCAAGAGAAAGAATTTTCTAACCCCCCTCAAAATTTGATGTTTTACGTTCAAGGCTAAATGCTTGAAATTTTCACCAAAAATCAATCTCGGTCCTACGACGGCCCAATTCTTGAACCAACTTGCTAGCTCAATTATAAGGGTGTTTTTGGGGGGTTTTGAGGGGGAGAAAATTCATAGTTTCCAAGGTTTTTCAGAAAAATGTGTACGTGGTATCAAATTATATACATTTTTGGACGCTGAATCGAATGAGACCATCGCGGAGTCAATAGCTTTATTAGTTCTCGAGTTATCGCAGCTTTTGTGTCGAATTTGGGAGATTTTCAGAAATTTGACATGAGGGTTTAACTCGAGAGTTCTTGGAGCTATAAAAATCGTTTTAAACTCATTGGAATGGTCGTCGTGGAAATTAAGAATTATAAAAATGATTCAAATTACAATAGTTGCTACGGAGTTTTCCCCTATTAATACCATCTGTTTTTCGGCGGGAACGTCACAAATGTTCGGAATAATTGAAATCACAAATGGATAGTCTTCTTGAATCAATATTGCAATCATTTGCAGCGTTTTTTTTCTTTTTTTTTAATTGGATATTCGGATTGTACACGCCTTGAAACATAAAACATCAAATTTTGAGGGGGCTAGAAAATATTTTTTCCTGGGCGATTACAATAGTTTATTATTGAATAATAAACCAAAATTCGGGCAAGTTATTATCACAAATGGATGGTCTTCTTACATCATTTGAATTTCGTATAACAGTGTTTCCAGGCTATAAGCGGTCTCCTTTTTTTTTTTTTGTCCTGTTTGATCTTTACAGCCCGTAAGTATCAATATTTTTCGACGATTAAGGCCTTCAAACTTTCGTTACGGTGACTGAATTATTCCTTATTTTTAGCAATATGGTCACACACCGTACTTCCGCGTAATTTCGAGTGTTTTCTCTACCTGGGTGCCCTGGCTGGAAAAATGATCCAATTTTAATAAGGTTTGTCTTGAAGAAATCAAAGGGAAGTTCGCACCGATTTTAATTGAATTGAAACTGTACACGAAAAATCGTCTTATTAGATCATCACCAACGATGTCTCATGAGGGCTTTCTAATACCCAAACTGAGTCATCGATCTATTTTAATGTAACGATTATACAAATTTCGTGATTGTTCTTGTATTCCACTCATCTTTTTCATGTCATCTTTGTTTACTTTCTGTGTTCTCGTAGTAAACCAATGTATTGCAGTCGTTCGTTGAACATGAATAATTTAAAAACACACACTGTACTTCATTGAAGGTTATCCTCGCGGCGATAGGATGAAGATTACTCGTAAAATTGAGTCCCCCTTGAGCTTCAAGATTTTTTAAATATTTTACTTCATCGTGGGCAATTAAATTAGACCGTTTTGTTTTTCGTGCTCGTATAAACCGTAGTGTCTTTTAGTTTGAACAAATATTAAATTGTTGTTCTGCCAGTTAGGTGATACAATAAATACAGAAAACACAAGTCGAATCTTTTCCTTCAAAATTACCGTTCCACCATTCGGTTCAACAGATTTGGTTATCTTCTCGTTCATTTTTGTCTTTTAAGACAGCCGACATCAGTTACGTGTGATATACGGTTTAGGGGTCAAGCGGATCGCAAAAAGACAGCAGATAAAGCTCCCATTCGGTCCTCACAGTTAGGAATAGAAAAACGATCTCCGTCCATTTTCAGAGTTGTGAACTGCGGATCACCGATAGCTTAGCACAGCTCATCCCTTTACTTTCAATCGGTGAGACCGGACTCAGCAGTAGGCAAAAAATCATAACTCTGGATATCCGAGTATAAGCTGCGCTTATGAAAACGACCGTCACTCGACTATAAAACCATGGGACCTCACAGTTGGAATTTAAGTGTAAACAGGGAGGGAAAAATCTGTGTAAAAAAACACCGAGTGGAAATCTGGCGATGTAACTTTGATCAGTGCAAAATTTTAATTGAGAATCGAAAAGAAGGAAAATTGAGCCGAAAATATTGGAAGAATAGAGGAGATAATAATATTTATTACAGAGTTGAAGGGTTTATTATCGAGTCGTTTCACCAATCTGGGATAATTTAGCTTGATATTATCAATTTGGTCGAAATGGGAAAAATTCAGAAATTATTGAAACTTACAATTATAATTAAATTCACGCAGTGCTACAGTTTTTTCCAAAAACTTTTTTTACAATTTCGTCATTCGAGCGACGTGGACTCTAATTCATAAAATAACATACTGGAATGGGGATTGGAATTCCTTTGGTGCGAATTCTTCGAACTAAACGTGAAAGCCATTAGATTTGAAGTCCCCTCAATTACAGTCTTCGAAAAGACGCTCGTAAAGCCATGCCGCATAAATGCAACTTTTTTAAACGTTCTTTTGGTTTATTATTAATAATAAACCATTGTAATCACCCAAGAAAAAATATTTTCTAACCACCCCTCAAAATTTGATGTTTTAAGTTTCAAGGCATGTAGAATCCGAATATCCAATAAAAAAAATTCTGTCTGTCCGCCGTCAGCAGTTTTCCAGCCAAACTATTACAGCTAAATTCTTGAAATTTTCATCAAAATTCAATCTCGGTCCTACGACGGCCCAATTCTTGAACCAACTTGCTAGCTCAATTATAAGGGTGTTTTTGGGGGGTTTTGAGGGGGAGAAAATTCATAGTTTCCAAGGTTTTTCAGAAAAATGTGTACGTGGTATCAAATTATATACATTTTTGGACGCTGAATCGAATGAGACCATCGCGGGGTCGATAGCTTTATTAGTTCTCGAGTTATCGCAGCTTTTGTGTCGAATTCGGGAGATTTTCGGAAATTTGACAAGGGGGTATAACTCGAGAGTTCTTGGAGCTATATAAATCGTTCTATAGTCGTTGGAATGCTCGTAGTACACTCTCCTCGACTATACCATAAGGCGAGAAATTCAGATTTTAATTTGAAAATCAAGAAAAATAAAAATGATGAAAATTACAATAGCTACGGAGTTTTCCCCTATAGTTACCAATCTGTATTTCGGTGGGAACGTTCATAAATGTACGGAATAATTACCATCACTAATGGATAGTCTTCTTGAATAATTATTGAAGTTAAAGAATAATAAACCACTGTACAATCATTATTTGCAGCGTTTTTATTTTCAGTTGATTTTCTCAATGGCTGTGTTAATGCTGATCAAGATGCCGTTAGGATTGCCTACTCGTTAAGAAAGACATTGTTCGAAGTAGACGATATTTTGAGTCAAGTTAATGCGGATCAATAGTCCACCTCCACTTCGCCAACTCAAAGGAGTCCGCGGTTCAGTTCACGGTTGCCGGTTCATTGGTTCACCGACCGTAGCAACCGCTGATCCGCTGCTCATCCGTCTTTTCTTCAACACGCCCTCGGTCTAGCGCTCATATTAGTATTTTTCTCTACCAAATCACAATCAATCTACGTTCTTAAGGAATATGAAGACGAAATGAGAAGAAGTAGAAACAATATGTGGTACTAGGCATTGACAATTTAAGGGAATTCTGGTCACTTTCGCTGGAGCAATTAAAATGCTGTGATGTACAAATGAAGTTATCCATCCCAGTAAGCCAATTACAATAAAATGAGTACAATTACAAACGTGAGCTTACAAAAATAGATTTTAACGGGAAAAAATTCAACTGTCAGAGATAACGATTTTTATAAGCATTTTATGAGCAATATCACGTGAAGACAATAGTTGTGCGACACAAACAGTTGTTGCGACTTATTAAATTATACTTTTTTCGCAACTTCCAAAACAAAAGTGGGTATATCTATCATTTTCACGAACTAGTTTGGCTCAACTCCACGTTTTGACACCTAGCGCGAAGAAAACTGTTCTCCCTTTCAAATAACGCCCGAAACGAAAACTTTTTTAATTCATTTCATCCGGTTGATTCTTTTTTAGTTTAGTAGGGCGAGATTATCTGGCGGTCGAGGACAGATTTGACATACAGCCAGCAAACCGTTTCCCTATTGTGCGGTTTTTCATTTACCCCATCCCTTAAATGGAAATATTAAAAAATGATGATAAACGGGGTCGAATCGTCGCGAAATCTAAATAGAATAGAAACGGTTTTTATTGGAGTGTAAATCGTAACGAAAACGCTGCAAATGATTGTACAGTGGTTTATTATTCCTTCGCTTCCATAATGATTTAAGTAGACTATCCATTTGTGAACACTTGTGAACGTTCCCACCGAAAAAGAGATGGTATCTATAAGGGAAAACTCCGTAGCAACTATTGTAATTTTAATCATTTTTATTTTTCTTAATTTCCTAAGTATAAGCTAAATTTTTTGCCTAACGTTAAACTGGAGAGTGTTCGACGACCATTCCAATGAGTATAGAACGATTTTTATAGCTCAAAGAGCTCTCGAGTTATAACTTCATGTCAAATTTCTGCAATCACCCAAATTCGACACAAAATCTACGATAACTCGAGAACCGATAAAGCTATCGACCCGGCGATGGTCTCATTCGATTCAGCGTCCAAAAATCTATATAATTTGATACCAAATACATATTTTTCTGTAAAACCCTGGAAAATATGAATTTTCTCCCCCTCAAAATCCCGCAAAAACACCCTTAAAATTGAGCTAGCAATGTGGTTCAAGAATTGGGCCGTCGTAGAACCGAGATTGATTTTTGGAGAAAATTTCAAGAATTTAGCTTGTTGTTAAAAAACTGTTGACGGCGGATTGACAGGAATTTTTTTTTCTTGGGCGATTTTGCAATCGCGACGGTTTATTATAACCAAAACGATTTCAAGGAAAAATAAATTATCAATCCAGCATAACCATAATTTCTAGAAAAACTGAACTGGCTCGATTTTCCTTCCGGTCTTGACGTTGGTTATAAAATGTACATCATCACTGAGTTTGCAACACACGTACTAACGTAGAGAAATCTCTGCGGTAATTTATGATCAAGACGAAATACCCAGAACGTGTGATACTGGTAGGAGCAACTACTGTTATGATCTGAGACGAAGGAAGGAAACCATTAGAAGTATAAGTAATGGGGGCGGATTGTTGTGGAATAAGTAATAAGTTGAAAATGGACGGAGAGGGGAGACTGTACTGGCGCGAGGGTTCTCTCCTCACCAGGAACGTGAGATGAAATTCTCCCGGTTGATTAGGAGTCGAACTCAGCACGAGGAAACCTCGACACTTTTTCGTACGTAAATTAGTTTTCTTCTTAGACGTTCGAATAAAATATGCGTTTGATAGGCATTAATTCGGAAATTTCAGAGCATTACTGACGATTATAATTTTTATACGATTTTTATAGCTTTTTATTGGTCGCCTTTAATGTGTTTGTATTGCTCTTTCGAACATTTGTATTGAACGACACTTCATCTAAGTGAAAAGATCCTATTCGTGTAACTTAAATCCAGCCGTAGCTACCAATGGTGCTACAAAGCCCTGATGATGCCCGAAGGGGCGAAAGTGCTCGGCGGGCAATAAAGAAAATTGAGAACGAGTCGCCCAGTTTTTCTCCCCCGCAAACTTCAAAATCAAGAAAAAATGAGAAGCTACGCATCCAATTGAACAAGCCCAAGGTCCGAAAAGAACTAATTCAGTGAATTTAAAGAATCATAATGAAACACACAGATGGGGAAATTCTAACTGTCAGAGTACCTCGTTAATAATCGTAAACAAATAGCTGCCGAGCCTCCAATGCCCTCGTCATCTCCATTTTACCAGCACGAGAATTCCCATTCAAGGGATTGGCAAAATATACTGCTTCTATCGAACAGAGCAGTAATTCTTTAGAAGCTTAGTACATTAGTCCTCGACAAATCAGAATCAGGACTTCTTGGAACTACACAATGCCAGATTGGTTCATAACACTGTTTGATGGCCAGCAATCAATTAGGACATCAAGAGGAAAATACTTGACTGTTATGTACGAGGGGGAGTTGCAGCAGGCACGCAAAATTTTCATTTCCTTGCTCAGGATTGTGCACGCATCATTTCCTCAAGGAGCCATGATATTTAAGCTACGCAGTAGTATAGTTTATAATACAACATTAATTTATTCAACTTGTCTACCGTAATGATAGCCCTTTCAATTCGCTTGGTGCCACGGCCGCCCAGAGCGCTAGTGAGGTTCAACATGGGCCGTGTTCCAGACGCTCCTCACAAAGAGGCAACGTTTCAGTGTTGCTCCCGGCTGTTGGCCATCACACTTTTTGCAGAAACGGAAAAAGGAGGTTATCAAAAAAAATCTTGCTGAAGAGACTTTGCACCCACTGTGATACTGACTCGCCAGATGTTGCCCTTCACCCAAATCCACCAAAATTCCCATTCCTCCCCTCCACTTTCCCATGCAGCCTCATTCTGGTTACTGTTGGATTTGGGTCTCCCCTCGTAACGTGGCTCCAATTATTTTAAGGGTTTTACTAAATATAGGTTCATCATGAGCAGCCCTCGTTTTTCTCAATAGAATGATCTAGCAGATAGATTTTGAAGTGCACACATCTGAACTTAGGTTCGCTCTCATGTAATAAGATGGATTTTTCTTGTAATAAATCATCATACTTTTAGCTTTCACTAATTTGCTAACGAATATTCACTTAATATTACACTCACCTTTGCCTTGTCGGGTGAGAACAATCATTCGACTATGTCGCAGTGAAGTCCGTGTCGGCGCATGACGTCCTTCAATTTTGGGAGCGGCAATATTTTGTGGAACTGTCGTCACAATGGCGGAAGCCATTGATGGTCCACCGTAGCCGGATGCTGTCCTCGACGGAGACACCCGTCGCGAACCGTCGTCTTTCAGATTGTCGTACAGACTCAGAGGCCTCTCTCGCTCGTGGCCTATAACAATTGAAACCAACAGTGATGATATTTTATATGGAGGAGATGGTGTTAGAGTAGTTATGTTGCAGGACGAGTGCTCGTTGGAGATAATGACCAGCTAAGATTATGGTAGGAACTGGTTGTACTGATGTTCTTCAACTCCTTTCAAACGGCTAATATAGTATTGAATCAAATAAAAAGGGTCTGAAGAGAATGGGAATGCTTATTCAGAAGAAATTTTCCAAAGATGAATTTATTAGAGCTGAACATTTTTATTAGAAAATTTTTAGTCTCTTGCCTGAGAAACTAGCGGTTTTTTAAAGAACTTGTACAACACTAATTAACTCAATTTTTTTCACTTTCAACTCAAGTCTGATGAATATTGACGAAACATCCAAAGTCATTGCACAAACAAACTGAAATTCATACTAATGCTTTCTATAGTTATTATATATATTTTTTTTTTCTTTTTAAATGTATTTATGTATTTTATTTATTTATTTATTTATTTATTTTATTTTATTTTTTGAAGAATGAACTAAGCATTTTAAACGGTAAAAATGTTGTAAAAATGTACCTTCTTTGATTCGAACATTGTGTTTTTCCCTCAGGCGAGGAAGTGTATTACTGCAATCCGAAGGATTGATCCAGTTGGTCTTTGGATTCGGAAGACTTCTATTGCCACCTGATGCAACCGATGGATCGTTCAAAGGCGGTGAAACTGCTGCGCACGAATCACCGCTTGCAGTCGTTGAATTTGCAATAGGGATGGTTTTTCGGTTTCGATTGGTGTCCAATCGTCGGTTCATGACTTCTGAGAGTGGCGAATATCCATCTTCGGCGAGAATTGATCGTTAATAGCAGTACAATTGAAGTAACTACCGTGGATTATTTCCTGCACCAAAACAAGTCAAACTAAATAAATAATGGAAAAAAGTTTAGAAAAAAAACTTCAGAATTATTTGCCAAGAGAAAAAAAATCTGAAAAGGAAATAGTACCTAACAAAAATGTCCCAACTGTCCAGAGCAACTCTATCACACATTTTAAAGAGTACTTTACCACTCGTAATGATTTGATCACTCTTGATTGACTCCAAAAATCGATCATTTTGGAGGCGATTCAGAGGTGAAAGAAAGGTAGTTTTATCACTTGGCAAATAAAAAATATTTATAATATTAGAGAAGGTGGTCCAAACAATCAACAAGTGGACAGGTCAAAACGGTGTTTCTGAGTATACTACTATGAAAATTTCTTCCATCAGGACCTCAGTTCCGAATACGACTTTTCAGACGATCTCAATACTTCCATTTACTACGAAAAAATGGAAGTAAAAAAATTCTGTCTGTCCGTCGTCAACACTTTTCCGGCCAAACCATTATAGCTTAATTCTTGAAATTTTCACCAAAAATCAATCTCGGTCCTACGACGGCCCAATTCTTGAACCAACTTGCTAGCTCCATTTTTGGGGGGTTTTGAGGGGGAGAAAATTCATATTTTCCTTAATTTTTCAGAAAAATGTATTTGGTATCAAATTATATAGATTGGACGTTGAATCGAATGAGACCATCGCGGGGTCGATAGCTTCATTGGTTCTCGAGTTATCACAGCTTTTGTGTCGAATTTGGGAGATTTTCAGAAATTTGACATGACAAGAACTCAAGAGTTCTTGGAGCAATAAAAACCGTTCTATACTCATTGGAATGGTCGTCAAACACTCTCTCCGGCTGTATCGTTCGGCAAAAAATTTAGTTTTTAATTCGGAAATTAAGAAAAATAACATTGATTAAAATTACAATAGGTAGTTGCTACGGAATTTTCCCCGATAGTTACCAATCTGTTTTTCGGCGGGAACGTCACAAATGTTCGGAATAATTACTATCACAAATGGATAGTCTTTCTAAATCAATATTGAAGCGAAGGAATAATAAACCACTGTACAATCATTTGCAGCGTGGTTTTTTTTTTTTTTTTACTGTAAATAGCGCCAATTATGTCTGAATGGTATAAACCGAGTTATATGTGAGCGCTTTTTTCTACCGCACACTAGAAGATCAGACCAAACGAAAATACAGTGCGGTTCATTCACCTCAATCAGAGAACTAAACACATTAAACGGTAGCGGGTCTACTTGTGTGCAGTCAACACACGTGAATCAAAGAAGCGCTTCACACCTACGAAATTCCTTCATAAAAACAACTTCATGGAAACAAAAACTGTGTGCACATAATATACTTATTGCGTTGAGCAGGAGAATGAATTTGTCGACTTCTTCTCCATTATTCAACTCAACCTGGGTCACAGGGGCAATGCCAAAGGGGCGAAAATCTCGTTCAAGCAAAATAATGGAGAAGTCATCGATTCCTCCCCTTAAGCCAATATGTAATTGAAAGTTTATGTAATGGAATTACTATTTATCATCCAAAATCCGATCGCAATCGATCGTAATTTTAATCGGTAAGTAGGTAATCATTTTCTGAAAATTGTATCAACTTGCACGGATGAAAATTGTATTAACTTGCACATGATATTTTTCTTCATTCCAAGTCAGATAAGCCAGCAAAATTAAATGACAAATCCGTTTCCAAGAAATCGTGGCATCGCATTGAAACTACAGATAAAAAAAAAACAAAGCTTACCTTTATCGTAGATCAGTTAGCGCCTTCGGGACTTTCCTTGTGAATAACTCGTTGAAAGCAGTTCAGCGCTTAAACTCATGACACGAGATATACGCATTTATTCAAGATTTCCGACAACTTAACGCTCCAGGACGTAGAATGGACATCAGAGTTTATAAAGGTCGTCAGTCCAACATTGTGTTGTTTGTGTCGGCAAGTCAGAACACTTACACATTGACTTGAGAAGTTACTATTATAGCCCAAAATGCAGGAATTGGGCGATGGTCTTTCAAGGGTGAAATTCCAGTTACGGATGAAGTTTCAATTAAGTCGAAAGAGAGCCATATTTATGCATAGCTAACAACCGAGACGGTAATTTAACGTAGATAACAAAAATAGACACTACTACGTCGCACTGCACACAACTGCTTGCACACTGAACGGACCAACTCTAGCTACTCGCTACTTACTGAGTACTGACAGCATCAGATCAGAGACCTAACAACAATGAAAAATGACGCACACTGTTGCTGTTGCCAGGAGAAAATCAGTAGTACCACTCTTTCCAAGTGTCCCTTTTCCTCAAAACAGAACTACCCTAAGTAGGGAATATTTCCCATTTCTGTTATCTTGAATATTGTTCAAAAAATTGCTCAGATCAAACCAAAGAATACGAAACGGTTCAATTCATAAATGATTCAATTCATTCATGATGGTGAATATAACAGGCGGAGAGGGAATCGTGTTGTGACATCAGATGTGGCTTTTCAACAGTATTGTCAAGTCAGGGGATTTCCTGATTTCCGTTTTTTTTTTCTGATTGGGGAAAATTCGGGTGGAAAATATATCTAGGGGATATTTAGGAACAGACACAACATTATTTTTTTAAGGGATTTTGACTTTTTTTGGTAGACATTTAACTGGTATTACACTAGCCTGAATATTGTTGCCAATAATAATTGTAGTGGCAACACCCTCAAAGCAGAGTTTTTGATTTGAGACCTACTCTACTAACCTTCAAGATTGCAATTTTCAATTTCCAGATCCAACATAGTCCCCCAATTAATCACATCCCGGGATACTTTTTTCTTTTTACAATGTGTTTTATAGTTCTTTGATTTGCATTTCTTATGAGGCCTAACACTGGATCAAATCTACGCTTTTTCCGACTTTGGATCTTAGCAGGGTTTGGATCTTAGCAGGGTTTGGAGATTTTCAGGGATTTTTTCTTCGTTTCAGGTGGTTAGGGAAATTTTTCGGCTTGGTTCAGGGGAACTTCCAGAACGGCACTTGACAACACTGGCTTTATAGTACCGCCCGCTCAGCAAGGAGCAAGGTATAACTTCGCTATAACATCGTGTTTCCAATGTTTCTGGTGGTTTTGGAAACGTCGGAATCTCGTCCATGTATCTGCGGAATTGGAACGATGTTCAATAAAATTATTAACAACTAAAATCGTTTAAAACCAGTGGTGTGCATAGATCACACAGTACTTCCATGTTTGAGTCGGTAACTGGTATAACCAATTATAAAATCGAGAAAATCGTACAAAGGCCGAAACGTGACCCTAGCGGTAAAGATCAGGCGTCATTCACTCGCCATTACAAATATTTAATACCTCTAGCGTCAAATGTATTGATTTTTGCACCCTGTAAAAAGCTCAACAGCGATAAACGGCGTAGGGCGGAAGTACGGTATGTGATCAAAACAAAACATGATCGTTGTTGGTCACATTTAAAGCAGAGACCCGAAATTTACAAGAGCGCTAGAATAAAATAACTGAAATCGCGTTTAACGAGGAAGTACTGCATGTGACCCCGATAATAAAAATCAAGCAAAATTCAACTGTCATAAAGAAAAATTTAAAGTCTAAAGTATATTCACTCTTGTCGTCTATAAAAATCTCTAATGCAAAAAAACGGCATAAGGTGGAAGTACTGTGTGTTATCCAAACTATACAAAACAAGTTCTGTGAACGTGGTCAGAGTTGGTCAAATATATAGCAAAGAGCCCCAAAAAGTACAGTAACTGAAAATGCGTTTTGCGAGGAAGTACTGCAGGTGACCCCAATAATAAAAAACAAGCAATATTCAGCTGTCATATAGAAAATTTAAAGTCTAATGTATATTCACTCTTGCGGTCTATTAAAATCTCAAAAGTTAAAAAATGGCATAAAGCGGAAGTACTGTGTGTTACCCAAACCATACAAAACAAGTTTTATGAACGACGTCAAAGTTGGTCATATTTATAGCAAAGAGACCCTAAAAGTACAATAACGCTTACTAAAATAACTGAAAATGTTTTTACGAGGAAGTACTGCAGGTGACCCCAATAATAAAAGTCAAGCAATATTATGCTGTCATATAGGAAATTCAAAGTCTAATGTATATTCACTCTTGCAGTCTATTAAATCTCAAAAGTTAAAGAAAGGCATAATGCGGAAGTACTGTGTGTTATCCAAACTATGCAAAACAAGTTTTGTGAACGAGGTCAAAGTTGGTCATATTTAAAGCAAAGAGACCCAAAAAATACAATCAAAATAACTGAAAATGCGTTTTACGAGGAGGTACTGCATGTGACCCCAATAATAAAAATCAAGCGATATTCAACTGTCATATATAAAAATTTTAAGTCCTCCAGCGTTCAAATATATTCATTTTTGTGGTCTATAAAAATCAAAATGTAGCAAATGTGCAAATAACGCGGATGTACTGCATGTGACCCATTTGATAAAAATCAGGCATCATTCAATCGCCAACCCCAACATTTTAAGACCTCAAACATTCAAATACATTGAGTTTTGCGGCCAGTAAAAATCAAAATACAAAACATGCACTTGTGAAATCGTGAAAAACGCTCATAACGTGGAGGCATTGTATGTGACCCACTATACAAAAAATCTAGTGTTTTCTGCTTGCCATAACCGACATTTCAAGCCCTCAAACGTAGAAAAATATTGACTCTCATAGCCTGTAAAAATCGAAACAGAAAAAACTTTGAACGCTTATATCTCGGAAGTACTGTGTGTAATTCAAAATCCGGAAAAACCTAATTTTGCACAATCACTGGGAAAACATTCCCTGAAAATTTCATGGGGTTTCATCCATTTTTCAGGGAGATATGGCGATTTATGTCAGTTTGTGACCACAGACAGACGGACAGACGGACAGACGGACAGACGGACAGACAGACACACAGACACACAGACACACAGACACACAGACACTTGTTCAGAAAGTGTTTCTGAGTATACTACTATGAAAATTTCTTCCATCAGGACCTCGGTTCCGAATTCGACTTTTCAGACGATCTCAATACTTCCATTTACTACGTAAACATGGAAGTAAAAAAAAACTGGGGAGCAGTAATAAAAAATTTCATTCATAAATTTTAGTATTGCCTCCAAGATAAGCCAAAATCATATTATTTAGGTTTGTTATTCAATAATAAATAATAATAAACCATTGTAATCGCTCACGAAAAAAGTTTTTCTAACCCCCTCAAAATTTATAAGTTGCAAGTATTTAGAATCCGAATATTGTCAATGAAAAAATCTGTCCATCCGCATTCAAGACTTTTCTGATGATACCGTTGTGGCTTGAAATGTTCACCAAAATAATTTTTGGCTTGCCAATGGCTCAATTCTTCACCCAAACAGCTACCTCAATTTATTAGAAAGGGATTTTTGGGCATCTACTACCAGCTGCTGATAATCTATGAGTTAATACATAATTACCATCCTTTTTAAAGATCACTTGGTTCATAGATGTTCTAATTTAAACTAGAAAGAGAGAGTTTGAGGGAGTGGGTAGTTCAATCGATCAGTAGTAACGGTAGTTCTCGATTTATTGAAGTTTTTATGAGAAATTTTCGAGATATTGAGATAATTTGCAGAATGTTATCAATGCCATCATTTGTGGAGCTTTAGAAATCGTTCTTTACTCATTGGAAAGCTCTTCGAACACTCTCTTTTAACGATACAGCTAAAGTGAGTGTTAGACAAGCTTTCCCGCGACTACAGAACAAGTTAGTTTTATCGCTCCACAAATTTTTAATATCAAATCTAGTAATTTTTAATTGTTATTATAGCTCCTTAGGATTTTGCCCTTAGTCACAATTTATGTGTGAAGCTAGAAACGTTCCTAAAGATAAAGTTAGGTACTATAACAATAGGATCTTTTCAATCAAGGAGCAATAAACCACTTCACAATAATTTGCAACGTTTAGAAAAAAAAAAATGCAAACCCAAGCAGAATCTGGAGAAGGAAAAAAGATGAGGTAAAGTAGGTATGTAGTAAGTTCAACAACGGTTTATTGTACCAACACTCCAACTTATTCAACTAAAGACGCAGTAAAATGTCACTACTCTAATATGCCTTTTTAATGTATTTCATGTACCACATGATTGAGGTTGCTGTGCCCAATGAAAACCTGAAACAAAGAAACGCTAAAATTAAAACCAAATCATTCTAACAAAAATAAAACGTATCACGGCATAGCAAATTATCAAAAGCTATAACTGTGTTGAAATATCAGGAACGAAATCAGTTTTCAAGAGAAATTAAGAAAGAGAGAATAACATACTATGAGATATGTAGAGATTACAATAAAATTGACAGCTCTGTAAAAGAAATTCTGTAGAATCGGGGTGAACAGAATAACTATAGAGAAGATATACAGGCACGGTAGGGGGAGGGGGTGGTGGTGTATGTGTGTGTGTTTTGTACAGTATAACTCTAGTTGAGCGCCTTTGACAGGCAACCTTAGGCAACTCCAGAGAACCTTATCAATCTTTCAACAATCATATTCCAGACAAAGATAACATGTAGTACATCCTGGGCAGTGTTTGCCAACTATATACAGTAGTCCCTCGCTGGTCCAGCAGATATCGGACAAGGGCAGTGCCGTATTAGCGAATCTGCCGGATTTGTGGATTTTTGAAAAAAAAAAACCTAAATTTAGCAGAAAAAAATAGCTTCTACAAGCTATTTGAGAATTTAAAATAGCTTTCAAGAAAACAGTGATAACAATACTACGTCAGAAACAAAACAAAACTATTGAACTTTGAAGGAAGCCTGAATTAAGACCAAGTTGAGACAGGTTATTGTTTTTGTTCACGTCTAGCGGGGAAACATGCAAGACCCCACCCTTTCGAAAAATCGCCGGATTACTGGAGGGGCTGGACTAGCGCACGGCCGGATTATAGAGGGAATGCTGTACATCATTAAAACTCACCAAGTGATGATATAGGACAAGTGCTCATTTCTCAATGAAGCTCTCGTTTGTCCCCCAATCGGTCCACCTGGTACTGTTGACTCTACGCATGCGTCCAGGAAAACTGGACTGCAGTCAAGTGTCTGGGCCATCAAATCAAGGTCCCTGTAAAAAATAATGATAAGTATTTGAAACATTAAAGTGTAATTTGAGTAGGGCAGTTCCACACAAGTTGTGGCATGACTAATGGTCCCAGAATGAGAAACTTTATACTTGGGGAAGAGCACTAATAGATATTGTGCATGACGCAGAGATTATGTCAACCTGTTGTTGAAATTTACCTAAAGCGCAACACTACAGATTAATAAAAATAAAATAAATAAGCAGAATTTACATTTTAGAGGGATTATGATGAAATAATACGTATAACTCACCTGTAGAACCAAATATTCCTCAGAGGTTTATTAGCGATAGAAAACTGAGGGCGTTTCTCAGTTAAACGGACTATTCCTTCCAGTTCTATTTCTCCAGTTATCTGTCCCTCAGAACGAGTTGCCGGGTTCTTCTTCCCAAACGGCACCCAACCTCGGTTCACCAGAATACGCTGCCTGTAGTGAAAAGTTCAATGTTCATAATTTAATATACCAACCACAGTAAAAGCAGCATAATTTGGCAATTCTATGGTACACACAATCAGTTAGGATTCAAGGAACTCCTGTGAAAACTGACAGCAAAGTCTCCGCTAGATTAAGGTATAATCGAAACCATACCTGCTCTGGCTTGCGTTTTATTTACATCACTGGTATTTAAAAATCCTTCCTCCACAGACCCATTCAGCTATTTTTGTGAGTATATTTATAAAATCTTGATGCTTCTAATATATTTAAAGCAGAGCACTTATGAGTAGATTTTAAATTCACTAAGTTAATAACAAGATGTCAGTATGCACCATCTTGCATTGTGCGTGTTCAGAATAGCTAATGTGTAAAACAATAATTAACCCTAGCTTCTCTGATGCTAGCTACACTCTCAATGCTAAAAGCTGTAAATAAATACCAAAAAATTACCTAAGGGGACCGTCAACTTATATATGCAAGGAAAATGTAAAAGTTCACAACTACAAAAAAACATGGGTTTAACAAGTTTTCACTTTACCCTGTTCCAGAAATAACGAAAGGCGTGATAACCAAATATCCTGAGGAATCGTTTGAAGCAGTGGACATGAGTTGGCCAGAATAGGAGGATTCTCCTTTGTCAATTCGAGAGCGCGGGCCTAGGAACATTTCTTGACTGTGATCGAAATGCCCTCTGACCCAAACTCTTCTATATTCTAAACTCTGCAGTTCATCCAAGCTAAAATAAAAACATAATTATTTATTCTCAAAGTGAGAGGCATTACAGCGACAATTTCCTAATCAGAAACGCCATCAATGGAATTTTGACTCAGCGAGTCCACAATTTTAAGTGTATCGACCAATACCAGTTATTCAGGAGTATAATGTACAAAATGGTACCTACTCATTAGGTAGAGGCACGGCTTCAGCCTTCATCCTGTATTCCAACTTGGCAATCAAATCTTCTTTCCATTTTTTCCTTTCGATTTGCCAGTAACCCAAGCCAAACGCTGAAATCGGTATGATCTAGAACATTTTGACAGTTTGATTATCGTTGATCCCCTCTCATAATTTAAGTATTATGTTGATCGTCCTGTTATCAACTCTGGAGTGGAAAAGGGTAAGAAAACCCAAGCCAGTTGTTCTCTGAAGTTCTATTGACCGGCGGGAGTTCAAAGTTAACCGCAAACGCTATAAATGGAGTTCTCTTTACTTCCATAGGTGTGAAATAATATAATTATGGAAAAAGCTCGCATTTTTTATTTAAATAACTTGTTTCAACACTGCTCAATGCTCTGATCTGGCAACAAAATAAATAGAAGGATTTTTCAGCAAAGAACCAAATATTTATTTCGAAAGTTATGAGTTATTTTCATTTTTTTAAATTACTGTGCGAAGCGACATCATTTCTCGGATACAAAAATGAAGGTTTTAAAAATAGAGTCAGTTCGGTTGGATCAAAGTTGTGAACAAAATTGGGAAACATGGCAGCACTATACGAATTTTATGGTATGCACAATAATAACAGCTATGACAGCGTGGTTAGCTAACCTTGGAGTGATCATGGTTCAAAAAACGCTCTCCAGTGACCCGGTGTCAATTGGATTTGAAAACGGTTTGGCTAACACCCCAATCTCCAATAGTTCAAGAAACCGGCCCTTATAATAAACCTATTGGTGTAAAAAGAAAAAAAAACTTACAAGAAGGAAATATCCTTTGCTCTCTTGCTTTGACCTTTCATATCGCAAATCCGGACGCTGCAACCGAGGTTTGGCACTCTTCACTGAACCGGCAGGAACAGTTTTGGCTGATTGGACTGAGCTCCCAAATCGTGGACATGCCTGGCAATATAATAATAGAATATTGCACTCATTGGTCAGCTGAATCGCATTGAAAAAAAAACACTGGAAATGATTGTACAGTGGTAATCAGATTTTGGTTTATTATTATAATAAACCATTGTAATCGCCCAAGAAAAACAAATTTCTAACCCCCCTCAAAATGTGATGTTTTACGTTTCAAGGCATGTAGAATCCGAATATCCAATAAAAAAAAATTCTGTCCGTCCACCGTTAGCAGTTTTCCGGCCAAACTATAATAGCTAAATTCGTGAAATTTTCACCAAAAATAAATCTCGGTCGTACGACGGTCTAATTCTTGAACCAACTTGTTAGCTCAATTTTAAGGGTAATTTTGGAGGGGTTTGAGGGGGAGAAAATTCATATTTTCCAGGGTGTTTCAGAAAAATGTGTATTTGGTATCAAATTATATAGATTTTTGGAGGCTGAATCGAATGAGACCATCGCCAGGTCGATAGCTTTATTGGTTCTCGAGTTATCGTAGATTTTGTGCCGAATTCGGGAGATTTTCAGAAATTTGACATGAGGGTGTAACTCGAGAGTTCTTGGAGCTATAAAAATCGTTCTATACTCTTTGGAAAGGTCGTCAAACACTCTCTCCAGTTGTAGGGTAAGGCAAAAAATTTAGCTTTTAATTAGGTACTTAATTAAGAAAAATAAAATTGATGAAAATTACAATAGTTGCTACGGAGTTTTCCCCTATAGTTACCATCTGTTTTTCAGTGGGATGGTTCAGAAATGTTCGAAATAATTACTATCACAAAGGGATAGTCTTCTTAAATCGTTATTGAAGCGAAGGAATAATAAACCACTGTACAATAATTTGCAGCGTTTGAGGCACGAATTTCGAAGAAAATTACATGAATTGGCCAGTTGAATCGCATTAGACACTAAGCCTAATAATAGAAATAAAATTATCACATAGAGACGGTAAAGTGACGCGACTGTTCAACACCAGAAATTAGACTAATAGGTACAACATTTTCTATCAACAACATCAATCTTTTTGTTTGTATAAACCGAGGGGCGAAAGGCAACGTGAAAATAAGGCATCTAGGTGATGGCGCTCAACTCACGCACTTAAGTGCTGTCAACATTTTCCAAAAACAAAATAGATTGCTCACCTTGTAAAGTCGACCAGCCCGCACAGATATTAATCGTAGAGCTGGTAGCATAATTTACTTACTAAAATAGAGTACCAATGTTGGATTGGTACCACAAATTCAATTAGGTACTAAAAAAGACAGCTTTCTGACTGCAAACAGCACAATTCAATTACGAATCCAATAACGAGCCAATTAATAATATTATCGAATTAAAAAAGGTTTTATTTTAATATCGCATCAGTATTTTTCTATTGCACCTTGAAATGAAACTGGGAATAGGAAGTCATAAGTCAATGATAACGTCGTCCAAGGTAGATAGATATAGGAGGTACGCTGGTAACTCTGTAGCCAATGAAAAGTGCGAATGGGTATGACGTCATAATGAATCCCAAGTCCCACTTGGTAATGAAGATTGAATTGATTTCACCTACTTAATACACAAGTAAAACTGATTATTGATTTTTGTGAGCATTTTATTTTAACTTTTAATGCTCGTTTTGGTTATTTACGTAAATAATAATTGGTAAATAACTTCAAAAAATGAATCAAGAAGGTCAGACTTACCAGAATTTCAAAAAAAAAATTAGGGAAACAACAATGCCAGTTTAAACTAGTTCACTTTTGAACATTATTATTAATCATTATTATTAAAACATATTAGGAATATTGAAACAAAACATAATTGTGACGTGGGAAATAAATAAAATTGTTTTTGAAAACTCATTATAGGTAAACTTTTATTTTTAACAGTAATTATTTTTCTTTTTTTTTTCATACTTCCTATCTGGAAAATTAGTGGATCGTTCAAGGGATTTTTGTTGTGCCCTTTGTGTATTTAAATATTTTATTCTCAGCAGTATGCGCATTTTGCAAAAAGATTCTATCAACTTGTTGTCAATTTGAAGAGATGCAACTTTTGATGTAACGTATTCCGTTGTTTTTTTGCAGTTGGTGGGTATTTTATCTTTTGTATTATAAAGTAGGTTTGTAATTTTCGACTAAGTCATAGCCAACATGACCATTCCAACTTTCGATGTTCTTCAAGATTTGTAACTTTCATCGTGGATTACTTCACCAAAAGTCGTTAATTCAGATTTTTGAATAGACCGAACGAACGGTAATTTAACTTAAGATTTTCTCCGAGTAGTGTACCTATCCATTTTTCAAAATTTTATGCGGTATTCAACAACATCGGTAAAATGTACACCAAAAAATCTCATTCTCCAACTTTACACATTCTCTTCATTCATGTACCTAGGGCAAAAGAATGAAGCATATAATCATGGAAATACACACCATAATCAATCATTATGCTAAATTTGAACAAAATTGGAATCAAAAAATGTTTCACAAAAAAACCAAGGGGTACCTCTGCAATTTTTTAAAACTTATCAGTTGTTGATTTTTTACTCTCCTATAAGTACAGATAAAAACCTACAGTTTTCAGGAAAGTTGTTTTTTTACCAGAAAATAAAGAGAAAAAAGTACAAAACACACACAAACAATGAAAAAGAGTTTAAACTCGTAAATTAATAAGTAGTTTCATAGTTTGCTTGAGGGGAATTCAAGAAATACTGACGAGTGTTTTATGGTAGGAAAGACTTCTCCCTTCAACAGGTAGAATTTCAACCCTCCAAATAAAAGAGAAAGGTAGAAGAAGGGTTTAATTTTGTAATGGGTAGGGGCCTCGGGTCTGTGCTCTAGGGGTTCAAAATGTACTTGTCAGTGAGAGGATTTAAGAATTAAGGATTTAAGACAAATTTATTCAGCAACATAAAACATATAAATTAATACACAATAGAAAAATAACGAATAATGGGTTCAGCAATAGGCTATCGCCCGTGAGAGGGATTCAATGTGACGTTTTAGCGTCCTTAGCAACCGATTTGGAGAGGGGGTCGCCCTTAGTTACCAGCGTACCTCCTCAATCTATCTACCTTGAACGTCGTCCAAATAAACCGCTTGTTATCAATCATCAAATTTATCGGTTTATCTATTATCGAAAAACAAGCATGGAGGTAGGAACAATAATGTTATGACTATTTTCACGTGACGATGTAGAGCGTTAACTTGGTAACTAATGTGAAAATGAAATGAAACGCAGCAAAACTCAAAATTCTCTTCAATTTTCTCAAAAAAAAATTTTTCGCAATACAACCAAACTTTGCCTCTCAGTTCTTCGACAGAGTTTTCTGCTTGCAAGTGGCAACATTGTTTCCATTGATTAGGTGAGAACTAGTTCGGAGGGGAACGACCAGCTTGGGATGAGAACTTTACATCGAAGCTTACTATCGATTGTGATACTACACAGTTGGAAATAATTGACCCAAGTGATTTTTTCTCACAGCAGTGCAATTTTTCCAAGTATTATAGCGTTTAAGGCGAATTAGATGATAAGAATAAATCATTATTGTTGCTGAACGAAATTTTAATGTTATTTTCGAGCGTCTCTCGTTCGTTTAAATAATTCAAAACGATCGTTCAATAAATCGAAGACTGATACAAGTTGTAGTAAATATTTAATCGAAATGAAAAATCGATTATGACTCCAATGCCTTCTTTGGTGGCGGGGTGCAGATGCACTGATGCAGATGTCTGAACTCTGTACTGATTCGTATTAGGTAGAGATTTGTGCGGTTCTTTTACGTTCGACTGTTCTCAATTGTGTGGTTATTTGTTCCCGTGCGTCGGAGTTTTTACATTTTCGTGGAAGGAGGGCTGCGTGTTCTCGCGATGGCTAACATTCCGTGATTTTTGTTCCATGGATATCCAACAACATGCCGACCAAGGCAACTAAAAAGGTGACTGGTATGATAATACGGAACCGAAAACCCGTACTCAAAGATAGTGTCATGACGGTGAGTCGAATTTTCTGCTTTAGAATACGCAAAACTGGTATTATTCTCGTAAAAGTCTCTAGTTCGATGATCGTACTTCGGTACCAAGTGACACCAGCCGACTGGATTATAGATTTATCGGGTGTGCGACTGCTGACACCACCAGTCATGATAAGCTACTACGTTGACTATTAAATTCCCTCAACACTGATCAACCTAAATCCGTACAATACTTCTGGATTCAACGTATGGTCCTATTTCGCTCCAATTTAATTTCGTCATTCGAAAATAGATTTTCCCCCAGCGTTCTCCTGATTTAATTGTGGAAATAGTCGACCGAATCCTCGTTATCTCAGTGACCTCCCGTGTTGTTACCGATGATTGGACACGTACCCAAACCAGTGTCGTATTGTTCTAGATTGACAGCTGCTTCTTTATTGTCTCAACTCTCGATTCAACGAATTTAATTGACCTAAATTGAGTTGTTCGGATTTGAAAATGCGTTTTGTTAAATATGAAATTAGTTCCTTTGTCTCAACTTTTAAACGTGGATAATTCCTTTATTTAGGTGCTTTGACAATTCCCGTATGAAACGTTCTTTATAATAGCTTAGACTAACTTAATTTCTGGTGAGCCCTAGAAGCTCCAGGGAAGTACAACTCTGAACTTGTGCGATGTATTTATGACGTGAGATATAATTCAGCGCTATCAAGTTCGGCGTTGTCTTTTCTAGTTCAAATACAATCGAGTTGCTTAATATGATTTTTCGAAATTGGATCGTGTATAAAATAGTGCACAATGCCTGCCGTTTCCCTGCCATTCAAGTTTTTCCATCCCAGGATAGGTAATTTTGATGTAATCTTAAACCCTTGCGTTTCTATGTTTTACTACTTAAGTTGTTGCATTTCAACGCTCATTTGATTGAATAATTTTGCCCTCGAATCATTTTTGTTGTTTGATAAATAAAATTGATTTATCGAGTGTTGTTATTGTTCTTTTTTTCCAGAATTCTGGCGTTGGTGACCCAAGCGTCTATCATGCGTTGGTGGTCATTTTTCTCGAATTTTTCGCCTGGGGTCTCTTAACCATGCCAGTCATAGCAGTTAGTATCATTTTACGTTTCTATTACTTGCTTTCTGGTCACTTCTAATAATTTGGATTGTATGTGCTCATAATTGTAGTCTTTAAAGCTTTATTTGATTCTAAGCGTGAATTTTGGAATAATATTAGAGTCTTTAGAGGATTAGAATTGTTCGTGTCGATGCTAACGAAATCTGGTAAGCAGTTTAACTACCACTCGCCGTTTTCGTTGCTAATGAAGAGGAGAAGGTTGTTTTTCATTTAGCTTAGCTTTTGTAGCCACGTGCGCCTAAAAACATTAGCAATCTTACATAAGCTGAGCTACTGCATTTATTTCTCATTGTTGGTGGCGTTGAGAAATCAGGATGAAAATATACAAATTGAATATTCCATCTCATCTACATCCATCCATCTACAATTGTTTACTAAATTCGCTTAATTCATTTTCAGACTCTCAGTGACACGTTTCCAGATCACACATTCCTAATGAACGGTCTCATCATGGGTATTAAGGTAATTCAGCACACTGACTACAAGTGTGTAACAATTTTCCAGAGAAGAGCACATCGATACAATATTTTTAATGTACTGGTATATTATGCCAGCCATGAGATTAACCCCTTACTGAAGTATTCTGATGTGATTTGCTACAGGGTCTTCTTTCGTTTTTGAGTGCACCTTTGATCGGAGCTCTATCGGATGTATGGGGAAGGAAATTCTTTTTGCTCATCACAGTTTTTTTTACGTGCGCTCCGATACCTCTAATGACGATCAACACTTGGTAAGCGTTACTGTGTTTGAGTGGGTTAATCTACATGAGGAGTACTTATATGTTTTTGTTTTGAATTGTATTTTACATTGTAAATTTTTATTAATCAGCTGCATTGATAATTGCAATAATGAAAGCGATGATTTAGCAAGCGTCTGTGCTAATCCTTCTTCCAGTTTGTTTTGGTTATCCCTCAGATCCTATTTTTAATTACATGTATTTGTTTCTTAGTACAAAAAATATGTATCCTTCTCAAAATTGCAATATGATGCTATAATGTGAATTCAATTTATTCATTTTTATTCCATGTATATATTGTGAATTAATATACGAATGTAAAAATTTCAGTTTTTGATAGTTTTTATCGCTATTTTATTATTCATATTGAATGACATTATTCTGTTTCAGGTGGTTTTTTGCTATGATCAGTATATCCGGAGTGTTCGCTGTCACGTTCTCTGTTGTTTTTGCCTATGTTGCTGATGTGACTGAAGAGCATGAAAGAAGCCTTGCTTATGGTCTTGTAAGTGAAGGCTTTATTGCTTACTCGTATAACTGATGAAGTAGTATTTTTGCTGGCCTCTTGTGTTATCAATGCCTCGGGCTGGAATACTATTCATTGTCTGTTACCCCCAGCTCCCAGCATTTTTTTTGTGCGTTATGTATTACCGAAAATCATCGTTGAATAGTGGAAATCATCTGTCCCAGGTGTCAGCAACGTTTGCAGCTAGCATGGTGATCAGTCCAGCATTGGGAGCGTACATTATGGGAGTGTACAGTGAGAGCGTCGTAGTGGCGTTGGCAACGGCTATTGCTCTCCTTGATGTTTTCTTCATTCTAGTCGCAGTACCTGAAAGTTTACCTGAGAAAGTTCGACCATCATCTTGGGGAGCCCCCATATCTTGGGAACAAGCTGACCCATTCGCTGTGAGTGATGATACTTTCCTAATTGGCTTGTATAGATATTCTCGAATAAAAGTTTGACGTTCATTCATTAAAGTCAATTTTGAGTCATTTCTCAATGGATTTTTCCTGAATCATTCGCTGAGTGATGAAGTGGGCAAAATATTTACCTACTACATCTATGCTTGATAATAATCTGGTGTACCTTAAAAATTGCCAATGATAGAGAAAAAATTTAATTTTTAAATTATTTTGTAGTCGCTGAGGAAAGTTGGGAAAGACAGGACTGTGTTGATGCTCTGCGTTACGGTATTCCTTTCTTATTTACCAGAAGCTGGACAATATTCGTGCATCTTCATGTACTTGAAACGGGTATGTGCCAACTTTTTGAATAGAGAACATTTAGTCAGCATTGCATAGTACTGATCATGCTATTCTCTAACAGGTTATGGGCTTTAGTGACGTTATGGTTGCCATCTTCATCGCCACTGTCGGCATATTTTCTGTCGGTGCTCAACTGGTTTTAGGATTTTTGATTCGAACTCTCGGCAGCAAGCATACTATCATGCTAGGGCTACTTTTTGAATTGCTACAACTCATGTGGTACGGTTTCGGCTCGCAAACTTGGTGAGTGCTGAAGAATTCAATTTTCCTATCAAAAAGTATCACTCTATATTTATGTTGGCTATAAAATAAACTCTAATTGTCAGGATGATGTGGGCTGCTGGGACACTAGCATCAATCTCTAGTATCACTTATCCGGCTATCAGTGCATTCGTTTCTATGCACTCAGATGCTGATAAACAAGGTATCTCTTTGCTTCCCTTGGCCGTTCTGACCAAAAATTATCTTTGCTGCTAATAACGCTAGTTTTTTCCTATTTTTTTCTTAGGTCTAGTCCAAGGAATGGTGACCGGTATGAGAGGCCTCTGCAACGGATTGGGCCCGGCTATGTTTGGCATTATATTCTATATATTTCACGTCGATCTAAACTACGATCCTCCTAGATATGACAACAATACAGCTGGCCTACACGCTGACGTACCGCCTCAAGTAAGTGTTAAATAGTTTGACCGCTTTATTATTTTTCGCCAGGCTGGTACAGGATATTCGGTTTATAACTGGTTTTTGGGAAATCGCTCAAGGATTGCTGAACACATTTTTACTTCCATGTTTACGTAGTGAATGGAAGGATAGTGATCATCTGTAAAATTGAATTCGGAATGGAGGCGGATTTGGAAGAAATTTTCATAGTACTGTACTCAGAAACACCTTCTCAACAAGTGTCTGTGTGTCCGTGGTGAAAAAAAAATGGAAAAAATCGTCATATCTCTGTAAAAAATGGATGAAACTCAATGGAATTTTCAAAACAAAACTCACAGTACTTCCAAGATGAAACGGTTCAAAGTGTTCCAGTCTGATTTTGACAGCCTATTAGATTTAATAGTTTTTTACGTTTGAGGTCATAAAATGTTCGTTGTGGCTAGCAGATGACGCTTGATATTTTATCAATCGGCTCATACACCACATAACGTACTTCCACGTTATTTACATATTGACAATATTTTGATTTTTACCGACCGCGAAAATGTATATTTATATATTTATTCGCTTGGGAACTTGCAATTTTTTTTTAGGACAAGTGAATGATGATTTATTTTTATTATTTTCCATTTCCAGTTATTTTTTTAAGCACTTTAATTTTGGTTCTCCTTGTTATAAAAAAGCTCCCATTTTGCTAAATTTGTCTCGTATATTTTGGATCACACATCGTTCTTCCAAGTTATCTGGTACTTTTTAAGTTAGAAATATTGGCAGCTCCCGCAGTCAATGTATTTGATCTTAAGGTCGTGAAATGTTTTCTAGGTGGGTGAATGACAATTGATTATAATCTCAGGGCCATCTACCGTACTTCCTCGTTATCCAAAATATCGTTTGTATTTAGAACGTTTAGGGGCCTTTCCTGTGATGAGCTCTTTTCATGGGTGTGTTCTACTGGCCGCAAAAAATCAATTTTTCATGTTCCTTACACGAGTGAATGACGTTTGATCACCCCCTTCATGGCTGGTTATACATTTTTGGGTGTCCTTGCTATAAAAATAATCCCATTTTACAAAACTTGGATTGTTATGTTAGGCTCACGTGCTGCACTTCGCATTATTAATTGAATTCGTTGGTTTTTCTAACTATTTACCTTTTGTCTCTTGGTACTCTTGTGTCGATAATTGTCTCTTTAATTGCAAAGAAACATCAACATTAATAATTTTCGGGAGTGCTAATCATAAGTATCCATTTTATTTGCAATTGTATTCCCTGATAGTAAATTTAAATACTTTATTGTTGCTGGCAGGAACCAATATGGAATATTATACAACAGGTAGGCACTCGCCTTATTGATTACTCAATTTCGACTAGTTTGGTTTGAAAATAATAGTTTGTTTTTTAAAATCTTATTTACTACAAATTATTTGTGTTGGTCACTCCTATGTGTTATTTTGGATTAACAAGTTGATAATCGATTGAAAAACGTGCTAACACGAACATAATGTGTTCACAACAAAAAGACGTTATGATACCGATGCATGTTCAATACATTTTACGAACTTTTGGTGCGTACTGTAACTTGAATAATATTGTCATTTGGAAACAATTTTGCATTTTCCATGTATGTTTATAGTTGGTGCCAGGGCCGCCGTTCGTCTTCGGCGCCTTCCTAGTCATTTGCGCACTTTTGGTTGCGGCTTTCATCCCGGAAAACGCTAGCAAAGGAATCACCCTTCGGCCGACTACCAGAAGACAGTCAGGTACATATTAATATTTATTAGAATGGCTCTGAAGATGTCCGTATGGGCATACTTGTCTATATAAGAGGAAAATAATGGAGAGCTATCTTTTGAATTTGGAAAAACGAAGTTTACATTCGACAAATCCAACTGACGATTCATTTTCTCGCTACTAGTTGTCAGTTTAATGGCCAGATTTATTCGAATGTGACCATTTGATTGCTTTTTCTGTCTCCAGGACTTTCAATGGAAGTTCATTATGAAATGGAACGAAGCAAAAAGCACGACGGCCACAGTCCGCTCTCTCCGCTAGTTGATAATTCAGCTGTGTTGTAAGCGCTGAAGAATGATAAAAAATGATCATATTTTCGATCTTTAAATATTGCTCGAGCAACCCACAACACGAGATGATGACGATATCGTAAATATTAAATTATAGAAGGCTCTCATCTCAAACTGTGTCATCCTGCAAGGGCGTCGCACCAGTTATTTTATCAGAGGTCCGAAATTGAACGAATTCAGGAAAAGTTCCGTTGATTGAATTGTAATTCAATTGGAAAGAAATCTTACTTCTGATAGGGCCAAGTTAGCATTTTTCCCGTTTCTGTGTGTATTATAACGATAACTTGTCGAAGCATTGCTGAAAAAATTTGATTGAACTTTGCACTATTTCCATGCGAGGGATTCTAAGAGACGGTTTTCGCAGGTAGTTGAGAATCAATACCTTTCTCACTGCGATGAAATAAAATATGATCGTTCCCCTTAAAACTCCGTCAAAAGGTACAAAATTGAATGAAAGAAAATACGATTTTATCTAGTATTTTTCTCTGAGAAAAAAATCAACTTATTGGATTAAGATTCGATCGACTTGAGGTAAGAATAGGCAGACTCGCCCTCAGCAAGCTGGACGTAACCTTGTGGAGACCAACTCCACTACTGTTATTGAGAAATAGGTGTCGTTTCATGAGAGTTTTGAAGCGAGCTATGATTTCTGATTTGTTTTCGGAAAAAGTTGAATTTCTTACCAATTTTAACCCCATTGATGGCTTGATAAAATGCATTCGTCAAGGTACAACACCGTCTGGTGTAAGGAGGGAGTCTTATACTTATTCATCGTTTAACTAACGTCTGAGCGGATGGTTCTATTATCCTCGTCTCAAGTGCCCATGAACTGTAGTTGTACTAATAGTTGATGAATTGTGTGTGTCTTCTCTATCCTATCTTGCGTCTGGTATTCAGATTGAATCAATCAGTGACAGCATTCGCCAGCATGATCTCATTATTCATAGCTACGTTGAGACTGACTCTTGGGACTTGAAATGCTGATAGTTCAATTCTGCCATATTTTTACCTGACGCCACCAACTGAATTTTTTTTTCAAATTTATAAGATTGACATACTTGTGAATCGTTAAATTTTTCTTGAAGGGATATGAAGAAGGTTATAAAGAATATACAATGCTGTGGAGGCTGAGCGGCACGACGTGGCTATTTGAAGTACCTATTTATCCAGTCCACTGAGATGAGCCTTGAAGTCACAGTGAACAATCTGTCAAACATTGACCCAAACTACAGAAAACGCATATTTTGAAACAGAAAACTACTTTCTAATAGGTCGAAGTCAGTAATGAGGGGTTTCCCAGTTGCGACCCATCAGATCGCAGTCCGCTCTTTCCGTTCTCTCCTGTAAGTGAATCATGGAGAAATAAGAAAGCTCAATATCTTTCTTTGCAGCGATATTCGGCTTTATAATACATTAATGAAGAAAAGAAAATAAGAAACGGGATGCTAACGAGTAGGCAAGTAGTATTATAATTCTATCTTTGTTCAGGTTATATTGATCGGAGTTGTCGATTATTTTTCTCAGGTCAAATCCTGTTACATTTTCGTGTGGCTATTATTTCTTGAAAATAGTCTGTGAGCACCTCCTCCTACAACTGGGCCACGCCCTTGCATCCCATCTCGCTTGTATTTTTCATTAGGGACATCACTAATAAGACAAGTATTAATAGGGTTATGTGATTCTATGTTGATTGTCCGTCACTGCGTAGCCCTGCATCCCTACTTGTTGGATCTTAGTGTCTAAATTGAATTTTTCCCACCGCTGGCATTATTTGCGTGTATTTGTATTTTTGGATGACAGGTGACAACGCATAAAAGTACCTTCCTTATTTGTCTCATTGTTCCAATTGTGATTTAATGTTAACAATTTTCCGTTGTACGATTAGCAGAATTAGGGGAACAGATATACTACCCAATTAGGAATATTTCATCCTAGGAAGTACCCCATCACGAAGGAATATCAACTTCAATACTGATTAATTATGGAAAATGCAGCCCCTCTTTTCACCCATTTAAAAGTAGCGTTGATACCAATAGTATAGATGTACATAATGATAGATTTTTATCGATTTTTTTCAACCGTAGTGTGATTATCTCGTTATCATTGAGGGTACAATGCTATTGGGAAAACACTGCCTCGTTTTGAAACAAATGCTTTATATACCGTGGCACTTCTGTCTTTAGGAGTCAATATATAATACTAATCCCACTTGGAATAATAATAATGATGAAAATAGGATAATTTTGACCGCGAGCTGCTTTTTTCCTAGTTTCTATTCGTAAATGCGAGTATTTTTAATTTATTTTAATTTTAAATAAAACCAAAGTTTATTCATCTTTTCTCTAGAGAACCTAGTCTTTATCAATTTGAAGTTAACATTTTTTTCACTCTAGTTGATGAAATTGATTGTCTTGTAAGGATGTTCATGCGGATGAGTGCTGTTTTCAGGATTGATTGTTCGTAAGATACATCTTATTGCCGACACTATGATAGATCAGTAACTTGTAAACCAATGATTGTGAAGATAATATATTCTTAAAATGCTGTCCTAAGCTTGAGTGGCTTGCCAATGGAAAACACAGAAACCGAATTGGTGGCTGCAATAAAATTGTTTGTTGGCTTTTCTATAGAATCGCAGTTTGCTCTTTCCGTATCTATGTTTTCCGTCAGCATTTGAATCTAGCTTAACTGTCGAGAGTTCTCAAGAGGTAAGCTGATTCTGTGATTGAAACTATCATTACTTATTCAGACTGACTTGAAAATTTTGAAACCTGTAATTCTACCAGTTTTTTTCTCTCTTTTTTTTGTGCTTGTGATTATTTGGGGCATTCTAATTAATTTTCTGTCATTCCTCGCTGATTTATCGACAGAGTATTACACATTCTAGCGATTATTATTATCCCAATTGTTTATTATTATTATTATTTTTTTTAGATAAAATCTGTGTTGACTTTTTTATCAGTTGGGTTGTCTCTCAAAAAGCGAATGGTGAAGCAACGGTGAAGATAAGAGATACATAGACGTTCTACAACATTGCCTACCTACTTCATGTTTTTTAACCGTATTGTTTTCCTATGATTTCATCATGGTTTGTCACGAAATACTACTTGTAAACTTGTAAACAGCTGTACGTGCATTCGAATTTTTCATTTCCAAAATATTAATTTCTCTGCTCATTTGGTTGGTGCTGCGTTTGATCGTTTGGAAACCGACACTGTCCCATAGTACCTACTTTCCATTTGTTGATCATATTACCTCTACCTAGACGATCAGAAGAAATTGGTTTGTTTTCATCAATTGTTTGTTCATTTTCAAGTTAAGATGTGTACCAAGCATATTCTTTCGACCGCCCTATTAATTGAATTTGCGAGTTGAACTTGGATCATCTTACAGTTATTTAATTGGTTTCATTCATTCATCTGATTAAGTTTTTCAACCATAAATTCATTCGAGGCTGTTATTTTGAAAATGACATCAATTCTAACAGGGTTAATTTCTTATTTAACACTGAGTGATTAGATTTATTTCCTCTGTTGCTGAAAATTTCACAGTAGGCACATCTCATCAAAGAAGATGGGAGGGGTATTATTTTGGTTTTGTTTGTTCCACTTTTTACTTGCAAATCGTTGAGTTGTTGGTTTTCGATAAGGTTTATACTGAGATATTGCGCCCTGATTGTTTTCCTCGTTGAGCAACAATGTTTTTAATCTGATTGGTGCTTCTTTGGTTAGCTTTATTCTTGTGCAGGCAGGAAACGCTAAAACGGTTATCTGATCGGTCAAATCACTGTCAGTCAGATGTCTCCATTTAACTTTGACCAATCAGATTGCAAAACGCTTCCATTGGCATGTTGGTCAAGTTAGCTTGGGGATAAAAATTTGCTTGAGACCTCTTCAACGTTACCTGATAATCTTGTGCGACATTATTTTTGGCTCTTACCAAGGTGGGTTTTACATCGGTGTATGAATTTAGTAGAGCCTTGGGCGTTTTGGCAGAGCAGTTCGCGATATGTGTAAATTTTTAATTATATTCCAACACTGAAATTTTAGCATTTTTGTAAAACTGATGAATTGAGAAAAAAGGAGGTTACGTTTTGTCGAATCAAAACTGTTACAATGAAATTGTGCAAAATAAATTGAAGGTTGTATTGATTGATTTAGTTCTGACTCGATTTCTTTCTTGAAATCCATGTAAATTAATAAAATTAGAATTGAGGTTTTCAAACTTGGTTTAACTTCTTCTCGTTGGTGCATTATTTGTATCATCTTGTATCACAGTTTCAATCGATGCCCATGGCAGTGAAACCTTGGCAAGCGACCAATAAAAGCTTGAAGAATAGTTAGCCTGATTCGAATTCCTCATCAACGTTCGTTTTTTGTTTTTATTCAATTCTATCAGTAAAGCAGATGGATGTATTTCTGAAAATATTCAAATGACGGTGTTATAACAGAATCGAAGTTGGTTAGTTTGATAATTGTAACTAATGTGTGTACGGAAAAGCAGACATTTTAGATATAGAAAACGGAATATTAACCACCAATGAAATGGTGAGTTTAAGGTGATGCTTGTTGATTTCGAAAGACAAATTTTGATTCAAGCGCACCCCAAAATGGTCCTGAAAACGTTCACAACTTAAAACATCAAATGTTTTTGTACACTGGTTCTATCAGTCCTAGCACAGACCATTGTCTTTCATCGATAATGGTAACATTAGTTAACCGAACGTTGACTTAAAAATGATTCATATCCTTCGATTATCTGCAATATTTGTCGAGTCGACCAAAAGTTTTTATTTCCGGACCAGCGTTGGGGCGTTTGCCGCTCTTCATCTTGTTGTTAGCTTAGTAGTGATAATGGTGGTCTCTTGAATGGCACGAACCTAGTCATAGGTATTGCATACTTCAGCCTCTAGAGTTCCATGTAATAATTATATCCAGTCTCGAATCGAGCCGCTGATTGAGGTACGTTAAGGCGTTGTAATGGATGCGGTTATTTAATATGTTAACGATAGCAGTGGATACATCACGAGCGAGCGTGAAAGAGTGTATCGTATTAGGGGATATGGTTTTTACTATTTGTCGAAGTAGAATTGCGAATTGCCTTGACGCGTAGCTTGATTGTAATTTGCTCTGTTAAGTGAACGAATCACGCTGAGATTACAGAGACATTTATTTATTTTTGAAAAGAGATTTCACTTGGCAGTTGTGAACTATTCTATAAGGTGTACCTATTTTTGATTTGAATTAAAATACGTTGTTGAACTGTTGGTTGTATGATTTCATCCTTTCTGGCTAAATCAACAGCTGCTGTTATTTACCGTGTAAGCTGCTGTGGTGCTCCATTGTACCTAGGATTAACATTGGTTTTCTGGTTGACAACAATTATTCTTGAGTGTGCCGAATTCATGATTCTTGTATGCTCAGTTTTCTGAAAGCGGAAGCCATAGGGTCCACAGCCTGTCAACCCTTTGGCTCCACGTCGCCCTGAGGATGCCCGAATGGGTGAAAGTGCTAGGCCAGCTAATAAAGATTAGAGAATGAGTCGCCTGGTTTTTCTCCCCTCACAACCCCTGGGGAACTATATCTACCGTCCGCGTTGGTGTACGGTTCCCATATTGCTTTTGGTTTATTATTATAATAAACCATTGTAATCGCCCAAGAAAAAAAAATTCTAAACCCCCTCAAAATTTGATGTTTGACGTTTCAAGGCATGTAGAATCCGAATACCCAATAGAAAAATTTTTATTTGTCTGTCTGCCGTACGCCATCAGCACTTTTCCGGCCAAACTATAATAGCTAAATTCTTGAAATTTTCATTAAAAATCAATCTCGGTCCTAAGACGGCCCAATTCTTGAACCACATTGCTACCTAAATTTTAAGGGTATTTTTGGGGGGTTTTGATGGGGAGAAAATTCATATTTTCCAAAGTTTTTCAGAAAAACGTGTATTTGGTATCAAATTCTATTAATTTTTGGACGCTGAATCGAATAAGACCATTGAGGGGTCGATAGCTTGATTGGTTCTCGAGTTATCGCAACTTGTGTGTCGAATTTGGGAGATTTTCAGAAATTTGACATGAGGTTATAACTCGCGAGTTCTTGGAGCTATAAAAATCGTTCTACACTCATTGGAATGGTCTTCAAACACTCTCCAGCTATACAAAACTAGGAAATTAAGAAAAATAAAAATGATTAAAATTACAATAGTCGCTTTCCCTTACCGATCTGTTTTTCGATTGGAACGTTCACACATGGTCGGAATAATTACAATCAGAAATGTCTTCTTAAATCATTATTGAAGCGAAGGAATAATAAACCACTGTACAATCATTTGCAGCGTTTTCCTCTTAATTTCCAAATTAAAAGCTAAATTATGTTCAGTACATGCTAAGTATTATGTTCACAACAACAATACCTTATATGATAACAATGCATGTTCAATACATTTACGAACTTCTGGTGCGTACTGTAACTTGAATAATATTGTCATTTGGAAACAATTTTGCATTTTCCATGTATGTTTATAGTTTATAGTTGGTGCCAGGGCCGCCGTTCGTCTTCGGCGCCTTCCTAGTCATTTGCGCACTTTCGGTCGCGGCTTTCATCCCGGAAAACGCTAGCAAAGGGATTACCCTTCGGCCGACTACCAGAAGACAGTCAGGTACATATTAATATTTATTCGATTGGCTCTGAAGATGACCGTATGGGCATACTTGTCTGTATAAGAGGAAAATAATGGAGAAACTTTTGCTAAGTTTTTCTTCCTTTTAATCTAAAAAAACCTGAAGCTTCTCTACTGCTAGGAAAAGACTATGGTTCATACTATATATATTATAGTCCCTTATAATGAAATTAACATAAATGACTTTCGAGTAATAAAAATGAAAATGTTAAAGAACTACCTACTGGTCTTTCCTGAAGAGCTATCTTTTGAATTTGGAAAAACGAAGTTTACATTTTTCACAAATCGAACTGACGATTCATTTTCTCGCTACTAGTTGTTCATATTAACGGCCAGATTTATTCGAATGTGACCATTTGATTGCTTTTTCTGTCTCCAGGATTTTCAATGGAAGTTCATTATGAAATGGAAAGAAGCAAAAAGCACGACGGCCACAGTTCGCTCTCTCCGCTAGTTGTACAGATGTGAAACCTTGAAAGTCACCAAGGATATCACCAGCTGGCTGCAGGCCTTCGTGAACAGGTTTCTCTGGCGCATCATGAGAATTCGGTGGCCTGAGGCAATAAGAAATGAAGACCTCTAAGCAGAGACCCGGCATGTAGCAATTGCCTCTGAAATCTTGCACCAAAAATGGAAGTGGATCGGACACACCAGGAAGAGCGATGCCACAGAAAATGAGGCGCTGGACTGGAATCCCCAAGAGGAAGATGTGGAGTGAAGTGAAAAGGATGGCAGCGGTCTGAGCTGTTTATTGATGCTCCATGCTCCTCAAGGAGTTGAAGGAACTAGTATTAGACTGTTGGTTGCAGTGGAAATGATCTCTTCCACCATACCAGCAGGGTGTCATTCTGGCTCTTGTATCCCGGCCACAAACTTAGCTGAATGTTCGACTACGAAAAAAGTGAGTTCATAGTTGGAAAAGTATAATTTAAACATTTTGAAACTGCCATCGTAGAAAGGATGGCAATCTTCAGCTGCTGAAGATCATTCCACTTTCTGAGTGTGATTTTCCCTTTTTGGTGAGGGAATGTCAAAATGGGGAGGAATTTGGTAGAGGTTGGAAATCATTGTCGAAATCGATTTTCACTGTGATTGTTCCATCTGGAGCATGTAGAGACAAGAGTAAGTTCCACTTGTAGAGGGGGCACCAAGGGCAGATCGGCGCCAGCATCGTTGCTTCGCAGTGTTGCCTTCACTCAAACGGCCATCGATTCCCAATGTAATATTTAACAAGAACAAAATAGGTTATAATTTTCAAACAAATAAGTAGGTAGAAGAAAATCTCAAAAGTGAGTCGCAGAAAATAAATGTTCGAGAGGTTTAATAATCCAAATAATTTTCTATAAAAGGTAACTTAAGCAAATCAAAATTTGCAGTTCGTCTTCTTCTTTTCCTTTGCTTCATTTTTGCCCTATTTTGACAATTTTCCTCTTTTGTCTTCTCCGCTCTCAAAAATTTTTTTTTCATGAGGAAGCGATCTGTCAAAAAAGAGACAGTCCTTCGGAAGAAGTTTTTCAGCTAGATAGTGGAGATCCATGTATGTATCATACTTCAGGGATAGTGGTGCCTAACCAAGCAGGGAAGGTATGGTCATGGCCTTCTGGGCAACGACTGAAGTTCCGCCTTATAAGTGCACTCGAACTTTATTTCACCGAGAGGCTCATACCGCATCCAATGTAGATCGAGTACGATGGGTTCTCCTTTATTTTCCTGGCGGATCGAGCTGTAGATCATGTCTTCGTTTCTACTGTAATCTCTGAAGGAGCTATCGTCCAGGTACAGTGCCCTATAGGGATTTCCTCCCTGGATTTGGGCATCTAGGGTTTTCTGGACGAAATGAAGTGGGAGGAACAGTTCGGTTTATCCGATTTTATATCATGACGATGAACACTATCAACATCCATCTGAATATGGCCCTTCTCTAGGATCTTTGCTGATAGTGATTTCGTATTTCATACTCGTATGAAGGAGAGCGTTCGAGTAGATACTGTTTTGGTTTTGGGCGGTGTAGCCATCTGAGTAGATTATTACGTCCTTCTTGGGAGACGTTCTCATCGAAAGGCACGAGCATAATATGCATATTATGTCGAGGCGTACAGGGATCCTAAGGTCTCATCTCACCAGTAACATTTGACTCACCGTTGCCTAGGTTGAATATCGAGTAGTTGTGGATCAAGAATTTGAGTGTATGTAGGAATAGGAGGATGACGCACTTAACCGTCGCGTAACTTGAATTGCCATCATGTCCGCTGTAATGGCATGAACATTACTAGCGATCGCTCGCTTCTTATCCTCTTCCTTATCTTTTCTAGCGTCGTCTTTCAATTTAATGTGGCCATCATCGATACTTTGCAAACATCGCATTGGTCTTTGGAAGGGTATACCAATATTCATAAACTCGTAGGTTTTGTCGAACTTCTGACTAGGGATGGGTATCGAGTACTCGATGTTTTCACTAAAATCATCAATGTTTTGTGATCTATATATTTAGTTCGATGTTTTATAGTGATCGATGTTTCGGCCCCGATGTTATCAGTTTGATAGCTGAGACCAGGAATTAGAAATTTTGAAAATTATATAAAAACCTCTAAAAATAACTAATTTAATAGGAGGAATATGAATACAAATTATTTGATATTATGTATCTGGTACCATCGATGTTATGTAGGTATATGGATGATATTCCCGAAACTTTCTGGGTTTCTGTTTCTCTTTCAAGTTTTCAAATCACTTCATTATATTTTTTATGTAAATTTAGTATTTGCGTCAATCCCTACTATTTTGTTTAGTACTGTAATTAGCATATTTGTATGAACTGCGTATTTTATTAAAAGATTTGAATATAAAATTTATTTTCATTCTGTAGCCCAACTTTCAGTCAATAATAATACAGGGTGGCGTCGTGGGTTCTCGTGTTTTTGAAACGGGTAGTACGGCCGAACGGAGGGGATGACGGGGTCGCCGACCAACCCTTCTTGAAGGGCAGGATGGGGAATTGGGGAGTTTAACAATGCCGATCTGGTCCGTGGAGCATCGTGTTTTTGCTGTAGAGCAATTTTTGCGAAATAACGAATCTATTGTTGCAGTCACGCGCGCCTTCCGCCGCCATTTCTACGTCCCACATCGTGGTGCTGTTCCCTATCGTGATTCGATTTTGGAGTGGGTACGAAAATTTCGTGAAACGGGTTCATGTGCACCGACTTGGAACAAGACTCAACCTCGAACAACAAGAACGCCGGAATGCGGAACGTGCTGGCTTGATGTTATTGCAAGCCCTCGTCGCTCAACCAGATGGAGAGCTCAAGCGCTTGGGATGTCTCGTCGGAGCCTGCAAAGAATTCTACACTCAGAATTGAAATTCCACCCCTATAAAATGATGGTGGTTCAGAAACGTATGCCAACAGACCATCAAAAAAGGCTTCAGTTCAGCCATCAAATGTTGGAGATGATGGAGGATGAAGACGCGATTATCATGATGAGTGACGAGGCTCATTTTCACCTTGATGGCTATGTCAATAAGCACAATTGTCGGTACTGGTCCAGCTCTAATACACGGGAATCACACCAGAAACCTCTCCACAGTGATAAAGTAACCGTTTGCTGTGGGGATTCCAAGCTGGGAATCATTGGACCGTATTTTGTTGAAGATGAAAGGGGGCTGGCGATTACGGTGAATTCTGTGCGTTATGGACAAATGATTGAAGAATTCTTGATTCCACAACTCGAAAAAAACGACTACGATACAGATTCAATGTGGTTTCAGCAAGACGGGGGGGCAACTGCACACACGGCAAGAATATCCATGCAGGCTTTACACACTCTGTTCCCAGGGCATCTCATTTCGCGAAACAGAGACATGGATTGGCCCCCCGCTCGCTGGACCTCACGGTTTGTGACTTCTTTTTATGGGGTTATTTGAAAGGGAAAGTGTACACCAATAAACCTCGCACCCTTCAGGAGTTGAAGGCTCCCATTGAGACTGAAATTCGAGCAATTCCAACCGATATGCTGGAGCGAGCAATGGGAAATGTGAAGGACCGACTCCAAGAATGCATCGCCCAAGAAGGAAGGCATTTGAAGCACATCATTTTGCATAATTGAATTTTTTTTGCTTAAATAAAATCCCCTTGTTACTGAACATTTTAAAAATTCATTTCAACCCGATACCTTCAACATTGACGATTTGACGACTGTTTCAAATTCACGAGGCATAGCTGCGCCACCCTGTAAATAAGGTAGTAGGAACTTTTATTAGAATTCATTTTATGATGGGCACGTGAGTGTAACAGTAATAATAGTGTTTTTTGTTGTCCACGTTAGAGTGAATAAAAGTGAATTAAAGAACGGAAGCTATTAGCCGCATTCGGAACGTATTATCCGAATGAAATATTTGTAACTGATTGTAATCTCTATCAAATTTATAACCATTTTTCCTATTTATCATAAAAAATTCATAATTTTATAAAAATGTGCTATACTAAGCTTCACTTCGGAACATATAAATTACTTTTGTGCGATTATACGGTCGTCACGGATACCAACAATGTTTGTTTTTATGCTTCCGTTGGCATCACTGCATTATCAGGTGAACTTCACCATTTCGTCTCGATTTCAGTTCTTCACTCAACTTTCAACTTGCCTCGAATTCTCGGATAATTTCTAAATTCTATTTTCTTCAGTCTGTCCCAGGTTTCGTTTCTGGAACTTGTCAGTCAAGTGTCGTTCGGTTTTACGGTCGTTGCTATTTTGAAATTCACCGTGCGAGTTTCTTTTTGCGCTAAACGGAAAGTAGGTAAATTGTTATCAAGTATGTCATTCCATGGTTTAAAGGCTTTGGCCGCACTGCGCATTTGTTTTGGTCGGGAAAATAACAATATATAAATAGATCGACGGAAAGCGTCCTTATTTTGTGCGAAATTTTATTCTCGGTCGGTTGTTCGATAGGATATTTCTATAAATCGATCGACAGTTTGCACAATGTACATGTCACCGTCTTCGTTACAAGAAGCTTGCGTCAATTTCATCTGTGACAATTGGCAAGAACTCTGCGAGGCTGTACCCGCCGATCCCGACGGAAAACTTTTGGAAAATGACCTCACCCTGCAAAACCAAATTGCTTCCAACATCAATTCGGCCAAACTGTGTTTTCGAGATCCGGACGTGTTCATTCCTGCTGAAGTGGCTGAACAGCTCTTGCGCACGTTATGCATCAAAGGACAACTGACCGATTGGACACTGACGTTATTCAGCCCTCAAACTACAAGGCTAAGGTAAATTACTTAGAATTGGCCAGAATTGTGTCTTAAACATCAAGGGTAGAAGGACCAATGACAGACAGGTTTAAGGGAATATTCCATATTTTCTTCAATTGCTGGTCTATAAGTATTTAAAACCTTCCCTATATGCTTCGAGCAAGTCTAGAAAACCGTTCTAATGACGAATTCCTGCACTTTTTGTTCAAGGAATTTAATAGTCCGCAACTGATCTAATAAAATTTTATCGTCCATCGCCTTGTGAGAACTTTTTGAGTAAATCGTGAAAAACTGCGGTAAAACATGTTATGAAAAATCGAATCATTTTACAAGAACCGACCTCGAGAAAAATCTAAGGCCATTAAGGCCTAAGTACAATTTTCAGAGGTTTTCCATCGTATAATTTTCGACCTACCTAACGAAAGAATATAGTGCCAAATTAATTTTAACTTTGGCCATTTTTTTTTCTTTTTTGTACGAATGACGATTTTTTCAATTGGGCATTTGACGTTTCCTCTTCGGAAGGCTGTAGCTCGGCACTGGTGAGAGTAATCCGACCGATTCTGACGACAAAAATGTTCAACATTTATCTGATTACAACTTTCCAATCCTCGAAAAACCTACTATTCAAATAGTTACAGTGGCCAATTGACGTGTTCCCGGAAAACCAACGTTTCCCAAAAATGATTTTTTTTTATACGTTCGAATTTTTCAGAAAAATTGAAGTGAACAGTCGAAATTTCAGAGGTTTTTTCGCCGATGGCCTTGAATTCTAAGCAATCACCATTTGTCATCCATATCCACCCTGCAAGATCTTCAATATAACTTATACCTCTCCTCATACTCGTTGTGTAGTTTTGTTTTATGTATATAGATAGATGTGAATCGGATTGTGCAATAGGCAGCTATCTGTAGAGGTGGGAATTACCCAGACACCTGACTGTTGATTCGTTCTTTCATCGTGATATAACAGGAAACATCCTTGCGTAAAAAAACCTGCACATGATCGTACTATGGTTTATTATTAGTTTTTTTTTTTTTTTTTTTTTTTATTCCTAAAAATCCTTGCTTCAATTAAGTCATTCATTAAAAGTTTGTTGAACCTTTTTTTCCCATGTAGCTGGAAAACGCTCTTGAAAAGTAATTGATAAGTGACGCCGATCACGTCCGATTTGCTTCCCTAGGGATGGACTCAAAATGAACTAGTTGGTGATTTGTGTTGCAGATCAATTCGTTTCAGTAGCTAAGACAAACTGTTGTAAACTAATGAATTCATGTTGATGCGATCGAAAAAGATTCACAAAAATGTCATAATTTCGTTATTGTCATATTTCCCGGTGGAAGATTCATAATCAAATTACTTTCTTGTTGATAGAGCAGATGAGAATGTCTGACGACCTTTCAAACGAGAGAAGACAATTTTTGAAGCTCATTAGAATCCTCTAGATAAAAATAACATAAAATCATGATATAAATGTGTAACTTACGTCCTAGAAAATGAATTTTTGAATAAAAAAAAGACGGATATTTTTAAATTGGGATCGTACAAACTTTTCCATTTCACTGAATTTCTTAATGAGTTAAATTTTATAAGAAACTTTCAGTTTTTGAATATTTTTACAATTTAAACAAAGTTACGTAGCTGTCTGCAAGGGAATTCGCTTTGAAATGAACTTTTTGCTTCAGATGCGTGTCAATACCGAATGCCGAAAAGCTGTCCAAAGAAGGGCTAAAAATCCTGAAAGGGCACAAAATTACGGATTTAGAAACTTGTGGTCTTCAGTTCACCGCAAACGATCTCATCACTTGCCTTGGCGAATGGTCGTTGCACAATTTGAGGACGCTCAACGTTTCTCGAAGCACATTTTCCGAGGGTTCGCGGTAAGTGAAAGTAAAATGCCACTTTATCAACGTAAGATGAAAATATCACCTCTTTTTTCGTGCATTGATTCGTATCTGATCAGAAGTGCTGAACATATTTTTGCATGATCTTATGTATGTGTAAGATCACAAATTGATTCGACGCAGATTTTTTTTCCGCACGATGTTTTATTTAATTTTTTTCCAGGCAATGTGTGATGATCGCCCTATCCAAATTGAAATCACTTCTAGTGCTGAACGTTAGCCGAACCGAATTCAACCGACACGCCTTAGACATAGTCATTGAAGATTTGCCTCTACTCGAAAGTCTTGACATTTCTAGCACAAGAGTGGACGACATCACTCCACTGAGAAAATGTAAACATCGGTTGAAACACCTTACGATGTACAATTTGAAGGTAATAACAGTCACCTTGACGATGGAATTAGTTTAACTGTGATATACACGAGAAACAGCCTACTGAAATATGTAGATGAAGAAGATTGATTTGATGAACTGATTTCACGTCACAGATGGTTTTTACAATGCATTTCGTCCCAACCCTGTTGGCCCAAGTCCTCTTTATAGACGTTTATAAAAGCTTATAAAACGTTTAAAAAGACTAAACCGTCTTCAAACGTATTTGCTGTAAAAAAAAAAAAGTCGCAAATGAGTAGTATTCCAATGAGTATAGAACGATTTTTATAGCTCCAAGAACTCTCGAGTTATTCCCTCATGTCAAATGCCTGAAAATCTCCCAAATTCGGCCCAAAAGCTGCGATAACTCGAGAACCAATAAAGCTATCGACCAGGCGATAGTCTCATTCGATTCAGCGTTCAAAAATCTATATAATTTGATACCAAATACATATTTTTCTGAAAAATCATGGAAAATATGAATTTTCTCCCCCTCAAAACCCCCCACAAATACCCTTAAAATTGAGCTAGCAAGTTGGTTCAAGAATTGGGCCGTCTAAGGACTGAGATTGATTTTTAGTGAAAATTTCAAGAATTTAGCTATTATGGGTTGGCCGGAAAAGTGTTGATGGCGTACGGCGGGCAGACAGAATTTTTTTATTGGATATTCGGATTCTACGTGTCTTGAAACGTAAAACCTCAAATTTTGAGGGGTGGTGGTTATAAATTTTTTTTTCTTGGGCGATTACAATGGTTTATTATAGAATAATAAACCAAAAGCGCTCCGATCAGACTTGTAAGGGCCGAACGTTAGCTGACGACACATACCGGGGACAAAAACTGCAGATCAACTGTAGTAATTTGGTTAAAAAAAAACTCCATTCAATGATTTCTTTTGCACTCTTCCCCTCTGAGGGTTACTTATTACGTCCATTCATGTTATATTGCTCATTCTGTTTTCAGTACGTCAAGGTTCAAATGTGTGATGACGTCCTTTTAGAGCTTAACGAACTGAGAACACTCGATGTTTCGGAAGAGAAAGAAAGTTACGCCTTTGAAATTTTCGTTCCTGGAGTTCCAAAAATGATCAGCTTTCTCAATCATCCCACTGTTTTACCGTTTTTGACCTCGCTCGATCTCTCCGGTAAGTTATTGAAATACAGCAACATTTTTCAAGAGTATGGGCACTAGAGGAATGCTTTCTAATGCTTTGGTTTTGCTTCTTAATGAACATTTCAGCTGATCTATTCAGTTCTGAGCTGATCAGTTCAATAAATTCCCATTACGTGAACAATCTGTTTTTTTCCCAGGTAAGCCCGAATTGAAGCGAAAAGATTTGACCCTTTTTGTTCAACATCACAAAAACTTGAGATATCTCGGCTTGATGCACTCGGATATGTGTTCAGAAGAATGTTTCCTTAACTCAAAACATCCTGATTATCAAAGCCAACTCCAGGTATTTATTATTTTCTTGCAGATCTGTTTACGCAGTGTTAAATTTTTTTGTCAGCATTTTTTCAGACTTCCTGTCAGTTGTGCCTTGGGGTTTTACTATTATCTTTTGAATCTTGAGGAAATGCTTCTATCGTGTTGTTGCAGATGCTACCTGTTATTAACTACTTAATATTTTAATAGTTTTATTCTCATAACAGATTGGCGGGGTGGCGAATGAGAAACAGATTTTACTTTCATTGCGAAGATACATCATGCGACCTATGTACGTGCAGAAATGTTTGTACAATTTGTTCCGGCTCACGCAAATATTCACCGATCCAAGAGCTGACATTATACAGGTAATCGTTACCAAGTATTATCATCCATGTTTTGTTTCATCGCCGAACGCTTGTGTACAACTTTATTTTCTTTCCAGTTGGTGTTGGATGGTATGGAAGCTCACCCGACAACGTTTCTCGTTCAAATATCCGCCACTGCTTGCCTTTACAATTTGACAAAGGGCGAACTTGGCGCCAAAATTCATCCCAGTATTTTAGGACGAGTTGTTAGCCTTTGTCTTCTAGCTATGCAGAATTTCCCTACTCACTATCAACTTCAGAAAAACACTTTGCTAACGCTTTGCTCGGACAGAATTCTTCAGGATGTTCCGATCGACAGATTTTATACAGCTCGTCTTGTGCTCGACAGTTTATGCACTTTTGAAGATGCATCGATGAACCGAATGAGCGTCGCCATTTGCAGTATCCTAGGTATGGAGAGACGAAAATTTGATTATTAGGTTTATTATAATTTGGTATCATCTAACAAGCTATCGTCGTTGAGTGTGGTATCATGAATTATGGAAACTGTCTTGAGGAATGTTCCATAAAAATTTTTTGGTGTTTTGGGGAAAAAAAAAACAATATCTATTAAAATAAGAAGTAAAAAGAGATGTATTGGGATTCCTTACAATCTTAACTAGTTTCTCACATAGATACCATTTCAATAAATACGTTTTTGGAACACTGTTCGAGTTTTTTCTTCCAAGCATGAATCAGCTTTGGGCTGACCATACTAGGGAACAACAACCAAAAACAGCTGATATCGTTTGCTTTGGAAAACCAGTTTTTTTTCTTTTTTTTACACTTCTTTTTACCTGATTTAAAAAAGGAAAACTTACTTTTGAAACATGAGACTGAAAAATGAAGAATGAAAGGTGAAAATGAGAGTCACGAGATCGAATTTCGATTTTTTTAAATCCCTTTTCTCAGCCCAATTTAGCTGATCTATTCGATTTTCGTATGATGTTGGAGAGCATTTACTCTTTTGTTGCAGCTGCCAAAATTTCTACTTCAGAGACATCGAAACTTGGCGCTGAGCCAAAATATATGAAAAAACTTTTAAAATTGGTGAAGACTAAGAAAGAAGCGCGAGATGTTGACATTACCATGAGATTTACTCTGAGCGCTCTATGGAATTTAACAGGTAGAGTTGCGTCTTTATTATTAGGGGTATTCATGGTCGGTGTCGAGATTGATAAGGTTGCCATGGATACTTTCTCGACCGGACACGCGCAGTCCTTCATTTCACATCTCGATCGAGAAATCGAATTTGATCCAAAAAAGGGTCAAGAAATCTGTCGAGAAGTCGAGATTCGGCGTTTGCGCCAAATGTCGATGCAAACAACAACGCAAAACGACGGATATTCGACGAATCTTTCCTCTGATTCTGATTTTTATCCGTTATTTAGCGTTCATGATGTTCATGATTTTTTTGTTACCAAAAACGAATGGAATTGTCATCTAATAGGCAGAAACCAAATTCATTCGGTTTGTATTCGGCCATGGAGGCTTGAACCTTATGGCCTTAATGAGTCCATTTCTCGATCTTGGCACAGGCTTTGCTGGAAGGAGGACTTCTCTACATCTTGATTTCTCGACACTACCATGAATACCCCTATCAATTGTTTATGTCTGAATCTAATCTCGATAGTACTCTGATGTTTAGTTCTCACCTATGCGATGTAATTGATATTCCTCTTATCGAATTATCCTCTTGTTTATTCAAACTTCCAATTTTTATCGCGTAAGTGAATTTTAACCATTGAGTTAACTCAACTTCAGCATTAATGCTATGCGCTTGAAAGGATACTTTATTTTTTATTTTTGTCCCTATTAAAATGATATAGTTCTCGACTTTCAGATGAATCTCCTAAAACATGCGCTGTCTTTTTGTCTGTGGGAGGCTTACCGTTGTTCGTTGAAGTTCTTCAAACGTTTCCGGGTGAAGCTACAGTTGAAACCAAAGTTCTTGGCCTCATAAACAACATCGCTGAAGTACCAGATTTGCGACACGTTCTACTGGACTACAAGTTTCTAATTATTTTGAGGTGATACGATTGATAACAATATAAATCAGCCTCTGCAAGTTGTTCATAAGAAATGCATTAGTATCCAGACGAGCGTTGAAAATATTCAAAAGCCAATTTGCATTTTGCAATTACGGGAATCCTGTTTCCTTGTTCGACAGAGGATTGCTGCAGTCAAAGCAAATCGACGTTTCTTACTTCGCTGCTGGAATCATGGCGCATTTAGCTGCTGAAGATATTCCAGCGTGGCAGACTTCGGGAATTCCAAGGGATATTGTCCTTGAAGAACTCGGGCACGTTGTTTTGAGTTGGGTTCCTCCTGAAGGGGAAATGGTCGCTTACAGGTAAAATTTCTTTCAAATAACGTCATTACTCAGTTTAATTACCACTCATTTCTTTTAGCTAATTTTTTTACCAAGTTTGCTTGTTGAAAGTTACGTTCTATTTTCTCATTCAAACGACTCGTCACCATTTGGGACTTAGATTGCTGGCATTTTTAGACCTTCGAGTTTTTCATCAGCTGCTCTTATTTTTTACAATGTTTCCTTAATTCTGAGATATCTATTGAAGTTATTTTGAATCAAAGAACAATTGTAAACCATTACGTTTGGTTGATTTATCAGCTATTTTTGAATTGTTCAATGTCTTTTTTCAGATCGTTCTGCCCATTTATATCACTTCTGTCCTGCGAAGCGCATCAAGTTCAACTCTGGGCTGTCTGGGCAATCCATCATGTTTGTACAAAAAACCGTACGTAACTCAGACATTGACATATTTTTATATTTTATTCTTGAAATCATTTTCTGACTCTTAGGCCAGCCATAATAGCTGGTATTTTGAAGAAAAGTTTCAATTTTCTCTTTTCAAGTCCTGTTAGACCAATCTGAAGATTGCCATTAGAAATTTTCCCTGGACCTGCCTTTTTTATAAGCTTGTACGAAATTTAAATGGACGACATCTCTTGCATATATTCCCCACCAACTTCATCCCAAGAGCTCGCCAAAATTGATCCTAAATACCACTGTAGAAACAATACCAAGAAACATTTTTTTATGCTGTTGTTCATGTAACGAAACATTAAAAAAAAGGGAACTCTAATTAGCGCATTTTTTTTGTGCTTTCTGGCAGTTAAATACTTAACCGTTAAGAAATTACTCAAATAAATATTTAGGAGGCAAAGGATGTCAGTCAGACTCTTTCACTTTCTAACAAAAGAACAGCTGAGGCTCAAATTTTGTATTGAGCTCTTGGGATCGGAAAACAATATAAAATTGTTCACTTTTTCAGCTACTCGCTACTGCCCAATGCTAGAAACTGATAATGGAGCTCATATTATTGAAAAACTGTTGCACTCGCCTCATGTAGATTACAAAGTGAGGGACATCTGCCGAGAAATCCGCCATTTGTTCAGGTAAACGAATAGGCTGAAGTTGATATGCTCTTATTTTATTAAAGATATTAGGAAATTTAGAGGTTACAGATCAATAACCATTGTGGTCTTAGACAGCTTCAAGAACAAAGGTACGCCAGCTATAATTATGATTGTATTATCCCATTTGCTGCAGAGTTTACGGTAAAAAGGCTCGAGAATCAATGAATAGCGTGAAAAATGAGACTGAAGACCACGCGAGTTGACAGACTCTCAGCCAAACTACAAATCGACAGTTACTACAACCTATCCGGCCAACGTACTATCAGCAAAGGTCAGCTGCTCTTGGTAAAATTAATGGAGTCCTACCCTAACTAACTTTTCCTTTCTCCAGTATCATTTTTTTTTTTTTACGAGAGAGGAAATACTTATGTTTTCCATAATTTATTATAGTAATTGAGGATTTTAAGCTGGTGAAATTTTCCGATCAAAAACAAACAGAATGGAGGACGAGATACCACAGTTGCTCCAAACTGCTTTTAAAATTAACATTGATAGTGAGTTTTCATCAATCTGCCATTCCAGAGTCGGCGGATCAATTTGTTCCAAGTTCATTAATTTCTGTGTTTAGTTGTTATTCTGCAATCGTCCGTAATATACTAATTTGGTTGAATTTTTCTTTGCTTTTTTACTCGTTTTTATAACAATCACTATTTCAAATGGACTTCTCCTGGGTTTCTATTGTGGAATGACCGAGTGCTAGAAACTGATCTAGTTTTTGTAGGTATTCAAGACTTGGAGTTATTCGGTGATTCAGTTCAATTGATAGATGAAGAAATTAACCCCATATTCACTCCCAAAATTCAATAATGTTGTGGTTACTTTCAGGTTAAGAACCGGTGCTGCTAACTAAGAACAAAAACGGACAACGCAGCAACTACTGGAACGCAACACCTCATCTTCAGTTTTTGCTCCTATTAATGCGACTTCAATGCAATTAGACGAATTCTATTGCAAAAACTTATTTTTATCTCTCAACAAGGGATGTGCAATGAAAAAATCATCTATGAGGTGATTCCACAATAGCTTGTCAGAATTGCTTAGGTAGAATCAATTCCAGAAATCAATCGGGTATTTCCAAACCATTGAGTTTTTAATTTTTGGCGAGTCTGTACGCAATAAAGCCTGACAGTTGCAAAGAACTATGGTGAGTGAACTGTACTCTGGTTGTGCATTATTGAATACAATCCAAGGTATTCCTTTTTTTGTCACTTTCAGCGTTAGTGGAAACTTGTTGTTTTCACTCTGCATTGGCTTCAAGCTTGTGCTGCAAGTAATTATAGCTTTGGCTCGAGGCTGAAGACAATGGTTGTCTCTACTGCAATTACCCATGCCAGTTTTTGACCTGATGCATTTAGAATGGTCCTTATGAACTAGTGGAGAGTTATACAATAAATCAGCAGCCACCGATGAGAAATAATTACTCCGTCAAGGGATTTCACATAATTCCCCATCACTACGCACCTCTGTTCCAAACATACTGATATATTGATTTAAGTGATTGTCAGACTGGCTGAATGGACTGCTAAAAACCTACCATGGTAGAAGGTCCTGAGCACTGGAGTAGTGCTTTCCCCCATGTTAGTCCGGTGTGTGGATTGAGGTAGCTATAAAGACTGGGAAAAGTCCAGAATTAGTGATGAAAAAAGAGTGTATTGTTACAAGACTTCAGTTTTTTCATTAATTGCTTCCTAAGCGCAAAAAGGCTCCACTATTTGATGGTGAAATATTGCAGAATTTATAGGGATCGTTCACCTGGATGCCAGTGCATAAGATGGCCACCTGAGGCAACATTCTAGTAAACTTGCCAGATCGGATAATAATTAATCGGTGAATGATTATAAATATAAAATGCTCAATAGATGAATATAATATCAATATGATAGGGTTCCATTGCAAGTTGCTGTTGATAACATGACAGCAACAAAAAAAAAACAGAGTGCTAAGAATTTGGATGGATTTATTGAATTATTCCATCTTTCACAGAACGCAGGAAATTATTTAGCCTATTTCCTTAATCTTCAACTTTTACTAAGTGGTAACGTTTTGTGAAATCGAAGGAAACAGCTCGAGTGACAGTGAATTTTCATGACGTCCCGCGTTTACATTACTCACACGTTTTACTCGCCCGCTCCTAGATTCCTCTGCGGTTACAGCTGAGGATGGTCCCTATAAAGGTTGCTTGGAAGCCGTAAAGGGACTCTGTCAGGTCTCTTACCCACTGAAGCTATTTTCCCTCAGCTATTTTCATACTCGAAAAACATCGCTAAGTCGGTCACTTGCCATTTCACTTGAACTAGTCTCTGCTATGAATACAGGAACTGATTTTCACAATTTTGGTACTACAATGTGAGCCACAGTAACTCTAGGAGATTGTAATGAGCATTATTGCTGATGCATTGAAAATAATTGCCTTGACATTACCGATTGCATTGTAATTCTCGTTAGGACTTTCTTTCTTTGTTAACTCCTCTCAACTTCTTTCATACTCATTCCTTATGCGGAGGATTGATTTATTGAGAATATTAATTCTATCTAAAAGAAGAGGTTCTCCACGAATACTACGCAAAGTGCGTTTGTTTTTAAATAGGTTTTTTAAACCTATTTATAAAACTAAAGGTCAACCGCAGTCTCAAGTTAGATGTTTCTTTATTGAAATGTATCTGCCCTCGTCACCAAGGCGACTAATTATTGGAAAGCTTTGAATTGCTTAACGAAAAACTGATCAATCATCGAAATTTGATAAACAACGACTTAGCTGAGCTCCCGATCGCTTTACTTATATTTTTTTATAACGTTTCTTTTTTAATCTCTCGACGATCAGTTTTGACAAGACTATTTTGGAATACCGTGTATAGTGGGGAAAATGAGTTGCGGATAAGTAATTGGTTCTGCTTTGGCGAAATTTACTATTCGTGCTATCGTTCTCAAGCGTTGTAAATCTTGTGTAACTTAATTATAATCGTTTTCAAAGCGGCGAGCGTTATAAAACCATCGCTTGGTTTTCGTTTTGTATTATTATTTTAACCTTCGTTTTGAACGTACTATTTTGTTTTTTAAATTATTACCTATCGTATGAACAATGACATCTACATTTTACCTGGTCTAGTTATTTACTATTCGTTTCACAGTTTCTTGTTTTGTCATCCTAGTTTGAAAAACATGCAAAATACATTTCGGTATTTGAATTACTATGTCGTTGATTCATTACCAAACTGATTTATTACTAGAGCTTGATGAATGCGAGTTTATCGAGTCTAGCCGTGTTATGCGGCAGTGAAGATCATCCTCTCACAAGAGTTTCGATTCTCTGTGGTACAGACCTATCTGAAGAGATCGATTAGGATTGACTATTATCATTGAAAATGCTGCGCACTGATAAAAACCGCTTTATTACCATTCATTTATTTATTTCCATTCATTTTAGAACTATGCGAATTCGATAAGGACGATACAATTGTTTTTCATTACCACTTGAATTTTGAAAAAAAAAGAAAAACTCAAGTATGCCGGAATTTACGTTACAGGTTGAGAAAACGAATAAACATTGCAACTTGCCCGAAATCACTCAGCGTAAGAAAAATAAAAATAAACCAAGGATAATAATTCGTACTAATTAGAATGCGGACGATGCCAATATTATTACTCGAGTTTGAAAGATAAAGTAGTACACAAACCCAAAGTAAAATAAAGAAAATTTCAGTGCCAACTCAAAAAGCAGTGCGCTCAATTGAAAAATCATCAAGTATATAAGCCAATAATATTTACGTATAGGAGTTTCCCAAAGAAAAATTGCTATTAATCAAAAATCGCTTTTAGAAAACAAAATAAGTTGCTAAAAGAACGAGACGGGAATTTAAGCATATTTAGTTCGTATTACGTAAGTACCTACTTAACCTTATTGTTGTAGGTTGAGAAAATCGTCATAATTTTAGTTGATTTTGCATTGAAATATTTTCCTTTTTTCACTTTTCTGAGATCGGAGAAGCGATGAGAAAAATACGTTTAAGTTCATATTTTCCACGAAACACGTTTTATAACATTCATATAATTTCATACGTATTACGGCCTTCCGAAACCATTAGGATCAAATAGTCTAAATCGGATAACCCTGGGTCGGCCTAGCAATGCGATCCCTCACTGGATTGTGATGCTACTGCCAAAGTGAATTCGAAAGTGTTGAGCCTTGAGGTTCAGCCGGCGGCTGCTGTTGGAGCGATAAACCAGTGAAGTCGTGAAGTAACTGAAAAAACGAGGTTGTACAAAAATTAAAAATAAAAAAAAATTGCGAGAACAAATCCTGCAATTGACAGCTGATGATATTGTAAGCCCAGAAACTGATTTTAGATTATCACTATGGTCTCACAGTGGTAGTAAAAAGTAATCATATCGGACCAAAAATCATCATAGTGGTGGAAATGATTTCTCAGAGCCATAGTAGGTGTCAAACAGACGAATCCGTGTAAAATCTCGGCAGAATAAGAAAATTTAGAGTGATTTATTATTCCTTATATAAGAGAACAATCAATTTGTGATTGTAATTATTTCGAACATTTGTGAACGTTCCCACCGAAAAACAGATTGGTAACTTCAAGGGAAAACTCCGTAGCGACTATGATAATTTTAATCATTTTTATTTTTCTCAATTTCCTAATTAAAAGCTAAATTTTTGACTAACAGTACAGCTGAAGAGAGCGTTTGACGAACATTCCAAGGAGAACGATTTTTATAGCTCCAAGAACTCTTGACTCAAATTTCTGAAAATCTCCCCCAAGTTCAATACAAAAGCTGTCAGCTTCTTTAGTCTTTGACACCTTTTCCAGCAAAAAAAAGTAAATCACCAGTCTTGATTTCTATGTAAAACATAGTCTAAAAGAAAAATTTTCAAGCTGTTATAAAATGAGAAGTGTTAAAGTTACTTTATTATCAGGTGCTGGTCTGTGTTGAGATCCGCCGAGAGCTGTTGCATAAAATGGATTGGATGGCATCTGGGCAGTCGGCACAGGCTGGCCTGACATAACACCGCCAAAGCCCATTCCAACACTGGGAAGAGCACCGTTAGCAATTGGGTACTGTCCCTATAAAATAGGAAGTTAGTTATTTTTGCGAATATGAGTACAGAAAAAATATGGTCGATAGAAAAGTACGAAGTGTTAGTATTAGTAATATTGATAATCTCAAATCGGTTGATAAGAACGATAGGCTGAGTACGAATGACCATGGAGGATAGAGAAACTATTTTCAGACCCCACAGTCATGTTAATAGACCTTACTTCAAAGCTATTTGTGTGCTAATTAATAGGGATCGGACGACCCCTTAGCACCTGGCAAAATATTGAAGGCCATCAATACAACTGAAAAATACCCTGCTTTTGGCATTCTCAATTATTTTCACACTATAAAATGCAGGTTTATTTATTTATTTATTAAGTGCAGATTTGCAGAGTGAAGATTGAAAGTCTTAACCAACTAGCCCCAGTTATCAACGGATTGTGAAGTTTGACAATTTCTATTAAAGCCAATTGTTACCTAGTAGCGGATGATGACACATATGAATAAAAATGTAATTTAACTCACGGGAACTTGATAGTTTGTTTGAAATTGAATTGGAGCGCCTTGAGGGGTAAACACACCAGCATGTGGCATACCTGGGACACCAACTGAAAAAGGAACAAAGATCAATACTTTTGAATGCCAGTTGATATCATAAGACAGCATGTGATCTAGCTCAGTTATATAGAATAAAATCGTCGCGATGAAATCCTGAATTCATCACTTTTTACCTTGGAATGGCGTAGTTTGAGGATGATTTTGCGTCTTGCCATAAAGAGCTAAAATCGAGTCAGTGGTCATTTTGCCGCCACCGTTGGCATGGTTGCCAGCACTGCCTCCACTTAAGCCAGTCTGGTTGAAGAAACTTTCTTCTTCTTCTGATCTGAAAATTGCCGCCTCTTCGCTACTTTTTGTTAATGGATAAAGGAAGTGGGGTAGATAATTTGAAAGTGTAAGTAGGAAAGGAGCAAATGGAAGCGGTGGGTTGGTTGGAAGTTGTTAACAGGATCCGAACATTTACGGTTATAGCCAATTCAGAAACAGTAACTCATAGAAAGTGAATGTTTTTCAAATATTTGGTTTAGGGGTTTTTAAAAATATATAGTCAATTAAGAGAATTTCAAAATGAATATTGAAATGAGACAAAAACAGTAACGTAAGGAAAAGGATTAAATAAAGGTGAGAAAAAGTAGCATCAGGCGAAATAAAAACAGAAGTGAAAATAATAACAAATCAAACAAAAAAAAAAAAAAAAAAAAAAAAAAACATTAACTAAAATAAAACAGTCTAGTTTACAAGAGCTAAAAAATTTCAACGTGCTTCAGCTTTCAAAGTGAGCACAGTTATATATGTATCAGTTCATGGTGATCTATTCGGTAGCAATTTTCAATATCAGAATTCCGGAAAATTAGTGTTGGCAATAGAATTGAGTACCGTTTTAGTAGGGGGTTACAGAAGACTAGTTCCTCTATTTTGAAATTTGCCGCTTATATAAACGCCACTTTTTTATATCATACAAAAAAATGGAATAAAACCCAAGCCATTTCATAGAATCATTTAGGTACCTATTAGAATGGGAAGGGGAATTTTTGTTCATGTTACATGTTTATCGCAGCTAATGGCAAGAGAGGGACAAATCGATGTATGTTAATAAAATAATAATAATAATAATTATTACCTTTTTGTTACTCCTGAAGAGGGAGCAGATACTGGTTGAGCTGATAGAAAATTTGTAAAGTCATCCGATTGGGCAGAAGCAGAGTGCTTTTCATCAGTAGGCGTTGCTAGGAATGGTCAATAAAGGTTTTGTTGAACAGATTTTCATTAAATCATAAAAAAATGTTAAAAAACAAGAAGTTTATTCTTCGTTGTTGAGATTGAGGGGGAGAAAAACATGGCGACTTGTTCTCCTGGTTTTTATTAGCTTGCCAAGCACTTTCGCCCCTTCAGGCATCATCAGGGCTTCGTAGCACCATTACAAGGTATCCACGGCCAGATACTGGGGAGCCACCAAGGTTGCCTCGTGTCAGCAGTACTGCTGATGCTGGCAAAGTCACGAGTACAACCTAATTGGTGGAAAACCGGAGAAAATTGGAAGAAACGTGGTTTCTCATTGGTCAAAAGTTTCCCCCGGCTTATTGAAAATTGTCCCACCTCCTTGGATCAGAGGCGAGGAAGATTGACGGACGCTCGAGGACCGGGGTTCGGAATCAGGAGTTCGAAGGGACAAGATCACCTAAGAATCACGGCTCTGACCGAGCTTTGCCAGCTGTCAGAACCAACTCATCCAACTTCGGCGTGCAGAAGAATTAGCCAACTTCTGCGTTGGAGCTTTGACTGGCAAACAAACATTGGAGCACTCGCGTTAATAAGGTACGTCCCGTCACTGTCGAGCACGCGTTACCAGTGAGTGAGTTTGGGGGCAAAGACTCCGGGGACAATCACTAGATCGTAAGAAAATTCTAAATGTCAATCACTTGGGGCTTTACTATTTGGAATTAGGGTTTTGAATAATATAATAACGTTTTGTGTGATTATTCTTGTTTAAATTTCCCCAGACGTCTCCAGGAATTTGCCAGGCGAAGGTAATAAGTTCAGGTGGTTCACCCTCGTTTGGTATGGCTTAGAGGATGAATGGACTGCAAAGTTAGAAGGTGAATTTAGAGCAAATCTGACCCTGACAAAATATAAGTAATTTTTCAATCGGAATCTATTCCATTGGCAATTGAGATTTCGTGTATTGCTTAACCAGCCTGCTTACCCCTGGAACTGTAGTCTAAAAAAATACCCGTGCCTAAGAAAAACCATTGGGGCTGTGTTAGCTAAACCCTTACTCAGGATTATGATTGGCAACACTAAGAAGTCATTGCTCCCACACTGACAATCGACTCTGTTTTCATCCTCGGGGGCTAGAGGGTCTCTGTAGTGTAAACGTATCATCAGTTTTAATTTTCAATTTCATTTTAAAAAAAATATAATTCTTGGGAGATACTTGGGTTAAAAGTTAACCGGCATTTTCAATGCAGGTAGGCTGAAATTTTTCCTATTAACAATCCACAGTGAATGTGCTAACATATCAAAACTAAATTGCTGTCGGCATGAGATGACCTAGACCATTGGAGTAACTTCGTAATGAAAAACCATGCTCTTACAGCATCAGAAAGCACCAAGCCCATACTAGCAGCGTAGCCTGTTCTGTGGTCTGTAGTTCTGGCCTTCAGAATTCCATATTTGGGATGACATCAAAACGATCAATCGGTAAACTAATAAAAAGTTGGTTACTAATAGTTAGGTAGAGAGAGTTGGTAGAATACTAATAACTTGGTTTTCCTATCACATTTTCCTGCGTGTCATGCTTTCCAAGAACTTATGTCAATCTTGTTCTGTATTAATAATCAGAATACTTATTACAGACTGTGACTTTAGCATACAAGATCGAGATAACGTAACTACTCACTCAGGCCAAGAAGGTCAGCTGAGGCATTTGGTTGCCGAAGTTGCCGTGGCGGCGGCGTCCCGCGTGAATTTTTCGGCGAATTGCTCGGTTTTGGAATCGCCTGAGGTATCACCTGAAATTAAAACATGCATTTTTGACGTAGAAACACCTACGTTTATAGAGACCACAATTTTCATTCTAATGTTTATTCTGAAGAAAATTACATAAAATGGTGTAAGCCAACCGAAGCATGTTTGTTCTCCTTGTGATCCCATTCCTTACAAGGTTGTAATGGCGAGGGTGAGAAAAACTAGACGACTGATTCTCCAAATTTTTATAAGCTGCCCGCTCACTTTTGCTCAAGATTCCAACAAAACAAAAACCATGTTTCCAGATCATCCTGAGGATACCAGAAGACCCAAAAGTTCTCAGCAATCGAAATTCGAAAAACGAGCTACCTGGTTTTTCTGGAACTCCTCACCATTGAATATAACACTCACTTTTCAAAACAAAAATACTATAATGAACAAACCGAATTTTTGGGCACTGGAATTGGCACATTGGTCACTCCTTTTCCTTCACGCTTCTTCTTCTTTGTTTTCTCGGCTTCATCATCCAACTCTTTGTCCCAGTTAACCTGAAAAACGTTTTGAACAAATAATAACCACTACCTTATACTGAGCATGAGTTTAGGAACTGCATCACTTTTTTAGTAGGTACTCACTTTTGGCAGTGGTGGAGGCACCCATTCTTCGGCAATGTACTTTTTTGTTTCATATTTAGCTCTGATGAAAGATTCTAAGGCAGAATCCGTCTGCGGACGCCTGAAACTATCAGGCAGATTGGCTTCGTACACAGCTCGAGCTCTGGAGTTGCCCATTTGTTGTAGGCTCTATGGAGAAAAAGTTAAGTTAACATGTATTTCATAGTTGATGAGAAAATTCACGATTTGCGAGTTTTCAACATTGAAAGGTGGTAAGTGTCAAATAATACGTTGAATTAACGAGGGAGGGAAATGCTAGCAAACTAAGTGAAGAGTTGAAATACTCTTTTGAGAGCGCCCAAGTGATTTTTGTGGGTAACATAGTCACCATTCAGTCTCAAATCCTCTCTCGAAACATATTACCTTGAACATGGTGAATCATTATCTTTGCCCATAGAAGCGCTTACCACAACTTGCTCAGGCGTCCAAGTGTCTAAATTGACGCTTTTCACTTTAGAAATGTGAACGCCTAAATTACGATGAATACCAGCGCACCGGATGCAAAGGAAAATACCGATGTTCCACGACGCCCATCGAGGACCTACAACAAGTATCAATTAAAAAGTTAGGGACAACGATTTGTGATTAATTCAATAATAAATCATGAAGTTGCTGCTCGTTGTAGCATTATGCGATCTATCGAATTCTATAACAGCTCATCATTCCATAGCCGCTCACCCTTCGGCTTATCAATAAAATGATTCTTTTCCTTGTCGTCGCATTTTGTGATGTCCAGGGGTCGTGGAAATTGGAGAAAGAGTCGCCTGGTTTTTCTCCCCCTCACAACCCCCGAATAAAATGATTGGAAAAGAGAATTGGTGCAAACGCTGCGTACCTCCCCGATTTTTATATTGAAATAATGAGGCCCATTGAAATGGATAGTAATAGTAAGTTTACAACATGTAACAGGAATACCCTTCTGTATCTTCCATCTAGAGCAAGCATCTCAGTATGCCAACCTTTCTCTATTTGTCACCTGCTTTTTGCAAATCAGAATGGAGTAGTTTAGCATGGTCTAGCCCACATTATAACTCTCTAGCGCAGGTCATTTGATAATCGGACAGAAAGGTAGGACCGAGAGGATTTTTGGTGAAAATTTCAAGAATTTCGCTATTATAGTTTGACCGGAAAACTGCTAACGGAGTACGGCGGACAGACAGAATTTTTTGTATTGGATATTCGGATTCTCCATGCCTTGAAACGTAAAACATCAAATTTTGAGGGGGGTTAGAAAATTTTTTTTCTTGAGCGATTACAATGGTTTATTATTGAATAATAAACCAAAATGTTTAAAATTACAATAGTTGCTACCGAGTTATCCCCGATAGTAACCAATCTGTTTTTTTTTTTTTTTTTTTTTTTAGTGGGAACGTTCACAAACAATGTCTTAAATAATAATTGAAGCGAAGGAATAATAAACCACTGCACCATCATTTGCAGCGTTTTTAAAGCACATATTGGGAGTAAATGGAAATCAGAATATCGAGTAATGTGTAATCAAGGTTCATGTTATCCGAATTTGTTTGATTATTCCACGTACCGACTAACAGTTTAATAGCCAAGCCAACTTGTGAGGATCATTTCAGTTCACACGAATTCACGGCCAATTAGAAGTTCTCGATTTTGTAATTGGCCATCATTCGGTCAACACAATTAAAAAATGTTGGCGTCCCGAAGAGACCGATATTTTTTCTTACCTTTCGCATCGCAATCGACACAGTATTTGTTATCTTCATCTCTCAACATTTGCGTCAACAGGCTCATGCATTTGTCCTGTATTTGCTTCTGTCGATCCTTCTCCGACCGGGACATCTTTGTTAGAAAAAGAAACCGAGGCGAAGCTTAGTTCTACACTTGATATGAAACTTACGATACAGTTAAGTAAGAAAAGGTCGGATCAAATTTAGATTCTACAGGACTACATGTAAATTTGAGTGCAACGTTCAAAAGTTCAAATATGAGAAAAAGAAAAGACTCTTATCAGACACTGGAACTTGAACACATAAGCTCGTACCATATGTTAGTACGATGAAGCCAAAGAGATTGTAAGACTACAAGGAAGGCGTATTTACATTGCACAGCTCAGCGGGATGTTCTAGTAGGCGGTTCTAAAACAGCCATTTGTTGAACTTAATGCGACCCACACAACACAGTCACTAGGGCTTGACCGAAATGTACGAGCTGCCGAGCACTACTAGGATTCAGTATTTTTACATGTAGCGTGTTGCTTGGTTATAATTCTGTTCGAATGGTCTGGCTGCTCATTTTCGTCTTTAGGTGACCCTCGGTAACAATTGCTAATTTTTGTTTGTTATTCAATCATAATCGCCCAAAAATGTTTTTCGTAGCCCTCAAAATTTGCTGTTTTACGTAGAATCCGAATATCCAATTATCGTATATATTATCGTATTATTGTATTATTATCGTATCTAATTATCTACTAGGATATTATCGATTATCCATGTAGAATCCTAATATCCAATTCTGTTCGTCCGCAGTCTACAATTTATTGACAAAACTATAAAAGCTAAATTCTCGAAACTATCACCAAAAATCAGTCTTGGCTTGACAATGGCTCAATTCTTTAACTAAATCGCTACCTCAGTTTTAAGAGTATTTTAAAAGGGTTTCAAAGGATTAGAAAACTCGTATTTTCCGGAGTTTTTCAGAAAACTGTGTATTCGGTGTGAATTTCTATGGGTTTTCGGACGCTAAATCGAATGAGACTATCGAGGGATTGATAGTTTTATATTGGCTCTTGCATTTGTTTGGCATTTGGGAGATTTTCAGAAATTTGGTATGAGTGTATAACTCGAAAGTTCTTGGAGCTATAAAAATCGTTCTGTTGAGAAAATGATAGATATTATAGATATTGATAGATATTATAAACTTCAACTGAAGCGGTGCTTATTGCTTTCATATAAAACCACGATTTAGCTAATGCTCAAGTGATTTTTGAAGACCGAAGAAGGTATGATTCAAACCAATATCTCTTTGAAATTGAATGAATTGGCCATTATCCTTACTTCAATTTCCCAATTCATAAACCTGTCTATCACCTACTGTCCTAAACCTGTCCTAAACTGCACTAAACCTGTCTCTCCTTATGCGACCACGAGGGCCCTTGCCGCCCCTTGCATCTTGCAGGTTCACCACCGCGGCGAGTAATCCAGGTATGATCCGTTCCTCAACCTTCACCTCGTAAAATTCGAAATCTTCACCACTTCAATACTAACTAACCTTCGCTTTACAGTCCACTAAATCGTCTATAAAACATTTAAACAGGGCCCATAAATTAAACTGACGAACTCGTACACTAATAACGCAAATTGCGCGTCAACTTAGAAAATAATATCGATTGGATGGGCAACGATTTAAAATTCAAAACTCATTATTCTCATATAATTGGCAGCCGAATGGTAACCCCTTCTCGGAAGAAGAGGGTGATTCGACCGCCGATTGGTAGCGAGCACTTTAAATGATAGGTATGGAGTAACCTTTCGCGAGAACTGCCAATACGAACAAAGCGAAGAGCGTTGCAAACGCCGAACGTCCTTTTTCCCTTGTCGGTGAAAAATTTCAACTTCGTGAAGAGCGTATGAATTTCATCCTTCAACGCTGTCTTTCAAAATGTTTGAATGGTGCAAGCTGATGATTCGCATTTCATCGAACGTTCGACAGGTTTTTAATAAAAAATTGATTAAATTGAACACCATTTTCGCTCGCAGGTTGGGAAATTTGGACTGTTTTCACTCCTACGTTGGTCCAGTGAATGGACATTAAGTGATCGTCTGAAAAATTGAAATCGGAACGGACTTGAATTTAGGAAAACTTCCATGGTTATAAGAAAGATTTTCTGAACTAGTGTCTTTAAAGTTCTTTGGTCAAAAAGTGACAAGAGTAGTCATAATTATATTATTATATCGTCAGTCCAACAGCAACGCCACGGACTTCCATTTTTGGCCAAAATGAGTTGAGCGTATCAAACGAAGCGTGGTAGGAAAATTGATCATTTGGAAGTATCTTTAATAGATCTCGCGAAATTTAAAGAAACGTCAAAACCTCGTCAAAAACTCTCTAATCATCTCCAGTAGACGACGCAACACCTCGAACTAATCATCATAGTTAAGAATCCATTCCATCTGCTAAAAGTAGGTATAAGTCTTTTTTTTTTTGTGAATTTTTCAAATCTTACAGTTTATGAAGAGCTCAATACACCAACTAATACGATGGTTTTTCATTTTGCGATAGTTTATTCTCAAGTTTAAAAACGCTGCAAATGATTGAACAGTGGTTTATTATTCCTTCGCTTCAATATTGATTTATGAAGACTATCCATTTGTGATAGTAACTATTCCGAACATTAGTGAATGTTCTCACCAAAAAACAGATGGTAACAATAGAGGAAACATCCGTAGCAACTATTGTAATTTTAATCAATTTTATTTTTCTTAATTTCCTAATTGAAAGCTAAATTTTTTACCTTACCCTACAGCTGGAGAGAGTGTTTGACGACCATTCCAATGAGTATAGAACGATTTTTAGAGCTCCAAGAACTCTCGAGTTATACCCTCATGTCAAATTTCTAAAAATCTTCCAAATTCGGCACAAAAGCTGCGATAACTCGAGAACCATAAAAGCTATCGACCCGGCGATGGTCTCATTCGATTCAGCGTCCAAAAATCTATATAATTTGATACCACGTACACATTTTTCTGAAAAACCGTGGAAAATATGAATTTTCTCCCCCTCAAAACCCCCCAAAAATACCCTTAAAATTGAGCTAGCAAGTTGGTTCAAGAACTGTGCCGTCGTAGGACCGAGATTGATTTTTGGTGAAAATTTCAAGAATTTCGCTATTATGGTTTGGCCGGAAAACTGCTAACGGCGTACGGCGTACGGCGTACGGCGTACGGCGGACAGACAGAATTTTTTTTATTGGATATTCGGATTCTACATGCCTTGAAACGTAAAACATCAAATTTTGAGGGGGGGTTATAAATTTTTTTTTCTTGGGCGATTACAATGGTTTATTATTGAATAATAAACCAAAATTGAAGGATAAGCTCAGCCAGGTTGTGCAGTTCACAAACAATGCTAGAAAACACCCATTCCGTTACAGAGCCACACTCGTGGACTACACGTTTTTCAAGGATTATAGCAAAATCGAAACGATGATATATCCCTCAATAAGGCCTGTTAAAAAAAGTGGAGATCCACATGTCGTGTATATTCGAGAACTGAGGTGCAACCCGAGCGGGGTTATCCAAGATCGACTGAATTTCGATGATGAACTTAGAGGTCTTCCAGTTCGAGCTGGCAAAGGGAACCGAAATTCAAATTTCCAAAGATCTTACAAGCAGGCTCTTCCCATTCCGATCGACAAATGGGTCGATTTGCAAAGCCTGAAGCCGAGCTTTTTTTCCCGTTGCCGCTTGTCCCTTGGTTTACTTACCAGGAACCAAATGTTGAAATTTGGTAAAATATTAGTCTAATTTCTGATGTTGAGTAGTCGGGTCACTACACTGCTGCATCTGCGCAATAATTCCATTTCTATTGCTTACTTTAAAAATTGAAATCGAAAATACGCACCAGAGAAATACTAGGAAGAAAAGCCATTACCAGCCGTAGGTTATCCTGAATTCAACAAAGCCTAATTTTGTCCGGAGGAGAAAAACTAGGTGGCTCATTCTCCAATTCTTTATTGCCTGGCCGCTGGCCGAGCACTTTCGCCCATTCGGGCATCTTCAGGGCGACGTGGAGCTATAGGGTCCACAGCCCAATGGCTCCACCTCGCTCTGAAGATGCCTAAATGGGCGAAAGTGCTCGGCCAGGCAATAAAGAATTGGAAAATGAGTCGCCTAGTTTTTCTCCCCCTCACAACCCCAGGACATCAAGAAATGCGATGAGAAGGAAAATAAGCCTAATTTTGCCAATTCTGTTTGCTAAGAGAACATTTCCTTAGAGTTGCATTGGGTTTTCACTGTGATATATAATTATAAAAATAAATCATTCTCTGTTTTACTGTCATATTCGCGTACTTGCTACCCAAGTACACACGATTACCGTTCAGGGTATAACTTGATAATTTTTGGAGCTATAAAAATAGTTCCTTAATTCATTTGAAAAGCCGTCAACCATTCTCCTCAGTTGTACCGTTGGGCGCGAATAATTTAACTTTTAATTCAATAATATTAAGAAAAATCGTTAAAATTGCCATAGTCGCTAAGGAGTTATCCCATGTTACCAAACTATTGTTTGGTGGAAACGTTCACAAATATTCGGAATAGTTACAGTCGCATATTATGTGTGATCTATTTAATCATAATTGAAGCAAAGGAATAATAAACCACCGCACGATCATTTGCAGCGTTTTTCTCTATCGAACCGTTCAGGTGGTGTAGAGTTAAATTTAGAAGTTCGGCGTTGACAATGGTAGCAAGCTGCCTCTAAGAATTATGGCCGTGAGTATTAATAAAGGGCTCGCCCAATTCAACACTGAATGCTCCCGCTACAAAAGGTTTATGCGCATGGGATTGCCGGGGTAGTTTGTACGGCGGGGCGATCATGATTCTGGAAGGGGATTAAGGGATTGAGATTTCTGGCGGAATTATTGATGGATGCATGCGGTCGGAAGCTTTGTGACATAGTGAGTAAGTAAATCCGAGCCAAGCTCTAATAGATTCCCTGTCTACTGTTTGTGAAATTAGCGACTAGCTGCGATATGCCCGTATGGCAGGTTGTGTATACGTAGGTTCAGAGGGATAAAGCCCACCAGCATACGAAAGCGCCCATGGCAGGTAACGCGGGAGCGAGAGCCAGCGAAGCTGAGAACGGTCTGATAGAACCGGCAGAGGTGTGTTTATAGGGAAGATAGATGATGGTGTATGTAACTGCTGTTGGGTTGTCTCCCACCTGCTGGCACATCCTGACCTCGTACCACCTCTGTAGACTAGGAGGTTTCGAGCGATTTGAAACATTAAACGAGGTTCCCTCCTCTACAGGTTAATCCACAGGATAGATTATCCTCCCTGGAGCCAACGCGCCCGATACAGCGAAGAGGGTCATAGGATGGGAGAATATTCAAACTCGAGAGGCCAGATGAAACCGCCGAATGAGCTGAGCTGCGCAATATTCTCCGCTAATGTTCAAAGGAACTAAAGCACCGGCAGCTTCTCCTTTGTTGAAACCATTATTTGGTACATAATCCTTGATACAGCAGCGATTCTCAAATTCAAATTGATTTAAAGAGAAAAAATGATTGTGCTGCTTCCGCATCTTTGAGTCGGCTGGTATAATAATTTTGTTAACTCGAGAAATTCCACAAAGTTCTGGCCGGAGTCTTGTAAATTGAAGGGAGCCAGGATAGAAGTCTTATGAAGAAGGCAAAGATAAAATATCTTCTGATGAAATATATTATTTCTGACCCAAACTACCTCATCTAGAAATAAATATATCTTGTTAGTAAGGCAACAAAAAGAAACGCCTTCTCAGATGCAACTGTTTTCGGTGGTTTTCAGGCCAAACAGGAGAACATTTTTGAAAAAAGAATGCGGAAGAACTGGAGAAAAATTCGAGAAAATTTTCGAAAAAAGAATTCTTGAGAGTTTTGCGCCCGTATCGGAAAATGTAGCGGTCAGTTCAATAGCAATTCTTTAAGTTAGAGGAATTTCTCTCGAATATGTATCGGGCAAACCTGTCCAGGTTTCGGTGAAGTTGGGGAACCTTTCATACATAATTTGGACAGTAATAAAGACCACATTGCAGGAGTTAAGAGATGTTCTGAATAGTCTGAAAGCTAAAAGTATGATTTTTTCAAGTATTTACCCGACCAAGTTTGAAAAATTTTTTTGTTGAGTTTATTCAATAAAATTCTTGACTGCGAGTCTTCCCGGGTTCATCGTGTAGAATAACCTCGTTCATGCTTTACTGCTAATTATCGAGGTATTTCTCTTTCGAACTCGGCTGCAAAAATTGTATACCAAATCATTCTTGAACGACTGCTTACGTTTATTAGATGAATACGTGCTGCTCCTGGAAATCCGGAAAAAAACAGAGGTTGCACCAAAATCCGTTCATAGTTCCTAATTTGATGTATGTTAACACTCACCACAGTCGTAGACGAATATTATTCGTGGTACCTATTTGTCGACTTAAGATAATGATAGATAATGTTTATTTGTCCTCTTGATATTACAGTTGTATTAATCACTACAGATAAATTAAAATTTTGATCGTTGTTGGGGTAGAGGGGGAGAAAACCACGGCGACCTGTTCTCCTGTTTTTTATTGCTGGCCTGCCAAGCACTTTCGCCCATTCGGGCGCCGTGGTTTTCTCCCCCTCTACCCCAACAACGAAGAACGAAAAAAGCGACAAATCCACAACAAATAAAATATTGATGCTTCTTGGTTACATTTTTACTTGCGGCAAGCCTTTCACTAGCTAAATCATAACCGCCTTTGGGAAAAGCTGCCTAATTTAGGATTGAGCCATCAATTTGCGAATTTACTAAGGAGTTTCTACTTTCTGCTGACAGGGGACGAAGGAAGACAAGGCAGTTCAACGGATCAAGCAGGGTCTTGAAAAGTGACATTACCATAGCTTTTCTCCTAGTTTTTCTTAAGAATCACTACATTTATGGCGTTTCGGTCGATAGTCAGCATGATCTATGTTCATGCAGACGACCTGGTTCTATTTTCAAATTCAAGGGCCTCCATGAGGAAGTTTCTGTCAGCCATTACGGAGTACTGCGATAAAAATTTCCTACAGGTCAATGCAGAAAATTCTAAACTGTCAAACTCCCCGTTCAGCTATTTAGGTTTACAAAATATTGTCTTTTACGTTCCACGCCGCAACCAAAATTAAAAAAGTAAAAATGCTAAGCGAATTTGGAGCAGCTAAGCAGATTTGAGGAAAAAAATTATATATAAAGACGATTTCGATGATATCAATCAAAATTAACATGAACAGTAGAAAATGTTTTTTAAAAAGACAAAAAACGGCGAAAGCGCTCGTAAAATACAATAATCTATGAGAGTTTCGCTACACTTTCCTCATATTCATTCAAATGGAAAATACTATCAACAAACTACAATGGACTAACAGGTTGTAATTACTTGTGATGAACGCTAAAACTTCGAAGAATCGGACAGATGGGCGACTGTACCAGCTGTTCAGAGGACGGGATGGCAACGATACGGGTGTAATGCTGAATCTGGCGCTATGGGAATACTGTACTGCCGAAACCCAAGCCATGTAGAGCTGTGTATTGAATTCAAAAGTCATTCCACCCAACAAAGTAACTTAAGGGCCCCAGTGATTCCTGGATTAGCTTTTGATGCTTCGCTTGAGAAAAACCGAGCCGCAACGTGTAAGGATATCGAATGTCCGTTAATCTACAGATCAGGATCGTATAAAAACGCTCATCGCATCTGCGCTAGACGAATTCGTCTGAAACGAGTGTATTTAGATATTCGGGGATTGAAATATAGGCATCAATTAATATAATTTGTGGAATCGACAATGACGACATCGCGATATCAAATAATCGAATACATCGGCATCTTCACTTCAAGGGGTGGCAGCAGTACGCTTTATCAGATTACAAAAATTATGACTCTAGTCAGTACAAACAATACAGTTTTTTTCTCACTTCGAGCAAAAAGTCGATTTTATTTGTTTTCGAAGTTGATCTTTGATGCTATGTCATTCCTTTTTCGCCACATAACATTGGAACGGGAAAGAATTCCTTGGGGGCCGTCAAGATAAATTAAAGAGCTATATATAAACGCTGCAACAATGCTACAGTGGTTTATTATTCCCTCGCTCCAATAATGATTTAAGAAGATTATCCATTTGTGATAGTAATTATTCCGAACATTACCTAGTGACGTTCCAAACGAAAAACAGATTCCCGGGGGTTGTGAGGTGGAGAAAAACCAGGCGACTCATTCCCCAATTCTTTATTAGCTGGACCCTATGACGTCGCCCGAGGATGCCCGAATGGGCGAAAGTGCTCGACCAGCTAATAAAGAATTGGAGAATGAGTCGCATGGTTTTTCTCCACCTCACAACCCCCGGACATCAAGAAAAGCGACGAGAAGGAAAAGATAAACAGATTGGTAACCATAAGGGAAAACTCCGTAGCAACTATAATTTCACTCATTTTTATTTTTCAAATCATTTTTATTGGTTTTGAAGTTTGCGGGGGAGAAAAACTGGGCAACTCGTTCTCCATTTTCTTTATTGCCCGCCGAGCACTTTCGCCCCTTCGGGCATCATCAGGGCTTTCTACAATGGAATACATGCAGATCAATCAATATTAATTATGGAGGTACTAGGGTGCATTCACTGATAGGTAGCAATAGGTTATACTCACGTAGCACCATTGGTAGCTACGGCCAAGTCCGGCTTAAAATATTTTATTTTTGTCGGCCTGGTCCCTATCCCTTGCTGCGGTCGTCCTACAAGGTCACAATAATTATTAAAAATCTATCACCAGATAATAAAAAGCTTTTAAGTTCCATATTATGATGGTAAGTACTTACATATTAGTTAAAATTTTGTAATTTGTCGTCGGGAACATTTAAAAACATATTTGGAAAGTTAAAATACTTAAATTCTAGGGACATGAATAATTATCACAGTCCCAATTATTATATGTCCCTAGAATTTAAGTATTTTAACTTTCCCATAAACACCCTCAAAACTGAGGTAGCGATTTGGTTAAAGAGTCCAGCCATTGTCAGGCCAAGATTGATTTTTAGTGAAAATTCCAAGAATATTGCTTTTATAGTTTTGTCAGAAAAAAATTGACGGTGTACGGTGAATGGGCAGAAATTATTTTATTTTATATTCGGATTCTATACATGCTTTGAATCGTAAAATATCTAATTTTGAGGGGGGTTTAGAAAAAAATTGTCTGCTCCGCTGGAATGAAGTTTCATTCTGAATATTAACGAGTCCAAAACGGATTCCTGCGATAAGTCGTTCTCCTTAGCAAAAGTAATAATCAAGACATGGAACTAAAAAAAAAAAGAAGAAAAAACAGTAGTCATCGTTGAACCTCTTGTGGACGATCACTTTATCACGCCCTCTCTCTTTTTGTTTTAAGATTCAATAATAAACAATTAGAATGGTAAGAAAAATTCTCACTCCTCCCATCAAATTTGACGATTTACGTTTCTAGGCATGTAGAGTCCTAATATCCAATAAAGAAATTTCTTTCCGTCGGCCGTGAAGACTTTTCTGAAGAAACTGTAATACCTGAATTCTTAACATTTTCACAAGCAAAAAAAAAAAAAAAAACTGTCTTGTCCAGACAATGTCTCAATTATTGTGCTGTCGATTCGTTCAGCCAAATTGCTCCCTCAATTTCCAGGGAATTTTGTGGGTGCTGAAGGGTTAATTCGTCTCTTTTTTGCAACGTTTTAGTATATACATTTTTGGCGCTGAATCGAATGAGACTACAATTTGCTTTAACGGCTCTCGGGTCACGCAGCTTTTGTCTGGACTCGTTATTTTGAGGGTTTTATAAATTTGCGGAGCTATGAAAACGGTTCTATACTCGTTGGGAAGCACGTCAAACACTCTCTTAAGATGCATTGTTAGGCGAATAATTTATCTTTTAATTAGACAATTGAGGAAAATAAAAATAGTTAAAACTATGATGGTTCCCAACGGTTTTCACGTTCATAAATAATGTTTCAAATAGTTTCATCTTCTATTAAAAGTGGACAGTCGTCTCTTAAATCACAATAGAAGCAAGTTGATTATAAACTACTGTACAAAATCATACGCAGCATTTTTAATGTAGAGTTTATAATTTTTTTTTTTCGATCCATCAGAAACCCGATTTCTGTTTGACGTGAGTACGAACCTGATATTGATGAATTTTTTCCCCCGTTAAAACTTACCTACTGACTACAGTAGAATAAACGGTAGTTCCGTTCTCAATCATGACGGTTTCTTTTCTACGCCCGTATAACTTCAATTACAATCGGGTAATTTTGAACATCGCTCAAGCTGTGCTTATCACAAACGGCATTACAGCTGGAATCAAATAAACCACAAATTGCCTGAAGTAAATTCCCCCTTTGCAAGTCGAGTTTTAAATCCACTTCGAACATCAACCTGGGAAGAAAATCGACTCGCATTTACGCTTGCAATTAAGCGGAGAAGCCTGGAGCTGTAGCAAACTCACGGTGAAACTCAAGGCGAGATAGACGTCAAGGTTTGAAAACACAAGCTGCCGCGCTGCTGATGGGAAATGATGAGTGACGTGCTACAGGGTTCACCTCTCAGCTGTGCCATTAGCAGGATCCCGTTCTCTTCTACCCGATGTCGACCTGCACCTTCACAAACACGTTTCACGGCTCTCCCGTTTCCCTGTCTTTCTCGCCTGCTTCTACGCGATGTGCCACTTTTGAAGAGGGAAAACTCATTTGAGCATAATGTACGTCACGTAGCTGATACATGTTCATGAGCTCTCAATCCTAAACCTTACAACCAGGTATGAACTAACTGACCTTCACTCCGGCTTTGTTGAATCTAGTCCGTCCCCTATTCTCCATTTAAATGAATAGTATTATTATAGGGTTTAAGGATCGAAAAATTCATGATATTGTCTGGATGAGGAGGAGATTCAGATTGCGACTTTTTCTCCATACTTTTATTTCTCGGCCGAGATCTTTCGCCCATTCGAGCATCTTCAGGGCTGCATAGGTCCATCTGGTACCTAGAACCAGAAAAATATGGAGAAAAAGTCGCAATCTGAATCTCCCCCTCATCCTGACAATATCAGAAAAAGAGCGACACCCAAAAGAAAAATTCATGTTTACTCAATTCTTTGAAACAAATGCGCGATCGATATCAATATTAATTTTTTTGTTATAATATCTTCATTCCCTCTCCAACGAATGAACGCATGATGCAGACATTTAATCAACATAAATATAATATACGCTTTCGTTTTGACTAGTTAATGCTATAATTTAAATGATATAATACTAAATCATGGTATTTGCTCACGAAAAAAATTCTACTTTCCAAATGTTCGGGATAGTTATTATTTCAACAGGGCGGTTACCAAATTAATTAATGGTGAGTTTTAGTGCATTTCAATCTCAGTATGGCACCAATAATCAATCTCGGTCTCACAACGGCCCAGTTCTTGAACCACAATGCTAGCTCAATTTTAAGGGTATTTTTGGGGGAGGGGAGGTTGGAGAAATACGTATTTCGAATGTTTTTCGGACAAATGTGTGTTTGGTATCAATTCCAACACGCAAAACGCATCAACGCATTTGTCGGAGGCCTGTGAACCCTGCTTTACGGAATTTTGGGAACTCCAACGCAATTTTTTTTTGGTGAAATTTACCATAAAACTCTCCATTTTGGTTTATTATTCAATGATAGACCATTGTAATCGCCCAAGAAATAAAATTGTCTAACCCCCCTCAAAATTTGATGTTTTACGTTTCAAGGCATGTAGACTCCGAATATCCAATAAAAAAACGCTGAAAATTATTCTTGGTTGAGTCGTCGCATCTCTCATTGTACTGGGTTGTTGAGGGGGAGAAGAACCAGGCGACATGTTCTCCGATTTTTTATTTACGGGCCGAGCACTTTCGCCCCTTCGGGCATCCTCAGGGCGATGTGGAACCATAGGTTACCACAGCCGGTTACCTATGGTTCCACATCGCCCTGAGGATGCCTGAAGGGGCGAAAGTGCTCGGCCAGTAAATAAAAAATCGGAGAACATGTCGCCTGGTTCTTCTCCCCCTCACCAACCCAGTACACTGAAAATTATTGTACTGTGGTTTATTATTCCTTCGCTTCAATAATGATTAAGGAAGACTATCCATTTGTGATAGTGATTATTTCGAACATTTCTGAACAATCCCACCGAAAAACAGATGGCAACGTAATGGTGAATTAATGGTGAGTTTTAGTGCATTTCAATCTCAGTAGGGCACCAATAATCAATCTCGGTCCTACGACGGCCCAATGCTTGAGTCAACTTGCTAGCTCAATTTTAAGGGTATTTTTGGGGGTTTTGAAGGAGAGAAAAAAAAGAAGAAAAAAAAACACGAAAAAGCTGATATCACGCCAACTTGTGTTGTAGTGACGCATTGTTTCATATTAGATGTTCTGCCCACTATGGCCGTCAATTGCGGTTAATTTTGTTTTTTGATAGCGAAGTAACATAATAAGCTGACCATTTCCCTAACTCTCAGAGTTAATGTTTGGTGAGATAGGTCTTGAGAAAGAATTGAAGTAATGTTTCCTTTTCAAATGGTTCCTCAGGAATTGCTGGATTGACAATAGCGCAGACAAGTGGTAAAATAGCTTACCTTACGGCGAGAAGACTTCCCTAAAAAAGTGTTGCAGTACAAATGAAAAACGCAGCTAATGATTTTACAATGGTTTATTCTTTCGCTTCAATCCTGATAAGAAAAGACAGTCCACCTTTTCCACCAAAGAACATATTGGTAACTAAAGGCAAACTCCTTAGTGAAAATCGCAACTTTAATATTTTATTTTGCCTATTACTAATTCACAGATTAGTTAGCAGTAGCCTAACGTAACGATACAACTGAAAGTGTTTGACGTGCATTGCAACGAGTGTAAAACGATTTTTTTTAGCCCACGAATGATCAAATGAGCCAAATTTGCCAAATTTCCTCCTCACACGAGGCGGCGACATGTCTTGCGTTGATGCCCGTGCATGGACTAGGAGGACATAACAATAGTGACAACTAAAACATGACGATTTCCAGCACATTTCGAATTCAGCAGATGAACTAGCTGAGTTTTACAAGCCTCGGCCTGTTTTCTACTAATTGTGTACAATGACGTCTTCAATCCTTGACCAGCTTCCTTGACCAGACGAACTCGTAGGCTTCCTCGGATCATTCTCCGATGAATTAGAGCGGGTATGAAGGTAAAAATAATTGAGACGGTTAATATCCTTACAGGAATTTGTTTGCATTTTTTTTAAACGTAATAGTTTAAACCTAAAAATGTACAATGTCCTAAATTTTATTTACAATTTATTCAACGTGTTTCTGTTATACTACACTTCGTCACAATTTGCGCCCTAAGGGAAATTGTACCGTATTTTATTCACTTGATATGTTCGAATACTCATGGTTCTCTCCTAAGGACTTGAGCGCCACGGTTGATGGTTTGTGCTCCCCACAAAAAAAAAAAAGAAATATTCCTACAACAAGAAATTCATGTTTTATCTTCAACATTACACGATTGCTATCGTCTTATTGCGAAATTGAGAAAACTATACAAAAACCACCTAACGTTGACAAAGTATCCATTGTACTGATCGGATCATAAATAATTACACCGTAGATCGTTCCCGAGACGGTCTTATCAGATTGATAGGGAACGAAGGCAAATGCCGAAGAGCGTATTGTAGAGTATGAAATTGCCATCTACATTATTGTCAATTTCATTTCAAAAACGTAACAACTATCGAACTGAAACAAAAGCGGGAACACTATTGTGTTCACTCGAGCATTCGAAAAATAAATGACGCCGCTCGAAACTAAAAGAGTAGTAGTTAGGGTATTTTTATAAACGAGATTATTTTCATAAACGATGTTAGAATAAGGAACAGTGAACTATGGTGGGGGTACATTTTTACAGAGAAATTCATTTTTTCTTGGCCGTTACAATCAATAGGTACCAAGTGCACAATGTTAACAGTATAAAAATTTTCACCTCAGTCTAGTAAGCTTTTTTTATTTTACAGTACGATTTAAAAAAAGCACATCTTTGACATCGCTTTTGAGCTTGCAGGGGATCCGAAGATTGATCCGAACAAAATTTGAACCAAAATGTCGTTTGGGCTAAATTTGGCAATACTGGCTACGAAGAAACCAATACCACTGGGAAGTCAAAGTTTTATCGTAATACCGAAGGCATTTTTAGGTACATGGAAGCAAGCTACGCAGTGTCCGTTCACAAAACGCGGTTCGGAAGTTTCCTGTACGAAAAGTCCGGGCGAAAGAAGGCAAAAGACGAAGGACGAGAAAAAGACCGGTGCGCTCATCGCTATGCGCGGTATCCGCTAGTAACCTTCGTACCGTAACTTCGTAACGTAGCGAAAACCTTGTTTATCATCATCCTGGCCTACTCGTACGGGTTCGGGGAGGAGCGGTTTTCCGCCGTCACGTCAAAGGATATTACGTTACGAGGTTCGGACATCGGAGACGGGGCCGACGTCTGGGCGCTCCCCGTAGCAGAGTCCTGTAGCTACAGAATATTGTAGCTCATGTTATGAGGATAATATTCCCGACTAATGTCACGACGGGGCTCGCTCGTTAGCAGGATCGCTCAGTTGTTACGCACAATTGTCACAGAGCGCAGGTAAAAAACACAATGACGATACAGACGTATTTTCCCCTCCCTTTGATACGACACGGTTTTACGGTACGGAAGTTTGGTATAAGTGGTTATCCAACTGGCCATACGCGCGCGTTATTGCCTCGGAATATCACGGCGCGTGGAAACGTGAGAGGAAACTGTAAAGGAATAAAAAGGGGAAGGAAAGCGTGGCGTGAATAACTATCATTGTTTTCCTTTTTGACCCTATGGCTCCACGTCGCCCTGAAGATGCCCGAATGGGCGATAGTGCTCGGCCAGGCAGTAAAGAACTGGAGAATGAGTCACCTAGTTTTTCTCCCTCTCACAACCCTCGGGTATCATTGTTTTCCTTCGGTAAATTGTACGACGGGAGAGGAAATGAGAGAGGATTCGTAAGGGCTGAAAAGTAAAGGGAAAACGTTGTTTGGATTTGCGCGTACCGCTAGATGAAACAATTTTGCAAGGTATTGCGCGGCGCGGTATCCTTCATTACTGGTAGTTATGTCGTAAAACTGTCATTTGGCGTGTCGCATTGTCATGTTTTATAAAAATGATCGAGGGAAAATCGAAGATGTTCTCAGTCAGGTAAAGTGTCGTTAGTTACGCTGCATCTTTAAATCGATTTCCTCGAAGCCGAGCCGTGACATGCGAAATCCCCTAAACGATTAGTTGTATGGATTCTACAACGAATTCCCGGCCAAAGTGGTCCTGTAAAAATTTGTTTTCAACCCTCTTCTATATCTTCGTCATTTCCTTCTTTTTTTCTTCTAATCAACTTAGATTATTTCTTCCTTTTTTCACATTTTGACTTTAACTCAAACAACCGCTCTAATTCCCTTAATTACTGGAGTAGATTCAATTTTTATTTTATCGTAGGAGAGAGCGTCGAATTCATCATCTCTATCCCTATATTCTTGGGCGAGTTGTCGGCAGCGTTCTGCGCCCATTCAGCCGTTCCGAGCACACTGCTGGTGAATCCTCCAGACCAGTTCCTCACGAATGTCAACTCGAATACGATATTTCAGAGATTAGAGTTCACCGCCACGCCACTTGTAATCGAGGGCGGCAAAGTCAGGGCTTCTGGCGGGCCATTTAACCCGAGAGATGCGACGAGTCCGCTTAAATTGTCAAAGGAATATTAATCTGCACCTAGTGCTCCCTACTTTTTTGCGACAGCCCAGAGGGGAATACTTTTTTTTTTGTTCAAGTTTGAAAGTTCTGTCCTTGTCCTTTCAGGCATGATTAGATGCTTCTGTCCGAGGTACATTCCCCATTCGATTTGGAGCTAAAAGTTGGGTCGATTTCGACACACGACCCGAACGCTTTGTCCTACCGGACCTCAATCGCCTCGGAGATATTAGCAATTGAAGAGAAGTGAAGACAACGTTGCTCGTTATTAAGCCGTCGGTAACGCAAAAACTCAAAACAAAGTTTCCAAAAATTGTTATCACATAAACTATTTTCTGAAAAACGTTATTTTGTCAAAAATGAAACTTCAAAAGTTTACGTTTTTGGGTTGTCGCTTCATATCTTCTTGATTTTGAAGTTTGCGGGGGAGAAAAGGCAATAAAGAAAATTGAGAACGAGTCGCTCAGTTTTTCTCCCCCGCAAACTTCAAATTCAAAAGTTTAGAAACCGAAGAGATCAATAAAACGATATAGTAGGTAATCGTTTAAATTAGCAGCCACGAAAATTGTTTAGAATTTTTCATTTGCGTTTTCAATCGATTTTGAAAATTGAAAATCAGAGTGTAGTGGGAAAAAAATGAAAATGAGTGTCAAATTTCCGTTATTTTTATTTTTATTTCGATTTTTTCAGAATTCAAAAACTAAATAAAAAACGTGGTTAATAAAAGTGGTAATAATAGTGGTTTCTTATTCCTTTGCTTCAATAATGATTCACAGACAACTGATAGCCATTCTAAGTACATTTTTTCTTCAATAAGCCCGAGTGCCGCTGTTAATTAATTTTAAGTTTTCATGAAGTTTTCATTTTCATTTATTTTCTTGTGAGTAGGACGGTATTGTTGTTCATGTTATGTAATATTGGGCTCTCGAGCCCGAGTCAATCTAAATAAATAAAAAGATCCCTTTTTATTTTTCATTAAATCCGTGATCGGACAGAAAGATTTTAATTTATTCTACCCTAATCGCTATCCCTACAAAACACAGTAGATTTTTCTCCCATTTCATTTGCACGGAAATAATTAGTTCCACAGTAGGGAGATGGAGATTTTAACGCTCTTGCCAAAGGTACATAAAAATTAGACTCTACCCCGGTAATTAAGGGACTTGTAGTGGTTTCGCTGAGTTAAAGTCGAAAAAACGGTTGTATCAAGTTTAACTACACAACCGATGGTTCACCCTTAAATAGGACTACCTTTGTGGTTGATGAGGGCATTCTTTTCGACTCCCGAATTGCGATGATTGATCACATTAAAAAGTTATTGGGATACGATGGTTTCAAACAAGGTATTGCTTGGTTAGAAACAATTATAAGAAAACTTTGACCGGAAATTAGCGCTGTAGAATCCAAACCCGGTTGGATGTAGACCTGTTTCTCCTAGAACCTGAATAACTACTAGATGGGGAGATATGTAACAATTGCTGATGACCATGACACGCAGCGCCTGAAAGAGTTCAGGGGAAGAAACTAGAAGTGCTCGGGCAGACGTTCGTGTCGGAAAACTGTTCGAACTCACGATTTTCTTTCGGTCATGCTCACCAACTAGTGATAGTGAACTAAGAGCTGCATCATGTGGCTAGGACATCGAAATCTAAGGCGATAAAGCCGATTTTTCCGAGCAGAGATTTTCTTCTCTTCGGCGAATTTAATTTTGTCGGTTTTATTCGGATAGCGCGTCACGCAAGCATGGTACTGATCTACGGGTCGAATCGGACTGGAACTTTGCTTATCTCGGAGATGCAAGCGAAGCGAGCATCCTCTTCCATTATTTATGATGACGTTTTTGGTCTTAATAATTGTTAAAATTTAAAAAAGTAAACTTGCCACGCGCGCGTCACCTCAATTCTGCCTGTTAGATGCTCCTCTTTTTTTTATTATCTGAACCTCACGCACTTTTCTTTTTTTTTTGTAAATTTAAAAAATGGTACCCGATGTGCAATGAGAGCGCGTTTTCTCAAGTTGTGTCGTGTCGCTTTGAAAATTTCGAACCTGCGTCAGAATAACCACGAAACCACGCCATTCTCCACGGAAAATATCTATTCCTTTAGACTAGAGATTACGTAAAAAACCAAATGAAATCGATCGCGCCTTCCTCCGCAACCGCTTCCACGTCCAATAAACTGCGTTCAAGTCCTCCACTTTTTACAATTATTAATTTCTCCTCGGAACTGTACGCCAATTCGGAGGAACGGTTCTATTCGAGTCCACAGAATTGTCTGAGCACGTTTACACTTAATATATACAAATTAATAAATTTAGTTATTGCACTGTTTATTGCGAGAAAGTAGAGCAGTCCATCTGTCAGTGTTGCGCGGCGAATTTCATCCGCTTTTGCTTCTGCCGTTGATTGCAAAACCAGACGCGAACAACGTTTTTCTTCAGGTCCAATTTTTCGGCGATCGCAGCGATTTTCTCGCCCGACGGCCTCGGCTGGACAGCGAAATACGCTTCGAGCGATCGTTTTTCGGGCGCTGCGATCGACGTCCGCTTGCGTTTCTTTTCGCCGGCTGGTAAAACGCTCGGAGCGTCCGGATCGCGGCGTTTGTTTTTCGCTTGGGCTTCGGCCTCTTCGAGCCAAGCTTGCAGTATCGGTTTCAAGGCGATCATATTGTTGTGCGAGAGAGTTAACGACTCGAAGCGGCAGATCGTGCTTTGGCTCAACGCTCCAACGCCGGGAAGTTTCAAATTCGCCAACGCTTTGCCGACGTCCGCTTGCGTTACGCCCAGTTTGATGCGGCGCTGTTTGAATCGCTCGGCGAACGCTTCCAGCTCGCGCGGGTCTGTGTCCGAATCGGGATGCTGGAGACCGGCTGCCATCGCGTGATGCCCCGGTGGCCCGTGGCCCGACAGCGGTGAGCTGTGATGGTGGTGGTGATGGTGGTGGTGGCCGCTCATCATCGAATTCATCGTCGGACCGTACGGCCCGTGTAGCTGCGGATGCCCCGTTGCGGCTCCTTCCCCCATCGGCGTCAACGTTGTCATCGCCGTCGACGAAATCGGATCCAACATTTCCAAGCCTTCCATCCCGTGGTGATGTCCCATCTTCAACAATAAAAATTCATTATACGGACAAGAATCGGTGAAATGTTGCCAATTTATCCATAATAATTACAGAAAACAACAACTATTACGGCAGTGTTACTCATATTCGGAAAAAAATTGTATTTTTCGTACAGGAAAATTCAGAATTTATTTCCGAAACAGACTAAGAGGTGGCGTTTTAAGGGAGGAAAAATCGTTTAACACAGATTATACAATTTAATTACTTCCACGTTAGGGTCCGGTCAAAGTGTTACCAATTGAATAGAGTCTATTTTGAGAAAAATTACGAAACCTTAGAAATAAACATGGAACAGAGTCCATTGATGATGTCAAACGGTACAAGAACATCGCAATTTGATCCACTGTTCTAGATCTTGTGTCGCTCGTGCGCTCATGCAAAGCCTCTTGGTCTAGACTAATAAGAAATAAGCATATTTGGTTAACTGTTTAAATAAACATGTTGACGAGGAAAAGCGATCAAACAGTTGAACCGTCGGTGGATTAACAGATGATTCAACATTTTACCATTGTTTCTTCGTCCAGTATAGTTTATCGTGAGGAAAAACCCGGTCCAAATTATCCCTCTTCTGCGTACAGTCTAGCGAGAATTTCGAATTCGAATTTGAACTATATAGGTATTGAGAACTCGAAGGAATGGACTAAAGTGGTAGGAACTCGTTACAGCATCCGTGAAGCGTCGGCAATTCAGCTCGGGAGAAAGAAGCCTCATTACACTTTGGTAATAGCCCTTCATTACAGTATAAGCATCCACCATTTTTCACGGAGGGTAGAACGTTTCAGGTTACGTTTGACAACGGCAAGAAGTATGTTGAACCTCATGGAACAATATTTTCCTTAAACGTTAGTTAACTGTAATTTGATTTGTGTTTACCCAAAATCAGCGGTAATGATTATAAATAATGAATGAATTAATTAATTTTTATTTTTCTGCACAGTTTAGGGCAGAAAAAAAGTTTAGGGTAGAAAACTTTTATTTTTCTACAGTCTAGCGAGTAAATACGTAAAAACGTAGGAGCATTCAAATTTCTACATCTAGCAGTTCACCAATATTCAAGATTCGTTTTCAACAATAGTCTTTCGTCTAGCGAGGCCTTTACAAAGATTTCTTGATTTTATTATCGGTTATAACAGTCTACCAATCCAAACATGGAAGCATTTTGTGTGTGTACGCATCAATTTTCCTTAGTTCGCAACTTGGCAGAAAAATTCGAAGCGAAGTTCGATTGAAAACGATGTATTTGACTATTTTGGGAACTATTTGGAAGTTTGCAGCAATGATAGCGCCCATAAATATTATTTTCGAATGACCTCGAAAAATAAATTATTTTCCAGCTGATACGAATATGAAATTATTTTAAATATGTAGGGTAAATAAGTCGTAAAAGTTACCTCTTTTTTGATCAGGTTATCGGTAACTTCCATGTTCCACGTCTGAAAAGAAGAAACGATATTTTAATAATCATAATGATATCAACAACAATATTTAATAAACCGCCGATCCGATGGTGACGAAAAATTCCACGAGTTCTCCTGCGTTTCAGGAGAAGAGAAGAGAAGAAGGAGTTTCTGAGTTAAGTTTCGTGCTCAGTAATCTCAAACTACACAAAATATGATGATTTTTCTCAGGGATTATGCGAAGGGGTTAAAAATAACGTGAAACATTATTGAACATAAAATTTAGTTGACCTTTATCTTTCTCTGATAGAAATTACAGTTATTTTTTCGAATTTTTTTGGTCAGCAGAAGTAAATTTGCTAAGTTTTGATAGCCATTCTAACGGTATGTCGATAAAGTCACCATTGCAAGAATTGTAGATGAAACGGCAGACATTCATCTCGTACCTTAGACATAAAATCATTTGAATCTATATTATTCTTATTGAATTTATCCTCGTATTGAATTTTCTCGATCCTTAATTTCTTCATCTCCTATTTTTTTTTTTTTTTTGTGGCTTGCGAATTAATATTATTTTGTACGAATTCGAACATACATTTTATCGATGGCATTCATTATTTGTTCTAAAAAAATAGCTCTTGGAGTTCACCTCGTTTAAATTTGACGCAGAAGCACCATTATTACGTGATTTAAAAAGCAGGTTAATTTTTATTTCATCAAAAATATAAATTAAGGTCGCGATGGGATATTTTCATGTGAATCGAATAATTACCGATTCATTTCAATCCTAAATTATGGGGGCTAGACCGAAGATCAGCATAATCGGTTGAGTAAATGTCGAGATTATGTTAAATGAAAGTCGATCCGCTTATTACCAGTAGCGGCCTCTCTTCCATCAATTTTGCCAGCTTAATATGGGAGTTGGAGAAACGATAAAACTTACACGTTTATTATGGACATCGTTGATTTACATAACTGATTTACCTAGGCTGGCCGTGATGAAGCGTAAGCGTGAAGGCAACTCGTTATCCTCCACACAACATACACGGTTTCACCGAGTTGATTAACTCAACCGAATAGCAACAGTTAGCCAATAAATCTTAACGGACTCACCCCACTCATTCAGTCCCTTAACCCAAATCGTGTTTCTCTGTTGCAGTTCTCGTTTTCGATTTGATACACAGGAAGGGTTAACGTTATGAAGGCGATGAATAATTGAATAACGAGTATGATATGGTTATAACAGTTGTATTATTGGAGGGGTAGAGTGTTTTGTCATTATAGAGGAGGAGTGATTCAGTGCTCCCTGTTCTCAAGGGTCCCACATTTCATCATTACGACGAGCACGAGTGCGGAGGGGCCTCGGTCGTACGCACCACAAGAAACATTGACATCCTGTAAAGTGGTCATTCGTATCGTACACAAGAAGAGGGTGTGCGCAAGGGCCTGCTAGGAACAATTGGACCGAGCTCCTATGTTTCTACCAAAAAGGCCCCCTTGAGTGCTGTTTTCTTGCTTCTCCTCCACTTCTCCATCGACAACATTTCCGTTCTCCTCGTTGTTTGCTTTCCTGAAGACTTATGTTCATTATTCGTTACAGTCACGAAACGCAACATGGTCTCATACGTCTTATGCTTCGCAGGGCGATGGATTAACGAAAATATACTCAGGAATCCTTCACGGGAAGATAAGGCAAGAATTTCGATCAATCCAAAGAGCCCACGCTATACTCGTATATCGCGATTCATGCACTTCAATAATGCGCTTCAATAACGATTAAAAAGACTATCCATTCGTGATAATAATTTATTATTCCGAATATTTGTAAATATTTCCACCAAACAACAGATTGATAAGGATAACTCCGTAGCAACTATGTAAATTTAAATTATCTTTAGTTTTCTTAATTTTCGAGACGAAAATTAAATTATTCGCCAAAGGATATAGCTGAAGAGAGTGTTTGACGACAATTCAAACAAGTATAGGACGAATTTTACAGTTCCACGAACTGTCGAATTATACCCTACTGCCAAATTTGTGAAAACCTCCCAAGTTCAACACAAAAGCTGCGCTGACTCGAGAACCAACAAAGTACGTCATCGACCCCTCGATGGTTTCATTCGATTCAGCGTCCAAAAAGCAATGGAAATTGAAACCAAATACACATTTTTCTGCAAAACTTCGGAAAATACAAATTTTCTCTCCCTCAAAACTCCACAAAAATGCCCTTAAAATTGAGTTAGCGATTTGGCTAAAAACTTGAGCCATTGTCCGACCAAGGTTTATTTATGGTGAAAATTTCAAGAGTTTTCGTAGTTTTTAAAGTTTTGTCAAAATAGTGTTGACGTAACAAATTCTGTCCACCGAACGCGTTGCTTCAATTATGATCTAAAATGACTACCCATTTGTGACAGTTTTATCCCAAAATATGAACGTTTTTTCCACAATAAAAACGGATGATTGTACCATTTTGCCTAATTTTTGAAAAGCTAGAAAATTCTTCGCAAAAGCAGCCATAACCCGTGAAACATTGAAGATATCGACCCGGCTACAGTCTCATTCGGTTCATCGTTCAAGAATGTATAGAATTTGGTACCATACACACCTTTGTCCAGAAAACCTATGTATCTATGTGGTCGAAAACGGACAAAAGTCGTCATATCTCAGTAAAAATGAATGAAGCTCAAGGAAATTAACAGTAAATTTTCTCCCAGTGAACGTCCCAAATCAACCGTTTGCGGATTTCGGATAATACTGAATATATGGTTCACAATTTCGCTTGTGCATATTTTGAATTTTGATTTTCACAGACCGGAAAAATCAATATATTTGAACACTCTAGGTCTTAAAATGTTTGGAACGGTGATTGAATGAAGTCTGATTTTCATCACGTGGTTTACATTCAGTACTTCCGAGTTATTTGCATATCGACTATATTTTGATTTTTACAGACTGCAAAAAAGATGACAATTTGAACGCTGGGCGACTAGAAAGGTTTTGTTATCACGGTGAATCCGAAATCCGGGCTATTGTGCTCAAAACTTGTTATATTTGATCGTCGTGAAATAACCATTGATTTTTAACGTTAGGATCACAAATCGTACTTCTGCGTTATTCAAATAGGTACTGTTTGTATTTTGAATGTGTCCGGCGAGTTCATGCTTTTTTGTTGTGTTGTTGGGTCCCCTGGATAGTTTTTCAATAGCAGTTTTAGTTAAATAACGTTGCGGCCTTTGTATGTCATTCTTGATTTTATAATTAGTTATTCCAAATGTTTAGGAGGAGTATTTTTTTCGTGAGCGATTACAGTGGATTTTTATTGAATAATAAACCAAAATTATTGCGAATTCTCCATTGGCGAGCGGTCTTCAGTCAGCCTTGCTTAATGAAAATTATGTACTTGTTTTCTTCCTAGCTTACGAAATAAATTAGGAAAATCGAGTTCTAAACGGAGTTGAACTTGCAAATTTGGAAAACAATGAATTACTTGTAAAAAAATTGGTATTTATTAAAAACATTTAAGAAAAATTTGGAATTCGGAAAAAATAAATTTGTAGACTTATTGCACAGGAGCACTTTTTGAACTTGTTCGTCTGTCTAAATCTAGTGCGTGTTTTCCATATTTCTGGATTCACCAGCGTACATAAACATGACTTTCATGTTTTCAACTGGAAGAGACGTACTATGCCGTCGGACTCATCCCTTTGGAATTGAGGAGGAAGCCAATACGGATCGGATGGAGAAGTATCACGAGTCACCCCTGGAGCTGTTGGAACTCTAGTAGCTCTGATCTGTGGGTCCCAAGAGATCCTCCAAATGGCCTGCCTCTTTTTTTATCTTCTCATCCCGACCAACCGGGGTGTAGTGTAAAACCCTACTGTATGTAACCCTATAGTAATAAAAAAATACTTAGAATTCCACCCTTCTTTTCTATCCGTATACGTTTTCCTTCCATTCCATATTACTGATCCTATTATCAAATTAACTTCTTTCATGTTTCCCCACATCTTCGATCACGTAGAAACAGCTTTGCACAGATACCGAGCTTTTAACCAGCTTAAGTATCGAAGCTACTCCAACCAGTTCCTGTTCGAGAATGAAGCGAATAGTAGAGAGAGACAAAGATATTGTCGCGAACTCCACTAATTTTAAATGCGTTATACTGTTATATCGATTGCATTTAGGCCATCATCAGTAATCCTATCCTTGTGAAATGGGATTTCACAATCTCAGCGCTAGTGGTTTAGTAAAATAAGAATACATTATATCCTGATACGCCGCTCGGTGTAGTAAGAACATCAGTTCCAATTTTGAAACGTTTGTACTTCATTGATCTTTGTGGCCGATCTCCTGACTGGAGTATGCCTTAACTAGTCTCAAGTTAATCTTGAGAAAATTATTGAGCACGGAAAACCGGAATTTAACTGAATAACTCGCCTAAATCCAAATAAACCCAACTGGAAAATTCAAACCTCTAAACATCACAAATAATAATAAAGAAAGAAAAGAAATCAAGTTCTTGTCAAACTTGACACATAATCCGAATCGGGCTGAGTAACACGCTTATAGGTATATCCAGACAAAATAACAACAGCTGAGGACTATAAAAAGAAGATAAAAAATTACATTATGATTACTATCCGTGTGGGAGACCAATATTGAACCATGGTGCCACTTAATTTTGGTTAACAAGTGCGGGAGAAATACGCTACTCACCTAAATTAGCCCAGTTTCTAGTACATTTATAGGCGACTACGTGAAAGAATGAACTAGTAGTACCTAGGGTACCTGGTTCTATCTCAGAGCTTGAATTGAACCTCTGCCTTTTTGAACCTCTCCCTGAACACGATTGCACATGACTCCACATTCAATCACAAACGCTTACTGGGCAGATATTCAAAATGCAGTATGAGCGTCACGTTTTGCAAGCCGTGTTTGACAAGCAGAACGATTTCGATGTGGAGTGTAGGGTAAATATTCAAGCACTCTAAACAATGTCTAACGCTTATTTACCTGATGAGGTCTTGAGTTAGGAGGTGGTGGACCGCCCATTCCGTGGTGGTGGTACATCATGTCATGTTTTAGCTGAGGTAGTCCTCCTCCTGGCACGCTCGAGTTTGTGCTCTGATGCTTTCCTATGTCTACGGCCGCAAGTGCTTCTGCTCGTGATAAGAGCCCATCGTTCAGGCCTCCGAAAAGATCCCCCTGAAACATGAAGTACGCCGCAAATGCCGGTGAATTTTTCAGAAATTATATATCGCAGCAGAGTCAGATGATATTATTGAGTTTTGGCGTGTAATCCATTCGAGTTCGACTTTACAGAGTTCGGTAGGTAGAATAAAAAACTCCATTTCAACAGTTTCTGGTTTATCCCAATCGGACGTTTCGCCAAAACTCCGTTGGATACTCACTTCCAGGACAGCTGGAGTTGCTGCAACTGGTAGGAAGGTTCGTCACCCATACTTGCAATGTCTGGCCTAGCGACTTCAGTCGTACGAACGGAAACTCCTAGTTAATGCTAAAGCTGTGAAGTTGCGGAGATCCTGAGCGGAGTCTTTTTGCCAGTTGCAGCAATGCAAGTTTTTTGGAAGCGAGTACCGAGCTGAAGTGGCCAACAGGGATTCGAACGAAAAGCTGTTGAAGTGGAGTTATCGGATTACCTACACAAAACTTTAAAGGAGAATGAAGAGCCCAAATATATAATAAGTAAAAAATCTTATTCGGAGTATCAGAATCGATTTGATGAAATTAATTCGGCTAGTCAATTCCCTGAAGACAACAACCGAAGGTTCGGAGTTGAAAATTTAGGACGTTTTTTGTATTATCTGATTTCAAAAGTAGCATTATCTGATCAGTACCAAAAAATAACAACAATAAGTAACAACAACAATGGTTACTTCAGCAGGTTTGCTGTCCAACATTATTAGCTTGGTTAATGCATAGTAATGAGTTTCTTCAAAAGTCTGAAGTAGTACACTTGATCATCTCAACATCTTCTCTTCAAGAGTTCTTGCTCAAAACTTCTAAACAACCTACCCCTCGAGCTATATCTTTGGAATTAATGTTGCCGTAATTAGTGTCATAAAGTGGGCGATGTTGGAACATATTTTGCCAACACCTTCACCTTCCGCTCATTTTATCGACTTGTTAACCTCTTCTCTTCTTCCGTACCTAACTCTTGCGAAACTTGTTCTTCAGTGCATTAAGTAACTTCAAAGTATCAAGTTCCTCTCAAGCTCAATTCCGTAGAGATGAAATTACTAAAATGGCGAAGGATGTACTTGAAGAACCTATAAATTTGCAATTGAAGTCATGATTCGATTAACGAATTAGCCCATTAGGCCAACTATATTTCCGCTATAATATTCATCGATAAACCGCAGAGAGAAAAAATTGTCACCATCCACAGAACTTCATGTTTTAAGATCGAATGAAAATCGGTATACACTGAACACATACTTTGCTGTTCCATGTTCAAGTCAGCCATTAGGACCAACTATAAAATAAAGAAATTTATACAAAGTTGACGTTTGAACCAGTGTCAACAATATTACTGTTATTGAAAAAATGAAACATGAAACAAGCTTTAAGCGGTCTTTTAATGTGATTATAACAATGATAACCATTCATTTTCCCCCGATTCAACTCCTGCTAAACTAGCATTGGTCTAATTTGATAATAATTAGTAGGTAACTAAGACGTCTCACACATTTTACCTGAAGAGGAAGCACACATTCCATCATTTCACATCGATGTCCAGCTCGATACTACGGCGGAAATTACCTTCGTGCTGGTATAAGAAATCGCTAAGGATGAGGCAATAGTCGGTAGGATAGACATCAGCGTTTTTTCTTTCCCCACCCTTAAAAATCGATCAGGGAACTTATGATTTGTCCGTTCGAGATACCTTACCAATCGTCGTAGGTAACTTTTCCCGTCTCTCAACCGGATTCCCAGCGTTACTACTAATTTTGTCGCTTGCTTATACTCCTTGATAACACTAGTAACCACAACCTTTGGCAAAATACCTACACAAGTCACTCCGATGAACATAATTCAGGCGGATAAATCAATCTTGAAAATCATAATACCTGTACAAAACGTTGCCAGCACAAAACGTATTCTAGGTATCTACAAGTAAATACATTGGCCTTCAAGTTAAATGATAATAATATTTAATGAATAATATTAATTATTAATGATTCCTTATCATGATGATTAATGATGATCTTGATTAATGATGATGATATAATATTTAATGTAAGTATGCAGGTACCTATAAAACGCTGCAAATTATTGTACAGCGGTTTATTATTCCTTTGCTTCAATGATGATTTTTAAGAAGAACTTTTAACACTATCCATTTTGGTTTATTATTATTCAATAATAAACCATTGTAATCGCCCAAGAAAAAAAATTTTCTAACCCCCCCTCAAAATTTGATGTTTTACGTTTCAAGGCATGTAGAATCCGAATATCCAATAAAAAAAATTCTGTCCGTCCGCCGTACGCCGTACGCCGTCCGCCGTCCGCCGTTAGCAGTTTTCCGGCCAAACTGTAAGAGCTAAAAACTTGAAATTTTCACCAAAAATCAATCTCGGTCCGACGACGGCCCAATTCTTGAACCAACTTGCTAGCTCAATTTTAAGGGTATTTTTGGGGGTTTTGAGGGAGAGAAAATTAATATTTTCCAAGGTTTTTCAGAAAAATGTTTACGTGGTATCAAATTATATAGATTTTTGGACGCTGAATCGAATGACACCATCGGCGGGTCGATAGCTTTATTGGTTCTCGAGTTATTGCAGCTTTTGTGCCGAATTTGGGAGATTTTTAGAAATTTGACATGAGAGTAAACTCGAGAGTTCATGGAGCTATAAAAATCGTTCTATACTCATTGGAATGGTCGTCAAACACTCTCTCCAGCTGTATCATTAGGCAATAAGTTCAGCTTTTAATTAGGAAATTAAGAAAAATAAAAATGATTAAAATTACAATAGTTGCTACGGAGTTTTCCCCTATAGTTACCATCTGTTTTTCGGTGGGAACGTTCACAAATGGTCGGAATATTTAAAATGACAAATGGATGGTCTTCTGAAATCAATATTGAAGCGAAATAATAATAAACCACTGTACAATCATTTGCAGCGTTTTTGGTTTATTATTCAATAATAAACCATTGTAATCGCCCAAGAAAAAAAATTTTATGACCCCCGCTCAAAATTTGATGTTTTACGTTTCAAGGCATGTAGAATCCGAATATCCAATAGAAAAAAATTCTGTCTGTCCGCCGTACGCCGTACCGAAAAATTCAGATAATTAGGAAATTAAGAAAAGTAAAAATGATTAAAATTACAATAGTTGCTACGGAGTTTTTCCTTATAGTTACCATCTGTTTTGGTGGGAACGTTCACAAATGTTCGGAATAATTACTATCACAAATGGATAATCTTCTTAAATTATTATTGAAGCAAAGGAATAATAAACCACTGTACAATCATTTGCAGCGTTTATTTTATTGCCTATTCGGATTCCACATGCCTTGAAACATAAAACACCAAATTTTGTGGGGAGTTACAATTTTTTTTTTCTTAGGCGATTACAATGGTTTATTATTGGATAATAAACCAATATAATAATATAAAGTAGGTTACTCAGAAACCCATGCGCTTCTACACATGAAAATCAACAGAGTTCACTTACTTCCAGATATATTATCATCTTCCAGAAGAGAACACTGGCTAATACGCTGGGAGAAATAAATTACCCTCACTCTGTCACTGACAAATATTTTAGGATAAAAATTCCCACCTAAAAGGTCGCAAAGTGTCGGCAGTAGCTGGCACGTATGGTGAATAAAACTTGGTGGTTTTGGCATACAAGAAACAATTCCTCGACGAGAGAACTGATAATGACAACCTAAAATACGCTGCGGAAGTGACGTCAAGACCAACCTGCGTTAGTCAAAAGTACCTCCTTAACCAACTATCGGGTTTTCGTTTAAAGTTGCTACTGTAAACGTATTACAAGTGAGCACATTTATTTGTTAGGAGCCCGCTCTCGTTGTAATTCATACTGTTACCGCAAACCGTCTAGTCATGTACGATTCACAGAGGCCTCCGCCAAATGCGTTGGTGCGTTTTGCGTCAATGCGTTCGGCCTCTCGGTTGGCTGTCGAAATTTTGAGGAGGACGTGGTTTTTGCCGCTAACGGTGCATGCTAACGCATCCGATTACTTTCATTAAATTTTTTCCCGCGTTGACGGATCATCTCTCGGCAAATAGCAATTGTTGATAGCAACGGAAGAGCATTTCTAAAAACGCTTAGCATCATATCAGCTGACGCTTTGCGTTGATTACTGTTTATGAACTGACGCATTCGGATGGGCTTACGAGTTCCGCCCATGTTTGCCGGATTCATTGCAAAACACATCAACGCATTTGACGAAAGTCTGTAAACTGTGCTTTGAACTCCGTCCATTCGAATGCGACAGTTGATAAGCAAAAATGCGGCTCGTCGATCGAAAGCGTTCACTAATAATTGCTACGCGACTGACGAGAAAGTTTTCAAAAGGGCCTTTTCAGTACTATCAAACAATTGCCAGTTGCACAGATCCGTCGGTCAGTTTAGTGTGGTAAAATATTTTACTAAAGCAATCGGATGCGTTTGCGTCGTCTGCGGCACAAACCACGCCCTCCTAAAAATTTCGGCTGCCAATAAGAAGGCAGAACGCAACAACGCTTTAAGGGGGGGGGGGGAGGCTGTGAACCCTGCTTCAGTGTTGAGTTTTTGTATAAAGCAGTTTGAAACTTTTTCCTACGATTCATCTGAGCACTTTCCATGACTGCTCGATCGTCCGAAAATCCGAATCACCAACGAAAATGAATTTGGAAATCCACATATTATCTCATACTCAGAAATACGTTCAGACCAGCGTGTTGTTGGTTATACAATGACGAAAACCGTCATAACTATGTAGAAAGTAGAGTAAGAATTCGGAGACATTTTCAAAAAATGTTCTCCAACTGGATGAGCGACATTAACCGCGTCATTGAATTTTGAATAACGCAGAAGAATATTTAAACGAATAAAATATAATAGGTATTATTGTAATTTTAAGAACAATTCTATTTGAAAGCTGGAAGCAAACTAAACTTTTTAGTTTTTAACGACAACACAATCATTTTAACGCAGTAGTAGTGGTAACTTTATATCAAGTTACTACAGTAATCTATTTTTCAAAAACTCTAATACCACAGAAACCGCGATAACTCGAAAACCGTTGAAGCTACCAACCCCCGCAACGATCTCATTTGATTTAGCATGAAAAATCACATCGATTTCAATACCTACCCTAAAAACAATAATACTTTCTTTTTTTTTGTAGGAAATTCAAGTTTAAATTTGAGCTTTAATTTCCGATCTGATTTCAACTGTTGTTATAACAAACGGAGTCATTATAGTAACCTTTAGTCGTGGGGTAACCACTCAACGGGGTAACCAATGTACACACGCCTCGCTAAAACACCGGCTAAGAGCTTCCCGATAACTCCCTATTAGCATCGTTTTCATAAAGTAGAGCAGGCTATCTTTGAAAAAACCATTCGCTAGCGAACTATCAACGCTTACAATACTCATGAGCAGGATACAGGTGAAAACCAGAATATTGTTTATTTACGAGTCGGACTTTAAACGTCTTACCGTTTTAGTTTCATAGAATCTGATCATTACAGAATTAACCACCATTCGTCTAATCCACGCCTTTTCGAGGGTTTTAAGGGACCAAGAGGATGAGAAGAAACGGCTGAACAGGATAGCAAGTTGAGGAGGAAGGAATGAAAGCAGCTACTCTGAGCCACTGAATAAATGATCAGGCGTAACAGCGATGACGATCCAGGAATTAGGGGTCCCCTATTTTTTACTCTCAAATCCGCCAGCACATCCCATCACCTCTGTTCTTCTGTAGTAACACTATACGCCTTTCCCATCTCCCTACTAGCTCTCGCAAGTGTCTCATGACAGACGACAGGGAGAAGAGAAAGACAGCGCGGAGTGGATTTTAAAGAGTAACCGTGAAGCGGGATTCACACAGACCGGATTTGGAATCTGACTATCACGAAAGAGGTAAGAAATTATTGGCGTTTGGAAGATTCAGATGGGACACAAATCAGCATTAGGTCAGAGCTTTGCACAATTTCAGCTGAGAAAAACTACTTAATCAACTTGTAGCAGAAGGGGTGTATTCGAAACAACTATTCACGGTAATTCTGCAAATATCATTTTAGAATTTTTTCAGGAGAGCTGTTTTAATGATTATTAATTATTATTTCTCTGCAGTTGGGTGAAAATCACGGGTGAAGTTTTTATTTTAATTTTTAATGTTTTTTTCTCGAAAATCAAAGCGAAAAGACTAAAGCTCAATTCTTTATCAAATTCAATGAGATTATAGTACATTCACTGGTTAGAATTCGGACTAAACATAGAAAATTGAATAGTTATTCTCCATACGGGTCTGAATACGTATCATAATATCAAATTATATATAACATTTAGTAGGTACCTAGTTTTTTCAACATAAATTGCAACAGCGATTCAAACGTTCATACATTCATGTGTAATGGCTGTTGACAGGAACGAAGAGTTCCCACTTTTTTTTTGTTAATTTATCTACAATTAAAACCAGTGGAGTGCATTGATACACAATACTTCCATATTTGAGTCGGAAACTGGAATAACCAATTATTATAAAATCAAGAAAGCTCCTACTGAGGGTGCAACGTTATTACTCTACGATTCTTGATAAAAAAAACTAGCTAGGAGAACCCAAAAATAGAAAAACTCTACAATTAGGTTAAATACGGAAGTGCAGTATCTGAGCCTGACATAATAATTCAAGCCGAGTTTTGTAAAATGGGATAATTTCTATGAACCTCCAGCGTCAAAGATATCAACTTTTTGACGGCTTGTAAAAATCGAAATGCTCAATATAAGGCGGAAGTACGGTGTGCGATCCAATCGATACATAACAAAATTTGTGAAATGGAGTCATTTTCAAGGCAAGAAGACCCAAATATACAAAAGTGCACAAATGAAATAACTAAAACGATATTCAGCTGACATAAAGGGGACTTTCGGGGTTGATTTATTCCTCCAACGCAGAATTATCCTAACTAGAGATTACATTCAAATTTTAAGATTTTTAATAGTCAAGCGGATGAAAATGCAGAGAACATTGCGAGGCTGTAGACTTACTCTGAGCTGTGTGCATCTATTCATGAGATGCGCGGTACCAACTTTTTTCCCACTGTCGACGTTAATTCACTTTTTCGTAACCAAAAATACCACGGTCTATTAGACGAGTATAATTTTACAAAGTAACCAAAACAACTTGCTTCCACGTTTGAGAAGACACGCAAACCATTCAAATTACTAGAAAATAGGTTTAACTAGTAGATACATTCTTTCTCCTCATATTTCTTGACTTGACTATAGGTTATACCTGTTGGCCGACCAAAACAAGTCGATGGACTGGAACTGACTGGGAACAAAAATTTATTCTCATGCGTCTATTAACGAAATAGGGAACTACAGGAAACACTACTTAGATCTTATACGAAAATGAGTTGTTCAACATACATTGTGACGCTGGGACCAAGAGGTATTACAGGCCATTGCGTCTTCTAGGATCCTCGTCTGAAAAAATAAAAAATTTCTTGTCAAGCAAATCGGGGCGTTTATACTAGAAATGCGCGATGCGAAAAATATTATTGCACGAGTAGAGTTTTTAAATCGAGAGTTGACTATTACATGAAATAACACGAGCAGCGAATGGTGTTACCACGATGTTGTACTTTTATAAGCCGCACAGACGAGCCATGTGTTTCAAGGGTAAGGAGGACTGCGCCGCTGTGTGGACGGGATATCAAGAAGAGGACTGCCCCTCATGAATGATCGATTTGTAGTCATCAATCAGGGATAGTATCATACGAAAAACAAAACGCTTTCCTTCGCTGAGCCTTTGTAACGTTTCTTCCCTTGATGTGGTTCAAATCATTTCAACATTCTTCGTTAGTACCTAAGAATGGAAACAACAACTATAGACAACGGCCTTTTGTGACAATGTGGACGCGTTCCAAGCCCTGATGATGAAAATAAACTTTTCAAAAGCTCGGAGAACGAACAAGTTTCATTCATATGTCCCTAGCCCTGAATGATGGCTCGTTGTAATGGTCGAATCCGCCGAATGGTCTTGATCGGACTTATCAACTTCGCTGGGGGATTGGGAGATTAGGAGAAAAGACACAGTCTCCTATCAGTTGTCAACTTCTGCTGACAGTCAAACGAGTCGGCGGAGTTGAATGCTCGAAAACTGTTGAGCCCTCGCATTGAGAGTGTGGCTCCTGACCGAGCAACTCCATCTTTCGCGTTTTTGCAGACGTCCCGAACGAGAATGATCTCATAGAAATTAAAGCGTTTTCCATCGGGAAAACGCTGCACATGATTATGCAGTGGTTTATTATTCCTTTGCTTCAAATATGATTTAAGGAGACCATCCATTTTTTATCGTAACGATCCCGAACATTTGTGAACGTTTCCAACCAACAACAGATTGTTAACAATAAGGGGCAACTCCGTAGCAACTATGTAAATTAAATTATTCGCCAATGGATATAGCTGAAGAGAGTGCTCTCTTATTCGGTCTACCACTTCTGTCTTCTCTTCTACATCGTTTTCTTTTGTATTAATTTGCCCTATCTTCAAAAACTCCTTCTTTCGCTGTTCCTATTACTCCACTCATTATTTTCTTTGCTTCGTGAAGTTACGAAGTCTTCTGTGTCGAAGCTTGACACAGGCTATGTCTGTGTCTTTTGAAACCTGCCTTTGTACGAAGTTTGAATTCATTTCAGTTTCTCTTCCTCTTCCACACATGTGCACTTTATTTCATTCTTTTTTCATTGAGATACTCGTTGAATACTTTGATACCATTGATCCACCTTACAAAACTCAAATAATTGCCTACACCATTGTTGTAGAGGGGTTGTGAGGGGGAGAAAAACTAGGCGACTTATTCTCCAGGTTTTTAATGGCTGGCCGAGCACTTTCGCCCATTCGGGCATCCTCAGGGCGACGTGGAACCATGAGGTCCACAGGGCTGTGGACCTCATGGTTCCACGTCGCCCTGAGGATGCCCGAATGGGCGAAAGTGCTCGGCCAGCCATTAAAAACCTGGAGAATAAGTCGCCTAGTTTTTCTCCCCCTCACAACCCCTCTACGACAATAGATGCGACGACAACCAAGCGAAGAGTACACCATTGTTGGTTACTGAATTGCACCAATTCACTCGTTCTTTATTTCTCAAACGATAATAGAGTGACGATTTCCTGAAGCGTATCCGCAATCACACTGAACGAGAGAATCCGAACCGCCGAACGTTTGTGCATTGAAATGGAGTTATTTGGCCTTCAAAACCATGTTATTTATTGAAAATTTAACGCCGAATTCAAATCTTTTAACGAGAATGCTATGACTAACGTAGTTTTTTTCTACAAGCATAAATAGTCCAAAAAACGTGATTTTGAACCAATTTTTTTTAGAAATACGGCCTAAAAAGTATCTAATTTTAGTCCAATCAATAGCAATAGATCACGTAAACTAGACTCAAATTTGAACAATTTAAGTTTAAAATCAGTGATCGTTTGGAAGTTATGAGGTCTCAAACACAGGTCCATTAAAACATCGATTGCTCCCTTATTATGCCACCTAAAATTGATTTTTTACCATCGTTAGAAAGCTCTAGCTAAGTGCTTCCAAGTGCAATAGTGTTCATATTTTTTTTCTCGATGTGGTTGGGCACGGTGCTCGAAAAACCTCAAAAAAGTGAAAATCGGCATCACGTTTTTTGTTACACTTTCTTCTCTACACGCTATATTAGAATGCCGAACGAAAAATTGGAGCTGAGCCCTTGTAGGCAGATAAATTATGAACAAAATGACACCAGAAACAAAACAATCGAGCAAGTATTCTAGAAGTTATAAGCTTGCAAAGTCAAAACTTCCTTTTTTCGCGAAAATCACGTTTTCCGGCGTTTCTCCGCGTCTGGGGACGTAAGTACTGGATGGACTCAATTGAAAAAATTATGGGACCTACCTGGATAGTAACCCTTTCAAACAAAAAAAAAAGTAACCCGATCGGACGTACAGGAGCTGAACGCCAGCGGACAACACATACCTACCGAAAAAAACCCGCAAGTCAACTATAGTAACCTCCTCCTTTTTTGAAGTCGGTTAAAAATAGTCATTCCAAAACTTTCGGTCCATGATTTTTACTTAGGCTTCATTAGACTTTGAAAACCTAAACGCATCAACTGAAGGCTGCGATATGGTCTGAGAAAATCGAATCGAATGGCAATTGAAGGCTCTGAGAACTTTACAAAGTCACCAGCCATAAAATACTTCATTCGTGATTCAAAAGCCCAGGAGTTTTAATAGTGGAAAACTTGCGTTGAATAGATTTCAGACGGTAGACGGGTTAGAAGGAAATTGCAATGGATGGGAGAAAGCTGTGACGTGCGGTTCCTACTTATGCAACCACGCCCAGAGTAACATCCCCTTCGCTCTGAATCCGAGTACCTGGAAAAGTACTTCCTTCCCTTAATAAGGATTAGCTACAGGGGATGTAGTAGAAAGGGATATACCCCATGTTGAAGGGTTTCAGGGCATAGGGTAAAACACAAGCAAAGGGAAATAGGCTATGGCTTTACTCTGTACAGGATGCAGCCATCATCTCACCCTAACCCCATCACACATACAGCACTCAGAAATCCCCAGCTCGTGCCTTATACGTCCCTCGTCCCTAACCTGTCTTTTATCCGAGCCTGTCGAGGCCTCTTGGGCGCTCATTTCCTGCTTGGATTACAGGGCAAGCTGCGGGTCCTTTACCCTTTCCATCGCTGGGATACAGTTTAACAAATCCACCCAGTGCGCTCCCTTGAGACAGGCGGAAAATGAATTAATCTCGAATAGATTGATAACAAGAGTGACAGTAATTATTGTGACATCAGAGATTGTGAATAGGAATCGTTTAATTCCTTTAAATGAATCATTATTCCCTGCGAGTAGATAGTTTCTTCCTTTTTACCATTGATAATGGGTAAATTTGGGTTTTAGCTTTACTACGTATTGATTTGAGTATCAGGCTTGACGTTTAGTTCAATTTTTATTTTTAATTCTTACCACAAATTACATTAACAAGTACCCATGCATTGCTCTAGGAGAAAGTTGGAGTTATAATCAATTTAGCAATTTAAACAACTGCCATCTGATTTGATTGTAAAAGACGATATGGTTGTTTCTGGCGTTCATGTTGGAAACCCCAACGTCGACGGTATAGTAACGATACCGAGATGGGATGCGGCAGGGAAGGGCTAATTGAGGGCGCTTTATGTGATGCGCGCCTTCTGAAGTGCTACTGGCAAGTCCCTTCATAATGTCTTTATGAATTATGCAGGCTCATCAGAGCACGCGCATTATTAGGATGATTAACCCCCTCCTGCCCCCTATTCACCACTCTCTTCGATCACACCCCGCACATCCTAACCCATTCACAAGTTAGTATATAAACTAAGCTGAGTTCACCTTCTATCTCACCCTGACGAATTTCTCGTAATTTACGAACGCCAACTTTATTTATTCTCAATATTATCATCCAAACAGTGTGCAAGGAAAGTTTCTCCGAGGCAAAGCATTGAAACGTAGCAATTTCTTTCGAAGTTCATTTTATCTTGAATGGGATATGTGATAATAGCCGCTAACCTTAGACATAGGCATAAAGATGTATCAAGTGTGAGTAGTCCAAATAATATTAACGGAGAGCGGTACGCCCAAACATTTGTGAACGAGATGGAACATCGCGGTAACTGGTAATTTTAATCATTTTTAGTTTTCATAATTTCCAAATATTCCATTCCATTCCATTCCAAGATTTAGCTGGCTGAAGTGAAACCAAACTAGGTCATCCTTAAGCTATGTACACCAACCATTACACGCTTTTCCAAACTTCGCACAGACATTAATAACGAGCTTCTAAAGATTATGCAACACTAGTGCGTGAAATGTTTGTATTATTGCGCTAAGCGGATAGAAACCCCGTCACGATGAAGAGCGAATGTAAAACAAACGACATGCAAAGGAAAGGGGAAGGTGCCAATGTAGTTTCAATGAGTGAATGGTAAGAGGGCTTAAGTTAGGCGGCACGTGTTTTCATCGCTATCCGTCTGGCTCGAATCTTGTCTAAGCCACCGCTCGCGTACGCCTCATTTCACGCTGAGGCGGACAGTCTGACAGAACCCTCTGTATGGAGTTCATCTGTTCATCCCAGTTTGACAATTGAATTACTCTTAGTTCGAGTGCGATCGGCGTCGAGTCTAATCTTCTAATGTCCCCAACATGGTTTTAGGGTCCCCGCCGTAATACTAAGCGCATCGTGGGTTTATACCGCTTCAAAGAGAACTAAAGGGACGACAACTTCATGAGCTCTCGGTGAGCAAGTGTAAAATGTCCGTCAATTTTTATTTCTCACCGAAAATCGTCCAGCCGAGAGTAAAAACACAGTGGTGTATTTAGGACTTGGCTTTCTGGAAAAATAGAACCAATAGAAGAGCACAGGAATCAAGTGACCCGATATGGGAATTTCAACGTCCACAGCACACGTTAGATTCATACAAGAAGGTTACATTCATACTAGAAGGTGAATTTGGAACAGAGGTGAATATGGAAACTGTAAAAAAATTATTTTGGTTGAACTGAACTGAAGCCATTTGCACAGATGACCCTGAGTACATACAAATATTCGGATGCAGGTCTCGAACCCTTACATAAGTATTGGCGCGCGTGCTGGCGTAACTAATACATTTTCAAGTTTTCTAAGTTTTTTCATGGTTAATATGCAATGGAGAGCTTAACTGCACGTCTGTACTAAGAAGCATATATGTATCTAAATAATAGAAGACCACTAGCGCACTATATTTTCTCTGATGTGTAACAACCACTTCCGTAAACTTTTGTTGTTTTTGTAGGTAATTAAATTTCTGACTGTCAGCTCTGTCAAGAGGTTTTCCTAATTAATTTTTTCGCGCTATTCACATGTTTTTGAAGTGTAAGATGCAGAACTGCTGAGCAACGCCCCCAGTCCGCACAAGAGATTTCTCTTATGGTACTGGGGTATATTCCACTGTGTGACCCTTTGTAAATATTAATGTCTTTTCTCGGAATAAATTCATTCTCATTCTTTCATTCTTTCTTTCATTCATTATTCAATCTTGAAATCTGTAATAATGATATTTGAAAAGATTGATTATTGAGAAAATATTCTTATGGCCTGGAATATTCAAATCATAAACAATCCATGAATTCCATGGTACGTGGTCCGTGGATTCTTGTATTTGTTTGCTTGCTCTTTTATGGAAATAAATCGCGTTATACTCTAATCAAACTAAGTATTAATACTCTATTGAACGCCCTAGGAAGTAAAGAGAGTTCTCAGATTTTGATCACGCTCGTTTGTGTTAGTTTCAAGAATTCTTCTAAGAGATATAGTGATGCAGTCACTGAAACCCCGGACAGACGGACACTGACAGACCAACAAATGGAAGCACAGGCTCTTGTTCAAAAAGTCAGCACAGCGCTCTAGGAGCAGGTGCGCGATACTTTCAGTTAAAGCAGACAGAGGATTTCTAAGGAATATCACTCAGTTTCTTCTAATTTAACGACATATTGTGGGTTTTTTCTGCTTTGTTGATTATACAAAAAATAACGAACAGACTAAATAATTTCCTATGTTCGAAGGACAATGAAATGTTTGAAAATAATCCCACCTTCATTCACAGCAAACGTCTTTGCCTTGCTGTCATTGTTTATTATTTTGAATCAATTCAATTCGAGATGGAAACAAATCATAATCATAATATTTGTTCTTTTCCTTGTCTTCGCATTTTTTGAAGCCTCCAGGCGACTCATTCCCCGAATCTTTATTTGCTGGCCGAGCACTTTCGCCCGTTCGGGCATCTTCAGAGCGACGTGGAGCCATAGGGCCTACAACAGCTGTGGCCAGCAAATAAAGAATCAAAGAATGGGTCGCCCGGTTTTTCTTCCCCTCACACCCCCAGAACATAAATCGTAATATATTATCATTTCTGTGTATCAATGTAGTTATATGAAATCACAAGCATGATTCATCGCCGTTTCCAAACATCCCTAGACCTTGAGAGTTCAAATAATTTTTGGGGCCGAAAAGCATTCTAGATGCAAACAAAAACTCGATGACGCGGAAGGACGGTATGTGACCCGAGCGATGAAAATCAGAAGTCATTCAGTTGCCATTATAAACATTAACACATCTAGCGTCAAATATATTGCTTTTGAGGCCTGTAAAAATCGTAACAGCGAAAAAAAGGCATACTGTGGAAGTACTGTGTGTGCGTCATGCTATACAAAACCAACTTTTTGAACGTGGTCTACATTGGTCCTATTTAAAGCAAAGAGTTAATTGGTTATATTATTATCTGTCTCCAGCTCAAACACGGAAGTGTTGTGTGATCAATGTGACCATCGTTTGTTGATGGGGAGACAAATGAAGCGGTTGGTTTTCCATAAATTCTTAAATCGCCAATTAGTTCCGCCTTTCGGTTCTCCTCATGACACATGTGCTTGTCACTGATATTGACCGCATAAATTGGCTAAATAAACCTATAAAAACTAGACAGGGACCTAAACTAGTTATTTACATCGACTACAATATCGAATTTAAATGAATCTAATGTTGCGGTAAGATATAGTTTTACCCTTAAAACCTATGTTTTCGTCTATTGGTATTTCTGCAAACATTTCCGTACCAGGGTTCATTGTTTTCATAGAGTATCTTCTACCCACGTGGGGACAAAGTTTATTGCGAGTTTGTACTTTTCAAACATTTGAAGAAGAAAATTTCCATGTAGGTTGGTATTTGATTTTACCTATCAACCGAATCTTGCGGCCTTTCAAGATCATTCGACTTCGAAGACGCTCTCTGATCAATCGATTGATGTAGTGTCCATATTAGGAAGTAAATGTGGATACATATTCGAAATTACAGGTCTTCTAACAGCTAGAATATCAAGAATTTGAAATGTATGAGTACTAAGGATAGTCTTTCGCGTAGTAAGGAAAGTTAAATAGGGACACTATTGTTGACCTGATATGTGAAAGATGGAAGTTTGATAGCTTCGAATTCGCCATGAAAAATGAGGGATGACCAGGAAGTATCCACCTAGGCATTGTATTGACTCGCTGTGTACCTAAATGAAGGTAAACGTACAGAGGATTCGATTAGCTAAGTTGTAGCCGCATCCGCAGAGGCTGAGTAGAGTCTCAATAAAAGGCCCGTACAGGAAGGGATGCGGGGAAGCGAGAACAAGATGGCGAAACACGAGATTGCTATTACAGCGCATGCGCAGACTGATCTCTGTTGCCTCGCCTTCCTTCCCTCCCATCCGGCAATTCGAACCCTCACTCTCTGCTCTTACATCTCAACTGTGACCATCTGGCCAATCTCGACGCTACAATCTGTGAAGCTCCAATAACGCGAAGGCTGAAGTCTTCACGCGAGTTGCTCTTCATTTCTATTATTTATTCGACGAAGGAGCATTCCATTTTCGCGGGCTCTCCTTTCAAACGGCGCAAAATCGATGATTGAACGAAAGGAGTATTATTTGAAAACTCATTAGATTAGATTCGTTTGTTGGTGATAATGATTAAAACGTCTAAAGCAAAACCTTTACTCACAATTGTTCATAATCTCATCAATGTTGACCCGCGTAATCACATAACTTACTTGCCACAAATATAGTACCAAATGAAAGCAATTCCAAATAGCTTCCGGAGAAAATAATACCTCCTCTCCATAATAACAATCATGCATAGAATTAATACATTTTTTGCTCGAATTTTATTCTTCAAGTTTTGAAAATAATATAGGGGGGTTGATGCTGAACCGATATTATTATTATTTTTCTAACGCAAAACACGTCAATGAGAGGTAATCAAAAGTGGTAAAATGGTGGTAAATCGTCTCGCGAACCCAATGGAACTATTTTTGTACCATTTATTTATAATTTGTGAGTTTCGTATAAAAAATATTGCATTTTTGACGGACACTCAAAATTGACTCACAAAATCAGGGTATAAATCGTAATTGACAATCCTATATACCTAGCAAAATTGCAACGATCTCATTCGATTCAGCACTCAAAAGTCGAATCAGCCCTATACTTCCCAAAAAGGGTAATTCCAACGTCGAAATTTTTTTAAAAGAGAGTTCGGAGTGAGGGAAGTGATCTGGAGAAAGATTTGAGCCACCTCTGGCTCATACATTTTTTTAGGGGAACATTTCTCTTTTGCCGTGGGTGATTACCTACAATAGAGAATATATTTATATCAGCAATGTCAAAAAGCAAGAAAAAAAAGAAAAAAAAAACAAGATGTCACTTGGTTGTGAGGCGGAGAAAAACGAGGCGACTCATTCTCCGATTCTTTATTCGCTGTCCGAGCACTTTCGCCCATTCATGCATCTTCAGGGCGACGTGCAGCCATAGGGTCCTCGTCGCCCAGGTGATGACCCTGAGAAGCTTACGAAGGGAAATTTGTTTTCATTATTACCAAAACGCTAGCACTGGAACAAGAAATCATCCAAGAACCAGGAAAACATTTCTGATTGATTAGCGGATTTTAGAATAGAAGCAGATCCCTTTTATTCCACAGTTAATCAGCCAAGTTTTTATTTAAGTACGACATCAAGTCTGTAGAATGAAAAACGGGGAAATTGGAAAGATTGATTTGTTAAAAACACGAAAAGGCCCGGAATGAAGAGGCAAACAAAAGGGGCCGTGATTAATATACTTCAGCTTGATGAAGATTTTCTCTATTTTTCAACCCAATTAGACGATTTTTGATCCAGGAGAGAGTTCAGAGCGGAAAAAACTGAGCGAGGGCTCATGACTGCGAAATGAGTTCATCAGAGGTTCTGACGTCCCCCTCACCTCGAGAAGAATACTAAGAGCAAGGTCGCTCTAATTCGAAGGGCTCTAAAACGTTTAATTTTTCTCCTTTCAGAAATTGAAGCGAACAGTGGTTTCAAGGGTGCAGTGATTTTTTTTTATTGTAAGAAGAAAAGGGAGAAAAACTCGATGGCGAAATACAGAAGAGCAGCTAAGTAAATAATCGTCACTGCGGGGAGAAAAATTAGCCTCGAAAAGAAGTAATTGAACTTTCAGACGGAGCTGATAGCAATGGAATTACTTTCCTTGTTCAATTTGACTGGTGCAACGATATTCTCCCCTGCGAATGTACAAGCTGCGGAACACGAAAAATTGGCGAGTGAACACAGTACTTCCAGTTCTGGGTCGGCTAACAAGAATGGCCAATTAAAAAATGAAATGAAATTTAGACAAAGGCTCAATTAAAGTTATTATATTATTAAATGCAAAACGAAGGGTATAAACTGCTTGTCAGGAGTGTATGGAAAAGAAAAACGCTACAAATGGATGTACAATGTATTCCTTGTTTCAACAATGAATTAATAAGACCATACATTTGTGAAGTAACTTGTCCGAAAATTGTTGAACGTTTCTAAGTAGCACCAGATTGGTAACTATATAAGAGAAAACTGCGTAGCAACTATGGTAATTTTAATAATTTTTATTATTTAAATTTTCCAATTGAAAGTTAAATTTTTCGCCAAACGGTACAGCTGTAGAGAGTGTTTGACGAGCATTCCAACGAGTACAGAATGATTTTTATAGCTCTGAAAAATCTCGAATTATACCATCAGGTCCATTTTCTGAAAATCTCGCTAATTCTACACGAAAGCTGTGATAACTCAAGAACTATTATAGTTATTGACCCGGCGATAGTGTCATTCGATTTAGCGTCCAAAAATATAAAGAAATTGATACCAGATACACATTTTTCTGAAGAGTGTACTATGAATTTCATCCCTCTCAAAACCCACCAAAAACACCCGTTAAATAGAGATACCGATTTGGTTAATGAATTGAGCCGTTGTCGAGCCAAGATTGATTTTTGGTGAACATTAAAAAAATTTAGCTTCTATATTTTCGTCAGAAAGGTGCTGACGGTGTACTGCGGATGGGCGAATTTTTTAAATTGGATATTCAGATTCTTCATGCCTTGTAACGTCTAACATCGAATTTTGAGGCGGATATAGTTTTTCTTGGACGATTACCTACAGTGCTTTATTTTGGAATAATGAACGTAAAACGCACGGAATATTCTAATGACGCGGAAATGTGTCTCAAACGACAACGTTAAAATTGTGCACGTCTTCACCACACAACATTAAATTAGAAACTGGAAACTATACAAGGAAAGAGTGGGGGAGAAACTAATTTTAATTTTTATTATTCTTAATTATTTCATTGAAATTAGAATTTATTCTCCTAAGCATACAGCTTGAGAGAGTGTTTGACGAGCATTCCAACGGGTATAAAACGTCTTTAATAGCTCTAGAAAGTCTCGAGCTATAACGAATTTCTCAAAATCTTGAGTATGTCACACAAAAGCTGCGTTAACTTGAGAACCGTCCAAGGTATCAACTCCGTTATGGTCACATTCGATTCAGCGTCCAAAAATTTATAAAAATTGATACTAAACACACCTTTGTCGAATTGTGTTAGCAATTTGGCTTATGAATTGGCCATTTTAGGCCTAGATTGGTAGTTACTATGCACCATGAAACGTAAAACATCAACTTAGGTGAGATGGCTAGAAATTTTTTTCTCCAGCTATTACAGCGGTTAATAATTCAATAATAAACCAAAATAAACGTCTATCGATAGAAGCGAGTGTCCGACGAGTATTCTCAGTACAATACCAATTTAAATTACTCATAATTTTACGTTCTGGTCTGGTCGATCTCAACAATTACGATGTTAACATAGAAATAGAGCCTTCTCGTAGGTACTGTTTTTTTACATCCATTTGTTTAGTTTCATATATTATGAGTACCAACAACTTATCACCATTGCTTAGCGCAATTCCTTTCTTCGGTATAACGTCAATTCTAGTGGAATTGCAAGCGAGGGGGAGCGGACATTCTTTTGCTGAATCTGCAACGGGTGGAAAAAGGGATGTCCCAGAGCCAGAAAAGCGAGGAACTTCTATTTATAATTTAGCCGATCTTTAATATGCAAGAACACACAAAGGGGAGAGTGGGTGTGCGAGGGGACGTAGCGGCGCGTTGCAGGTGGGGCGGCGAAAAGGAAGGTCCAACAGAAATTATTTATGAACTTTTTCAGATTGAAAAACACAGCCCCCGCTGCGACCTCCCATCGGCTATAGGAGACGCTGCAGGGGATACGTGCATTATGAATAAACCTCCCCAATAAACACTCAGCCCTCGAAATATCATTAGGCACAATCAATAAAAACCTAAATGCCTTGCTAGCCTCAATTTTCAAATTAGGAATTTCGTTACTACTCCACCTCATGAAGTTCAGAGTTATACTAACTATGCGTTTACAAATCAGTTACCTGGTACTTTTAAAGAAGTACGTACCAACAACTTGGTAGGTGAGTTGACAAAGATATTCCGCGTTGAAAAAAACTAATATCCCTTTCGTCATTTTCATAAAAAAATCAATCTCGGTCTCATAACGGCCCAATTCTTGATCCACTTTGCTAGCTCAATTTTAAGAGTAATTTTGGGGGGTTTGAGGGGGAGGAAATTAGTTTTTCCCAAAGGTTTTTCAGCAAAAGGTGTATACCGTGTATTCTATAGATTTTTGGACGCTGAATCGAATGAGACCATCGGAGGGTCGATAGCTTTATTAGTGTTCGAGTTATCACTGCTTTTGTGTCGAATTTGGGAGATTTTCAGAAATTTGGCAAATTTGAGTACTTGGCGCAATAAAAATAGTTCTATACTCGTTGGAATGCTCTTCGAACTACTATACCGTAGGCAAAAAGTACAGATTTTAATTTGGAAATTAAGAAAAATAAAAACGATTGAAATTACAATAGTTGCTACCAATCTGTTGTTTGGTGGAAACGTTCACAAATGTTCGGAATAATTACTATCACAAATGGATAATGTTCTGAATTCATTATTGAAGCGAAGGACTAATAGACCACTGTAAAATCATTTGCAGCGTTTTTACTGTCGAAAAATCGTTGTCATATTGGAAGATGTTGAGTATGAAATTTGTGCCTACGTTGAGCTCACTGCAACGGCCTGAGTTGCATTGTGAAGTTTACTGTACTGAGCAAGACGAATGAAAACAGTACCTTGTGAATTTCGAGGATGTTTCACGAGTTTATCAAAATGAAAGATACCCCTGGTAGGTAATTTTTTTGGTTTGTGAGCTGGTGCTGGATGCAAAGCAGAGGTGAGCGCAGAGTCGTTTACGGTGGATAAAAAAAAAAGCTGCGAAGGTACACGCTAGGATTTTGAATGATTCGGTAAATTTAGGACTATAATCTCCGTTATTTTTTAATTAACTACTTTTGGTTTATTATTCAATAATAAACCATTGTAATCGCCCAAGAAAAAAAATTTTCTAACCCCCCCTCAAAATTTGATGTTTTACGTTTCAAGGCATGTAGAATCCGAATATCCAATAAAAAAAATTCTGTCCGTCCGCCGTACGCCGTCCGCCGTCCGCCGTCCGCCGTCCGCCGTCCGCCGTCCGCCGTTAGCAGTTTTCCGGCCAAACTGTAAGAGCTAAAAATTTGAAATTTTCACCAAAAATCAATCTCGGTCCAAGGACGGCCCAATTCTTGAACCAACTTGCTAGCTCAATTTTAAGGGTATTTTTGGGGGGTTTGGAGGGGGAGAAAATTCATCTTTTCTAAGGTTTTTCAGAAAAATGTGTACGTGGTATCAAATTATATAGATTTTTGGACGCTGAATCGAATGAGACCATCGCCGGGTCGATAGCTTTATTGGTTCTCGAGTTATCGCAGCTTTTGTGAAAAATTTGGGAGATTTTCAGAAATTTGACACGAGGGTATAACTCGAGAGTTCTTGGAGCTATAAAAATCGTTCTATACTCATTGGAATGGTCGTTAAACACTCTCTCCAGCTGTATCGTTAGGCAACAGGTTTAGTTCTTAATTAGGAAATTAAGAAAAATAAAAATTATTAAAATTACAATAGTTGCTACGGAGTTTTCCCCTATAGTTACCACCTGTTTTTCGGTGGGAACGTTCACAAATTTTCGGAATATTTAAAATGACAAATGGATGGTCTTCTTAAATCAATATTGAAGCGAAATAATAATAAACCACTGTACAATCATTTGCAGCGTTTATTTATTAAAACTGTTTGCGCATAGTTTACTATAAGTCAGTTCGTTATCCAAAATAATACGTTGTTTCCGTAGTTCCGATTCTGACCCGACACAAATCAACCATGATACCCCAATTACCATCGCCTCTCAAGATACCATTATATCAGGAGTCCTTGAATGCGTGGATAATTAAAGTCGCTTTGGAAATTTTTCCTTTGCAGTGTTTTGGATAAAAATGTTTGTAACATGATTCAAAATTGTCTCGATATGTTAGTGTTCAAATTAGCGTGATAAATTGTTCTATTTTCTCCTGCCAAATGAGTTTGGCAAGAACTTGTTCAATGACTGTCAACCGACACACGTATTTGTACACCGCTGCAGCGTATTTGTTGCTAGTGTTGCTGCTATGATTCGTGATGAACTTGACAGTAAAATAGAACGCTTAGTGAGTGACAACGGACGTTGAAACTGTTTACTTTTTCAACCCTTTCAGTTCAATTCACATCCACGCAAGGCAGTGCTGAAGGGCCCACTCGAAACCACCCTTCTCATACTCGTTCGGGGCTCTCGGATTCCAAATGGAAGTATATTGTCTTGTAATTGTGCGAGGGCAAACATACTCCACCTCCCCTTCTTTTCTACTTATCTCAGCTCATCTGAAAGATTTTAACGTATGGAAACGATAGGACGTCTTCAAAACGTCGAATCGCACCCCTCTTTGGGCTGTGTTTACAATCGGCTTTTGCCAGAACTGAGCACTGCAAGAGTTAGTTGACTGTAGACAGAGTAAAATGCAAAGTCGTTGCTAGAAGACGAAACGCTGCAAATGATTGTACAGTGGTTTATTATTCCTTTGTGCTTCAATAATGGTGTAAGATGATCATCCATATGGGATAGTAACTAATCCAAACATTCGTGAGCGTTTCCAACAAAAAACAGATTGGAGCTATTGGGGGAAACTCCGGAGCGACTGTTGTAATTATAGTCATTTTTAATTATTTTAAATTTTCAAATCACTGAGTCGTGAATTGCAAGTTGATTTTGAAAACGAGTCAAGTTTCATGTGAAAAGAGGAAATAAAGCTATGAAATCGATACTGCAGTTCTCATAAAAAAACTCATTCCTTTGATGAGATATTATTTTTCCATTTGTTCAAGTAGGTAATTTGGAAAAAATAAAATAAAAAAAACAACAACTATAAATAGCAATTAGGGGGAGTTTCGTACTTGTCGGTGTTTTACTTTATGGTGGATTTTACAAAAAAAAAAAAAAAAAAAAAAACGCTGCAAATAAGGATTGTACAGTGGTTTATTATTCCTTCGCTTCAATATTGATTTAAGAAGACTATCCATTTGTGATTTTTATCATTCCGAACATTTATGAACGTTCCCGCCGAAAAAAAGGTTGGTAACTGTCAAGAAAAATTCTGTAGCAACTATTGTAATCTTAATCATTTTAATTTTTCTTAATTTCCTAATTATAAGCTAAACTTATTGCCTAGCGATACAGCTGGAGAGAGTGTTCGACGACCATTCCAATGAGTATAGAACGATTTTTATAGCTCCAAGAACTCTCGAGTTATACTGTCATGTCAAATTTCTGAAAATCTTCCAAATTTGGCACAAAAGCTGCGATAACTCGAGAACCAATAAAGCTATCGACCCTGCGATGGTCTCATTCGATTCAAATTTGATACCAAATACCTACACATTTTTCTGAAAAACTAGAAATTAGACATTTTTTCTTCTTGGGCGATTACAATGGTTTATTATTGAATATTAAACCAAAAATTGAGTTGGAGTTAGCTAGCAGGCATAGGCGTCGCGTGGACAATTATTTGGGGGGGGGGGGGGGGGCGAAACATGCCGAAGATCAAAAATCGGGAATAATCTGATTCGCTCTGTTTTTGTATCTATAAGCCTATCTTTCTCGTTATTGTTTGAACATAAAATAAAATTATTATAAACAATGTAAGCTTTAATTATAGAATTTTTATAAAAGCAATAATGTATACAGACAGTAGTTAAATATTACTAGGCCGATTATTTAGTTGTTGATTAGTTGTGGGGGGGGACGTGCCCCCTCGGGCCCCCCGACGCAACGCCTATGTGTACAGGCAACACCAACAAGCAATGTTACTAGCGAAAACAAAGGTTGTTGGCGTGTTGCTAGTTACATTGCTTGTTTGCGTTGCCTGTACAGCTAACTCCAAAACTCAATTGAGTGGGTGAAATCCACCATTAGATGACAACCATAAATATCTTGGTTACTGTGTAAAATCGTGTGATGTCCGTAATAGAGACAACTAACCGCGGTTCATTAGACACACCGACGCTCAAATACCAACATGCTATAATTAAATTTTTGCAACAATGAACTAAGCATAGACTTCTATTGAAAATTTCACACCCGATCGATTAGTGAAGTTAGTTTCTCAGGGACTCGTTATACTGTTATTGTCAGTTTTGCCAACAGGATATAATTTAAATCCTCAACAACGTGCCACAACTCAGTCTAGTAGGTACAGAGGCGAATAGACAGCAAGATGGATAAGACGGTAAGACCTAAGAAAAAACTGAAAATCTTTCTATAATTCAAAAATGTTATTCTAAAATCATCACGAGTGAAGAGTACAACTTGCTACGACTCAAGAATAAAATAGGACAACATGCTACAACTCAGCTATATTTTCTTATAAATTGTAATTATTTAAAATTTCCGTTATACTGCACAGTATGACTTTATTTATTGATGAAGAGCCAAAAAGTTTTTTTTTAAACAACAACAAAAGAAATACATATCAAAATAAAACAGTTTTTTTCCTCTCCTGAAAAGTGGAGAAAACTGAGTTATAGCATGTTGGTGTTTAAGTGACGTTATAACAGCAAGCAACCAAAACTCCTATTCGCCACCGTCATGAGTGCAAAAACTCCCTATTCACTGACGAGCTGGTCTTAAATCATTAATGGTGGATTTCACCAACTTGAATTGGCTTCAGCCTTGGATTTAATGTTACTAGCGAAGACACTAGTTGCTGCATTTAAAGGCATAACACAAAAAATGTTGTATAATTGTTCGTTGAAATATATAGGTTTCTCATACGGCAATTGAAGCAAAGAAGCCCCTAGGAATAATGAACCAGTAATTTAATCCATTCGAAAACAATCAACGGAAGATGAGGCCGACTATTTTTGTCGTTCGATCTGCTCTACCGCCACAATAGCAGGCTATCGATTTTTGGTTGTTGGCGAGCAAGCGTCACCCCTAGCTTATGCTGACCACCTGTCGTCCACGTCTATTCATGTACAGAAGAGCGAGCGGTCGGTCGGTCGTCGGTGATAACGAAACCACTTGTATCCGTCCCCACACCCCACGCAGCCGAGTTTGAAGGGCCGCACCCAGCTTGCGCTCATTAGATCCCACTAACTTCATTGAAGGCTGGTCTTGAACTTGGTTCTTTAATCGATTTACAACTTCAATCGGCGCATACCGGCTCAACGATTCCTAATGCGATAGGTAACAGTGGAGCGACGAAATTGTATAAATTTTGAAGGCGCAAATAATGATGAAATTAGAAATAATTCTCCGTATTCCTTTATCGCGGCAAGCTAAGTAGCCTGTTCTGAGCTATGTATAGTGTATACCTATACTTGAGTTCTTCTTTTCCTTCTCGTCGCATTTCTTGATGTCCGGGGGTTGTGAGGTGGAGAAAAACCAGGCGACTCATTCTCCAATTCTTTATTAGCTGGCCGAGCACTTTCGCCCATTCGCGCATCCTCAGGGTGACGTGGAGCCATAGGGTCCACAGCCACTGTGGATGCCCACGTCGCCCTGAGGATGCCCGAATGGGCGAAAGTGCTCAGCCAGCTAATAAAGAATAGGAGAATGAGTTGCCTGGTTTTTCTCCTCCTCACAACCCCCGGACATCAACATCATGATTACGATTAGTATTATCTTCCGTGGTGACGGATGCTGTCATAGATTATTTTTATTTTATTTTGGGTTCAAAATCAATAGTTCCTCTTGATTGAAACGTTCGTAGACTACTTTCTTTTCGGTACAGTTCCTTGCGATATGATGAGGCCACATAATTAAGCCTTCTCTTAAAACATGTGATTATTTTCTTTTTGAGAGTTGGAAGAAAAGTTGCTGTCTAACGACGTATGTGCTATTAATGTGTATTTAATATGGTTTTCATACATTGAAAGGTGGGGATTTTGAACTTAACGTGACAGTAAATGATGTAATATTAATTTATTGGGAAATTGAGTTTCATCGAAATTCCCGAGCGCAGAGCTTTCCTTCCTCTGCCGTAGTTGTGAGGGCTCAAGACGGGAATTGATTGACATCTTTAAAGACAAGGAAATCCTTCCCCCTCGCTTCTGGAAGCCAATTGACAGACAGGCTGAGTTCAACTGGGATGGGTGCAGTATTAAAAGCGCCTGCTGTCTGAGAGGGTCGGTCGGTCCTTGGCTGAATTACTCCATGAGGAAATAATGAAATACGTTGTGATTGCTGCTAGAAGAACAGAGAGTTCTGAGGAAGGGAGTTGAGCAGTCCAAGACTTCTAATCGAATGAAGAATTCAGCTAATGAAGAGGGATAGAGTTTCGGTGTGCAAGAGGACATCGGGGGCAATGAGCTACGAAGAAGATAACTTCTACTCACCGAGCTTTCTTCGCTCTTTTGCTGAACTCGTGAAGAGGCGGTGAAGAAGGCGTAGTCCGTCAGATTTGGTATGGTTTTTGGGGCCAAAATTCGAACGTCGAGTTTTGCAAAATTTAACAAATATAACATAATTTTCTACAACAATTCGCTAAAATGGCAACGGATAGTCCGTTACTCGATCAAGGGCAAACAGTGAACGCACGGTGCTGAATTTTCCCAGATAGCACATTAATCGCTGAAGCAGGTTATAGGACACACCGATTTTTGTAACTCCGCTCCGTCATCGTTAACCCCCGTAACGGTTGCTGTGATAGACGGTGAGAAACGGTGAGAAGTTCTGTGAAATCCAAATATTTATTATTTATCTTGTTAGTTTGGCAAGAGTTGCTCAGAAAGAAAAAAATTTGAGGGCAACGTTATCAGCTCCGCTGGTGGAATCAAGCTTTCGTTCGGATTACAACGAGGCTGAAGCGTGAGAACGAAATGTGAAAAACCAAACGGTACAAAAGAAGTATTTAAAGCGTCTCTTTCGCAATTTACGAAGGTTACGCATGTATTCAAGTATAGTTATAAATTTTGTTACTCGGATGTTAACGACTCTACAGTACAACTTATAACATTTTGGGGCGTTAGAATTTGTTTCTTGAGCGATAACAACGGTTTATTAAAAAATTATTTACAGCGTTGTTTTCCGCGTTCACGTAACTTGTTAAGTCATATGGAACAGGTACATAACTAGGGTCGTACTTTCACCACTGACGGTAATAGAAATTCCCTTGGTATAAACACTAAGAGAAAAGGGATGATGCTTGAGAGCCAATAGATGAAGTCTGGCGTTGGTTGGGGAGTGGGATAATAGGTTCGACGTTTAAGTAGATTATACAGGAGAAAAGCCTTCCTCTCAAGCCCTGGCAGCGGAGGTGGGTAAAGTTGGTTGAAAATTATTTCCTTGGAAGGGCCGCTTTGAAGCTGGTACGTTCCATAGGGGGCCAGACGAGAAGGTTTTGCGAGGGGGATTAGCTTTTGCGTATCTAATTCCTCTCTTCAACATTCGACTTAATCCTCTCTCTTTTCTATATAAGCAAGCTTGTGTTTTAGCCTCGTCAAACTGACAGGTAGCTAAAGCTGCAACGTAATAAACTAACGTAGGATTAACTTTTGGCGGAGTGAGTGAACGAATGAGGGAACACGAGGTGGGAGGAAAGTCTGAATGTGAGTGCGTTAAATCGTCCGTAAATATTCTATGGATGTTCGACAGTTTTAAAATCTCATCCTAATAGTCGACTCTAATTCTAGCTTTGGTTTCAGCCTGTCGCTATCTGGTTTGAACAAAATTTTTTTCTCACAACCCCGATGGAATCTAATAAGAATTTTTATTAGTGGATGTATTAATTCCTTTAACCGACAAAAATGGAGGGGGGGGGGTATAAGCGGGTGCAGAATTCAAGAAGACGCTGTAATTGAGGTTTTCCGAGTTTATTGCTCTATGGCCGCTAATTTTGCCAAGGAGTACGAACTTCGCACAAAATAGTTTTGGACCCGTGAAAATCAGAATGAAAACTTAATGAGGCTAGCTGAAAAGCTACAAAAAATTATCTTCGAATATTCTACGTCCCTAGCAACCGCTGCTAAAAGAAACAACGAGTTCAAGGGCCAAAATGCGAATAATTCGTATACTGACTAAACTTCTTTTCCTTCTCGTCGCATTTCTTGATGTCCGGGGGTTGTTAGGTGGAAAAAAACCAGGCGACTCAATTCTCCAATTCTTTATTAGTTGGCCGAGCACTTTCGCCCTGCTAATAAAGGCTGTGGACCCTATGGCTCCACGTCGCCCTGAGGATGCCCGAATGGGCGAAAGTGCTCGGCCAACTAATAAAGAATTGGAGAATGAGTCGCCTGGTTTTTCTCCACCTCACAACCCCCGAACATAATTATAGTTTCGACGTTAGGAGGTTTCATGTTGGAGATCGGGTTAAACTTACTACACTTATTATCGAAAAAAGGTTATCATGAGGTTCCCTATAATTCAATAACAAACCATTGTAATTGCCGAAGAAAAAAATCGAACTCTGAGTTTTCCGTGGGTTGCGAGTGGGAGAAAAACCAGGCAACTCATTCTCCGATTCTTTATTGGCTGGCCGAGCACTTTCGCCCATTCGGGCATCTTCAGGGCGACGTGGAGCCATAGAGTCCACAGCCTTTGAGTTTTGTCCAATCGAATCTATAGCTTCTTGGCGAATATGCCGGATCCTAGTGAATCATGAGGGAATCAGCGCAATCAAAACAATATTTAATTGAATTATATATAATCCGCTACAAAAATGCGACGTCATGGCTAACCTGCTTGGCTCGTAACATAGTCTCATAGCCAACTATTGGGATTTTGCTAGAACTTGCACCTGGAAATAGACTGCTAGTAAAAATTCTTGGTCGGTGTTAAGGGGTGAAAAACCAGATTACTAATTTTCCGTATTTTTACCTAGGCCTTTATTTCAAGCACTGCTTTGAAGACTAATAATTCTATATCGCTCTGAGGATGCCCGAAGAGGCGAAATGTTGTGATGGAGAAGGAGTCACTAAGTTACTCTCCCATTCAATCCTAAAAGTATAATAATTAATGAACACATTTGGAATTAAAATTGATTCAAATTCCCCACTGCAGAATCAATTGAGCCTTTTTAAACAGTAGGATGGACAAATAATAATCATGGAAAATGGATGAAGATAATTATTGCTGACTTCCTGGCTCATGCCCCTAAACTGATGACACTGAACCGCAACACACTTTTTTGTTGATCTTATTCTCAATTGATCCGGTCCTTAACTCTTATCAGATGAATTTTCAAAATGACCTTATGCTGATTGTCTTGCGTAGAGATGATAAGTTTTCTTGGACCAAGTCGACGAGACGAGCTGGTGTTTGAAGTGTGTTATCAACCAAAAATTTTTCGTACTTACGTTTCTTCCTTATTTATCTTTTCCTTGTCGCCGCATTTCTTGATGTCAGGGGGTTGTGAGGGGAAAAATCCAGGCGTCTCATTGGCTGGCTGAGCACTTTCACCGATTTAGGCATCTTCAGGGCCACGTGGAGCCATAGGGTCCACAGCCTCTGTGGTCTCTGTCTAAAAGTGTCGGCCAGCCAACAAAGAATCGGAGAATGAGTCGCCTGGTTTTTCTCTCCCTCACAACCCTCGGACGTCCTTATTTACGTTGTCCACAATACTCTTCGAGAAGGTGTACCAACTACACCAGAATCGAGCAAAAATTATTGGAAGCAGCATTGGTGCGATTGAATTATTGATGAGTCTCCTGGGGCTCATCGACCGAAATGTGGATTTTGGGATGGGAAGGAGAACACTGCAGTTTCCATGTCTGAGCGTTGTATTTTGAAGTTATTTCGAAATCCAGTATGGAAATTGACTATGCTAATATTTTCCTATTCGTTTTAGGATTTCCATCATGAATCGCACAAGAGATAAGAGCTCGGTTCACTATTCTCCATTCTTCTATCCAGTATATATGAAGACGAGGAAGAGGACGATCCCGATGAATATTTATTTCTACTACCTTTTGAAAAAGAGTAGTTGCCCACCCAAGTCGACGATCATATAGATGTAGTGGAGGAATTAATCCTGAGCAAAATGTTTGGTGCTTTCCAACCGACCGGTCCAAATGTTCAGGGCAAGCGAGTTACGTGATGCGAACAAGTCGGTTGGACAGCAGAACTAAAGGGTAGGACAACCTGACAATGGATTACCAAACTACTACCCCCCGTGCCCCATCGCCTTTGAACAACTAGTTCCGAAAGATTTTCGGTTTAGCTCCGATCAAACACAGGACTCGTCCCAAGATGCGTCGGAAAGTACAGCGTAACTTGTTGCCTTTAGCGTCGATTGGAATTTCTTTCAACCCAAACCTCCGTTCTGAGCAACCGTATTGACAATCCTTCTGGATAGTTGGTTGAAAAACACCTCTCATATGTTTCAGTATCAGACATTTTTCTTTTGACACAATTATTGTTTTAGAATATTGCTCATGCAAGGTAAACAAAAACGCTGCAAATTATTGTACAGTGTTTCATTATTCCTTTGCTTCAATAATGATTTAGGAAGACTATCCATTTGTGATAGTAATTATTTCAAACATTTCTGAACAATCCCACCGAAAAACAGATGGTAACTATCGGGGAAAACTCCATAGCAACTATTGTAATTTTAATCAATTTTACTTTTCTTAATTTCCTAATTAAAAGCTAAATTTTTTGCCTTACCCTATAGCTGGAGAGTGTTTGACGACCATTCCAATGAGCATAGAACGATTTTTATAGCTCCAAGAACTCTCGAGTTATACCCTCATGTCAAATTTAAGAAAATCTCCCAAATTCGACACAACAGCTGCGATAACTCGAGAACCAATAAAGCTATCGACCCGGCAATGGTCCCATTCGATTCAGCGTCCAAAAATCCATATAATTTATACCAAATACACATTTTTCTGAAAACCCCTGGAAAATATGAATTTTCTCCCCCTCAAAACCCCCCAAAAATACCCTCAAAATTGAGCTAGCAAGTTGGTTCAAGAATTGGGCCGTCGTAGGACCGAGATTGATTTTTGGTGAAAATTTCAAATTTTTAGCTCTTACAGTTTGGCCAGAAAACTGCTAACGGCGTACGGCGTACGGCGTACGGCGGACAGACAGAATTTTTTTTATTGGATATTCGGATTCTAAGTACATGCCTTTAAACGTAAAACATCAAATTTTGAGGGGGGTTAGAAATTTTTTTTCTTGGGCGATTACAATGGTTTATTAAATAATAAACCAAAAGACGTAGATAGTAGTCTACTGAGGATATTAAACCCTAACACAGATCAATACGAAATTCAATGTTCGTATTCTTATCGAATGTGAGTTGCGAGTTACGGTCAGCCGCAGTAAACACAAGTCACGTGCATGTGAGGGTGTTCGACTGAACGAGGGGTCGCCGGTCGTCGCACACCCACATACCGTTATGATAGAAGTACAGATGTGCCTTGTTGATGTAATACCATTTCCGAGAGGAAACATCCCCCCGGTTGAAAAATACGAAAACTCGCATAGGTGATTTATACTACCTAGTATGCTCGCAGCATATATCGTGATAACTAACCTCGCTAAGCAACAAGACAATTGAGACCCTACGACCCTCTCCCCTGACGTCACGTGCAAGTCGAAACAGGTGTTACATAATTAGTATCGACGCTCAGCCGAGAGTGAATAGTTGGTCGAATAGCACGTCTATTTATTTTCAAGGGATTGGTTCGTAAGGTGATTACTCACAGATTCCATTGTAGCGGCAACATTTTTTTTACACACTGAAGATCTTCGCGTCTCTTTTATTTGCGAATTAATTAGTTTTCTTCACGATTTCTATCTCACCACCAAAGATTTCACGCTGGCAACTGGAAACTAGCTTCCTAAAGACTTACATTCTTCACTCTAAAAATATACACTGTATTTTTACAGGTCGACTAAAAAAACTACACTGCGAGCTCGAATGTTTTCTCATGGCGGGTAGCTGATTCTTGGTTTAGGTTTATTATTCAATAATAAACCAATAAAATCGTACACGAAGAAAATTCGACCCCTTCAAAATTTGATATTTTACGTTTCAAGGCACGTAGATTCCCCGTATAAAATTAAAAAAAAAAAATTCTGTCCGCCCGCCGTACACGCCTTTAACACTTTTCTGAGGGAAAATAATAATAGACACTATATAATTGCTGAATTCTTGAAATTTTCATCAAAATCATTCTCGGTTCAACAATGACTCAATTCTTTAGTCAAATCAATCTCTCAATTTAATGAGTATTTTTCGGGATTTGGGGGGGGGGGGTTACGGGGGGAACGTATGAAGGTTAGATAGCTTTAATGGTTCTCGAGCTATCACAGTTTTTATGTGAAGTTTTCGAGATTTTGTGAATCATTATCATCATAAATTATTTATCATTTGTGGAGATATAAAAATCGTTGGAAAGCTCATCAAAAACTATCAGCTGTATCTTCCGGCTATTAATTTTACATTAAATCAAGTTGTTGGGAAAAATAACACTATTTAAAATAACGATAGGTAATTGCCAAGGACTTCTCCCTAAGTTACCAACATGTTTGTAGGTGGAAACGTTCACGAGAGTTTGGGTTACGTAATATAACAACCAGATGGTCTTTCTAAATCATCATGGAAGCAAAGGAATAATAAAACATTGTACAGTCATCATAGTAGCTTTCTGTTAATAATGTTAAATTAGAGTGTCTTTAAGTTGAGCGAATACTTCAAGCAATGATTATTTCTCTCAAATCTTGTCGAGTGATGATCAGAAGGCGAACTTTATACATTGTTACAACTTTATTACATGTTTTCTGTTATTGTCTTGAAAGTTTTTGTATTAGTAATAATGAAATGTAATTACAAACAAGATTGTATTTAGGCTTTTTAAATGGTATACCTATTCGTGTTCAGGGAAATGGGAAGAGAGGACCTTGCGGTGAAATAAACGCCTCGTTCATTCTCTCTATGCACAGGTGGCGCTTCCTTCAGTCCTTTAGTAGAGAGATACGAGGGGAGAATGTGATCAATATGCTTACCTTCTCTTATACCACTCTGGTTTTCTTTCAACCATCTACGTACTCTTCTTTCAGGACACTTCAATCCCCCGGCGTACCTACTGAGAATAAACTCTACGGATGTACTGCTAAAAGGGTTCATTTTCGTTCATTATACTCGAATAAAACAAAACGAACAACTATTTTGAGTGATACTCGTTTATTTCCTGTATTAAAGAATGTGAAAACAAAGACAACGGTGGAAGTAACTGACTATTGAACTAAACTACTACAAACTAACTACTAACGCACCTGGCAAATTTAAACGAAGCGGGAAACGGATCTACGCCTCAATTCTTTTATTTTGAAAACAATAATCAATATTTAATGTTATTTTACATCCCAACTGGCAATATTTCCAAACAAAATCGAATCCTTTAAGATTTTTTTTTGCGAACCATCAAAAGAAGTGCGATTTAAAAATTAGCGTAAGGCAGGGGTAATAATTTGCAGATTTCAAGAGCCTCCCACACAGTGCATTTTACAAAATCAACCTAAAACCTGCCGTACTGAGCAACCGAATGCCGAGCAAATATTTTGCCCATTTTATTATACGTCGAGCAAAAGCTCAGAAACAATGAAACAAACGAAAAATACAGGATTCTGGTAGTTTCTGCGATTAACTGATGAAATCGTCTTCATGGTGGATAACCTAATTGCTGTCCCCTCCGAAGGGGGGGGCTATTACTAGGGCTAGTACTGACGAAAGCAACATGGCAGCCCCCTTCTTTCCGTCGCGGCTCGAACGATTTTTCCAACTCGGACAACTTCACTTTAATCCCTGAATTTTACAGGTTTTTACTCTTAACCCATCATTCTGTTACCCGCGTTGCACGAACTTTAGATTTTCTTTTAAATCTACGTACCTATTTCCCTTTTTTTTACCTCATCTACGTTCCGAAATCGACTTAGAGATGCCAAAATGGTAATAATTGTCCATTTGTGCCGCTTGATCCATTGCCTGTCGATGGCTTTCAATCGATCGAATTGAGTTAACCGATGTTCAGTAGCGAAGATATTTCCTTCAATTTTTGGATAATGCAGTTTTGTAACTTATTATAGTTGGCACAACTAATTGCTATACACATTGTCTTACGATTCAATACGTTCACTTCCAGGATCTTCATCTTTCACCCGCTGAAAATGATGCTATTTGGCTCGTTCTTATGATAACGGAAGGAAAAAATATCTAAAACTAAAAACGTTGAAGTCAGTTTTGAAGCTTATTTACATACCGTCATCATAAGCCTTACTAATCAATTTAACCAAAGAATTTACTTGTCTGCCAATGCCCATGCAAAAAGAGTAATAAGTTCTGTCTTCAGTTTCAAAAACACACGAGTTGAAAGCAGTAGAAAACTCCTGCCACAACGAAAAATTATGGAATGGAGAAATAAGCCTTGTCGTCTAATTCGAATTGATGAATGTCGCAGCCCTATGATGAATCCATTTTTCAAGATTACCATGCTCCCCTTTTCATAACAATGTTTAAATTCAATCAAGATAGCCTGCACCCTTTCTTCTTTTCAATTGAGCTGGAGACAATATCCTTTATTTTGGGTAATCGATACATTTAGCAACTGAAATTTTCGTAATACCTCGACCAGCGCGTAACGGATTCACTTCGGTTTTCAAAACAGTTCGCTCCCAGCTTTATTTGATCAAAAGATGGACATTAACAATCAGTTCACTTTGATAAAATGCTCGGTAATTGTTCTAACCAGCCAGTGAGCAAAATCAGATGTGGTTGGCTTATTGGATAACACAATACGTCCATGCTATTGTACAAAATGAGCACTGCAAAACATCGCACACGATTGCACTGTGCTGTATTCCCGTTCTGATGATTTAGAAAAAAATCAACGTTCACCCAAAGGAACAGTGTAACAAAAATGACAACGTATGTAATTGCCAAACAACCAGGAGTGTCGCTTTTCCTATTCTTCTTTTTGATCGGCATTATGATTCTGTATAGGATTTTGTCCTAGCGACCGTTGACTCTTGCAGCTAGTTGCTAGCTAGATTATTCACAACAAACTTTCATCTGGGTTCAGCACAGCCCGCCTCAAGTAAGAACATCCGATATTTTATTATGAACTCAAGTAAGAATACCAAAGAGGTAAGTAAAAGGATGAAGGAACGTTTCTCTAAATTGCTCAGTTTTCGTTTACCACACAAGTTATATAATGTATAACGTACGTTTATTGAACGTACCTTCCCTTCCTGAAACGTCCTAAAAATTTTCATAAAATGAACTTGAGTTCATAGTAGCAATGCTCGGTCTATTGCAATTTTTACCAAACATATCTGTCAACAACAACGCACTACTAAGAAAACGAAAAGTCTTAAAATTGATTAAGTGATCTGATAATGGAAAATACATTTTTATTGATCAAAGAAAACAAATGATTAATTATTGATGACCTTGAGCGTTCGAATATATTGGTTTTTGCGGCCTGTTGAAATAAATATAGAAAATACGCACAAGAAAAAAGCTCAAGACGTGGAAGTACGTACGGTGTGCGAGCTAAACGATAAAAACGCGAAACGATGCGAATAATTGTATAGTGGTATGTACTGGTATTGTATGGTGTATGATTATATAGTGGTATTTATAGACCATCCGTTTGTGATACTAGGGAGTTTTTGCATTTACCGGCGTTTTTCCGTGGTGGCTGTGGGGAGTTTTGGTTACTATGTAAAATCATACATCTCCAATAGATCTTGATGGATTTCAAAATTCGACAACTAAATTTGACAGCTTCACACACAGCGTTCTTTGTGCTCCGCTTGACTAAGCGTTCAAACCGTCAAAGATATTGAGTCTTATGGCCTGTAAAAATTGAAATAATAAAAACTTCGAAGGCTTACGACTCGGGAGTACTGTGTGTTGTTCAAAATCTAAAAACGGCTAATAATTCATGTGGTGAACATTTTCTGAAAAAATTGTAATAGAATTTCATTCATTTTTCATAGAGATAGGCATTTTTAGTCCTTGTTTGACCACAGAGAGACATAATGTGTTTGGTAAGTGTTTCTGGGTATTATTATAGTACCATGCACCTTTCTTCTCATTCACCTCCGTTCCTAATTCAAATTTTATGACGATCACAATACTTTCATTTACTTACTACGGAAACATGGAAGTGAAAAATAAATAATTTTCAACGAATCTTCTCCATTTACTCATGTCAACATTCTTGAGCTCTATTCTCAAAAAAAAATCATGATAAAGAATTAGGTATTGTGAGTTTGGGCTAATTCATGCCAAAAATACCATCATTTTGTACCTAGCAGGGTGATATGCTATGAAGAACAAGAACACCGAACGTGAAAAAGGGGAGAACTACGACGGACAAAACCATTATGAACACGAATACATGTGTGAGCGAACTTTCATAAGGCGCACCACCCCTTGCCATTGCCAATTCTCTCGGATTCCGCTTCTCGGCCCATGAATATTATAAGACGTTGCTGTAGACAAATCTAAATGTGTTGCTGCTTTCCCCTTCCTTTTCCAGTTTTATATCTCAATTCATGTGCCGTATGTGGCCTAACTCTGTGGTAGGGCTGGGTTCGGGAAAATGTCTTCCCAGTTGGCTCCTGAATTATTTATGTCACTTTCGGGGTAGGATTGAAACGTTGCGAAAAACAAGATCTTCCAGTGCTTCTAAATATTTTTGGAGCTGCAACGTTGAGCTTGATAAAAACTTGTTTGACATTAGGATAAAACTCATTCACGGTGTCGAGGTTGAGGTGGAAAGATCAGAGGCGACGTTAGCTCTTCATTGCTGCATTTGCCCGCTCGCGCGTGGTACATACATCTTCACACTTTCGATCGTTTGAAATTCCTAAGTAATGAATACTTATGAAGACCTTAGGGCGAAAGCGCTCGTTCGGCCAATTGGACGGAAAAAAGAGACCGTAACTTTGAGACCGGAAAAATTGATTCACTAATTACGCGGAGGAATCGATGGGTATCGTTTGCGCGCTATGGGAAGGCCATTCTCAGGCTTGAGCATTTTTTTGCTCGGCTGAGCCCTGCATGAGCACCTGTACGGTCGATGTTTGTTCCAGTATGGACGTTAGAGCATGAGAACATATTGCCTGGTTCACACTCGGCTCCGGTGACGGTACATATCAATGTTAGGATCTGAAGAGCAGGTTTGGACGAGTTGTCTTCAACCTCTGAGCCCATGTTATCTGTAGATTTATTGATTGATCTTTCGATTTGTTGCAATTAATTTGAAAATGGAAAGACTCAAACTCAACCGACGAGGCAAGCTTATTATATGGATCTGCAACGGTCACGTTTCAACCGAGTGATTTTCATCATTAAATCTAAAATTAAGTGAGTCGATATTTCAAATTTGAATTGAGTTCAAAAACGTTATGTGGGAATCCCACGTATAAGAACTATATTTCATCGTTGAATACGTCGATTTTTAAATTTTCGTAGCAAAGTTCAATGTTCAACCTGTTCACCAGCGAAATCGCCGATGGAGTTGCTCGGTCGGGAGAACAAGCAAACGTATTTTCGCACGTGACGTCGCAAAATAACTTTTATCTATCCACAATGTTGCTCAAACCGCAACCGATTTTATAAAACAAAATTTTAAAATTCCGTCTTCAGCAACAGCTCGGCAGATGAGCTAATAAGTTTCCAGATCATTTTATGTAATGATGAATCAATAATTTCAACAGTTACAATGACGCGTTCACTAAATTCATAATTCTGTCCCAACCCACTCGAAAGACGGCAATTTCTGTGCGTACAGTCAGACAAATTTCTAAATTGAGCTACTTTTGGGATTCAGCAATAAATTTTCAGCAACATTTGTTTGGCATTTTTTTATCGATATTATACCTAAACGGTGTTTGTGGAAAATACGCCCAAACTTCTGCAGTCAACATCTAATTCCCATCATGTTTAGCCCCATGCGGAATACATAGTATCCTAAAAATGGAGAGCAGTGATGCTAAACCGTATTCAATTGGATTATTCGGAGCGTAATTCATGGACGTAACTCGAGTCCAAGGATGCGCTCCAACACGACTCCAAGTGTGCACACGCACTTAGCGGAATTCGTAATTGGAAATGCGACTGCATACCTGGGTGTCACTTCATAAATCAAACTCAGCACCGAATGGAGCGTAACAGTGCGCTCTAGATGGCAAACACTAACTGTGAAAGTGCACTCAAGTGCGGTATCATCTCTTTCATGGCCGCAAAGGCCAGATTCGTGTGTGTTATTGTAACTTGTGATCAATTTACTGACACCACTCATATTATTGGTATCAGATCCCTCCATTGGCACAGATCATTGATCTGTGCGTCGCCTCCACTAGTCGTAATAGCGCGCGCGTTGCAACGCGTCCTTGGATGCCACACAGATGACCGAAACGAAAGAAGCAGGATTTTCCACATTTTTCCAGACTCTCGAATTTTATCTCGCGGCTCGCGTTTTTTTCTCCATTCTGTTTCCTTCAACTTTTCCCGAATTAATATTTTGTGTATTGCCGTTCATAATTTCATAATTACAATTACAATTCCCGAATCGTTAATTATTTGTGTAGGACTTGCGACCTATGATGCGATCCTACAGATCTATGAAGGAGGAGTTCCCAACCACCATTCATTCAAGATTCATGTGTCGTCTATTTGCTCTCTTTATGGAAATAAAATAGTATTCTAGCGATCAAAAGATTTCTGCCTAATAAAATGAAGTACCTAACTATAAGGAGCCATACAACTCTAAAATGAACGCAACAACTAAAAGAAAAATTGAATTCTTTAATCAGGTAGGTACGTCAGGAAACGATTAGCAGTCGAATTAGTCGCCACAGTTCCTGTCATGGTGTCTTCCTCTTCATACAATTACTTCGCTCTTCGTTATTAATAATGTCTTTCCAATCGATGATCAGCTCTCGCTCATTCACCTTCTCCTCTTCTCTAAATAGAATCATTTCACTGAACTGATTGAAAAAGTGATGACACTTTTCAATAACAATATCACCGAAATAAACGAACACCGAACATTATCAGCTACAAAATCACAATTACTTAAACAAGTTATTTGTGTCTGTGGCTTGTTTTTCCTACAGAGTTTTTCATCGCTCTGAGCTACTATGACATTTTTTTACCCCAATTCACCTCCGTACTGAATTCGACTTTACGGACGATATTTTCCCAAGTGAACATGGATATAAAAAACATCCGTTTGATGAATGCTGTTGCAACAAAAAACTGAGTCAGATGAATCAAACAACGCCGCATTGGCTTTGAACCAATTTGAAGCGTGTCAATCCTATGCGGCTGAAAGGAGCTTAGCAAACAAGCTCCTCGCAGGTTGTTGTTTATGTGTAAACGCCGCGTTATCAGAATGAATACAGCCCACCTTCAATAAGCATATTCGAATTCCATAATTCAATGTCGTCAGTGATCATCGACACGGTATATGAAATTGATTGATCGATTTTACTTAACATCTATAGCCCTCCAAATTGAAACTAAGACTTCAAATTGGAGAGAGCGTCGTTTCGGCAATGGTAATGAATTCGCGCGAGATCAACTGAGGGCTCCTCCTTCTCGCACACGAATTAAGACGAATGGGGCGAAGACTGGAGCCAATTAATCTTTCTAATGTTCCCAACATCAGAGAGTAGACCTCAAGAGTAAGATGTTTCAGCCCTAATGAAACGCTTTCAATAACTAATGCTAATCCATAGCAATGAATTGGAGGTCAGCTTGAAAGGGGCCACGACAACGTTTACTGTATTTTCTAGCAAGGGAGTTGGCATTTATCCTCGTCGTTGTTGTTAATTCTTGATTATAAAATCATTCATTTAATAAGTTATTACTCTCTCTAGTAGGTAGTACTTTTTCTTGTATAAAAATGAACGCGGTATTATCACCGGCAGACCGAGATCTAACGCTAGCGTTGTGCTTCATTAGGATATTTATGCTTTTAGCGGTGTTTTTCCACGGTTGTGGGGAGTTTTGGTTACTTCGTAAAATCATACATCATCAATAGAAACCACAATGCACGGTCTAGATGCGTATATTTTACAAAGTAACCTAAACTCCCAACGGCCACCATTGAAAAACAGCGCTAAAATCAAAAACTCCCTATTATCTCATAGTGTTTTATTAGGTACTAAATTTGACAGCTTCACATACAGCGTTCTTTGAGCTTGCAAGCTTTACTGTCTTCAGGAAGCTTCAATACTTTTTAGTTATTATTCTATTCTCTTATGTATCAAGGGATTACCGCTGTAGTGGAAATGGCACGAAGCCTTATCAACGAAATCTGATGAAATGAAATCTATTCGGTGAAATCGGCTTGACGGGAGCAGACCGAACACATTGAAAAACTATAATTTAATACAACAGCAATTTAACAATTTTCAGTACACCCTTTCAATCGTTCATGACGATTAATAATGTTTCAATTACAGAAAAATGGAAAGCGAATGAATGCGGGAGTAGTAAAATTAAATCAATATAAATTCGCAACTTTTTTTTCATCACAACTATAATAAAGAATTTTTTTTTAGCAGAAGTGAAACAACAAAACGCGTCCTCGTATAAAATAATAACTGGCTCTTACCTTCTTCATCTGTTCTTGAGTCCATGAATCCCACTGGAAAAAAAGAAGATAGTCATGAAATTCGCACAAGTACCGATTAATTATCTGGAAGGATAACAAAACGCTATCAGTGGCGTATAAGAAATTCGGAATAGGAGGAGGGGATAATATTTCCCCGTGTCATCCGCACAGTAAACTCCAAATTCAATTTGGAGTTTACAATTTGGCAAATTGTAATTGCACATGAAAAACGATGTAAACATGGACTTAGAAATTCGGAACCCCATAAAAATTTGATGAATTATGTCTGAAATTAGAAGAGCATATTATATAGAGTTGGATCGACGAAGAGACATAGAAGAATTAAAATAATTAGATATGTTTCCTAGCACCACATTACGACGAACAATCATTTGGTGGGTGCAAAACTAAAACGCTGCATAATGATTCAGCAGGGGTATATAATTGTCAATTGACTATGCTTCAATAAATCTATGGGGTGGAATATACATGCGATCAAAAATAGACGTGGATGATAAAAGCGGGTCAAAGGGGAGGATTTTTACCACCCTACCACCAATTTTTCTTATCCTGCGCGCCCTGCTAGGAAGTGAATCAATTAAAGAGTTACCTAACGCTTTATTTTTCTGCACAGTTTAGAGCATTACTGCCATCTCTTACAACAGGAATGGGGCTTTTCCAAAGACAAACGGCTTGATGTGCTTCCTAGATGCCCTGCACACATTCATTTTTTAAAATAATTTCCTTAACGCGAGCATTCCGAGAATTCCAAAGCGCACAGAACAATTTGTTAAGCTGTCAAGTCGTATTTATATCATCATGCCAAATTATCACAAATTAATCACGAAATCTGGGCTAAATCGAGAACCATCAGAGTTATAATTGGTCTGTTTCGTTCAGCATTCAAGAATCTGTTGAAAATGATACGAAACCCACGTATCGCTGCGCAAGACATTGAAATTGAGGTCGGTATCTGGCAAAGATGTCGTGGATTTCGGTAATTTATTGATGTGAGGCTCGAACTGAGCTAGAGTTCGGCCAATTGCGCCAGCTTACCCTTGATAAGAGAGCACGACGTTTTTCTTCTAGTATGTTAGTGAAACACTCGAGTAATATCATCATTCCGAATTTCACTAGTTCTCTAACATATAGCTCGTATAAGCTGCGTGAACACGAGAAACGTTAAAGCTAACAACCCTGTTATTCAATGTTATTCTTCATTCGATTCAGCGACAAAAATTCATGGAACCAAACAGACAAATTTATCAAAAACATACGAAACCAATTTACCCCGCTTAGAACATGAAGGGAAAATGTTGGCAGAGTTTTTTCTACCTATAAATTTGGGTTCTACCATAAAGCCTTGAAACGAGTAACACCCAATTTGAGGAGAGTTGAAACATTGTTTGTCTAGGACGGATACAATGGTTTTTATTGAATAAACCACGATTACATTTGGTTTACAAAAAAGAAGGCAAGGTAACTTATTCTATCAAATCATCCACACTCGGGCTCAACAATTGGAATAAGAGATCAACGATGTTTACAAAAATAGGAGACGAAAGAGTAGTCAAATGTCCGAAAATAAGGTGAGTAAGATTGTTACAACGAGTTTGGCTGTTATGCCATATCAATTTCGAATATTTATATACAATTGGCTGATTTCACGAACCTCCGATTTCAGAGCGAAAAATTCAAGCAGAGCGGTTCAATCGGAGAAATGGGCATTAGTTCGGACAAGCCATCGAGCAATCGCTACTCAACTATGTTTTTCATTGGCCAAATTGAATCACGAAAGCCGCCAGCCGCCTCTATCGGGGTTGTTGCGACCGAGTGTAAACATGGGTGAACACATGGTCGAAAATAAGTCAGTACAATGGAACGCAACACAATATGAGTATGATATGATATCAAGCTAGCGAGCAGTCGGCTTTCCCCTTGGGGACCATCTCGCGAGATTACGATCATTCCTTGCCCTGAGCTTTTCCATTAACGCCTGCTGCAGGCTAGCATGTGGGAACCGAATCCTCTTATGCATTAACTAATTACAAACGTAATAATTGTATTAATTATTTGAAGATGGATCGGTAAACTAATCAATGGTCCGTGGTTCAGTAGAACATTCCAAAGAGGGCGGAAATGAAGTTTATTTAATACCTGCTACGATTCAAAGGCATAGCATCTGAACATCGGGAAAAAGTTGGGTCGAAGATCTAGAAATCGCGGGTTAATATTTTCGCAACATTGTTAATAAAGATTTCGAAAGCTAAATAATGATGAGGATAGTTTTGGAGTTGAAGCAGCATTTATACGATCCAACTGCTGTAAGCTTTTGAGAAACATAGAATATTTCAAACATAACCTACAATACTCGCAAGATTTTTTCGTTTTAGTTCTTCATTTTCGACAGTGATTGCCATTTTATTTTATACGAGTATTCAGTGTAACCTCAGAAGTTCAGAAGATCTTCACAATAGCTGCGAATATTCGAGAACGTTAAGCTAACTGAGTGTAACGATCTATAATAAAGCTAATCATCTCAGTCGATTCTGCTTCCAAAAGGAATCATTATTTTTTAACTTTTAACCGACTTCAAACGGAGTCGGCGCCTCTCTTATATTGTATTGGAGAAGCATATAGATTCCGAATTAGTAAGAATATAAATATCATGAGTTTTTACAATTCTTGAACAGAGCAAATCAGCATTTATGAGAACTGATTAATACAATATCGATTTGAAGGTGACTATTCACGCCTTTTCCTAAAAACCATTTCAGATTTCTCTAAGAATCTTCACGTCCAGACCCAGACTTATTACCTAGCACCTACTAATTTATCGTAAATTCATATTTATTTGTAACCGTCGGGTATTCATTTTGCCAGAGAGGCGCCGACTCCAAAAGATGATCAATCTGGAGGCGATTCAGAGGTGAAAGGAAAATCTTTTAATCATTTGGGAAATGAGAAATACTTTTTTTTTTAGTTCGAAAGGGTTACTATCCAGGTAGGTCCCATAATTTTTTCAATTGATTCCATCCAGTAGTTACGTCCCCAGAAGCGGAGAAATGGCGGAAAACGTGATTTTCGCGAAAAGAGAAAGTTTTGACTTTGCAAGCTTATAACTTCTAGAATACTACCTCGATTGTTTTGTTTCTGGTGTCATTTTGTTCATAATTTATCTGCCTACAAGGGCCTAGCTTCAATTTTTCGTTCGGCATTCTCATATGGCGTGTAGAGAAGAAAGTGTAAGAAAAAACGTGATGCCGATTTTCACTTTTTTGAGGTTTTTCGAGCACCGTTCCCAACCACGTCGAGAAAAAAAATATGAACACTACTGCACTTGAAAGCACTTAGCTAGAGCTTTCGAACGATGGTAAAAAATCAAGTTTAGGTGGCATAATAGGGGAGCAATCGATGTTTTAATGGACCTATGTTTGAGACCTCATAACTTCCAAACAAAAACTGTTTTTCAATAGTTTTTAAACTTAAATTGTTCAAATTTGAGTCTAGTTTATGTGATCCAAATTTGGTATTGATTGGACTAAAATTAGATACTTTTTAGGCCGTATTTCTAAAAAAATTGTTTCAAAATCACGTTTTTTGGACTATTTATGTTTGTAGAAAAAAAACTACGTTAGTCATAGCATTGTCGTTAGAAGATTTGAATTCAGCGTTAAATTTTCAATACATGACATGGTTTTAAAGGCCAAATAACTCCATTTTAATGCACAAACATTTGGCGAATTTCTGAAATTTGGTCCGGATTCTCTCATTCAGTGTGAATGCGGATACGCTTCAAGAAATCATCACTCTATTATCGTTAGAGAAATAAAGAACGAGTGAATTGGTGCAATTCAGTAACCAGCAATGGTGTAGACAATTATTTGAGTTTTGGAAGGTGTATCAAAGGGATCAAAGTATCCGGTATGTTGACCAAGAGACCCTAATCAGTGGATGGATTATTCCAAACGTTCAAACTCACTCTCAATCAACATAATAACATTGAAAATAGTTAGGTAATCATTATACTTTAGAACTTCAACGTTCAACTGACTTATGAATTGAGTTTGGACGGTTAGTAAAAAGTGACAAGAACACAATAATGAAAGCTTGGGAAAATTCTGTAAAGAGAGCTGTTCATAATTGTAAGTTACTAAAAAGAGAAAAATAAAAAAAACTTTTTAAAAAAAAAATAAAACCGACTTCAAAAACTTTGTCTATAAATACAATCTGAAAAGGAAAAAATAACAAAAATGTCCCAACTTCGCAGCAACTCATTCGCCAACTACACATTTTAAGGAATACTTTACTACTCGTATTGACCTGACCACTTCCTGATTGATTGGATCACCTTCCCTAATAATATAAAAATTACTATTTCTCATTTCCCAAATGATTAAAAGATTTTCCTTTCACCTCTGAATTGCCTCCAGATTGATCATCTTTTGGAGTCGGCGCCTCTCTGGCAAAATGACTACCCGATGGTTACAAATAAATATGAATTTACGATAAATTAGTAGGTGCCAGGTAATAAGTCTGGGTCTGGACGTGAAGATTCTTAGAGAAATCTGAAATGATTTTTAGGAAAAGGCGTGAATAGTCACCTTCAAATCGATATTGTTAATAATCAGTTCTCATAAATGCTGATTTGCTCTGTTCAAGAATCGTGAAAACTCATGATATTTATATTCATACTACTGGTAATTCGGAATCTATAGGCTTCTCCAATACAATATAAGAGAGGCGCCGACTCCAAAAGATGATCGAACTGGAGGCAATTCAGAGGTGAAAGGAAAATCTTTTAATCATTTGGGAAATGAGAAATAGTAATTTTTATATTATTAGGGAAGGTGATCCAATCAATCAGGAAGTGGTCAGGTCAATACGAGTAGTAAAGTATTCCTTAAAATGTGTAGTTGGCGAATGAGTTGCTGTGAAGTTGGGACATTTTTGTTATTTTTTCCTTTTCAGATTGTATTTATAGACAAAGTTTTTGAAGTCGGTTTTATTTTTTATAAAGCACATTTTAATCGCTAAAGGAAAACGCTGCAAACGATTGTACAGTGGTTTATTATTCCTTCGCTTTAATTATGATCTAAAAAGATTATCCATTTGTGATAGTAATTATTCCGAACATTTGTGAAAATAATGCCATCTAACAACAGAATGGTAGCAACAATTGTAATTTTAATAATTTTTATTTTTTTTTAACTTTCAAATTGGAAGCTAAATTTTTTGCCTAACGGTACAGCATAAGAGAGTGTTGACGAGCATTCCAAAGAATATACAACGATTTATCCCTCCATGAACTCTCGAGTTATATCTTCATGAAAAAATGGCGAAAATCTTCCAAGTTCATCACAAAAGCTGCGATTACTCGACCAAGAAAGCTAGCGACTCCCAATGGTCTCATTCGATTCAGTGCCCAAAAATATCTAGAATTGATACCAAGCACACATTTTCCTGAAAAACGTTTGAAGATACGAATTTTCTCCGCCTCAAAACCCCCCCAAATACACTTAAAACTTAGCTAATCATGTGGTTAGAGAATTGTGCCATTCTGAGACCGAGATTGATGGTGAAAATTTCAAGAAGGTATTATAGTTTGGCCGGAAAAGTGTTGGCAGCGGACGACGGATAGACAGATTTTTTTAAAATTGGAATTCGGATTCTCTGAGCCTTGAAACGTGAAACATCAAATCTCGAGGGGGGGTTAGAAAATTTTTTTGGGCGATTACAATAGTTTATTATTATAATAATCCAAAATTTCTAAACCCTTCGAAATTAGAGTGCTACGCGCATGTTAAATTCGATTATCCGATTAAAAAACTTCCATCCACCCGCCGTCAACGGATTTTTGAAGAAAGGTTCATTCTTTAGTCGCCTTCTCAATTTGAACGATATTTTTGGACGTTTTAAGGGGAATGGAATATTTTTAAATGTTTTTGGAAACGTATTTATGTTTGGTATCAACCTCAATAGATGTTCGGACGCTAAAGCGAATGAGACCATCATGGAATTGATGACGCTAGTAGTTTTCGATTTATCGCTTGTGGCATGTTAGAGAAGTAGAGGAATTTTGCATAATTATATTACTCGAGTATTTCTGAAGCTATAATTATCATTCCATACTCGTTGGAATGCTCCTCTAGGAAACTGTATTGTTCTGCGTTTATGAAGTACTTTTATCAATAATAGATAAATAGATAAACCGGAGTTAGCGATACGTAGTTAGCGATAAGTAGTTTTCAGTACCGATATTCACTCACGAAAAAACTGCTAGGCAGCACTGACGCTAGGATATGATACGCTAGGATACGATTGATAAACGGACTCATTGACTTTGATATTAGTATTGGGAAAAAATAAAATATTCAAAATCCTACAATCTTTGTTGAGGAGCCTTCCCTTATTAGTTTGATGGAGAAGTGGTGTGGGGCGGAAGTATTACATCATGTGGATGGTCATAATTAATCATAATTGAAGCGACGGTATAATAAACTGCAGCAATGATTTTAAATCGGGTCCACCAATAGACAACTCCTGTTGTGGAATGACTGACAAAGATTTCTATTCCTAAAAATTTATAATATTTTTGCGATGAATAAGGGAATCATCTAATGGAATGAGTACACTTTATTGAAACTAACTCTTGGCCTGGAAAATACGATAGTTGCACGGGAGTAACGCACTAATCTCGTACAACGGTCGTATTGCAAAGCTGTCCAATTCAGAAGTTGTAGAGTAGGTAAACCTGACGAATCGTTCGTTTCTCGTTTGGTTATTGGATAGTAAGCGGAGCATTAATTTACTCTCCGTAACCGGTAACAGGCGAACGAAGATGGTATTAGATAATTATTTTTGGAAAAAACTTGGAGTCGCCTAAATTTACACTCACTGTTGGATTTGTCATGCAGCGACGCATCGGATCCGGCGGAGTTCGATATGTAGGTGAATATCTGCCGGGAAAACATGGCCCGGGTGCTGATATCGGCAAAGGCGACTTCCCTTGCATCATCTTGTCCGTACTATACATCATCAGGTCCATTCCCGCTTCAGGGCCGACGAACGGCTCCGAACGAGATCGGTGGAAAATCGGCGCCGATAAAATCGATTCGATCGGAACTCGCGATTGCGGGGCACGATCTGTTTCTGGTCGCCGTTGATCGCGGTAACTGCGGTAAGTGGTAACCGTTCGATGAGCAGGTACGAAGTAGCAGCGCGCACCGACCGATCCCGCTCACTCCCTCTCAACGATGCTGCTTTTCTTGCACTTTATCTCTATCGCGCTCGCTCTGAGTTTTTTCCCAACTTGGACACAAAAATCCAACCCCTCTCGGAAATGAACGAGTAACCAACGCCCGTGTTCCGACGGCGGTGCTTCTCGCGAGGTGAGGGCCTGTTCGCAAGGGGCGGTTGAGGGCGTTGCAAACGTCACCCCTCACGTATAGAGGGGGAAGCCTACAACATAAGGGTAGGGGTGATTTTCGCACAGAACACACCCTCGTACGACGCATGCGCAGTCGCCATCTTCCCTCCTTCGACCCCAGTGCTGGCTCATCGTTTATAATTGGTTCCTCTTCTTCTAACCCCCTCCCCTGACCATCCCTTCAAACTCTCCACCCCCGTGTGTTTGGACTAGTCTCCCCCGCCGCTCCACTACTACCTGCTCCAACATCTTTCACTCCTCTTCTCAATCTGTTCCGTCCAACTCTTCGCTCCTTTGCCGTTCGACGATAGAACGAAATTTTACCCCCGACTGCCATTCAAATTAGTCCAATCACCGTACAATCCTAGACTTTTTTTATCACGATTGAAATAATGCTTGGCGATTATTTTAAACGTTCAAAATTGATATTCCAATAGGTATTTTAATTGTGGAGAGTTTTTTTTTCTCAGCGTGTTTTCTTAGCGTGGTTTACTCTGATAAATCGTATAATCTAATGGTGGCCGCAATCCACGTTCATTAAACGGTATCCAACAGATACTCATGATTTTACAAAGTAACCAAAACTACTCGTCCACGGTTGAAAAAATACGCAAACAACGAAAATTCTCCATTAAGGTAATGTTATTATTATTCACGCATATTAGGACCTGCAGACAACACACCTTCAAGGCGCATCCTTTCCATGCCGATCGGCGGCGATCTCACAAGGCGGAACGTGCGGTACACGACCGGACTCAGGGAACTATTATTGAAACCAGATATCGTATGCTTTTGGACCGGGTTTCGTAGCACGAATGTGCGTGTCGGCATCTTCATATAATATTCTCGAGCTATATCATCATGCTGAATCCAACGAACTTATTGTCACAAATTGCACAAAATATCTGCGATAGCTCGAAAGTTATTTCCGTTCCGGTCGCACACCACTATTATAACTTAATTATATTTCAGAAAGTTTGAGTACCTCAATACTTCTCTCTCCTTGAAAAAAAGAAAAAAAAGCAGCAAATAATGGTACAGCGGTTTGTTATTCTTTGCTTCAACAATGATATATATACGATGACCATCCATCTGTGATACTTTATAGTTTATTTTCGAGGTCATTTTTTTCCTTTTCGCGTTAGGTAGGAGCATTTAAATATTTTAATAAAGAACTCTCATTTGCTTCTAGAAGACTTTTTTCGTTTATTTATTTTGTTTCCCACGTTACTGTTCCCACCGTCACATTGGTACCTAGCTACTTATGAGGCAAAAATCTACAGTAAGTAAAGTAATTTTAATCAATTTTATTTTTGTTAGTTTTCAAATTAAAAGACTTATTTCCTAATAGGTAATACAGTTTAAGAGAGTGTTTGACAACCATTCCAACGAGTATAGAAAGATTTTTATAGCTCCGAAAATTCTTTAGTTATACATAACTTCATGTAAAAGTCCTAAATATCTCGAAAATCTTACACGAAAGCTGCGGTAATTCGAGAACCATTAAGGATATCAACGATATTATAGCGATGATTCAAAAATCTCAAGAAATTAATACCAAACACATCTTTGAAAAGCGTTGGATAATATGAATTTCATCCCTCTCAAAACCTCCCAAAAATTCCAGTACAATTAAGGTAAAAAATTAGTTTAAGAACTAAGCCACTGTCAGACCAAGATAGGCTCTTGTCTTGGTGAACATTTCAAGAACTTAGCTGTTCTAGTTTCCACAAAAAATGTTGACGGCGTACTGCGGACGGACAAAATTTTCTTTGTAGTATACTCGAATTCTACATGTCTTGAAACGTAGAACATCAAATTTTGAGGGGGTTAGAACATTTTTTTTTTCTTTGGCAATTACGGTTGTTTATTATTGAATAATTATATGAATATTGCTTATACATTTACTTAGTAACAGAAGCAAATTGTCAGCATGTTCGAATGAGCATTCGATTGTGGGAAGCTTAAACATTTATTAATGTTGTTATGTTTCTATCGAGCAACTCCAAAATTACTAATACGTCTGTTGTCGCTCTGTTTCCGGTTCCTCTAATAACATAGGTACAGTTACACCAACATTTTGAGTTTTCAATAATTCAAACGTCTGCCGTCATAAATAACCGATATTATCAGTTATTATATTTTTTAAATGACCACGCTTTAGAGGCAAAACGGTATGAGTTCACTCGCAGTGTAATTACAGTAACAGAATTGCTATATAGGTTTTTAGCCGGAAACTAAAGCTAGTAAGTGAACTCTCGCTCAAAACACTACTTATTGAGCACAGATGGCATTGTCAGGTTAGAGTTTTTATCTAGAGTCGTTGCTCCTGCCCGACGGTAATACCCCAGGAGCATAACAAAGTGATAAACTAGTGGATGAGGTTGAAAAGAAAAAAAAACGTACTTTCTCGTATATTGCGTTTTATTCGAGTACTTTCTCCTTAAAAAGGAATATGATCTATTGGACAGTGAGTAGCAGAGTTGATCTTGAGTGGGGTTTACTCGATCCTATTTTCCAGCCACCTACTTTCTTATGTTTATCTTCCTGCGAGTCCTGTCAATGGGCTCGGCATCCTACCCCTAACGTTTTTATTTTTTTCACGGTCCCACCAAACCAGTTTCGATATTAAACGGATAATAAATATGTTTTCATGTATTTACAACCTGAATCTTGTAAAATATTTACATCCTGAATCTTGTAAACGTAGATAATGTACCTTCTACATATGTATTTTTATTTTGGGGGGGAACAAAAGCTTCTGAACCATATACAGGTCTGAACTTGTGCTTGTCTCAATGAGGAGAACTGCTTTCTTTTATTAAATCAGTCTATGATCCGCACTCGTCGTGGCTTCTTGTTCCCCTTCTACCTCCCATAACAGAGATATGAAAGGATAATAAAATATATGCATCCGATAATGGATGGCATTTCCGTTCGATCTTATGCCATCTACCTCCTAGATGCACCGCCCACATCGTATAGGAAAGAGAAGGGGAAATAGGAAGCTAGAATTTACAATATCTTCTGGTAGGATGTAAAAATTAAAAAAGTAGAAAAGAATTATTGAAAAAAAAGAATCGTGCATAGCCCAGTTACTGTCTCCCCTCAGAATTAGGTTTAGGTGAGAAGGCTCTGGGGCTGACTTTACTCTACACTTACCCACACTTCAATTGAGAAATATGAACGGTTGAAGTAATTCCTGTCTTCAACTACTGACTTCTCTGCTATTCTACTCTATATTAAGATAATAATTATATTGAAAACTATTTGAAGAATAGTATTACTTCGGAATGTTATGGCAACTGATTGGGCCACCCATTCGCGCTTAACGAAAGATTAAGGTCTCGATTTTCCGTTGATGCAACTGAAAATATATTTTAAAGGAGTCAATAAATAATTAAATACAATTCCAAGAGTATCAAATCATCCCGCGTAAGTGGCTCTATGAAAAATTACGGCAACTTTTTTAAAAATGTAAAGTTTAGTTTTTTTTTAGTTCAGTGATCACTTTTCATTTCTTTTGACGAAATGAAACTGGGTAGAACTCAGCATTTAGATACTCTTCAAATCACTTTTCCTCTTCGAAAAAATCCTTCATCGTTAGGAACGTATCTGAAATGTGGATTCGCAGAGTGAAGAGTAAAATGGCACGAGCTCTAGGTTATGACAAAATCACTCGCAATATAGTGTTGTGAAGTCCAATTTAACAAGAAATCGGTGACGCAGAGGTAGCCACTCATTTAAATGATTCATTTTGTTAGATCGATTTCGGCTTATAGACCAACATCAGTAATAAGTTGAAAAAATTAAATAAAATCAAGAAACTCATTCAAAGGCCGCAACGTTAGTAACCTACAACTGTTCAGGAAGAAACTAACCAGAAGACCCATGAGTAGGGAAACTCACGAATTAGGTTAATAATGCTGAAGTGCAGAGTGTGACCCTAACGATAGAAGTCAAGTTTGATAATCATTTTTACTGCAAGTGCACCCAAAAATGTATACCTAACAGGCCTTGAAGTGGGAATCGAGCGTCATTCAGTCGTCGCTACAAACATTAAAAAATTCAAGCACTCAAACATATTGATTTTTGTAGCCAGTAGGACATACCCACCAAAAAATATCGATTAGAAGTACGGAGAGTGAACCAAATATAAAATAAAACGTGATCTGCTAGACCTTGATGGTTCAAATAATTATATTAATTTTATCGGCCCCCAAACATTTTTAATATATATCTATCTGGATATATGTATGGATAAATATAAAATCCGAAGTACTGTGTGTTATCCCAAATCTGGCAATGGCCTTTTCATTTATGCTCTGGGGAAATATTCCCTGAAAATGTCATCGAGTTTCATTCATTTTACATGGAGATAAATGACGATTTTTGTCAGTTTTTTACCACATAAAAGGCCGATACACATACACTAATGTTTCTGAGTACAAAAATTATGAAAATTCCGTTTCGAATTCGACCTAACGGACGATCAGAATACTTAATTTACTTCGTAAACATGGAAGTAAAAAAAAAAAAAACTTAAAAAAAAAACCCGACTTCAAAAACGTTGTCTATGAAATACACTCTGAAAAGGAAAAAATAACAAAAATGTCCCAACTTCGCAGCAACTCATTCGCCAACTACACATTTTAAGGACTACTTTACTACTCGTATTGACCTGACCACTTCCTAATTGATTGGATCACCTTCCCTAATAATATAAAAATTAATATTTCTCATTTCCCAAATGATTAAAAGATTTTCCTTTCACCTCTGAATCGCCTCCAGATTGATCATCTTTTGGAGTCGGCGCCTCTCTTACATTGTATTGGAGAAGCCTATAGATTCCGAATTAGTAAGAATATAAATATCATAAGTTTTCACGATTCTTGAACAGTGCAAATCAGCATTTATGAGAACTGATTATTAACAATATCGATTTGAAGGTGACTATTCACGCCTTTTCCTAAAAACCATTTCAGATTTCTCTAAAAATCTTCACGTCCAGACCCAGACTTATTACCTGTCACCTACTAATTTATCGTAAATTCATATTTTTTTATTTGTAACCATCGGGTAGTCATTTTGCCAGAGAGGCGCCGACTCCAAAAGATGATCAATCTGGAGGCGATTCAGATGTGAAAGGAAAATCTTTCAATCATTTGGGAAATGAGAAATAGTAATTTTTATATTATTAGGGAAGGTGATCCAATCGAAGTCGGTTAATGATATATCTCATACAAATGAGTTTAATTCGTGATTATACCTCTTCTTCATCTGTTTCTTGCCACGCAGGTTTTGTGTACATAGAAAGATCTCTATCTTGTAATGTAATCATTACGCTGGGGAAAATATGTCCCTAGCTTAATGATTACATTTCTTTCCTGGAAGTAGTTGTTTTATATTCCAAGGCACTAAAGGATCTTTCCTTGACCTACCATCTAGAAACAGACTTAGTTACTATTAAACCATTTTGTGTATCTCACTTTTCTCATTTTCTTAGTTGCGCATTATTTTTCCTACCTAAAAACATATTAGTGATTAATAGGGCTCTCCTTAGCAAATATCGTAAATTCAATAAAATTTCTTTACTACCTCATTTCATGTCAAATTGATTGCAAAGCGATACAGCTGGAAAGAGTGTTCCCCGAGCATTCCAAAGAGATTTTTTTTTTGACAATTTTTACAGCGCCACAAATTCCTCAAACTCTCGAATAGTTTACACATGAGCGATAACTCGAGAATCTTGTAAACTATCAACCACGTTATTGTCTCATTAGATTCAGTATCCAAAGATCTACAGAAATCGAAACCGAACCCCCATGTCCCAAAAACTTCTATCGTAAGGCCGAACAATTTTTGTTGAGAATTTCAAGTACCTGCCCAATGGCAGCAAAGTACTTACTCACCGAAGCACTAAAAAATTTCGAATTTCGGAAATGGAAATATTTGGCTAAGTGACTAATTTCAATTGGATGTGTGAAAGTAATATTTTTCTCCAAAGTGAAAATCATAAATGGAATACTTTATATTTGAGAGTATAATCTCAATTTTATTAGGTACTGAATCCCTCAACAGATCGTTTTGAAGGCCTCCAGTGCGTTAAATAATTTGACGATAATAGGAAAACTTTGAGCTGAGATTTCTAACAACAGCTGTGCGCTCAGAAAGAAAAACGACGATGGATATTGTTGTGATGTCATACACGTGCTGACATGAGTACTGGCGCGTGTGAAGTGACTTGTTTGGCGTTGTAGCAGGAACTCAACAAGCACACGGTAAAAAACGCACTCTCCTCTGTAGGCTTTGTCAGTTGATAAGGCGCGTTGATGCGTGTCCGAGCGTTTCGCAGCATCCGCGCTTCACTTCATACCCAATGGCTTCAACTCGCATGAATACCGAAAAATGAACTTCATCTACGTATGCAACTGAGAGCATCGTACGCGGGCGTTGCGTCAAAAATCCTTTTATTCTGTTTGGAATTGTGAGCCTTCGAATGGTGATGCGAACGATCGAACGGCAGCCAATGAATTTGAGACCAATTAGGTTCAGGCGCTGTTAATATATATACCGGTAAACCGTATGAACTTTCTCAGTTCAGCTGCAGAGCATCCCTTCTAGCATTTTAAAATGGAAATTGATCCCGATATTGATTTTGAATTGAATTTGTTCCTTCCGCGAAGAACAAATTTGCCAGAATGTAGACATCGCGAAGAAAGGGTCGAGGAGAGAAAACGTTTTATTTTAACAACTAATAACAAACACGGGAAACAAAATGACCGTGGCCCCGCCTGCATTGATGAGACACTCAAGACGATTTTTCTCCTGTTGTAAAAGAGGTTATAGCTAATCTGTCTAAATACATGTAGAACCCACGCAAAAAGGGCCGTACGTCAACAAAATTTATTAGATTTGTTAACTTTATTCTATGTTTTTTTGAGGTAAAAACACGAAATTAAAGGAATCCAATCAAATTTCTTTATGTGTTTGAGATAATCGCAAAACTTTGCGACTTTCTTGCAATTCTTGACAGAGCTTTGAATGGCGCATCCTACAACATTTTTTAAAAAAATAGTAATTACTTTTTGGAGAAGTAAATCTCCAAATGGCATTAGCCAAATCTCCAGATGTCAAATGGCCTTTTATTTTTCCAAATAAGCCGAGATGTTTCGACACTATCAATGTTTGAAAAATGGCAATTGTACATTATCAACTTCACACTGTTTTGTACTAAAACACGAGCAACAACGCCCTCGCTAAGCAAGAAAAAATATGTGTCCTAACCTTTTTCCTGTAGCTCAGAAACTACTACTATTAAAAAACCTACTACAAAAAGCATTTAAAATCTGTTTATATCTTTTATTTGTCCCGATATCAGAAACATTGAGGCGAGAAGGTGTCTCGTATCAAGAGACATATAACTAACTGAGTGATAACCCTATAATGAAAATCCGTGGATTGTGAGGGGGAGAAAAACCAGGCGACTCATACTCCAATTGTTTATTTTCTGGCCGAGTACTTTCGCCCGTTGGGGCATCATCAGTGCGACGTGGATCCATAGGGTCCACACAATCCACAGACATAAAAAAATGCGACGTCAAGAAAGAGTATAATGAATACGTTCGAGAGGCTTGAAACTCAAGTTGCACTAATTCTAAAAATTTCGGGGGTATTTAAAAATAATTCAAATTTGATCAAAATTTATGAAAAAAGCAGGTGCAGTTGATGGTGCTCAAACTCCACCGGCCTTCGACCTATAAACTATGTTCATTAATACTATGTAGGAGCCATCATAGACGCAGACTACTTATCTGTTTAGGACACACACATTTCCACCTCGTTATTTGGCGTGGCTGAAAATTTTATGATCACGATCCCGAGCTCTTCCTTCCCTCAGCACCGCTGGCAGTAACGCGGCCAAATTTGCGTCCATTTCCTACCCTATTGTCGGCCTCATGAATAATTTAATCAGCTTGACCAATGATGCTCGAGAAGGGTAGGTGTGCAATATTGGGTAGCGGTAGCGTACGTATGCTGGTTAGCATATTCGTTCCCTCCTTCCGAGCAGTAGGTGGAGGCCTATGTAGCGTAGCACGGGTCACAAAGAGAGCAGGGAAGGTAATAATTTCACCTTTTCCATCTGTTCCGTTCTCGGTCTATTTGCCCAGTGTCAATAACTGGATGGTACTGGCTACCTCACCTCGCTCAAGCCTGTTCTCGTCCAATCAGCAACGGCAAACGCTATCAAATAAACAGTCCCGCGGTCCCAATGTCGCCGTAATTAATTGAATTTACACGGAAGATCCGTGAGGGCTGATGAAGGGCCGAGGACTGAGAGTGCCAGTGTATAAATCATTCAGAGTTGTATCGGTCAAATTGTATTGGCTAAATGCGTTGCGTATAGCTTGCTCTGCCACTGATATGAGACGAGAAACTTCCTATAGTTTATGAGTGACACTTTTTTCTTCATCCTAGCATGCCTCAGCTTAGAGTGACCCGTAGAGAAAAGGAGATCTGATGGAGTGGTGACTTCCTTTCTCTGTGCATCCTGCAATATGAGGAACATCTCGCCCGGTGGAACGACCCTTGTAGCGCTATCTAGTGTATATAACTAGAACTAACACAAGAAAACCAGGCGACTCATTCTTCAATTCTTTATTCGCTGTCCGAGCACTTTCACCCATTCGGGAATCTCCAGGGCGACGTGGACCCATAGGGTTCACAGCCCATTTGGGTATACTGCCCATTGATATATTAGTTGATATCAAACACGCCTATGTTTCGAAAACCTAGGAAAATGCGAATTTTCACCCCTCTGAAACCTTTCAGAAAACCCCTCAAGTTGAGGTACCAGTCTGGCTAAAGAAATGAGCCATTATCAGATAAAGAATCATTTTTGGGGGAAATTTCATGAGTATTGCTATAATAGTTTCCGTTTCGTTCAAAAAAGGCATTCTCTGGTCCGATTTTGACGGCGATCGCATGTTGAAAGAATGTAGCCTCCGGACCCTTGAGTGCCGACGTCAATCCGCGGATGGTGTATTTTCGTATAGGCTGATTCATGGAACTATTGACTGCCCTCAGCTTCTGTGCCTCATTTGTTTTCATGCCACTAACTACAGCACTCGATCATGCGTACCCTTTTACATACCCACCACGTCCACGAACTATCTTCTGAACAATCCCCTTCATCGGGGACAGAATATGTATAGAGCACAGGTTTGATACATTCTACCATAGTTTAAGTAGGTTAAAGAAACTATTGTGATATTAGGTTTATTGTATATTGAAAAACTGCCAGACAGATAATTGTTACCGCGTCGCCACCTTGTACTTTTTTGTATGCGTCTTTCTAGAATTTAGCAAACTACCTATATTGTGTTGTAATTGGGCCTAGTTGCTCGTGTTTGTATAAATAAATAAATCATATCGTTCGGTTGGGTGCAAGTTGTAAGCTCACTTTTAGTGAGCAAAAACGTCATTCGATGGTTTCCAGTAAGCATTTTTCAAAATTTCTAGCTGAAGCTGAAGCTTTTTCTGAAGGATGTATGAATAGAGAAAACGTGTAAGAAGTCACCTGCCCTAATTCACCTTCGTAACAGATGTATTTGGTTTATCCGATGAAGTTCTAATATGACATGTACCAATGATTACATTTTTATGACGAGTTATTCAGAAAACCTTTCATTACTACTACCACACCAATTCTAATGGCAGAACAACCGAGACAGGGCATTGTGAATTATTATTAAGAATAATTTATTTAATCAGAGCTTGCGTGACTTTCGCAATACGACGAAAACTCGGAAATAACGAGCGAGAGAGAAAAATAGATTCAGCGAGAGTAGGCTTTGTCAAGCATATGTTTCAGTTCAATAGAAGCTCGTAGCAGGCATTCAAAAAATGGTCCCTTTTTCATCTGTTACAGCACTTGACTCCTCGTCAAGGGGATATGGAGTTAGAAAAAGGTTTGTGAATATTAATTAGGTTTGATGTCTCGCTATTTGAGAGTAGCCCCTCCAGAGATTTCCCGTACCTCTGTTGTGTGAACAGCCAACAATAGGTTGAGGCAGTAACGGACAACAGCTCACATCAACCCTGTACTCAGTCCTAACCGAGGCACTCTCTCGTCACAATTTGTCTGCCATCTGGTCTTCTCTTTTAACATGTTTTCTAAAGCATCCCTCTTTCGGGAGAAGTTGCGCGGGAGAAACGAAACGAGAAAGCGTCCCATGACGTGAATATTTTTCAGTAGCAAGAGAAATGAAAGATTTCGAATGTTTAATGGGTACGGATAATTAGTTCCCTCGGGAACGGTTGTACCAGCATGGGACTCGGCTAAGGGGCCATGATTCACTATTAGAGGAATTCAAATGTCCCCGCCAAGAAGAATTTTCAAGTATTACTACACCTAATGATGTTTTGGTTTCATGTCAATGATTTATCAAATACAGTTATATACTCTTGCCTTGAGGACAGGCGCTCGTCAAATGTGTTTTGCCTTCTGATTGACAGCGGCAGTTTTTGAGGAGGGTGTGGTTTTTGCCGCAGACGCAAGCGATTTACTTTCGTTAAATATTTCCAAGCTCTGACAGACCAACAGATCCGCGCTTGGGGCTTTTCGTCCTTCGCTTAGAAATTGCGAAGCAGTGGTGTGCATAGTCACACAGTACTTCCATGTTTGAGTCGGTAACAGGTATAACCTATTGTAAAATCAAGAAACTCATGCAACACCCGAAAACAGAAAAACGCATGAATCAGCCCGTAAACATTCTAAAATTTGGATAACGCGGAAAATCAGTATGTGACCCAGGTGATAAAGATCATTCGTCATTCACCCACCTAGGAAATATTTTTCAACCATAAACATTCGAATATATAGATTTTTGGGGACAGTGAAGATTTCTGAATACAAAAAATAGGCGAATAGCTCGGATTTACAGTCAGTGATCTTAGCGATAAAAATCAGCCGATATTCACTCGCCATTAAATACACTCAAGGACCTCAGGTGTCAAATATACGAGTATTGATTTTTGCGGCCTGTGAAAGGAGTATAAGGTGGAAGTACGGTGTGTGAGCCAAACGATACAAAACAAGTTTTGCGAAAGCGGGTCATTTCTATAGCAAATAGACCCAAAACTACAAAAATCGCTCAAATAAAAATCAAATGCATAGTCAATATACGGATGATGATTATGGATGATGAAAAGGTACTTGCAGAATCGATCTGGGACGGAGAAGGCCAAAGAGAACGAAAGATCCTGAAACGCAAAATCTTGGAAATTTTCCGATTTTGTGAGCGCGTTTGAAGAGTTTTGAACATTTGTCAATGGCTTCTGTCATGCCCTTCTAAATGGCTTTCTGTCCTTTGATGAACAAATATAAAAAAACACAAACTACGGTATTCCCAGGATGGATAAACGTCTTGAAACGTCTTTAACAGACCTTGGGCCTTGAAATTATTGATTAGACATAACTTAGCCGAGACTAGCAAACATGGGGAACAAAGGAGACTGGTCCGATATTTGAAACCTGATTTAAAACTGTTCGAAGTGCTCAATAACCAAGCGCAAGAAGGCAGCCTCCTAAAATCGCTGGTTTGCTGGCATGAAAAACCGATTAATTATCATCATGACGGTGAGTGTAAACTCTCGATAATAAATGTCGATACAATGAGTTACTGGTTTTACTCATTTGTAAATTAGATGAAATGAAGAACATCTAAGATTTCCGTTTCGGGTGGAAAATTAAAACTCAAACGGTTGCCGACAAGGCCGCTTATTCCCAAAAGCACTCAATATGCCGAGTACACTATTTTGCTTCAAGGAAAATGCTGTACGTGAAGGCTCGAGTAAACCGTTCTTTTGTTTTATCTTTGTCGCAACACCCATTTTATCTTGACCGGTAAAAAAAGTGAATCGCTCAGACCCATCGGTCCACTGGAATGACCGTAGCGCTGTATAAAAGGAACTTGGCCTTTTCGTCCTTCTAGCCATCTTAAAAGTCCACGTGCTTGCTTGTTTATTTTATGAAGTACAACGTAGCGGTATAGCGTGAACCGTGAAGCTCTTCCCTCTACGCAAACACCACAACCAACCAACCGCAGTTCGTGGACCTTCAAAACGACCACGAATTGCCACCAGAGCTGGAAAAGGAAGGAAATTTTATACCGCTATAATTCGGCTTTCGTTTCCTCTGCTCGAAAAGTTGTAGGAGTGGTAAAAAAAGTGACAGGTAAAGGACGGAAAAGGCAAAGACTACGGTTTTACAAGTCGTTCCTCTGTAGAGTTATACTCGTACACCCCCTGCAAGCACCTTCATGGGCGATATTTTTTATTCGTGCACGTGCGTATTTGACGCACGTATTTGTGGATCTACGCCACACAAGAAGGAATAATACAGAATGCTACTCTGCACGGTAGCGGAAATAATATTTCAATTCATGGCAATGATTGAATAATTATAGGAAAATATATACCATTCATAATTCAATAATAAGCTAACTTAGAATCTCTCAAGAGAAAAAATAAGTCTAACCGCCTAAAAATGTAATGTTTTCGTTTTAAAAGTCCAGATGTGGACCTATGGCACCTCGTCGCCCTGAGGATATCCAAACAGCCGAAAGTGCTCGGCCAGGAAAAATAATCGGAGAATGAGTCGTCTGGTTTTTCTAACCATCACAACTCTTGCGACTATTTCTGATCCAAAAAATGACTGGATAGCACGGATGTTCGGTGTGTGACCCTGGCGATGAAGATCAGGCGTCATTCACTCGCCATTATGAAAATTCGATTTCCAGGGATTGTGTGGGGGGAAAAACCAAGCAACTCATTCTCCGATTGTTTATTTTCTGGCCGAGCACTTTCACCCGTTCGGGCATCATCCAGATAGCCAGTGGCTGTGGACCCAATGGCTCCACGTCGCCCTGATGGTGCTCTCTTATGAAAACAAAAAATAAACAATCGGAGTTGAGTCACCTGGTTTTTCTCCCCCTCACATTCTCTGGAATATCACCTTCGCTCCGGCAGTATACTCTTATTTACATGCATTGTGGGTCATGGAATTTTAGCCGTTTGTAAACATTGTTGAATTGGGCGAATAATGACCAACAGACGAAATCATTTCCTTTGTTCTATGTACAGAAGATGATTGAAAATAAGCCCACCTCCGTTCCAGGCAATCCGTTTTTTAGTTCCATGTTGACCTAGTAAATGGGGGTAAAATTGGAAGACATTTTCATTTACCTTACTCAGAAAAACTTTTTAAACGATTGTCTGCGTGTCCATCTGTCTGCGGTCAAAAAGCGAATTAAATCGTCATATTTATATCCGTGAAAATCATTGGAACTTAATAAAATTCTCAGAAAATATTTTCCCCGTGAATGTTCAAATTGACTTTTGTCAAAGCTTGAATACCACACTGTGCGTTCTAGATACAGCCGTTCAAAGTTTCTTCTAGGTAGGTATTTTACGGTTTCTCGAATTAATCTCGGCCATTCGGCACAGAGAGAAAAAGCAGGATGAAAGGAAAGTGCTTCTCTTGAAATAGTAGGAAGGTTAAGGAAAATGCACTTTTTGGTTGTGCTCCTTTGGATTGGATGACGGGAGGGTATCCATTATTCACCCGGACGATATGAGGGCAAAAGCCGGATAGCTAGACGATAGGAGAGAAACGAGGGAGGTTGAAATCAAAGATTGACGCGAACGTTGGATCAGGTTTCGTTGACTTGATGGAAGAATCTACAGTTGTGCCAGTATAGCTCTACTGCAACCTCTATTTTTCACCTTTCCCTACCCCGTCAAAATGTCGATACAACGTATTTCTTACTAAAGAACAGCGTAAGAGTTTTCTTTTCAGCCTCGAAAAAGAGGTATTGGTTTACTGTTCTGTGAATAATACACTTATGCTGATTGTACTAAAACAACTAACATCCTCCTAAAGAGATTGGTTTCCCTCCCAGCTATCCACTCTATTTTGAGAACTATTAATAAACATTAAGTAGGTTATCTTGTGAAACACGAAAATTTGTAACCATACAACTACTACGTTGATATGGAAGCAATGGGGTTCTGATAGTTTCGTGATCCCACTTGTTTAAGAAGTTTTTCTTCTTCTTATAAATACTTACATACTTTTCTTTTTTACCAATTTTTGTCTATTCTTTCTTCTTCGTTAACTCATTATTATTATATGCCCTGAGTTCTTAGTTCGAGATAAATTCCAATATTGAAGCATATCATAGCTGTAAGCATATCAGGAGAGTAATCGATAGGCAGCGGTGTCAGAGAGGCAAAGATGACTGTAGAGAACTGAAGAGAACAACAGGTAGGCAATTACAAGCAAGATCGTTTTCCTACACGCATCCATCTTTCTGATGCGATTGCTTAATGACTAAAAGTACATTAAGCCGGTGAATGCGAATCCCTATAACGGTTGCGGTGAAAACTCGAGCAACAAGTACTTAATGACAGCAAAGATGGCCTTGTCAGTAATTTTATCGGGGTAATGCCATTGGAATGGGAAAGCCAGTAATAAAGAAGGGGCAGCTCTGGAAACGATTTAAGCGGTTTAACTGCATCGGGATGATTTTGCGGCTGCAGTATCCCTGCCAGTAGCTCGCTCAATCCAGGTAAGGTTCATTTCATGCAGGTGATTCGAAAGAACCACCTGTTAAACCAAAATAGGGGTAAAGCGGGTAATCTCGGCCTTCGTTCTCCGGGTCAGCTTACCGGAAGAGAGGAGAACACTGTATTAACTAGACAATTATTTCAATCAATTGAAAAGACTCTCAGAGTGACAGTCGGATGAAAAACTGTCTAAGCAAAATTATCGGCGACAAAGAGACAAACAATACACTTATTGTCGAATACCTGTGCGAATTATTGTACAGAGGTTTATTATTCCTTTGCTTAAATTATGATTAAAAGGGCGAGTTTCTCCAGTTATCCCATCCTGTTTCTCCAGTTAGCCTAACCTGAAGGGAGTTGCTTCTGATATACTCGAGTTATATCATCATGTCGAATTTCACTTATTCTCAAACAGAGCTCACCAAAGCGGAGATAATTTGAGGAGCAATAGGCCTGTCACAAGTTCTCATTCTGTCCAGCGCCCTAAACTCCATGGAAAACTATTAAAAAACTTCCCTCCTTTTAAAACCACAAAAATACCCTCAAAATTGAAGTAGTGATGTGGCTAAAGAATTGAGTAGTTATCCGGTCAAAGTGAGTACAATTTATAAAAATTTCAAATACCTACCCATGCAACTCTTAATATTTTGCTCAGGAAATTTTTAATGGCGAACGTTACAGCATTTTCACTCTATGTATACCTAGCAGATGGAAGTATCAGGATTGGCTGATAAGTCAGAAGAAGGTGAACTTGAGAGACTTTTTTCATGTACCATTTATGGATGAACTCTGTTATTTGATAGGTATTCTGACTCTGAATATTAGGTCAAGACAAAATCTGAAAGACGCTAGGATTAGCAATTTTTACTTCCATGTTTACGTCTTAAATGGAAGTATTGTGATTGTCTGAAAAGTCAAATTCGGAACGGATATGAATTGGGAAAAAATTTACACAGTACTATTATACTCAGAAACACTTTCTGAACAAGTGTCAGTGGTCAAAAAATGACATAAATCTTCATATATCCGTGAAAAATGAATGGAACTCGATGAAATTTTCAGAGGTTTTCCTAGTAAATATACAAACTAGGCCATTTCCGGAAATTAGGTAAAACACAGTTCTATACCTAGCAGTTAAATTATTTTCTGTTTCGATTTTTACACGCTACAAGAATCAATATTTTTGAACGTTATATGTGGTCTGGAAATGTTCATTATGGCGAGTAGATGATGCTTAATTTTTTGGGTATTGGCTCACATACCGGCTTCACGATTTTGCTAATGCGTATTTTGTATTTTGATTTTTAGAGTCCGCGAAAATCAATATATTTGAACGCTCAAAGTCTTGAAATGTTTGGGACGGCGATTCAATGAAATTTGATTTTATCACGTGGGTCACATACAGTACTTCCGCGTTATACCTTTATTGACTATATTTTGATTTTTTCAGACTGCTGAAATGATTATAGGAGTTTTTAAACACTAGAAAACTTGGAATGTTTCTTTATGTAAGAATGTAGTTTGTTTTTATTATTGGTGTCACACCATTATAGTTCCTAGTAATTCGCATTTTCAGTATTTGTGAACGTTTGTATACCTGGGTCTCCTGACTATAAAAATGACTCCAATTCTCAAAACTTGTTTCGTATCGATTGAATCACCCACCGTACTTCCGCCTTCTTCGGTTCATTGACTATTTCGATTTTCACAGGCCGAGAAGAAATCAACATATCTTTGACGCTGGACGTTCATAAAAATTATCTCACTTTACAAAACTTGGCTTGTATTGTTATGTTAGACTCGCGTTCTGCATTTCCGCATTATAAAGCTAATTCGTGCGTTTCTCTATTTTTGGGTTCTCTGAGCTAGTTTTTCAATAACATTACTTAGTAGAGTAATTACTTAGTACAAGCTTCTTGATTTTATCATTGGTTATTCCTGTTACCGACTCAAACATGGAAGTACTGTGTGTTCTATACACACCGCTGGTTTTATTGATACCCGTACTTATTTCCACAATACGATCAATTGAATTACATAGAAATCAGTATTAGCACAAAATTAATACAGCAAAAAATAATGTTCGGTGGAACACATGCTACCTGTGCCTACGTTGACATTCGGATAGACAACATATGTGTCATAGCGGTCAGTACCTGCCACCATCATTAGAATAGTTCGACCGTGACAGCCACACCCGGTGAGGTCGGAACAGAGTTCCGAAACGAGGAATTAAAGTTAAGAAAATGATCAATTATTTACCAATAGCTCACGCAAAGTGCGCGACTGGCAGTCAGATGCCGCGGGAATTTCACCGACCGTCGTCCGTCCTTTTGTCCTCGTTCAATAACCGGTTGTTTTCCGCTTTGGGATTTTACCGGCTACCGTGGGCGTATTGACATTTGTCGTGGAATACCGGTCTGCCACCACCAACGGATAAGTAATTATTTGTCTTGTGGTGTATTTTTCCCGTAATAAGGCGTGTTACTGCTCTACGAAAATATCAGACTCTAACCTGAAATCGATTGTATTTGTTAATAAAACCAACAAAACGTTTCACATGTTATTATGTTCTGGTATGGTCCACTCTTTGAAACGCGGCAAATGACTGTACAGTGTTTTATTATTCCTTCGCTTCAATAACGACTTAAGAAGATTATCCTTTTGTGATAGTAATTATTCCAATCTATGTGAACGTTCCAGCTGTAAAACAAATAGGTAACTACAGGAGGAAAATCTATAGCAACTATTGTAATTTTAATCATTTCTATTGGTTTATTATTCCCCAAAATACCACTGTGAGACCGAGAATGATTTTTGGTGAGAATTTCAAGAATTAAGCTATTAATGTTTGGAAAAGTATTGAGAGCGTACGGACAGAAGTTTTTTTATTGGATTTCGGATTCTAAGTGCCTTGGAACGTAGAACATCAATTTTTCAGGGGGTTAGAAACATTTTTTAATTGGGCAATTACAATGGTTTAGAAAAACTTACCAAAATATAGATAAACCAACTTCAAAAATATTTTCCTATAGAAAAAAAAACTGAAAAGGAAAAAATAATAAAAATATCCAACTTCACAGCATGTCATCCACCAACTACATATTTTAAGAACTACAGTACTACTCGTATTGACCTGACCACTCCCTAATTGGATCCTCCCCTCCATAAAAAATTTTTTATTTCTCATTACCCAAATAATTGAAAGACTTTCCCTCTCACCTCTGAATCGCCTCCAGAACAGTCAGTTTTTAAGTCGGCGCCTCTCTGGGAAGATGTCTACCGGATGGTTACAAATAGATTTCAATATATAATAACTTAGTAGGTGCCTAAGTAATAAGGCTGGTTATGAACATAAAGATCCGTAGCCAAACTGGATTTGCAAATCAGGAAAAGGCGTAGTCATGGTCAAATTTATATTGTTAAAAATCGGCTCTCATAAATACCTACTTGCTCGGTTCAAGTATCATGAAAACTCATGATATTTATATTCTTACTGATTCGGATTCTATAGGCTTCTTCAAGACATTATAAGAGAGGCGCCGACTCCATAAAGTGAATATTCTGGAGGCGATTCAGAGTTGAAAGGAAAGTCTTTCAATTATTTGGAAAATGAGAAATAATAATTTTAATATTATTAGGGAAGGTGGTCCAATCACGGAAGAGAATTTGGGACATTTTTGTTTTTTCCTTTTCAGTTTTATTTTTATTTTTATAGGCAATTAATTTTGAAGTCCGTTTTATTTTTCAAGTTTTTTTTTTAAATCTTCAAATGTATTTAGAATCGAAGTCCTGCACGTTTCAACAGAGTTCCAATGTATTTACGTATGCTCACGATATTTTATTACCGTTCGTAGTTTTTTGAACGGGTTTCCACTGTTATGTAGCAATAAAACGGACGTGCCGTTTGAGGTTGGATTAAATATTAAAATGAAGGTGTAAGGCCCTTCGTGGCCCAGCTAAACTCATATTTATGGCTTTGCCAATTAATAATGGAGAATACCATTTTATTTGCATTCAAATGGACGGCCTCCCGTTAGATGGTTTATTCATGTGCGGTCAGGACGTTTTTAAGGGCACATAGCTCGGGAGCAGTTTGGAGTCTAAAAGGGCAAGTGGATATGAATAAACTTAACTGTTATCGGCACGGGGAACAATTATCTTTCTAAGACAATGTTTTTAAGCAGTAGGAAGCAGTAGTAGCTAATAATCGATATTTAACTGGTATGACAGACTCGGCCTGATACACCAGAAAACCCGCCAAAATAAAATACCAGTGATGTGTATAGATCACTGTATGTTTGAGTCGATAACTCTTTATGAAAAATAATTATTTCTCATTTCCCGAATGATGGAACGACTTTCATTTTCACCTCTCAATCTTCTCCAGAATGGTCATTTTTTGGATTCGACGCCTCTCTTATAACGTCTAAGCCTATAGAATCTGAATTAGCAAGAATATAAAATTATCATGAGTTTCTATGATACTTGAACGAAACAAGCCGAGCCGATTTTTAACAAGATCAATTTGGCAATGGCTATTTACGCCTTTTCCAAAAAACCATTGCACATTTCTCTATGGGTATTTACGTCCAGACCCAACCTAGTTTCATCTAATTTATTACTTAGTCACCTAATAATTTATTGTAAATCCTAAATTTAATTTTAACCATCCGTCAGCCTTTCTGCAAGAGAGACGCAGATTTCAGGCGTTTGAGAGGAAAAGGAAAGTATTTGAATCATTTGGGAAATCGTAGAAATAATTATTTTTACTTCCATGTTTACATAGTAAATGGAAGTATTTATATTATCAGGGGAGGTGGTCCAATCAATCAGGACGAAGCGGTCAGCTCAATAAGAGTCTTCAAAATATATGTAGTTGATGATTCAACTGCACTGAAGGTGGGACATATTGGTTATTTTTTCCTTTTCAGAGTTTTTTTATAGGTAAATAATTTTGAAGTCAGTTTTATTTTTTAAGTGTTTATTTTATTTTATTCTTTCCTTTTTATTGTCATACAAACGTGGCCATCTCACTTCATAGCATTTGCCCAAGGTTTCTTCGTTCAGCTTTTGTCACTTAATTGCTACTGACCGACCAAACAGGATTCATACATCCGTTGAGCACAGGAGTTCTGAACTATAATGATGTTGATTGAGAATTGAGGTTGAACGTCTGGAATAATCCATCCACTGGTTTGGGACCCTTGGTTATTGTTACGTTTTTACACTACGCGGATTCGTTTGGGTCAGACTTGGAAATTAAAACACACTTTAAGAACAGATTCCTAATTTATTAATAACACACTCAACACTAAACACTTAATTTATAACGCGCACAGTTAATTTATCACACGCACAGTCGATTTATAACACGATTTATCACACGATTTATAACGCGATTTATCACGGGTCGAGCGCCGAGACAACCGAAGTTAACTCAGAATACGGAAATCGGAATGCGGTAAAAACTGATATCGGAATAACTGACTCGCAGTTCTCGCTTGCCGGCTTATATAGGGGCGGGCGGTCGGTCTAGAAGCGGCGAGACCAGTCGGACCCGACCGGCCCAGCCTAGTCGAGCCCTCGCGGTCGAGCCCAATCGAGCCCTCCCGGTCGAGCCTAGTCGAGCCCTCCAGGTCGCTTCTAGAACCTTCTCGCGCTGCGCTTCTCAGAAAGCCGGCGGTCCCTTGCTCGTTACACTGCCCCCTCCTTAAGACTGTTCCGTCCCGGAACAGCATCCTCTTGACCCTTGTGGCGGTAGGGACAGCTGAACCCCTTCGTGCATCTGCCCTGGTTGAAGAAGAAGCAGTCGACTGTCTTTTGGAGTCCTTCCTTGGCCCAAGGGTTGAAGCAGCAGACGGTGATCATGATGCCGGTGTGCTGGAAGAGCTCCTCGAGCATATTCCGTACCACTCGCCAGTTCAATCCGTCCTTCCCGCAGCCGAGCTTAGGCACGTTGAGCTTGGTAATGTCGAGCCGCAGTAGATGGTCCCGTAGGCTGATAAGGCAGTTCCACAGGGTCCGGTAGCTGCACTTCTCATCGGGGCGAGTCTTCGTCACCAAGTAGAACAGATGCCGGTTGTTCTGCTCGCAATGCATGGTCTCTCCAGCAGTTCCCTGCTGGCCTTTTCCAGCCAGAGGCAAGCCTAGCTTCTTCTGAGCAACACGACATAGTCCTCCTGATGACGCGATGTCCTGAGCAGCGCAGATGGCCAGTGCGCCTTCCGAGGGCGAGTCAAACAGGTCCAGCCTCGCCTCAGTCGTGACTCCATGACGGACCTTGCGTCTGAACTCCTGTTGCCGCATGAACTCTTCAAATGGCTGGTCTTCGCTGGGTATCCTGCAGACACGAACTTCCTGGTTAGCAGAGTCTCCCAGGTACGGTGTAAGCCGGTTGAAGTGCACCACCCTTGGCTTTCCGTTTGGTTTTCTCCTGATGCGGTAGACGACGTCGTTGATCCTCTTCATCACCACGTACGGCCCATCCCATGAGCGCTGCAACTTTGGTGATAGTCCTCGTCGTCTCTTAGGGTCGAATAGCCAGACCAGGTCTCCTTCCTGGTATCCTCCATCTTCAGCGTTGATGTCGTAGCGGTCTTTCATCCTGTCACTTGCGTCCTGAATAGATGAACGGACTCGATCGTGCGTGGCGTCCAGTCTTCTCCGGAGGTTGGATAGGTAATCATCTCCAACTACGTCTTCGTCGGGTCGGAGGCCGAATTTCAGATCGCAGGGCAGTCTTAATTCTCGTCCAAACAGCACATTCGCTGGGCTTAGTCCGGTGGTCTCATGAATGGCGGAGCGATAAGCCAGCAGGAATAAGGGGAGGTGCTGGTCCCAGTCTCGTTGATGGTCAGAGACTACCTTCGACAAGTGCTTCCCGATGGTTCGGTTCATCCTCTCCACCATGCCGTCCGACTGTGGGTGTAGTGCAGTTGTCCTTGTCTTCCTGATTCCCAGCATCTCACACATGTTCTGGAATACGGCTGACTCGAAGTTTCGTCCCTGGTCGGAGTGAAGCTCATGGGGTACTCCAAAGCGGCACACAAGCTCCTTGACTAGTACATCTGCCACTGTTGTTGCTTCCTGGTTGGGTAAAGCATAAGCCTCAACCCATTTACTGAAATAGTCCATGGCGACCAGGATGTATTTATTACCGTCGTTGGTACTCGGAAATGGTCCCGCGACGTCGATTGCAATCCGCTCAAACGGACTTCCAACATTGTACTGCTTCATGGGAGCCTTCCTTCGGCGATGAGGTCCATTGGCCGTGGCGCACACAACGCATTTCCTGCACCAGTCCTTGACATCTTCCTTGCAGTTGATCCAATAGAATCTCTCCCGAACCTTTTCCAGAGTCTTGCGAACCCCCAGGTGCCCACCAGAAGTTCCGTCGTGTAGTAGGCCGAGTATCTCTGGTATCCTCTTGGTGGGGACCACGATCTGAAGTCTGCTCGATGAGCCATCTTCACTCTCCAAGACTCTCTTGAGAAGGTTTCCGTCCAGGCGCAAGGAATCCCACTGAGCCCAATAAGACTTCAAGCTACGAGAGAGAGGCGCAACTTCCGCCCAGCTAGGTCTCCTTCCTTCTCTCTTCCATTTCAGCAGTATTTTCAGATCCGGGTCTTCTTCTTGATCCTTGGAGATCTCGTCGCATTTCCAGTTGTCGTCAGTTGTTGTAACTCGGCAAGCAGTTGCAGTTTTCTCCTCCAGCCGGCTGCAATGCCTACACTCGTCTGGGCAGGGTCTTCTTGATAGCGCGTCGGCGTTTCTGTGGCTCGATCCGGCACGATGTTCCGAGGTGAAGTCGTATTCTTGAAGTCGTTCTATCCATCTTGCAACTTGCCCTTCGGGATTCTTGAACTTCAGCAACCACAGCAGCGCAGAGTGGTCCGTCCTCAGAAGAAAATTTCTTCCATACAGGTACTTGTGGAAGTGCTCCACTGACTTGACCACAGCTAGGAGTTCCCTGCGTGTCACACAGTAGTTGCGCTCCGGCTTAGACAGAACCTTACTATAGTACCCAATCACTCTTTCCTGACCATCCTGGAGCTGGGATAGGACGCTACCGATGCCAACGTTACTAGCGTCTGTGTCAAGAATGAATTTCCCCTCGGGCCGAGGATATCCCAGTACAGGAGCAGCAATTAGGGCCTTCTTCAGGTTCTCAAACGAATCCTGGCAAGACGGGTCCCAGTCGAAGCTTCGTCCTTCCTCTGTCAGCTTGGTGAGTGGCTTGGCGATGTCAGCGAATCCTGGGACGAAGCGGCGGTAGTAGGTGCAGAGTCCCAGAAAACTCCTAACCTCGCTTTTGTCCTTCGGCCTTGGCCAGTCTTTGACAGCGCTTATTTTCTCTGGATCCACGGAGACGCCTTCTCCGGATACGACGTGTCCAAGAAAGTTGACCTTCTTCTGGAGTAGATTACACTTCTTGGAATTGAGCTTAAGATTGGCTGCTCGCAGGCGTAGAAACACTTCTTCCAGATTCTTGAGATGGTCGGCGAATGATTTCCCCAAGACGATGATGTCGTCCAAGTAAACCAGGCAGGTTTCCCAAGACAGTCCTCGCAGAACGTTTTCCATTAATCTCTCAAACGTGGCCGGAGCGTTGCACAATCCGAATGGCATCACGTTGAATTGCCACAAACCGGAACCGATGGAAAATGCTGTCTTATCCTTATCTTCGGGGTGAAGTCCCACCTGCCAGTAGCCACTCTTCAGATCCAAAGTCGAGAAGATGTTACACCCGACCAACGTGTCGAGCGTGTCGTCAATCCGGGGGAGAGGGTAGCTGTCCTTCCTTGTCACGTTGTTCAGCTGACGATAATCGACGCAGAAGCGAGTAGATCCATCCTTCTTCTTCACCAGAACCACTGGTGAAACCCAAGGGCTGTTCGACGGTTCAATGACTCCTTCCTGAGCCATATCACGGATCATCTGCTCGGCTTCTTCCCGTTTCGCTAAGGGCAGTCTCCTAGGCGTCTGGCGAATGGGTCTTGAGTCGCCAGTGTCGATCCGGTGTTGGACGAGGTTCGTTCTTCCTTTTGGGCCGCCTCCCTCCTCAAAGACGTCTTGATAGCGGTGAAGCAAGTCGCTTACTTCCTTGCGTCGCGTATCAGGGGTAACGTTCAGACACACTTGATGAACGAAGTCTTCAAATTTCTTCGAGTGTCGCGGTGGTGAAGCAGTCACATGTTCAGTCGGTCGAACTACTGAAGACACAGAGGAGCAATATCCCAGGCAGCTCCCCTTCCTGATGGTAACTGGGTAGTCGTTGATGTTCATGAGGCGCACCGGGATCTCTTTTCCAATGTGTACTAGGCCCTTTGCCACCAAGACTTTCCGTTCGGGCCCACAATCAAGTGTCAGAGGCTCCAGCATTGCAACATGACCTTCCGGAACTTCACAACCCAAGCTGGCAAGGGCCATTACCTCACTTCGCCCCTTAATTGTAGTGTCTTCAGCCAGAACAGCACGTGCTGACACCTCTTCATGTCCTTGTAGTACGACTTCTTCGTTTCCGATCCTGATCACGCCATCTTTCAAGTCCAGTTTGAATCCAAATTTTGTCATAATGTCCATTCCGATTATTACGTCACGTTCGATGTCTGCTACCAGCACCTGGTGTTCGAAGCTGGTACTGCCGATGCGGAAGTGGGCCACTGTCTCGCCATGCGTAGTCACTAAGGCTCCCGTTGCTGTCCGCAGAGTCCATCTGGTTGGAGCTATCTTTCCATTCGAGCGGGCGACATCAGGCTTCAGAATCGTCATGGTGGCTCCGGTGTCCAACAGTAGCCTTCTACTTTTCCCATTCACCTTCCCATCTACCAGGATGCTATTTGTTTGGCTTCCCAGTAAGGCAACGTTCGCGTGTGCTTTTGGGGCCTTGGTAGCACGGGTCGACAGCTGCCCCTTTCCGTCAACCCTTCCTAGTTTTCCTGTGGCCTCGTAGACTTCTGGGGCTTAGAACAACGACTTCTGACGTGCCCCAGCTCGCCACAGTTCCAGCAGCGGATTTCTCGTTTCCGGGTTTTCATTGCTTCAAGAAGTTTCTTCACTAATTCCTCCAGCGACGACGTACCTGAATCTTCACTGGTGCCCTCCACAGCACGCACGCGAGCTGAACCACGCACTGACTGCCTTACTGATTCGAATTCGAGGGCCTGTGACAAGGCTTCGCTGAGTGTCCTTGGTCGAGCGAGTTTCACCGCTTGCTGTGTCTCCACTTCTCGAAGTCCATCCAGGAATCTGTCGATTGCCAGGCTCTCGCAGACGTCGTCTGGCACGGTCGGGTAAGCACACTTAACCAGGCGCACGATATCGGCCTCGAACTCCTGCAGGGTCTCATTAGGTTTCTGATATCTGCTCTTCAGTTGTGACCTGTAGACATGCTCCATGTGCTTCTGGCCGAACCGCATTTCTAGGTTTTTCTTCAGTTCTTCGTAATTCTGTCTGTCCGATATTGGAATGCTCTGAAGGACCTGTAGAGCATCACCTCGCAGAGAGAGACTTAGCATAGAGCCTTTAGTGCTTGCTGACCATCCGTGCACTGCAGCCGCAGTCTCAAACAGGGTGAAGTACTCCTCCAAGGCTGTTTTGCCGTCAAAGGTTGGCAAGTCACGTCCATGCGTCAGTACCGAAGATGTCGATGTAGAGGGGCTGCCTTCAATTCTTCTGTTTAACATTTCAATCTTCGCCTCGACGTCTTTCCACTTTGAGTCAAATTCGTCGAGCGATGCCGATGATGCAGTCGGTGTAGAGGGGCTGTCTTCAATTCTTCTGTTCAACAATTCAATCTTCACCTCGACTTCTTTCAACTTCGAGTCGAATTCCTCTTTACTTTGTTCAAGTTTTTGTTCTAACGATGTGACATTCTGATTTATTAATGACTCCAGCGTAGCAGAATTTTTCTCTAGCTCTTCTTTCATTGAAGCAGCATTTTTCTCTAGCTCGTCTTTCATTGAAGAAGCTAGTTCTTCTTTCATTGAGGCAGAATTTCTCTCTAGCTCTTCTTTCATTGAAGCAGAATTTTTCTCTAGTTCCTCCTTCAGTGAAGCAGCTAGTTCGTCTTTCATTGAGGCAGAAGTTTTCTCTAGTTCTTTTAGGGAAGCAGAATTTTTTTCTAGCTCTTCTTTCATTGAAGCAGAATTTTTCTCTAGCTCGTCTTTCATCGAGGCAGAAATTTTACTCACCTCCAATGTCAATGAATCCAAAGTGACAATCTTGAACAAGTATTGCTCAGGATCCAACCCCTCTTCTAGAAGAGCATTCTTGAGACGATTCTGAAGAGCACTTTTGCTGCCTGAGGAATCCAGATCTCTTTCTTCGAGTTCTTGTTTCAAGTCGGCCACTTTGAGTTCGTAGAGTTTTCTCGAAGACATTTTCCGACGCGTAAAGTTCACAGTCACTCGCGAAAAGTTCACAGTCACTCGCGAAAAGTTCACAGTCACTCGCGAAAAATTTTCGGTTCACTGCACTTAAAGTTTCACTAAGTCTGACCCCACACCTGACACCAATTGTTACGTTTTTACACTACGCGGATTCGTTTGGGTCAGACTTGGAAATTAAAACACACTTTAAGAACAGATTCCTAATTTATTAATAACACACTCAACACTAAACACTTAATTTATAACGCGCACAGTTAATTTATCACACGCACAGTCGATTTATAACACGATTTATCACACGATTTATAACGCGATTTATCACGGGTCGAGCGCCGAGACAACCGAAGTTAACTCAGAATACGGAAATCGGAATGCGGTAAAAACTGATATCGGAATAACTGACTCGCAGTTCTCGCTTGCCGGCTTATATAGGAGCGGGCGGTCGGTCTAGAAGCGGCGAGACCAGTCGGACCCGACCGGCCCAGCCTAGTCGAGCCCTCGCGGTCGAGCCCAATCGAGCCCTCCCGGTCGAGCCTAGTCGAGCCCTCCAGGTCGCTTCTAGAACCTTCTCGCGCTGCGCTTCTCAGAAAGCCGGCGGTCCCTTGCTCGTTACACTATCATATCGGATGGATTTACCCCATTGATCCTCCTTGGAATTGCCCATAACTTTTCAAAATTCTAATAATTTATTTACCATTATTAAATGGTAAATAAATTATTAGAAAAAACCCCTACTTGGGCTTGGTTATTGAAATGCGCAAATCTACTCGTTCTTTATTTTTTCAAGTGATCGTAGAGTTATGCTTTCTGAAGCCTATCCGTAGGTACACTAAGTACCTAAATGAGAGAATCCAAACAATTTTTCAGAAATTCACTAAACGTTATTGCATGGTAATTAAATTATTTGGCAATCAAAACCAAGCTAGTTATTGAAAATTTAATGCTGAATTCAAATCTTTCAACAAAAATTCTATGGCTCATGTAAATTTTTCTCTAAATGTTCACCAAAAACCATTCTTTGTCTGACGATGGCTCAATTCCTCAACCAAACCACTACCACAATTTTAAGGAGAGTCTCAATGGGGAAGATTCCTATTTTCCCAGTTTTTTTTAAAACATGGGTGTGCTTGATATAAATTTCTATAGATTTTTGCCCCTGAATCGAATGAGACTATCCCGGGGTCGATAGCTATGATGGTTCTCGTGTTATAGTTTTTATGTGAAACTCTCGAGATTTTGAGACATTTGAAAAGATGGTACCTATAACAAGTTCATTTTTGGAGCTATAAAAATCGGTCTATGCTCGTTGGAACACTCGTCAAACTGTATTCAGCTGTATCGTTAGGTAATTAATTTTTTTTTTGAAATTAAGTAATTGAGAAAAGTGAAAATATTTTGAATCATGATAGTTACGAAGGACTTCGCCTTCAGTTATTACCGGTACGTTTGTAACGTTTACATGAGTGTCGCAATCAATCGCAGCGTTTACCAAATATGTGATAATCTGTAATTCTTCTCTAGGTGGTCGTATTACTTCTTTCTGCAGGTTGAGGGGGAGAATAACGAGACGACCTCTTCTCCATTTTTTCCTTTTTATCCTTTTTATTACGCCGAGTACTTTCGCCCGTTCGGGCTTCTTCAGGGCATTGTAGGACCAATGCAAGGTGACTAGAACACAGGTGGGCTCGATCCGATGCTAACCCGCACGGCATGACGTCACTGGTATAAAGAGAAACACTAGTTAGATAGCTTTTCACTTACCTTTGGCAGCGGAATTTCATTACTTACTGTTGATTATAATTATTTCTCAATAAAAACTTTTTATCTATAACCATACTTAAAATTAGATGATACAAAAATAATCTGATAGACTTCAAATAATTTGAAAATTGACTTTTAAAATACTTAATGGTACCTAAAGATTCAGATAGTTTATTTTCGAAACGCTATTTTTTCATTTCTAACTTTCTTCACTGATGATGTTAAAAAAAAATCACTGTTGAAAAAATGATCGATATTGACGTTTTTACACCTGATTTCAATAAATTTTATGTTATTTGACTCAGCTAACAATGTACAAAAATGACAGGTTCATGGAAAGTTAAGTTCAGCATGTACTCATTCAACGTTTTTGTTCATTATTGTTTTACGTTCATAACTGTTGGAAAATCCTTTTAGAATGTTGTATATCTAAACTTGGTACATAATTTATCAAGGAACACAGTGGCAATTAAAAAACAACGTTTTTGAAGCACAGAAAACTGTATTAAGAAATAAAATGCAATTAATTTATAATTTTTGCCATTTTCTTTGTGGTTTTGCTGTCAAAATCTCCTAAGTACGTTTTTTGAAACTGTCTTCTTCTTTGATATGGTTAATGATCCTAATTACCTATTATTCTCATTTTTACAAACTTTTTTACAACTTTTTTGGCGATTAAAAACATTTTTTTTCCAATTTTTTTACTAATCTTTTCAGCTAAGTCAGTCACAATATTTTTTCCTTTTGGCAGCTGATCTCCCATTTGTTTTTTCACTTGATGATTGATTGATTTCACTTGTTTTTTCCTCGATTTAACAGCATCAGATGTTATTTTTGAACATTCCTGTTTGGATAAATTGAGGCTGGGAATGGTTTCCACTTTCAGCCGTCGCGTTGCTACAAGCCTGTAAATTTGAAGTTTTAATACTTGTCAGTAGTTCAATGAAAAAAAAAAGAATAAATAAATAAACATGCCCCAATAGTTCCGCCTTTAAATCTCGTTCGAAATCTTCTGGAGCAAAATGCTCGGAGCAAATCCTACTAATACTCGGATTACAATCGTCTTTTCGCCGGCACTTAACGATCCGTTGTTTCCTAATAGATAAATCTGTAGGAAATCTAAGAAAATAGCAATTAATTAATACATATTATATTTAAAACACAAGAAGTAGAACAAATACGCTGACAAAATTGCCGAGGCATGTTTTGGATTCAGAGTTTTCCACAATTAATATTACAGCCAATACTTTCTTCAAATTTAATTAATTATGATTAAACGATAATCATGATACTAGGTACATAATTAAAAATTTTAGAATAGATCTGCGGGCAATAAGTAATCAAAATAGTAAACTTACCGGTGCATAGAAAGATCATTGCGAAGAGAAGACGTGTTACAGCATTCCGCAATCGCACAGACTACTCCTGATTTTCCCATATCTTTTTAAAAAATGATCAAAAAAAAAAAAACTTTCATGAAACTCTACATTAACTAACTAATTAATTAATTTTAAAACTGATACAACTGTAATCAAAAAGGTTAACTTACACAAAACATTTGCAATGAAAGGAAAGCGAAAAGGCTATGTTTCAACGCACGTCGTATGAGGAAGGTTTATACCAGTGACGTCAGAGAAAGTTGCCCCTTAATGATCGAGCCCACCTTGTCATTTAGTCACCTTGGGACCAATGTAGGGCCATAGGTACCATTGGTTCTACAATGCCCTGAAGAAGCCCGAACGGGCGAAAGTACTCGGCGTAATAAAAAGGATAAAAAGGAAAAAAATGGAGAAGAGGTCGTCTCGTTATTCTCCCCCTCAACCTGCAGAAATCTGTAATTATTATACAACCCTAAGAACACTGTTTCCAAGTGAAATCGAAAACCTAAAAGAAGACTATCCATTGGTGATAGTCCGAACATTAGAGATTATAGTCCGAACATTAGTCCGATAGTCCGAACATTAGAGAAGATTATTCCGAACATTTGTGAACGTTCCCACCGAAAAACAGAAGGTAAATATAGGGGAAAACTCCGTAGCAACTATTGTAATTTTAATCATTTTTCTTTTTCTTAATTTAGCTCCAAGAACTCTCGAGTTATACCCTCATGTCAAATTTCTGAAAATCTCCCAAATTCGACACAAAAGCTGTGATAACTCGAGAACCAATGAAGCTATCGACCCGGCGATGGTCTCATTCGATTCAACGTCCAAAAATTTGTATAATTTGATACCACGTACACATTATTCTGAAAAACCTTAGAAAATATGAATTTCGTCCCACTCAAAATACTCATAAAATTGAGATAGCAATGTGGTTCAAGAATTGGGTCTTCGTAGGACCGAGATCGATTTTTGGTGAAAATTTCAAGAATTTAGCTATTATAGTTTGGCCGGAAAAGTGCAAACGGCGTGCGGCGGACAGACAGAATTTTTTCATCGGATATTCAAATTCTACATGCGTTGAAACGTAAAACATCAAATTTTGAGACGGGCTAGAATTTTTTTTTCTTGGGCCATTACAATGGTTTTTAACCGACTTCAAACAAGGAGGAGGTTACTATGGTCGTCTAGCGGGATTTTTTTTTTTTTTTTTTTTTTTTTTTCGGTATGTGTTGTCCACCGGCGTTCAGCACCTGTACGTCCGATCGGGTTAATTTTTTTTTTTGTTTGAAAGGGTTACTATCCAGGTAGGTCCCATAATTTTTTCAATTGAGTCCACCCAGTAGTTGCGTCTCCAGACGCGGAGAAACGCCGGAAAACGTGATTTTCGCAAAAAAAGGAAGTTTTGTCTTTGCAAGCTTATAACATCTAGAATACTTGCTCGATTGTTTTGTTTCTGGTGTCATTTTGTTCATAATTTATCTGCCTACGAGGGCCTAGCTTTAAATTTTCGTTCAGCATTCTAGTATAGCGTGTAGAGAAGAAAGTGTAAAAAAAAACGTGATGCCGATTTTCACTTTTTTGAGGTTTTTTGAGCACCGTTCCCAACCACGTCGAGAAAAAAAATATGAACACTATTGCACTTGAAAGCACTTAGCTAGAGCTTTCTAACGATGGTAAAAAATCAAGTTTAGGTGGCATAACAAGGGAGCAATCGATGTTTTGATGGACCTGTGTTTGAGACCTCATAACTTCCAAACCAAAACTGTTTTTCCATTGTTTTTAAACTTAAATTGTTCAAATTTGAGTCTAGTTTACGTGATTCAAATTTGGTGTTGATTGGACTAAAAGTAGATACTTTTTAGGCCGTATTTCTAAAAAAATTGTTTCAAAATCACGTTTTTTGGACTATTTATGCTTGTAGAAAAAAAACTACGTTAGTCATAGCATTCTCGTTAGAAGATTTGAATTCAGCGTTAAATTTTCAATAAGTAACATGGTTTTGAAGGCCAAATAACTTCATTTTAATGCACAAACGATTGGCGAATTTCTGAAATTTGGTTCGGATTCTCTCATTCAGTGTGAATGCGGATACGCTTCAGGAAATCATCACTCTATTATCGTTAGAGAAATAAAGAACGAGTGAATTGGTGCAATTCAGTAACCAGCAATGGTGTAGACAATTATTTGAGTTTTGTAAGGTGTATCAATGGGATCAAAGTATCCGGTATGTTGACCAAGAGACCCAAATCAGTGGATGGATTATTCCAAACGTTCAAACTCACTCTCAATCAACATAATAACATTGAAAATAGTTAGGTAATCATTATACTTTAGAACTTCAACGTTCAACGGACTTATGAATTGAGTTTGGACGGTTAGTAGTAAGTGACAAGAACTCAATAATGAAAGGTTGGGAAAATTCTGTAAAGAGAGCTGTCCATAATTGTAAGTCACTAAAAAGAGAAAAATAAAAAAAAAACTTTTTAAAAAAAAAATAAAACCGACTTCAAAAAGTTAGTCTATAAAATACACTCTGAAAAGGAAAAAATAACAAAAATGTCCCAACTTCGCAGCAACTCATTCGCCAACTACACATTTTAAGGACTACTTTACTACTCGTATTGACCTGACCACTTCCTGATTGATTGGATCACCTTCCCTAATAATATAAAAATTACTATTTCTCATTTCCCAAATGATTAAAAGATTTTCCTTTCACCTCTGAATTGCCTCCAGATTGATCATCTTTTGGAGTCGGCGCCTCTCTGGCAAAATGTCTACCCGATGGTTACAAATAAATATGAATTTACGATAAATTAGTAGGTGCCAGGTAATAAGTCTGGGTCTGGACGTAAAGATTCTTAGAGAAATCTGAAATGGTTTTTAGGAAAGGCGTGAAAAGTCACCTTCAAATCGATATTGTTAATAATCAGTTCTCATAAATGCTGATGTGCTCTGTTCAAGAATCGTGAAAACTCATGATATTTATATTCATACTACTGGTAATTCGGAACCTATAGGCTTCTCCAATACAATATAAGAGAGGCGCCGACTCCAAAAGATGATCAATCTGGAGGCAATTCAGAGGTGAAAGGAAAATCTTTTAATCATTTGGGAAATGAGAAATAGTAATTTTTATATTATTAGGGAAGGTGATCCAATCAATCAGGAAGTGGTCAGGTCAATACGAGTAGTAAAGTAGTCCTTAAAATGTGTAGTTGGCGAATGAGTTGCTGCGAAGTTGGGACATTTTTGTTATTTTTTCCTTTTCAGAGTGTATTTTATAGACTAACTTTTTGAAGTCGGTTTTATTTTTTTTTTTTATTGAATAATAAACCAAAAAACCTCATATGGTCCGTGAATTGCGTTTCTATCAGAGACGTACAATTTTACAAAGTAACCCAATCTCCTCACAGCCATCCTTGTAAATCACTGGTGAAAGCTAAAACCTCCGTATGTCTAGATGTCGGTCTTTCTCTTGCAATAAATTGAACAGTTTGGTCGAATTGGCGTTTCTCAAGCCATGAGCGATGCGGGTCAACATAACGTAAATAGTCAGATAAAACTAACATTAGAAACATGCAGTTAGTTCATCACGTTATCGCTCGAATCCTTTTCTTTGCCGAAGGAAAGCAAGGGGAGTACGATAATTGATAGCCTGAAGGCACCTTGACGCAAATCTTTGCCTGCTGCTTCCCCTCGGCGCCGTTCATTCTGAACACATGCGCCTCGTCCTTCTCCCTCGTTCACCCTCTCTTCTATGTTCGAACTTAGCGCGAGATGATGATATTCAAACAAACTGACTTAGAAGAGGCCTACGAAAAGCGAACCCCTCTTACGACCTTGTTTCTCTCGCTTGTTCCCCAACAAGTGCTGTTCGACGTTTGCTCTCCCTATGGACTTCCTCCCACCCCAATGGAGCAATGGAACATCAAAGGGGGTAGGTACTCCCTGTGCTGGTAATTTTTTTCATTCCTTCCAACTAGGTACACCCCTATTTAGCAACGAAAGAAATTCTACCAATAACAGTTGTTGACTTTTTTGTGATTAGCTACCTAGCCGTTCTCCCAGGAATGTGAAATGAATAGAATATTCCAAATGACTGAATATTAAAATCTCTTCTACTACAATAATAAGCGAAAAGGTGAATCGTAATGGATGGCAAAACTATACGATAATTTTTCATGCAAACAATATCCTCTTTACATTTTTTAAACTAAAATATTTGCGCTGAGATTGTGGAAACTCTTTTCACATGGATAGGAGACGAATATCTAGTCACAAATTTCACTAACTTTAAATGAGGTCTATTGTTACGAGAATTTCGATTTCGCCGAAATCGATTTAACAGTGTAACATCTAAAAACGTTTCAAAAAAATAAAACCGACTTCAGAATTATTTGCGAAAAGAAACAAAATAAAAAATTAATAATATAGAAAATTATAATTTCTTTCTCATTTTACGAGAAAAAAAAACTAATTATATAGAAAATTATTATTCTTTCTCATTTTCCAAATGACTTTCCTTTTCACCTCTCGATCTCCTCCAGAATCGTCACTTTTTGAGGTCGGTTAAAAATTAATGGTATTCGCGACAATCTCTTCGCTCCTGTTCACATCCTAATATGCTGCCCTCCTTAAGAAAATCCTAGGTATGGAAAGTTTGGTACATTTTTAATTGTGCATGTTGGGATGTCAATTTTTTCATATATTTTTTTTCCAATATTTATTCGTAGAATAGCTTGTCTCTCAAGCAAGGTTCCAATGAGGCGTCCATCATTTGCGTTGATGGGTTTAGCATTGGATCCGGCAAAATAAGAAGGTGACGTAAGACAGAGTATTTCTATCGAATATCACTCTTATTCAAATCGTTTCTTCCTAACCATATTATTGTGGGTCTTGAAATTTTTCCACTTCATAAATGTTGCACTAGATTGTTTGCATCTAGAATGCTTTTCGGCCGCAAAAATCGTTTAAGTGGGTATTTTCTACTGGTTTCAAAAATCAAGCAATGTCGTTGCTGATCTCATTTTACAAAACTTGGCTTTTATTGTAAGGCTCATAATTATATACTGCAGAAGCATTATCAACCCATCATCACTATCATCATCCTTATTAGCTGTGAGGCTGTCGACCCCTATGTTGTAAACAAACGTTGGTGTTCGCGATCTAACAACACAAATTGCGCTGAGTCCGTTCTTGATACATCATCGATCGACGAAACTGGAGGACTAATAGATTCTGAAGGAGATCCAACTACACCTCAGGAAGCACTGTCGTCTCCACATGCTGAAGAGTGGAAGAAGGCCATGCTCGATGAATACCACGCACTGATGAAAAATCACAAGTGGAAATTAGTTGATCGCCCACCAGGAAAAATTGTCGTCCGATCAAGATGGGTATTTCAGACGAAGGGGCTAACCGCTCCAAAACATGGAGACTGCGCATTGATGGAAATTGGACTGATGAAAATCAAGTCTCAGGCAAGATGACAACAGAAGCAAAGACTCTCAGCTGAAATTCTTTGAGGGGGCGTGTTGGAATTGTCATCGCACCAGAACTTGGTACCAGAAACCATTACCAACGTGGAAACCAAAATGTTTTCACAACGGACAATTTTTCCCATTCCCAATTTTGCAAGTGCATTCTTCTGTGTTGAAATATAATTTCCCCTTATAGCTCTGCTGTTTCAATAAAACCAGCTCAACAGTCGATTATGGCCGTAAGAAAAATCAACAATAAATTTCGTGCGATGGGCAATTTACCGTTGAAACGACTCAAAACGAGTTTCATTACTGTTTGTTGACCCGTCTAGAGAGGAATTTACCGATTAAAATCTGACGAGTGTCGGGAAAGGAGGACTGGGGAAGTACAAGAGGTGAAGGTGAGGTTAATTACGGAAGTTTTTCTTAAACTTCTTCTTCGTCTTTCGTGAAAGTTTTGTTGCGGAACCAGTTGGGTTGAAAGAGGAGTTAAAGGCCTAAAGTTTTCCCGGTCGTCTCTTCGCCATTGAGAAACTACGGAGAGCAGACCTGAGAGCACTTCTTCTTTTCCTCGTTTCCTTCGGCTGCGCCTTCTCTCGAAGTTCGGAACTAAATTAAAATTATGGTGCTGGAAGCGAGCGCGAAAAGGGGACAGTCGTTAAAATATTCATTCCGTTGAACGAAAAATAAGGTTTTCGGAAGGAGACTGATGTTGGTTGGACATCGGAGGTTTGGCGACCGATTCCTCAACATTAATGTTTTAATTTGCGCTAATAGCAATTTTTAGCTCCAACCGATAAATATCGTAAATACTCGATTGTTATGATGGAAAATATCAAACAATAAATTTTATTATCATCATAGATGATCATCATTGATCCAAAGTCAAACGAAAATGCTTAAACATGTTATGATAAACACGATAAACATGTTATTATGTTATCACATAATATCCCTTAGCATGAGGTTGAGGGAGAGGAACCGACGAAACTCATTCTCCGATTTTTTACTTCCAAGTTTACATAGTAAATGGCAGTATTGAGATCGTCTGAAAAGCGGAATTTGGAACGGAGGTCCTGTTGGAAGATTTTTTTCACTCAGAATCACTTTCTGAACAAGTGTCTGTGTATACGTCTGTCCGTGTGTCAAGTGGGTGTGAAGGGGAGATAACCAGGCGACTCATTCTGCTGGCCGAGCACTTTCGGCCGTTCGGACATCCTCATGGCGACAAAAGAAGCCATAGTGTTCACAGATGGACTTTGGAATGAAAACATAACATTTTGAGGGGGTTAAAATTTTCTTCCGTTGAGAGATTCTAAGTTAGCTTATTACTGAATTTTGAATCGTACACAACACCCAATGGCTCCACGTCGCGATGCTCGAACGGGCGAAAGTGCTCGGCCAGCAAATAAAGAATCGGAGAATGAGTTGTTTTTCTTTCCCTCACGCCCCCTGAACATCAAAAAATGCGACGACAAGGAAAAGAAGAGTTTAGGATTCTGATTTATACAGGCCACAAAACTCAATGTATTTGAACGCTCAATGCCTTGAAACGTTTAAGACTGCGATTGAATGATGCCTGATTTTTATCAAGTGGTTCACACACGTTACGTCCTAGCTGTTCGCCTATGTCCTGTATTTAAATATTCGCACAGTTCCCCACAAGTCTGAGTCTTTAAGTTTGTGATGATGAAGGTGTATTTCCGCGTTATTCTCATATTGACATTAGAGAGTTTTTGCATTTAACCGTGTTTTTCCGCGGGGAGTATTGGTTACTTTGCAGAATTATACACATCTAATGGACACACACCGTCATGTGGACTGTGTATTGTGGTCTCCATTGGAGACGTTTGGTTTTACAAAGCACACAATTTCTCGCCACGGGGATGTAAAATAAAAGAGCCCCCGAGATAAAACACTTCCAAGCAAAAGTAATTCCGAGTTCGTTGTGCAGCTAGTTTGGAGCTAAGGGCTGTCTTCCAATTTGACCTTGAACTTTCCCAAAATTAAAAAAAAACCATCAATACCGATCTAAAGGGACATTTTGGGTAATAGATTCATGCATTTATTCCTACCTTGAATGAGTTCTATAGCGGGGTCGGTATCTTTACCAGTTCTCGAGTTATTACTGCTTAATTTAATTTTTGAGTTTCTGAAAAATTCATACGCACGTTACGATAATATTACTTGAGCATTTATGAGCTTATATAAAACGAGCACTTTCGGCCGTTCGGACATCCTCATGGCGACAAAAGAAGCCATAGTGTTCACAGATGGACTTTGGAATGAAAACATAACATTTTGAGGGGGTTAAAATTTTCTTCCGTTGAGAGATTCTAAGTTAGCTTATTACTGAATTTTGAATCGTACACAACACCCAATGGCTCCACGTCGCGATGCTCGAACGGGCGAAAGTGCTCGGCCAGCAAATAAAGAATCGGAGAATGAGTTGTTTTTCTTTCCCTCACGCCCCCTGAACATCAAAAAATGCGACGACAAGGAAAAGAAGAGTTTAGGATTCTGATTTATACAGGCCACAAAACTCAATGTATTTGAACGCTCAATGCCTTGAAACGTTTAAGACTGCGATTGAATGATGCCTGATTTTTATCAAGTGGTTCACACACGTTACGTCCTAGCTGTTCGCCTATGTCCTGTATTTAAATATTCGCACAGTTCCCCACAAGTCTGAGTCTTTAAGTTTGTGATGATGAAGGTGTATTTCCGCGTTATTCTCATATTGACATTAGAGAGTTTTTGCATTTAACCGTGTTTTTCCGCGGGGAGTATTGGTTACTTTGCAGAATTATACACATCTAATGGACACACACCGTCATGTGGACTGTGTATTGTGGTCTCCATTGGAGACGTTTGGTTTTACAAAGCACACAATTTCTCGCCACGGGGATGTAAAATAAAAGAGCCCCCGAGATAAAACACTTCCAAGCAAAAGTAATTCCGAGTTCGTTGTGCAGCTAGTTTGGAGCTAAGGGCTGTCTTCCAATTTGACCTTGAACTTTCCCAAAATTAAAAAAAAACCATCAATACCGATCTAAAGGGACATTTTGGGTAATAGATTCATGCATTTATTCCTACCTTGAATGAGTTCTATAGCGGGGTCGGTATCTTTACCAGTTCTCGAGTTATTACTGCTTAATTTAATTTTTGAGTTTCTGAAAAATTCATACGCACGTTACGATAATATTACTTGAGCATTTATGAGCTTATATAAAATATATTCCTGTAGGTTGAGGGGGAGAAAAACGAGGCGACCTCTTCTCCATTTTTTATTCAGCCGAGTACTTTCGCCCGTTCGGGCTTCTTCAGGGCATTATAGGACCAAGGGAACCCTACAGAAAGAAGTAATGCGACCACCTGGAGAAGATAAAATATATTATTATATATTTATTATATTATATAAAAATCGTTATACTATTCTTCAATCAGTCTCATCAATAATACGCTTCGAAAATTGGCTTGTAAAGCCAAGCTGGATGGCTGGAACTAAATGGTTCCATTACAATTCCTAACTTATTATATTAAATTTATATCAAATATAAGTAGGCTCTCACCGCGTAAGAGGGGATTTTGGGAACGTTAAACATTGATATTTTGTCAGTGGCGACGCCAGGACGCTGAAAAGCTCTCAAGTTATCGCTGCTGAAGCTCGAGACGAGCTTCGAGAGTGCTTCAGTTGGAGCTGGCCAATAGCGATGGAGGCAGAGTTTTTTGTTTTTCTTTTTCGTTTGGAGTTGGTTTGTCAGTGTCAGTGATAACCGTGAAGGACGTTCCGCCGCTGAAGACACTGACGCATTTCTATTAGCACATTGTATACACCGCAGTGCAAGTACTGTTTTATAATCTCGTTAGCCATCCCTTTGTTCAATTGGCTGGAATTCATTCACTATTTTGCAATTCTCGAGGGGATCACACCCTCCGCTTTGTAAAGACAACCTGCCATTACTTCTACCTCAAGAGAGCGGAAAGAACTCCACCTCGGGAGTTCATTCGTGCACAAGGGCGTTTTTACGACCGCCTTTTCTTCCTTCTATCGTCTCCCCGCTTTTCCATCTTTCCCTCGAATGGTTGTCGATGCAACTCCAAATTAGGTTTGTGGGCACTCGACGTTTTTTATTGCGCGCCACCTCAATTGTGGGGTTGGTACATGGCTTGAAGTCCCATAAAATAAATTGTTTTTTTATCCAACTTTCCTTTTCTCCTTCTACTCGTAGAAACAAGATATAAACCGCTCGACTGTTGCTTCTCAACTGGGGCTTGGTCTGAACCATCTAAAGAAACTAGAGGAGTGTAGCTCGAATCCATTATACCTTGTTAATTTCAACTTCATTGTGGAATTTCTGTATGATAGCTGAATATCGCTTGATTTTGGTTTATAATTATTAATAAACCATTGTAATCACCCAAATGGAAGTGTTCTAACCTACCTCGAAATTTGATGTTTGACTCTTCTAGCCTGTAAAAATTCCAACAGAAAAAACTTTGAAACCTTATATTATCTCAAATGCACAGTGTGTTTTCAAATTTCGAAAAAACCTAATTTTGCTCATTCGCTAGGAAAACATTTCCTGCAAATGCCGTTGAATTTCATTCATTTTTCAGGAAGATATGGCCATTTATGTCATTTTTGTGACCACAGACAGACGGCCAGAGGGATGCACAGACACTTCTTCAGAAAGTGATTCTTAGTATAGTACTATGAAAATTTCTTCGAACAGGACCTCGGTTCCAAATTCGACTTTTCAGACGATCTCAATACTGCCATTTACTACGTAAACATGGAAGTAATAATTCTGTCCGTCCACCGTACTCCGTCAACACTTTCTTTTCCGACGAAACTATAAAAGCTAAATTTTGTCACCAAAAATCAATCTTCGCCTTGCAACGGCTCAATTCTTTATACAAATGGCTATCTCAATTTTGAAGGTTTCTTTTGTGGGGGGGAAGGGGTTTCGAGGGGGAGAAAATTCGTGTTTTCCAACTTTTTTAGAAAAGAGTGTATTTGGTATCCATTTCTATAGATTTTTGGACGCTGTGACGAATGTGACGATCGCGGGGCCGATAGATATATAGTTTCTCGAGTTATCGCAGATTTCATGGTGAATTTGGGAGATTTTCAGAAATTTGGCATGAGGGTATAACTCGAGAGTTGTTGATGCTATAAAAATCGTTCTATACTCGTTGGAATGGTCGTCAAACACTCTCTTCTAGTGCACCGTTAGGCGAACATTTTAGCTTTTAATTTGGAAATTCAGAAAAATGAAAACTATAAGACGAAGAATATTATGAATATCCATTGAAAAGTTCGGTCCGTCCGCCATCAACAGTTTTTGGAGGAAAGCTGCTTGTTGGATTGCATTGTATATTAGCTACATACTTGAAACTTCTTGAAATTATTCTTGGCCTCAGGGGCTCAATTATCAGGGGAGGTCGCTTCTCAATCATTTTAAAGGTAGTTTTGGGTGGTTTAAGGGGGGTCGTAACCTCAAATATTAGTTCATTCCAAAAATTGGATCTTCTTCACCTTGTCGTCGCATATTTTGATGTTTAGGGAGTGTGAGGGGGAGAAGAATATATACATAACTCACATATATACTCGTCGGAATGTTCGTCACACACTCTCTTAAGCTGGCTGTATCGTCAGGCAAATAATTTAACTATCATGTGGATAATGAAGAAAAATAAAAATAATTAAAATTATCAGAGTCGCTGAGGAGTTTCTCACTGTTAGGTGGAAACATTAGCACAATGTTCGAGATAGCTACCATCACAAGTTGATGGTTTCCTCGATACCTAATTGAAGTAAAGGAATGATAAACCACTGTGTAAAATCATTCGCAGCGGTCTCAGTTTATTATTAAAAAAGATAAACCATTGAAATCGCGTAGATTTTTTTTCTAACCCCTCAAAATCTTATGTTTTACGTTTCATGGCCAGTTTTTATGTGTGTATGATTTTACAATAAAACCAATACTCCCCACGGCCACGGTTGAAAAACCTGGTAAAATAAAAAACTCTCTACATTCTAAAATCATAACCGTCTAATGGATCATGAATAGTGGTCACCGTTACTGACATAAGATTTGACAAAGTAACCAAAACTCCTCACGATTGAAAAAAAGGAAGCAAACTCGAGTTACCACTTTACAAAAGTCAGGACATCACTTGTATTATATCATAGTCGAAGCAAAGGAATAATGGACTTATTTACGTGGTGAATGGCATTATTTTCAGGAAGTGTTATTTATCTTTCTTCCATTTTTTTCCGTGTACGATTCGGCACAAACAGGATGAGCTTTAACCTGACACGTGTTAGAAATAACGTGAAAAATCTCGTCCCAGATCGCCGATACTGAAATTGCCTGCATATTTCACGCTAACTAAATACTCTCTCCCTCTTTCTCACACTTCGGGGTATGCATGAATAGACTATGAATTTCGAAGTAGAGTGACGGTGGTTCTGTTTATTCTACTGCGTGATAGCTACATTTCGTTTTGTAAATAATTGAATAAACATCGTCATCGTGCCAAGTCTGAAATATTTAAAAGGGTGGGAACGATGGCTTCCAGTTTTCTATTGCTGGTGATAATACCTATATCAGTCGCCGAATGATTTCCATTAAAAGGCTCATTTTGATATACCGTCCTAAAGTAAACCTAAAGTAAACATCTTAAAATAATTTAAAACGACTAAATTCAATCTCTTTACGAACACAACGAATATTACAAATTTACATATTCTATGAGAAGGGCAGTTCGAACTGAAAACATAACTGGTAAGATGCAGGTCGAAGAAAATCAAGAAGGTAATTCTGGAGAACAATCACTTGTTAACTAGTATGTGGAACTATTCTGTGAGCTTCTATACTATTGATGAGTTTGGAGGTATCACATTACATAATCAGCTTATTTGTTGTGGATTTGTCGCTTTTTCCGTTCTTCGCTGTTGGGGTTGAGGGGGAGAAAACCACGGCGACTCGTTCTCCTGTTTTTTATTGTTGGCCTGCCAAGCACTTTCGCCCATTCGGGCATCATCAGGGCTTCGTAGCACCAGGCCCTGGAGGCCGTGGATACCTTGTAATGGTGCTACGAAGCCCTGATGATGCCCGAATGGGCGAAAGTGCTTGGCAGGCCAACAATAAAAAACAGGAGAACGAGTCGCCGTGGTTTTCTCCCCCTCAACCCCAACAGCGAATAATCAGCTTACTTTATATATTTTTACTTCCATGTTGACGTCTCAAATGGATCTTCCGGAAAGTCGAATCCGGAACGGAGGTGAATTTGGGATCATACTGAAATTCATAACCGTCTGGATGTTGCTGACTTAAACATGGAAGCACTGCGTAATCTATGCACACCACTGGAGTTTTTTTAAATTTTTCAAAAATATTTTGTCTAGTTAAATTAAGCATAGTTACGGGATTCGCTCCAGTTGCCTTAGAAATGCGTTTTCTGCTTGCCCTTCCAGAAGTCATCCCAACTTTGCGCCCTACATTATTCCTCATTCGTACCATATTCTGCAGGGCGCCCAGGCCCCAAGGTTCTCGTTCAGTTCGAACGTTCCCTGCCATGGAGCACGCTTTGACCTTCTACTCTTTGAAGTGTCAGTGTTTCTCGTTCCTCCTGGACGTACACAGGTGCGTATCACACTCAGAAAGTCGTCTTTTGTCCTACAGATAAACGTTCATTGGGAATTGTTAATCGCCGAGTCTTCACTGAAATGTTTACTGATATGGAACCTATAGGGTTTTATCTTTATCAGTCTTCTGGATTCTATTTAATGCCACTGTAGTTCACAATTACATTATATCTTCCGGTAGTCACACACCTTTTATTGCCATCAGGCTGAGGAGGACAAACTCGGCTACTTTCTTTTATAATTTTCCTTTTAAACCGACTTCAATAGGAGAAGGTTTCTATGATTACTTGCATTAAAACATTATTATCGTCATAAGGTTATTGCAACAAAAATTAATCTTGACCTCACAATAGCTCAAATCTTTAACCAAATCGCTACCTCAACTTTAAGCGTTCTTGGATCTGTAAAAATCGTTCTATATTCGTTGGAATGGTCGTCAAACACTCTTTACAGCAGTACCTCTCTTCAACTGCACCGTTGGGCGAAAAATTTAGCTTTTAATTTGGAAATTAAGAAAAATAAAAATGAATAAAACTACAATCGTTGCTACGGAGTTTCCCCCATCATTACTAAAGCAAAGTAATAATAAACCACTTTTCGACAATACCATGGTTTTGTGGGCCAAATAACTCCATTATAATGCACTGGCGTTTGGTGAATCACTGAAATTTTTAACGGGCTCTCTCATTCAGTGTTATTGCAGATAGGCTTGAGAAATGTAAAACTCTTTCATCGCTCGAGAAAATAAAGAACGATTAGATTTGCGCATTTCAATAACCAACAATGGCGAAATAAATTATATGAGTTCTTAATGTTATGGTCAATTCCAGGTGCATCAATGGTATAAACCGATATGTTGACCAATAAGGGTCCCACATCAGTGTATGGAGTATTTCAGACGTTCAACCTCAATCAACTTAATAACAATGAATGTAGAAACTAATCAATGTAGTTTAGAACTGCAGTGCTCACTTGATATTATATGAAATTTGTTTGGTCGGTTATCAGTTAGTGACAAAAGCCCAATGATGAATCGTTGGTTAAAATAGATGGAAAGTGATGTCCAGTTTTGAGTGACACCAAAAACGGAAAATTAAAAGAATTTAAAAAAACGCTGCAAATGATTGTACAGTGGTTTATTATTATTTCGCTTCAATATTGATTTAGAAGACTATCCATTTGTCATTTTAAATATTCCGAACGTTTGTGATCGTTCCCACCGAAAAACAGATGGTAACTAAGTATAGGGGAAAACTCCGTAGCTACTATTGTAATTTTAATCATTTTTATTTTTCTTAGTAGAGAGTTTTAGTGACTTTCGCGTTTTTGGTTTATTATTCAATAATAAACCATTGTGATCGCCCAAGAAAAAAAGTATAACCCCCCTCAAAATTTGATGTTTTACGTTTCAAGGCATGTAGAATCCGAATATCCAATAAAAAAAATTCTGTCTGTCCGCCGTACGCCGTACGCCGTCAACACTTTTCCGGCCAAACCATAATAGCTAAATTCTTGAAATTTTCACCAAAAATCAATCTCGGTCCTACGACGGCCCAATTTTCGAACCAACTTGCTAGCTCAATTTTAAGGGTGTTTTTGGGGGGTTTTGAGGGGGAGAAAATTCATATTTTCCAAGGTTCTTCAGAAAAATGTGTACGTGGTATCAACTTATATAGATTTTTGAACGCTGAATCGAATGAGACCATCGCGGGGTCGATAGCTTCATTGGTTCTCGAGTTATCGCAGCTTTTGAGCCGAATTTTGGAGATTTTTAGAAATTTGACATGAGGGTATAACTCGAGAGTTCTTGAGCTATGAAAATCGTTTTATACTTATTGGAATGATCGTCAAACACTCTCTCCAGCTGTACTGTTAGGCAAAAAATTTAGTTTTCAATTAGGAAATCGAGAAAAATAAAATTGATTAAAATTACAATAGTTGCTACGGAATTTTCCCCGATAGTTACCGATCTGTTTTTCGGTTGAAACGTTTACACATGTTCTGAATAATTACTATCATAAATGGATAGTATTCTGAAATTATTATGGAAGTGAAGGAATAATAAACCACTGTACAATCATTTGCAGCGTTTTTGAAAACTTAAGCGTGGGAGATTTGGTTACTTTGTTAAATCATATGTCTCCAATGGTCACAACAATCCGCCATCCACAAGGCGGTAACCATAAGAAACGTATGATTTAATGAAGTAACCAATACTCCCACGTTCAAGTTTTCAAAAATTGCAAAATGCACAAAAACTCTCCAATTTCCTAATTAAAAGCTAAACTTATTGCCTAACGATACAGCTGGAGAGAGCGTTTGACGACCATTCCAATGAGTATAGAACGATTTTTATAGCTCCAAGAACTCTCGAGTTATACCCACATGTCAAATTTCTGAAAATCTCTCAAATTCGGCACAAAAGCTGCGATAACTCGAGAACCAATGAAGCTATCGACCCGGCGATGGTCTCATTTGATTCAGCGTCCAAAAATCTATATAATTTGATACCACGTACACATTGGAAAACCTTGGAAAATATGAATTTTCTCCCCCTCAAAACCCCCCAAAAATACCCTTAAAATTGAGCTAGCAAGTTGGTTCAAGATTGGGCCGTCGTAGGTCCAAGATTGATTTTTGGTGAAAATTTCAAATTTTTAGCAGTAACTGTTTGGCCGGAAAACTGCTAACGGCGTACGGCGTACGGCGGACGGACAGAATTTTTTTATTGGATATTCGGATTCTACATGCCTTGAAACGTAAAACATCAAATTTTTGAGGGGGGTTAGAAATTTTTTTTCTTGGGCGATTACAATGGTCTATTATTGAATAATAAACCAAAAACCGACTTCAGAATTATTTGCCTATAAAAAGAAACTCCGAAAATTAAAAAATAACAAAAATGTCCCAGCTTCAAAGCAACTCTATCACCAACTACACATTTTAAACACTACTTTACAAATCGTTTTGACGCGAACACTTCTTGATTGATTGGGCCACCTCCTCTAATAATATTAAAAAATAATTATTTCCCTCACGATTAAACTACTTTCCTTTTCACCCCTCAATTGTCTTTAGAATGATCACTTTTTGTAGTCGGCGCCTCTCTCATAATGTCATAGAGAAGCCAAATAGAATCTAAATTAGCAAGAATATAATTATTATCATCATGCGTTTCCATGATATGATGAAATGATGCTATTTATGTCTTTTCCCTAAAACCATTTCACATTTGCCTACGAATATTTACGCCTAGACCCAACCTTTGTTCCATTTTATGCATTATTAAGGCACCTAATAATTGATTGGAAATTCACATTTATTTGTGACCATCACCTCCGTGTGTAATCATCCAGAAGTCATTCCGCAAGAGACTGCCCTACTCCAGAAAGTGATCATTCTGGAGGCGATTGAGAGGTGAGATGGAAAGTCGTTTCATCGTTTGGGAAATGAGAAGTAACGCTCTTTTATATTATTAGGGAAGGATCATAAGGTAATATCAATCGTTCAAGAAGTAGTCAGGTCAATACGATTAGTAAAGTAGTCCTTATGTGTAGTTGGTGATTGAGTTGCTCTGAAGTTGGGGCGTTTTTGTTTTTCTTTCCTTTTCAGAGTTTTTTTTTTTTTTTTACAGGAAAAACTTTTGAAGTTTGTTTTATTATTTTTTTTAAAGTTTTTAAATATTTTGGTGCAGGCCTGAGACCTCGATGGCAACCAACCACTTCCGTCCAGCGCTAGCTCGCTTGATGAACAAACTATAAAAACTTAATATAATTGACTATACAGTTAGAAGTAACAACGCGATAGTTGTTGGAAATCGTTTTTGAAAGATCGTTCGAATTTAGTGGCTCACCTATCCTGCAAGACAAAACGGTCCGAGCCCATAGCGTGTGATCCAACGTAACATCCCTCGCTACGGAACAGGAACAAGATCGCTATCGGCCTTGGTTTGCGTTGCCTTCTTCCCTACCGGGAGTTGTGGAAAATCTGTAAAATAAATAAAGCATACGCATCGTCTCTTAGGATATATTCTGATGAAGGAGAGATAGACAAGAGGGTAAGGCTAAGCCAAGGGTTGGTTTTCTAGAACTGCATGTATAATATCCCAGAGGTGAATCATTGAGGCGGAGACGTCTCAACCAATCCTCTTGAAAGACGGTCTTCAAAGATTCAGGGTCTGCCTTTAGAACGACTCCTTCGTTCTTCCCAATTGTCACCGCAGTTTCACGAGGAAAAACCTGCAAAGGTCTCTCGCCGTTGAAGTTTGTCAGGATCCGATCGACAGAGCTCTACTCCTAAGTCAGCTTTGAAGAGGAAACGATAATATAACTTGAATAGAGATCTGAATCCAATTTGGCTGACGACAAAATGCACTAACAAACTAACAAACTTCAAATTGAAGAAAGTTACTGATGTTGAGTTGTGGCCGTTTTACTAGCATGTACAAGCGGTAAATTCTTGCTTTGTCCGAAAACTGAAATTCAGAACGGCCTGCAGATGCGTTTTTACTTCCATGTTTAAGTAGTATTAGAAGTATGGGGATCGCGAGATTGCACGACATTATCATAGTACCATTATACACAGAATCACTTCTGAACAAGTGTCAGAGGCCATAGGTACCCTTGGTCCTATAATGCCCTGAAGAAGCCCGGGCGAAAGTACTCGGCGTAATAAAAAGGAAACCAGTGGTGTGCATAGATCACACAGTACTTCCATGTTTGAGTCGGTAACTGGTATAACCAATTATAAAATCGAGAAAATCGTACGAAGGCCGAAACGTGACCCTAGCGGTAAAGATCAGGCGTCATTCACTCGCCATTACAAATATTTAATACCTCTAGCGTCAAATGTATTGATTTTTGCACCCTGTAAAAAGCTTAACAGCGATAAACGGCGTAGAGCGGAAGTACGGTATGTGATCAAAACAGAACAAAACATGGTCGTTGTAGGTCACATTTAAAGCAAAGAGTTACAAAGTTACAAAAGCGCTAAGTGAAATAACTGAAATTGCGTTTAACAAGGAAGTACTGCAGGTGACCCCGATAATAAAAATCAAGCAACATTCATCTGTCATAAAGAAAAATTTAAAGTCTAAAGTATATTCACTCTTGTGGTCTATAAAAATCTCTAATGCAAAAAAACGGCATAAGGCGGAAGTACTGTGTGTTACCCAAACCATGCAAAACAAGTTCTGTGAACGTGGTCAGAGTTGGTCAAATATATAGCAAAGAGCCCCAAAAAGTACAGTAACTGAAAATGCGTTTTGCGAGGAAGTACTGCAGGTGACCCCAATAATAAACAAGCAACAAGCAATATTCAGCTGTCATATAGAAAATTTAAAGTCTACTGTATATTCACTCTTGCGGTCTATTAAAATCTCAAAAGTTAAAAAATGGCATAAAGCGGAAGTACTGTGTGTTACCCAAACCATACAAAACAAGTTTTGTGAACGAGGTCAAAGTTGGTCATATTTATAGCAAAGAGACCCTAAAAGTACAATAACGCTTAATAAAATAACTGAAAATGGTTTTACGAGGAAGTACTGCAGGTGACCCCAATAACAAAAATCAAGTAATATTCAGCTGTCATATAGAAAATTCAAAGTCTAATGTATATTCACTCTTACGGTCTATTATATCTCAAAAGTTAGAAAAAGGCATACTGCGGAAGTACTGTGTGCTATCCAAACTATGCAAAACAAGTTTTGTGAACGAGGTCAAAGTTGGTCATATTTAAAGCAAAGAAACCCAAAAAATACAAATTAAACAACAGAAAATGCGTTTTACGAGGAGGTACTGCATGTGACCCCAATAATAAAAATCAAGCGATATTCAACTGTCATATAGAAAAATTTTAAGTCCTCCAGCGTTCAATTATATTCATTTTTGTGGTCTATAAAAATCAAAATGTAGCAGATGTGCAAATAACGCGGATGTACTACATGTGACCCACTTCATAAAAATCAGGCATCATTCAATCGTCAACCCCAACATTTTAAGACCTCAAACATTCAAATACATTGAGTTTTGCGGCCTGTAAAAATCAAAATACAAAACATGCACTTGTGAAATCGTGAAAAACGCTCATAACGTGGAGGCATTGTATGTGACCCACTATACAAAAAATCTAGTGTTTTCTGCTTGCCATAACCGACATTTCAAGCCCTCAAACGTAGAAAAATATTGACTCTCATAGCCTGTAAAAATCGAAACAGAAAAAACTTTGAACGCTTATATCTCGGAAGTACTGTGTGTAATTCAAAATCCGGAAAAACCTAATTTTGCACAATCACTGGGAAAACATTCTCTGAAAATTTCATGGGGTTTCATCCATTTTTCAGGGAGATATGGCGATTTATGTCAGTTTGTGACCACAGACAGACGGACAGACGGACACACAGACACACAGACACACAGACACACAGACACTTGTTCAGAAAGTGTTTCTGAGTATACTACTATGAAAATTTCTTCCATCAGGACCTCGGTTCCGAATTCGACTTTTCAGACGATCTCAATACTTCCATTTACTACGTAAACATGGAAGTAATTAAAAAAAAAATAAAACCGACTTCAAAAATTTTGTTTATAAAATACACTCTGAAAAGGAAAAAATAACAAAAATGTCCCAACTTCGCAGCAACTCATTCGCCAACTACACATTTTAAGGACTACTTTACTACTCGTATTGACCTGACCACTTCCTGATTGATTGGATCACCTTCCCTAATAATATAAAAATTACTATTTCTCATTTCCCAAATGATTAAAAGATTTTCCTTTCACCTCTGAATTGCCTCCAGATTGATCATCTTTTGGAGTCGGCGCCTCTCTTATATATTGTATTGGAGAAGCCTATAGAGTCCGAATTACCAGTAGTATGAATATAAATATCAAGAGTTTCACGATTCTTGAACAGAGCAAATCAGCATTTTTTATGAGAACTGATTATTAACAATATCGATTTGAAGGTGACTATTCACGCCTTTTCCTAAAAACCATTTCAGATTTCTCTAAGAATCTTTACGTCCAGACCCAGACTTATTACCTGGCACCTACTAATTTATCGTGAATTCATAATATTTATTTGTAACCATCGGTTATTTTGCCAGAGAGGCGCCGACTCCAAAAGATGATCAATCTGGAGGCAATTCAGAGGTGAAAGGAAAATCTTTTAATCATTTGGGAAATGAGAAATAGTAATTTTTATATTATTAGGGAAGGTGATCCAATCAATCAGGAAGTGGTCAGGTCAATACGAGTAGTAAAGTAGTCCTTAAAATGTGTAGTTGGCGAATGAGTTGCTGCGAAGTTGGGACATTTTTGTTATTTTTTCCTTTTCAGAGTGTATTTTATAAACAAAATTTTTGAAGTCGGTTTTATTTTTTTTTTAAAAAGTTTTTTTTATTTTTCTCTTTTTAGTGACTTACAATTATGGACAGCTCTCTTTACAGAATTTTCCCAAGCTTTCATTATTGTCTTCTTGTCACTTACTACTAACCGTCCAAACTCAATAAATTCATAAGTCCGTTGAACGTTGAAGTTCTAAAGTATAATGATTACCCAACTATTTTCAATGTTATTATCTTGATTGAGAGTGAGTTTGAACGTTTGGAATAATCCATCCACTGATTTGGGTCTCTTGGTCAACATACCGGATACTTCGATCCCATTGATACACCTTACAAAACTCAAATAATTGTCTACACCATTGCTGGTTACTGAATTGCACCAATTCACTCGTTCTTTATTTCTCTAACGATAATAGAGTGATGATTTCCTGAAGCGTATCCGCATTCACACTGAATTAGAGAATCCGAACCAAATTTCAGAAATTCGCCAAACGTTTGTGCATTAAAATGAAGTTATTTGGCCTTCAAAACCATGTTATGTATTGAAAATTTAACGCTGAATTCAAATTTTCTAACGAGAATGCTATGACTAACGTAGTTTTTTTTCTACAAGCATAAATAGTCCAAAAAACGTGTTTTTGAAACAAATTTTCTAGAAATACGGCCTAAAAAGTATCAACTTTTAGTCCAATCAATACCAAATTTGAATCACGTAAACTAGACTCAAATTTGAACAATTTAAGTTTAAAAAATATGGAAAAACAGTTTTCGTTTGGAAGTTATGAGGTCTCAAACACAGGTCCATTAAAACATTGATTGCTCCCTTATTATGCCACCTAAACTTGATTTTTTTCCATCGTTAGAAAGCTCTAGCTAAGTGCTTCCAAGTGCAATAGTGTTCATATTTTTTTTCTCGACGTGGTTGGGAACGGTGCTCGAAAAACCTCAAAAAAGTGAAAATCGGCATCACGTTTTTTGTTACACTTTCTTCTCTACACGCTATATTAGAAAGCCGAACGAAAAATTGAAGCTGGGCCCTTGTAGGCAGATAAATTATGCACAAAATAACACCAGAAACAAAACAATCGAGCAAGTATTCTAGAAGTTATAAGCTTGCAAAGTCAAAACTTCCCTTTTTCGCGAAAATCACGTTTTCCGGCGTTTCTCCGCGTCTGGAGACGTAACTACTGGACGGACTCAATTGAAAAAATTATGGGACCTACCTGGATAGTAACCCTTTCAAACAAAAAAAAAAGTAACCCGATCGGACGTACAGGAGCTGAACGCCGGTGGACAACACATACCGAAAAAAAAAAAAAAAAAAAAAAAAAAAAAAAAAAAAAAAAAAAAAAAAAAAATCCCGCTAGACGACCATAGTAACCTCCTCCTTGTTTGAAGTCGGTTAAAAATGGAGAAGAGGTGGTCTCGTTATTCTCCCCCTCTACCTGCAGAAAGTGTCAGAGGGTTCCTGTGTCTGTGGTAAAAAAGAAGACATAAATCGTCATATGTCCGTGAAAAATGACTGAAAATCCAAAACTCTATGAAAATTGATACCAAATACACCTTCTTCTACAAAACGTGGGAAATATTAAATTTCTCCCTCTCACAACCCCCCGAAAATACCCTTAAATTGAAATAGCAATGTGGTTCAAGAATTGAACCATTGTGACATCGAGATTGATTTTTGATGAAAGTTTCAAGAATTTAGCTATTATAGTTTGGCTGGAAAAGGGTTGGCAGCGTACGGTGGACAGACAGAATTTTTGGTTTATTGTTCAATAAATTAACCATTGTAGTAGTTCAAGTTGATGTTTTACGTTTTAAGGCATGTAGAATCCAAACATCCAATAACAACGCTGCAAATGATTCTACATTGGTTTATTATTGCTTCGCTTCCATGATGATTTAGGAAGACTGATCATTTTTGTGATAGTAATTATTCCGAACATTTGTGAACGTTCCCACCGAAAAAAGTTTTTTAACTATAAGGGACTCCGTACCAAATATTATAATTTTAATCATTTATATTTTTTGATTCGGGTTCTAAGTGCCTTGAAACGTAAAACAACAAATTTTTAGGGGGTTAGATAAATTCGTTTTCTTGGTCGATGACATAAGAAACCAAAATTCTGTCTGTCCGCCTCACGCCGTTCACCGTACGCCGTCAACAGTTTTCCGACCAAACGATTTTCACCAAAATCTCGGTCTCACAACGGCCTTTTTCTTAAACCACATTGCAAGCCCAATTTTAATGGTATTTCTGGTGGTTTTTAGGGGGTGAAAATTCGTATTTTCGCATGTTTTTCGTACAAAGGTGTATTTGGTATCAATTGTTCTAGATTTTATGACGCAGAATCGAATGAGACCATCGCGGGGTCGGTAGCTTTATTGGTTCTCGAGTTATCGTAGCTTTCGGGATGAATTTTTAGAAATTTAGCATGGGTCAGTCGGTAAAATCGATATAAAAACGCTGCAAATGATTGTACAGTGGTTTATTATTATTTCGCTTCAATATTGATTTAAATATTCCGAACATTTGTGAACGTTCCCACCGAAAAACAGATAGTAACTATAGGGGGAATCTCCGTAGCAACTATTGTCATTTTTATCATTTTTATTTTTCTAAATTTCCTAATTAAAATCTGAATTTTTCGCCTAACGATACAGCTGGAGAGAGTGTTTGACGACCATTCCAATGAGTATAGAACGATTTTTATAGCTCCAAGAACTCTCGAGTTATACCCTCACGTCAAATTTCTGAAAATCTCCCGAATTCGGCACAAAAGCTGTGATAACTCGAGAACCAATAAAGCTATCGACCCGGTGATGGTCTCATTCGATTCAGCGTCCAAAATCTATGTAATTTGATACCACGTACACCTTTTTCTGAAAAACCTTGGAAACTATGAATTTTCTCCCCCTCAAAACCCCCCAAAAATACCCTTAAATTTGAGCTAGCAAGTTGGTTCAAGAATTGGGCCGTCGTAGGACCGAGATTGATTTTTGGTGAAAATTTCAAATTTTTAGCTCTTACAGTTTGGCCGGAAAACTGCTAACGGCGTACGGCGTACGGCGGACGGACAGAATTTTTTTTATTGGATATTCGGATTCTACATGCCTTGAAACGTAAAACATCAAATTTTGAGGGGGGTTAGAAATTTTTTTTCTTGGGCGATTACAATGGTTTATTATTGAATAATAAACCAAAATTAACTGTGCATGGGTACTGGCTCCGACATACTACATTGTTAATTATAAAGATAATATATTATGATATCGATGACTGAATGGCTCACACAATTCTATCGGCAGGGTCACACACCGTACTCCTAATGATCTGTTATTATATTTCGGTATCCATTTCGTACGTTTTTCTATTAATGGGTCTCCTGGTTGCAAAATTGCCCCTTTTTTTCCATTTGCCGCCGAGCACTTTCGCTCCTTCTGGGCCTCATTAGGGCCGTTCTTGTAGTTTGATCTAACGGCGTCGACCTAATTGTTTTACAAATCTCTGAAAAGCCTAAATGGGCGAAAGTTTTCCGGGCCAAATCAATGAAATGAAGAACGTTTGTATTATGTTTCTCCTCCTCAACCTAAATACTTTCTACATTTTTTCCATTTATTCAACTCTTCAAACATTCCTCTCTATTAGTCTTAAGAAATTGCCATTGGTGAACGTAAAGCCGTTTTGCTTGGCAAGAACGTTTTTAGTTTCCATTTGCGTGCGTTGACCTATTATACCTCCACCGGTTTATAGTCGTAGCTCTAGTTGGATGTGAATTGCTCGTCCGATCATGGCGCGTTACGTTGTCCGTGAACGAATTCTTGCGGTGGGGATACCCTGACACTGACACACGATCTAAAGGATGAAAATCCCATTCAGGGTGACCGCAAATAAATAATTCCAAAACAAATAGCCGTCCTTCGCTCTCTCGCCTTTCTGCCACCTAAATCTAAGAGGCTGTCTTGTATCGTACGTAATTAACAAAACGAATTAAGTGCTCGTCCGAGAATGAAATAAGCAGAATACGGAGTCCCTTGGTACAAGAAGGAAGTGCGCACTAACTTAATATCATTTTAGATTTATGCCCGACGGCGCGGCGGTCAGAAAACCCACTGTTTCACTACCACCCATCCAACGCAGAACCAACTCGCATCCGTGTAATAGTAACACGTGTAGCGTTATGCCTCGAAGGATGTCAGGATAACCAGGCTTGAGAGTAGCGGTAGGAAATTGGGCAGGGAGCTTCGGATCTGTGCCGACTGAACGCGTGCGCCGAATGAGGAAAAGCATTTTTGGGGCTAACCTATAAATACTTAACCAAGACGAGTCAGGTTAAACATTCCGAAGAGCGGTTAAAATTTTATTAATTGATGAATTCCGGCGTTATCATTACTACGCAGAAAGTGGAAACTCTAGCACACTGAGAACCACGGGTGGAGATTTTTTTTGTCAAACTTTGTTTTTTAGGCTCTGAAAATGATAAAATTGTGGTTAACAACCAAAGAAAAAAAACCCAGTGGAGTGCATAGATCACACAGTACCTCCTTGTTTGAGTACATAACCAATATAAAATAAAGAAACTGGTACATAGCAATGTTAGTTTACAACTGTTATTGACCTCCTAACAAATCTCCTAACATGGAACTACACAGTGTGCAAGCCAAAGATAAAAATCAAATCATTTACCTAACAATCTGCTGGTAGAAATAGCAAGAAACAACATTGAATAATTATTTTCCTTGTCGAAGCATCTCTTGATGTCCAGGGGTTGTGAAGGGGAGAAGAACCAGGCGCCTCATTGTCCGATTCTTTATCTGCTGGCCGAGCACTTTCGCCCGTTCGGACATCTTCAGGGCAACGTGGAGCCATAGCGTCCTCAGCCACAACACATTGAATAATGTCTTAATTCTTCTACCTCTCAAGCAGTGTGCGTTAGGTATGGAAATTTCGATCACGTCGTCTTATTTGCACTGGCCGAGCACGTTCACCCGTTCGGGCATTTTCAGAGCGACGTAGAGCCAAAGGGTCCATATGAGGACCCTATGGCTCCATGTCCACCTGAAGATGGCCGAACGGGCGAAAGCGCTCGGCCAGCCAATAAAGAATCGGAAAATGGTTTTTCTCCCTCTCTCAACCCCATGACATCAAAAACTGCGACGACAAGGAAAATAATAATTTTTATATTATTAGGAGATGTGGTCCAATCAAGTGAACTGGTGAAACCAATCAGTGGTGAAAACTGAATCAGTTGCTGTGAAGTAGTGACATTTTTGTTATTTCTTCCTTTTCAGAGTTTTTTACTAATTTTGGAGTCAGTTATATATTTTTATTTTATTTTATTTTTCATTTTTAACCACACACAGACACACGGACACTTGTTGAGAAAGTGTTCCAGAGTATAGTGTAATACAAATTTCTTTTTCAAATTCACCTCCGTTCCGACTCCGACTTTTCGGACGTTCACAATACTTCCATTTACTACGTAAGCATGGACGTGAACACTTTTAATAGTTATCGGAAATAATAGTAAAACGGAGAACACAAAAAAGTCTAGTATCAGTCCAACTCGACATGCGGATCTGAAGAAAAATATTACTATTTATGTGGCGTGAATCGTAACTACAAAAGTAATCGCTATTTGACATAGCATTCGAAATTTTTTCAACATTTTATTTTTTAACCAGGTTCAAGAGAGAGCTAACGTCTGCATGTCCAGCATGCCACTTTGACGGTTTGTACTCAGCAATTTTGCAGCTCTTCAATTTTGATGTTGTTTTGAAATACATACAGCAAAACCGCCCAACCGTCGAGAGCAACCAATATAACTGTTTTCTCCATCCACTTGAATGGTAGGACGGAACGATGAAGGGAGCGAATTTTGCACACCAAATCTGACGGCGAAAAATGCCATGTCAAAATCATTTTTAACATAGCCCAGAGGCATTTTGGAATAACACCAGAATACCAATGAGAGTCTCAACGCTAATCGTCTTTGCTACAAGAAAAAATAGTTCCATTTATTATGTATGCAACTATTGTCATTTTTATTTTTCTAAATTTCCTAATTAAAATCTGAATTCTTCGCCTAACGATACAGCTGGAGAGAGTGTTTGACGACCATTCCAATGAGTATAGAACGATTTTTATAGCTCCAAGAACTCTCGAGTTATACCCTCACGTCAAATTTCTGAAAATCTCCCGAATTCGGCACAAAAGCTGCGATAACTCGAGAACCAATAAAGCTATCGACCCGGCGATGGTCTCATTCGATTCAGCGTCCAAAAATCTTTATAATTTGATACCACGTACACAAATTTTTAGCTCTTACAGTTTGGCCGGAAAACTGCTAACGGCGTACGGCGGACAGACAGAATTTTTTGGTTTATTATTCAATAATAAACCATTGTAATCGCCCAAGAAAAAAAAATTTATAACCCCCCTCAAAATTTGATGTTTTACGTTTCAAGGCATGTAGAATCCGAATATCCAATAAAAAAAATTCTGTCTGTCCGCCGTACGCCGTACGCCGTTAGCAGTTTTCCGGCCAAACTGTAAGAGCTAAAAATTTGAAATTTTCACCAAAAATCAATCTTGGTCCTACGACGGCCCAATTCTTGAACCAACTTGCTAGCTCAATTCTAAGGGTATTTTTGGGGGGTTTTGAGGGGGAGAAAATTCATATTTTCCAAGGTTTTTCAGAAAAAGGTGTACGTGGTATCAAATTATATAGATTTTTGGACGCTGAATCGAATGAGACCACGTTGTGAAACGTGGTGACGTTGAAACGTAAAACATCAAACTTTGAGGGGGGGTTATAAAATTTTTTTTCTTGGGCGATTACAATGGTTTATTATTGAATAATAAACACGGGCAACCGGCGCGGGCACAGAAACGACAATGAAGCGGGTTGGAAGGAAGGCAGGCTTTCACAGGGCCATCAATCACCATGATATTATTTTTAATGACTAAAAATTTTTTTTGTGTTAGTATCTCGTTGTCGAAAACACAGCCGTTCAAGAACGAGGCTGTTGGTTGAGTAGTACGCGACTATCACTCATCCACCATAGCTAGTGTTGATAGTGACTATATACGATTATCTCTTAGCTACACCATAATCTTTATCAACATCCAATTTCCAGTAGTCAGTGTTCAACTTTTAAAAATAGTGTCGTTATGGGATGATTATTTGAAGGGACCTTAATAGTATTAGTACCTACTCGTATTAGCTTCTCAACCTCAATCTTCCCCAGAGTGTACGTACTTTACCGACTCGGCGACTTATAGAGAGGGGTTTATTGGGATAATCTCCGGCAACATTGATCTTATCATCCCCACCCATCACTCAGTTCAAAGGACCCTTTATATTCTGTGATGTCAGAACTCATCCCTAGAAAATCAAACTCCATCTCGATTACTTACGCCTTCACATTGCGCTGCAGCTTCACCCTTATATCCTTCATTCAGAATAGAGAGCTTATTCGTCCCTAATTCGAAAAGCAAAGTTCGCTAATGTCATATGCATACATCACGTGTAAAATACGTATGCCGATTTCAATACGTATCGGTGAGACTTATTTGAAATGAAACGGATGGACGTCCCTAAGACATTCTCTGTTATAGATGTTTATCGAATGGGATTCACGTCTTACATTTCGAAGCCCCTTTTAGAATCTGAATGTAAAATAACGCGCCTGGCGAGGTCAAAATTTTCCAGGAGAGCTTATAAAACACAAGGTTGTTGATGCGGAAGTGCAGTATGGGAATCTAACATAACGATGCAGGCCAAGTTTCGTAAAATGGGATAACTTCAATAAACCTCCAGCGTCAAAAATAATGATTTTTTCACGGGTTGTAGAGATTGAAAAACTGCATAAGGCTGAAGTACGGTGTGTAATACAATATATGCATAACAAGTTTTGGGAAATGAAGTCATTTTTAAAGCAAGTAGACCCTAATATTATACATAAGTGCAGAAATGAAATTTCGAAAATGCGAATTATGAGCAAATGCGGAAAAATTTACTACGTAAACATGGAAATAATATTATTTCTACCATTTCCCAGATGATTGAATGAGTTTGGATTCGGCGCTTTTCTAGCAGTTTTAGTATAAACAATTGAGATCTAAAGCCTAAAGATCTGGCCTAAAACCTTGACCGGTTAAGCAGTTCTTTCTATATCTTAAAATGAATATAAGTAAGCATCTGTACCTACTTACTTTCGATACTTTCACTTTAATTGAGGAATGAGGCTGAACGGATATGCCTGGATAGCTACCCTTTCGAACAAAAAAAAGTAAGTAAGTAAGTCGATTCGTGTAACCTCCTCCATTTAAAGTCTTTAAAAACTCTTAATCGTAAAAATCGTATTTGACGAGCTTTAGAGCGAGTATTTAGAAAGATTCTTATGAGCAATAATTATCCTTAGGCGGAATTTCTCAAATCTCGAAAATTGTTCACAAAAGCTGCGATAACTCGAGAGCCATCAAAGCTACGTATCAACCGTTATAGTATGGTCTCATTCGATACAGTCTAAAAAAAAACTATATAATATAGATATAAAACGCACCTATGTCGCAAAACGTGGAAAATTTTAACCCCCCCCCCCCATTAAACTCTAAAAAAATACCCTTACCAACGGAGCGATTTGGCTGAAGATCTCATAATTTCCACTCGATTATCTTGTGCCCAAGAATGCACTCGTCGTTTTGTCAGTCCTCATTGTACTGATGGCTCGATGCTTAGACTTGATGCAGCAAGCTAATGTCTCTTAGTAACAATAGCAAGGTTGATTAGGAAGGAGTCAGAACATTAGCTGACGGCGCCAGAAAAGTTGTGAGAAACATATTGATCAAGAGTAATAGATGAAGTAAAATGGGACATCCTTCCCCTTATAGTACAAGAGGAATTGATGAGGCCTATTACGTTTGGCGAAACATCCCATAGAATAAAGAGTAGAAGTAAAATGGGCCTTCCTCCCCTTGAAAGAAAAACGACAATTGATTTCGATGATCACCAGCATCTTACCAAGGGTTTATGAGATCATTATTCTTATCTTAGCTTGAACAGTCCAACTCATCGCAAAAACCAGTGGTGTGCATAGAGCACACAGTACTTCCATGTTTGAGTCGGTAAATAGTATAACCAATTATAAAATCGAGAAAATCGTACGAAGGCCGAAACGTTAACGTTAATTTGCAACAGCTGTTATTGAAAAACGAGCCAGGAGACCCAAAAATAGCGGAAGTATGGTATACGGCGACTTTAATGATAAAAACGCTGCAAATGATTGTACAGTGGTTTATTATTCCTTCGCTTCAAATAAAATTTCAGAAGACTATCCATTTCAGATAGTCATTATTCAGAACGTGTGAACATTTCAACCGAAAAACAGATTGGTAACTATCGGAGAAAATTCCGTAGCAACTATTGTAATTTAAATTTATTTTATTTTTCTTAATTTCCTAATTAAAAACTAAATTTTTTGCCCTACCGTACAGCTGGAGCGAGTGTTTGACGACCATTCCAATGAGTATAGAACGATTTTTATAGCTCCAAGAACTCTCGAGTTATACCCTCATGTCAAATTTCTGAAAATCACCCAAATTCGGCACAAAAGCTGTGATAACTCGAGAACCAATGAAGCTATCGACCCCGCGATGGTCTCATTCGATTCAGCGTCCAAAAATCTATAGAGTTTGATACCACGTACACCTTTTTCTGAAAAACCTTGGTAAATATGAATTTTCTCCCCCTCAAAACCCCCCAAAAACACCCTTAGAATTGAGCTAGCAAGTTGGTTCAAGAATTGGGCCGTCGTAGGACCGAAACTGATTTTTGGTGAAAATTTCAAATTTTTAGCTCTTACAGTTTGGCCGGAAAACTGCTAACGGCGTACGGCGTACGGCGTACGGCGGACAGACAGAATTTTTTTTATTGGATATTTGGATTCTACATGCCTTGAAACGTAAAACATCAAATTTTGAGGGGGGTTATAAATTTTTTTTTCTTGGGCGATTACAATGGTTTATTATTGAATAATAAACCAAAATCTACCGTCATTCACCCGCAATAGATAACATTTCACGTCCTTTCAAACGTTCAACTATATTGACTTTTGGCTAATGTGAATATCTCTGATCGAAAAAACTACTGGATAGCATGGATGTACGGCGTGTGGCCCTAGCGGTAAAGATCAGGCGTCATTCACTCGCCATTACAAATATTTAATACCTATAGCGTCAAATATATTGATTTTTGCACCCTGTAGAAAGCTCAACAACGATAAACGGCGTAAGGCGGAAGTACGGTATGAGACCAAACAAAACAAAACATGGTCGTTGTTGGTCATATTTAAAGCAAAGAGACACGAAAGTTACAAAAGCGCTAGAATGAAATAACTGAAATTGCGTGTAACGAGGAAGTACTGCATGTGACCCCAATAATAAAAATCAAGCAAAATTCAACTGTCATAAAGAAAAATTTATATTCTAAAGTATATTCACTCTTGTGGTCTATAAAAATCTCTAATGCAAAAAAACGGCATACGGTGGAAGTACTGTGTGTTATCCAAACTATGCAAAACAATTTTTTTGAACAAGGTCAAAGTTGGTCACATTTAAAGCAAAGAGACCCAAAAAATACAATTAAAATAACTGAAAATGCGTTTTACGAGGAGGTACTGCATGTGACCCCAATATTAAAAATCAAGCGATATTCAACTGTCATATAGAAAAATTTTAAGTCCTCCAGCCTTCAAATATATTCATTTTTGTGGTCTATAAAAATCAAAATGTAGCAAATGTGCATATAACGCGGAAGTACTGCATGTGACCAATTTGATAAAAATCAGGGATCATTCAATCGCCGACCCCATCATTTTAAGACCTTGAACGTTCAAATACATTGAGTTTTGCGGCCTGTAAAAATCAAAATACAAAACATGCACTTGTGAAATCGTGAAAAACGCTCATAACGTGGAGGCATTGTATGTGACCCACTATACAAAAAATCTAGTGTTTTCTGCTTGCCATAACCGACATTTCAAGCCCTCAAACGTAGAAAAATATTGACTCTCATAGCCTGTAAAAATCGAAACAGAAAAAACTTTGAACGCTTATATCTCGGAAGTACTGTGTGTAATTCAAAATCCGGAAAAACCTAATTTTGCACAATCACTGGGAAAACATTCTCTGAAAATTTCATGGGGTTTCATCCATTTTTCAGGGAGATATGGCGATTTATGTCAGTTTGTGACCACAGACAGACGGACAGACGGACACACAGACACTTGTTCAGAAAGCGTTTCTGAGTATACTATTATGAACATTTCTTCCATCAGGACCTCGGTACCGAATTCGACTTTCCAGACGATCTCAATACTTCCATTTACTACGCAAACATGGAAGTAATAAAGCCAACTCCGAATCGCAGTGTTTCAGTTAGCTTCTAATCCATTTTAGTTTATTATTCAATAATGAACCATTGTTGAACATGAACCAGGGCGTTGTGGTTTGTCGCGTATCCATTAGATTCGGCGTGGGGTTGAGGTAGAGACAATAAATGCGACGTTATCTCATATTTGGCCTCTATATCTCTTCTAGCGCTTTCGCCGCTCTGGGCCTCTTCAGGAAACATCTTCTATATAAAAGTTTTTAATAAATAAGGCCCAGTATTAGCTCCTAGTCCTTCTCAGGACTAGATTTAAATCTAGTCCCCTATTTATTTTAATTTATTAGACTCTAGGTTTAAAAAGCGGAAGTGTTCTAGAAATATTCCCAATTCATAACAATCCGAACCTTGTGGAGCTATTACTGAGCCTTATTTTTTTAAAACTTTTATATAGAATATGTTTCCTGAAGAGGCCCAGAGCGGCGAAAGCGCTAGAAGAGATATAGAAGCCAAATATGAGATAACGTCGCATTTATTGTCTCTACCTCAACCCCACGCTGAACCAGGGCCGTGGATACCTTGTAATGGTGCTACGAAGCCCTGATGATGCCCGAAGGGGCGAAAGTGCTAGGCAGGCTAATAATAAAAAACAGGAGAACGAGTCGCCTTGGTTTTTTCCCCATCAACCCCAATAACGAAGAGTGATCGATGCGACAAAACTACGAATTTCAAATATATTTACCTTTGGGAAACGTTAATATTTCTGATACAAAAAATGACTAGATAGCCCGAATGTACGGTGAGTGACCCTGGCGAAGAAGATCAAGCGTCATTCACTCGCCATTATAAACATTAAATACCCCTAGCGTCCAATGTATTAATTTTTTCGCCCGATAAAAAATAAAAATAAAACCGACTTCAAAAATATTTGCCTATAAAATGAACTCTGAAAAGGAAAAAATAACAAAACGCAATTTTACATCTTTTGGTGTCGGCGCCTCTCTTATATTGTACTGGGGAAGCCTATAGGTTCCGAAATAGTAAGAATATAAATATCATGAGTTTTCATGATTCTTGAACAGAGCAAATCAGCATTTAGGAGAACTGATTATTAACAATATCGATTTGAAGGTGGCTATTCACGCCTTTTCCTAAAAACCATTTCCGATTCTCTATGAATCTTCACGTCCAGACCCAGACTTATCACCTGGCACCTACTAATTTATCGTAAATTCATTTGTTGCCATCGGGTAATCATTTTGCCAGAGACTCCAAAAAATGATCAATCTGGAGGCGATTCAGAGGTGAAAGGAAAGTCTTTTAATCATTTGGGAAATGAGAAATAGTAATTTTTATATCATTAGGGGAGGTGATCCAATCAATCAGGAAGTGGTCAGGTCAATACGAGTAGTAAAGTAGTCCTTAAAATGTGTAGTTGGCGAATTAATTTTTCCTTTTCAGAGTTTATTTTAGAGGCAATTATTTTTGAAGTCGGTTTTATTTTTTTTAAAGAAGTTTTTTTTCTCTCTTATTAGTGCCTTCCAATCATGGACAGCTCTCTTCACAGAATTTTCCGAAGCTTTCATTATTGAGCTCTTGTCCCTTACTACTAAACGCCCAAACTAATTGAGACCATTGAGACGAGTACAGAACGATTTTTATAACTCTCGAAATCCTCGAGTTCCAAAAAAAAAATTGCCAAATTTCTGAAAATCTGGCAAATTCTACACGTATGGTGCGATATCTCGAGAAGCTATTCACCTCGCAATGATCTCATTAATTCACTTCCAAAAATCTATAGAAATATTGATTCTAAATAAACCTTTTTCTGCAAAACATTGGAAAATAAGAATTTTCTCCCCTTCGAAATCCCTCAAAAATACCCTTAAAATTGAGAAAGCGATTTGGTTAAATAATTGAGCAGTTGTCAAATTTCAAGATACCTTTTATAGTTTGGTCGTACAAGTTTTGTAACGGTATACGGCGTACGTACGGTGGGCGGACAGGATTTTCAAATTGAATATTAGGATTCTACTTGTCTTGAAACGTGAAACATTAAATTAATTAAATTTTCTGGGGGGGGGGATTTTTATTTAAGCGTTTTTTTATTTAGCGTTTAATTGGTTTATTATTGACTTATAAACCAAAAGATGTTTGAGAAACGCGTTTCTTAGCCAAAAACCTCTTAGTTTATGTTCAATTTCCATTCGCCATACTGCTGATCAGCCGATTGATACCTGTTTGGTGTACATGCGAAACTCAATTTATCGCAACGCGTACGTTGTGCTTAGGGAGGAACGATCTATCTTTTCAGACTAAACGAACCGTCTTTGAACTCTGATGTCTCTAATTGGTTGCGTATAATTTTGTACCGTGTAGGTACCTATAGTCTCATATTGGTTATGCAAGTGACTGGGCCTGGTCAAGAAACCCATACAGTCACGGCGTTCCCTATAATTACCAAGGCATTTCCAACCTTCATCCAATCCCATATCTGCACGAGCTGACCGAGCCTTTTGGTTTCCCTATACGTCTTCAACAAATATTTCATAGTCTCTTCGAGAAAGACTCGGCTCTACAAGGATAGGCAATGATAATTACGCAAAACGGTGCATTAAATTTTACTCGAGAATTCAAGTAAGAGAAGGCTGAACGGAAAGCGATTTAGGACATCGATTATGACATTACCCATTATTGCTATCGATTGGTGTTGCATCACAAAGTATAATGATTTCCTACGAACCACTCGACCAACTCGTTTTTTGAACTCTTGAAATGATAGCGATGAGTATGAAAAACAGCACAAGAGATAGAAGGGAAAAGGTTTCTCTCAAGAGACAAATCTTTGCAACGAATACAGATTTTTGTTCGTACTACGCAGAATTAAAATCAAGGAGAAATACTTACCTAATTTAATAGCAGTATACTGCCTTAGGTTCGCCGACAATCAAGAAGCGTGCCTACCTTAATGTTCTAGTATAATAACATTATCAACGCTTTTGACTATTATTCAATAACAAACATTTGTGAACGATTAAGACAAACTTTTTTCTAACCCCCTCCCCTAAAAAGTTTATGCTTTACGTTCGAGGCATGTAGAATTAGAATATCCAACAGTAACCAGTCGTGTGCAGGGATCATAAATAGTTCTTTCTCATGTTTGAGTCGATGAAAGGTTAGCAGACTAGGAACTAGTCAGGAGACCCAAAAATATAAAAACGTTTATATCTGGTATATAACTAAGAAGTGTGTATATCAGACGATACAAACCAAGTTTTATGAAATTAGGAAAGAATCCCAAACATAAACCAGTGGTGTGCATAAATCACACAGTACTTCCATGTTTGAGTCGGTTTCAGGTAACAAAATATAATTCAAGAAACTCATACAAAGGCTGCAACATTAGTACACTTCAATTAATGTTGAAACATTAGGCAGGATTTCTGGATACTATAAAAAGCTCGAATCCAGTTCTTAACGCGGAAGACAAGTAATCTAATCGTCAAAGAAACATGTTTTAGACAGAAAGCCGTCAAATAGACAGGCTTCAGGGAGCCTTTAAATATTTTATTTTGCCCCCTGTAAAATTAAAAAAGCAAAATACATATGTGTGAAGTAGCTAAACTAATAAAAGTCGCAATAAATTACATGGAATAATGTTTTGATTCGAATACCTCTGAAGCAGTGTGTGTTATGACGCACTTGATCAGAAAGAGCAGAGCGCTCCAAGAGCAGGCGCGCGAAACGTCCACGTGAATCAGTCAAAGGATTTCTTAAAACATCATCTTTGCTCAGGCAGTTTCCTGTTGTTTAACGATATACTGTGGGTCATGAATTCTTTTTCTCTTTCTAAACGTTGTTGAATTTGACGAATAATGACCAACAGACGAAATATTGTTCTATGTTCAGTGGAACAAATAAAAATAAATCTAACTTCATTCCTAACAATCCGTTTCTGTCATGTCTCTTTGCTGACTATTTCAGATGAGTTCAATTCGAGATAATAATAATAACCAGTAGTGTGCAGTGTGCATAGATCACATAGTACTTTCATGTTTGAGTCGGTAACTGGAGTAACCAATTATAAACTCTAGAACCACCCCATCATTTGAAGCGTTTTTCATTATTTATTTACATGAATGGGACAAGCCCAATTACAAATTATATAGTTAATATTATATAATACATGGATTATAGCGAAACCATTGCCTGGTTCTTCTTGGTTGAGTCGTCGCATCTCTCATTGTATTGGGTAGGTGAGGGGGAGAAGAACCAGGCGACATATTCTCCGATTTTTTATTTTCTGGCCGAGTACTTTCGCCCCTTCGGGCATCCTCAGGGCGATGTGGAACCATAGGTTACCACAGCCACATAGGCTGTGGTTCCACATCGCCCTGAGGATGCCCGAAGGGGCGAAAGTACTCGGCCAGAAAATGAAAAATCGGAGAATATGTCGCCTGGTTCTTCTCCCCCTCACCTACCCAATACATTGCCTGGTTGGTACCTATTACGATTTATGTGGTGGATTTTTATGCTCTGAAAAACTACAACTCATTGGTGATGATAATAATAGTCTTGCATCAATTCATGACGCAATAATAATCTTCTACATTGTTTATAATATAGTTCAATGGGATCCTTCAATTATAATCTTTGGAAATTCGCTAGTATATCCATGCTGCAAAATAAATGTTAGCCTTTTATAAGGTAGAGGTGGTGAAAAGTTCGCAGTGACTGCCTCAATAACCAAACATCGACACGTCGGAGAGAGCGGCTAAATATTTTTCTTCTACACTTCTCTAAAATACAAGGCACCTTCGAAGATGCCTGATGCGACGTTAATACTGCCTAATGCCTAATATTGACTAATTGATCTGCTTACGACCATCTAACAGCGCCGCTGTAAAATAGTGCCAAATACCGAATTGGGACGTATTAATTATAATACATTTCGTTAAGCCCAAACGTAAATGTGGCGCGCAAGGTTCAGTTTATTTCATCAAGCTTTCCGAGTTTCTTGGTTTCGTGAATGTTTGATGGCCAGACTCCAGGTTCAGGTTGCTCTGTTCAGCTTGAGCTGGCCCGATGAGAAAACGGCTCCCTAATGGCTAGTTACCGAACCGTAGAATAGGACGTAAGATCGAGCGCCGCCTGACTTATTCAATTCTGCCTTTACTTCGCCTCAACTTCACTTCCGCTTTCCCCCTCTTTCTGCCTCACTTTCTTTCATTGCAAACTGATATATTCCCTACTTTTGTTACATCTCAACGCTTGCCTTTTATCTTGATAAAAAGGAATCGATTCTTTGGTCATTAAAACGAATTATTAATGTTTCAGTGTTGAATTATGTATTCGAACGTTTCGAGAAACTTCTCGGTTGCTTGAACAATTTAAAGGAATATCCGACGACATAGATACCCAATATACCACTGCTATATGCTGCCCTCAAGATACCCTAGGTGAGAAAAAGATCGTGGCAATTATTCGCAATAAGTCGCCAATTATTCTCCCTCTCTCCTGTTAAATATTCATTTTTATTAAGAACTCCGTGAATTTTCCTAGTGTTGACTGTTAGCCCAAAGCTAATGTCTTACAAGAAAGTTATGTTGCTTGTAAGAAACATTACCGAACGAACGTTGAAAATACTTCATTCTTGTTACTAATAACCATCATCGATTACGAAGCGGTGACACAACGGATACTTTGATAATAATGGACTAACTCATTTATAAATCGATTATTTTAATTTTAGAGAATGGAAGCAACTGTTCATTGCATCAATTCAGCGACAAAAAGAAACCTGTGGTTTTGCATGTTGTTATCGTTTATTATGTTGGATCAATCCAATTCGAGATGAAACCCGATCATAATCGTAGTTTATTGTCATTTTTGAGCATTTTTTTGCGGTCTGTAATAAATATTGTCAATATGCGAATAGTGCGGAAGTACTGTATGTGACCCACTTGATAAAAATCAGGTATCATTCAATCGCCGTCACTAACATCTTAAGACCTTGTGTGTACAAATACAGTGGTTGGCACCCGAAACAAAATACCAAATATGCACTAGTGAAATCATGGAAAATGCTGACGGCAAACTGTCATGCAAAATGTGTAGGTACAGCGTGTGAGCCAATCAACAAAACAACAAGAGTCTAGTGAAATCATGGAAAATGCTGACGGCAAACTGTCATGCAAAATGTGTAGGTACAGCGTGTGAGCCAATCAACAAAACAACAAGAGTCATCATCTGCTCCCCATAAAAAAAAAATTAAAGATCTCAAACGTAGAAAAATATTGACTTTTAAATCCGGTTAAAATCGAGACAGAAAAAACTTTGAACCCTTATATTTCAAATGCACATTGTGTAACCCAAAATTCAATTAAAGCTAATTTAGAAAATTCACTAGGAAAACTTTTCCTGAAAATGTTGTTGGGTTTCATTAATTTTTCAGGGAGATATGGCATATATTTGAACGCTGAAGGTCCAGAAATGTCTTTAAATTAATTTCTTAGAAAAGCCAATAGATTCTAAATTTTCCAGAATTTTCATCATGAGTTTTCATGATACTGGAGAGTTTTAGTGCATTTTGCATTTTTGAAAACTTAAACGTAGGAGTATTGGTTACTTCATTAAATCATACGTTTCTTATAGTTTCCGCCTTGTGGATGGCGGATTGTTGTGACCATTAGAGACATATGATTTAACAAAGTAACCAAATCTCCCACGTTTAAGTTTTCAAAAAACGTGAAAGTCACTAAAACTCTCCACTTAAACAGAGCAAGCACGCATTTCAGTGACCCGATCTTTGAGAGAATCAATTTGACGATGACTTTTTACTCGTTTTCTTGAGAACGATTTCCCAATTGTCTATAATAGTGATTTCACACTATTTGTACTTTTTTTTTGTAGGTTGAGGGGGAGAAAAACGAGGCGACCTCTTCTCCATTCTTTTTTATTATCCAGCCGAGTACTTTCGCCCGTTCGGGCTTCTTCAGGGCATTATAGGACCAAGGGTACCCTTGGTCCTATAATGCCCTGAAGAAGCCCGAACGGGCGAAAGTACTCGGCTGGATAATAAAAAAGAATGGAGAAGAGGTCGCCTCGTTTTTCTCCCCCTCAACCTACAAAAAGAAGTAATGCGACCACCTGGAGAAGAAACCAGTGGTGTGCATAGATCACACAGTACTTCCATGTTTGAGTCGGTAACTGGTATAACCAATTAAAAATCGAGAAAATCGTACGAAGGCCGAAACGTATGACCCTAGCGGTAAAGATCAGGCGTCATTCACTCGCCATTACAAATATTTAATACCTCTAGCGTCAAATGTATTGATTTTTGCACCCTGTAAAAAGCTCAACAGCGATAAACGGCGTAGGGCGGAAGTACGGTATGTGATCAAAACAAAAAAAAAACATGATCGTTGTTGGTCACATTTAAAGCAGAGACCCGAAAGTTACAAGAGCGCTAGAATGAAATAACTGAATCGCGTTTAACGAGGAAGTACTGCACGTGACCCCAATAATAAAAATCAAGCAAAATTCAACTGTCGTAAAGAAAAATTCAAAGTCTAAAGTATATTCACTCTTGTGGTCTACAAAAATCTCTAATGCAAAAAACGGCATACGGCGCAAGTACTGTGTGTTATCCAAACTATACAAAACAAGTTCTGTGAACGTGGTCAGAGTTGGTCAAATATATAGCAAAGAGCCCCAAAAAGTACAGTAACTGAAAATGCGTTTTGTGAGGAAGTACTGCAGGTGACCCCAATAATAAAAAACGAGCAATATTCAGCTGTCATATAGAAAATTTAAAGTCTAATGTATATTCACTCTTGCGGTCTATTAAAATCTCAAAAGTTAAAAAATGGCATAAAGCGGAAGTACTGTGTGTTACCCAAACCATACAAAACTAGTTTTGTGAACGAGGTCAAAGTTGGTCATATTTATAGCAAAGAGACCCTAAAAGTACAATAACGCTTAATAAAATAACTGAAAATGGTTTTACGAGGAAGTACTGCAGGTGACCCCAATAATAAAAATCAAGCAATATTAGGCTGTCATATAGAAAATTCAAAGTCTAATGTATATTCACTCTTGCGGTCTATTAAAATCTCAACAGTTAAAAAAAGGCATAATGCGGAAGTACTGTGTGTTATCCAAACTATGCAAAACAAGTTTTGTGAACGAGGTCAAAGTTGGTCATATTAAAAGCAAAGAAACCCAAAAAATACAAATTAAACAACTGAAAATGCGTTTTACGAGGAGGTACTGCATGTGACCCCAATAATAAAAATCAAGCGATATTCAACTGTCATATAGAAAAATTTTAAGTCCTCCAGCGTTCAAATATATTCATTTTCGTGGTCTATAAAAATCAAAATGTAGCAAATGTGCAAATAACGCGGATGTACTGCATGTGACCCATTTGATAAAAATCAGGCATCATTCAATCGCCAACCCCAACATTTTAAGACCTCAAACATTCAAATACATTGAGTTTTGCGGCCTGTAAAAATCAAAATACAAAACATGCACTTGTGAAATCGTGAAAAACGCTTATAACGTGGAGGCATTGTATGTGACCCACTATACAAAAAATCTAGTGTTTTCTGCTTGTCATAACCGACATTTCAAGCCCTCAAACGTAGAAAAATATTGACTCTCATAGCCTGTAAAAATCGAAACAGAAAAAACTTTGAACGCTTATATCTCGGAAGTACTGTGTGTAATTCAAAATCCGGAAAAACCTAATTTTGCACAATCACTGGGAAAACATTCTCTGAAAATTTCATGGGGTTTCATCCATTTTTCAGGGAGATATGGCGATTTATGTCAGTTTGTGACCACAGACGGACGGACAGACGGACACACAGACACACAGACACACAGACACACAGACACTTGTTCAGAAAGTGTTTCTGAGTATACTACTATGAAAATTTCTTCCATCAGGACCTCGGTTCCGAATTCGACTTTTCAGACGATCTCAATACTTCCATTTACTACGTAAACATGGAAGTAAAAAACACTATTTGTACTAAACTATGAAGAAATTTAAATATTTTGGGTGTTAAAAGTTATCAAGTTACTTTAGGCACCTACTAATTGTAACCAGAGAACAAGTCGCTATGGTTTTCTCCCCCTCAATCTCAACAACGAAGGAATAATTGTAAGCTCAAATTTATTTTAACCATCATCTTAATGTAACCATACGGTTGTCAGAGATAATTAGACTAATATGCACACATAATATGATATTTATGCAATGAAGCGTTGGCCGTCAGCAACTGTAGATCACACCAGAGTCATTATGTTAGGGAGAGGCGCCGATTCCAAAATGGTGGCCGATAGGTGAAAATGGTACCTAGTAATAATTATTTTTTGTATTATTGGGTTATATGGTCTAATCCTAATCTATTACGAAGTGGTCAGTGGTTATATCCCGGAAGTAATCCAAAATCTGGAAACGGCTCGTCTCGCACATTAACTGTGAGACGTCCTGCACATCAACTGTGAGAACATTTCCAGAAAATTTCATTGAGTTTAATTAATTTTTCGGGGAGATAGTATCGCTTTTATCATTTTTTGACCACAGATTCACGGATAGACAGACACAGTTCGGGAAATGTTTCTGTACTATAACGAGTACTATAAAAATTTCTTACGAAATCACTTATGTTCTGAATTTGAATCATCGGACGATCACATTACTTTCATTTACTAAGTGAACTTGGAAGCGAAGAGAGGAGTGATCTGTTTCGGGGAAGAAGAACGTGCACACGGAAAAACTAGTTTTTTTAGGGAAGTAGAAAAACGACAAAAAAAACTGTTGGAATGGAAATCAGTTGTAGAATTTACTCCCAGATTTTGCTGTACCTACCCTGGACACGCAGTATATTATAATGAGCGGAATTTATTCAACCCCCACCACATTTCTAAAAGGTTTTTTCACGAGAAAGTACTGTGTGTGACCCCAATAACCCATACTAGCGAATTCACGTCTTTTAATCATTTGGGAAATGAGAAATAGTCATTTTTATATTATTACGGGAGGTGATCCAATCAATCAGGAAGTAGTCCGGTCAATACGAGTAGTAAAGTAGTCCTTAAACTTTGTAGTTGCTGTGATGTTGGAACATTTTTTAAATTATTTTCCTTCTCGTCGCATTTCTTGATGTCCGGGGGTTGTGAGGTGGAGAATAACCAGACGACTTATTCTCCAATTCTTTATAATAGGGTCCACAGCTGTGGACCACAGATGATCCCATTTTACAAATCTTGGCGAGTATCATCAGGCTCACCGCATTATTTACTACCGGCCGTGTACCAATATTGCAGACATAGTAGGTACCTATGTGTTTCTTGTTTTTAACCGACTTCAAACAAAAAGGAGGTTAATATGGTCGTGTTGCGGGATTTTTTTTTTCGGTATGTGTTGTCCACTGGCGTTCAGCTCCTGTACGTCCGATCGGGTTACTTTTTTTTTTTGTTTGAAAGGGTTACTATCCAGGTAGGTCCCATGATTTTTTCAATTGAGTCCATCCAGTACTTACGTCCCCAGACGCGGAGAAACGCCGAAAAACGTGATTTTCGCGAAAAAAGGAAGTTTTGACTTTGCAAGCTTATAACTTCTAGAATACTTGCTCGATTGTTTTGTTTCTTGTGTCATTTTGTTCATAATTTATCTGCCTACGAGGTCCTAGCTTCAATTTTTCGTTCGACATTCTAATATAGCGTGTAGAGGAGAAAGTGTAACAAAAAACGTGATGCCGAATTTCACTTTTTTGAGGTTTTTCGAGCACCGTTCCCAACCACGTCGAGAAAAAAAATATGAACACTATTGCACATGAAATCACTTAGCTGGAGCTTTCTAACGATGGTAAAAAATCAAGTTTAGGTGGCATAATAAGGGAGCAATAGATGTTTTAATGGACCTATATTTGAGACCTCATAACATCCAAACGAAAACTGTTTTTCCATAGTTTTTAAACTTAAATTGTTCAAATTTGAATCTAGTTTACGTGATCCAAATGTGGTATTGATTCGACTAAAACTGAATACGCTTTAGGCCGTATTACTAAAAAAATTGGTTCAAAATCACGTTTTTAGGACTATTTATGCTTGTAGAAAAAAAACTACGTTAGTCATAGCATTCTCGTTAGAAGATTTGAATTCGGCGTTAAATTTTCAATATATAACATGGTTTTGAAGGCCAAATAACTTCATATTAATGCACAAACGATTGGCGAATTTCTGAAATTTGGTTCGGATTCTCTCATTCAGTGTGAATGCGGTTACGCTTCAGGAAATCATCACTCTATTATCGTGAGAAAAATAAAGAACGAGTGAATTGGTGCAATTCAGTAACCAGCAATGGTGTAGACAATTATTTGAGTTTTGTAAGGTGTATCAATGGGATCAAAGTATCCGGTATGTTGACCAAGAGACCCAAATCAGTGGATGGATTATTCCAAACGTTCAAACTCACTCTCAATCAACATAATAACATTGAAAATAGTTAGGTAATCATTATACTTTAGAACTTCAACGTTCAACGGACTTATGAATTGAGTTTGGACGGTTAGTAGTAAGTGACAAGAACACAATAATGCAAGCTTGGGAAAATTCTGTAAAGAGAGCTCTCCATAATTGTAAGTCACTAAAAAGAGAAAAATAAAAAAAACTTTTTTAAAAAAAATAAAACCGACTTCAAAAAGTTTGTCTATAAAATACACTCTAAAAAGGAAAAAATAACAAAAATGTCCCAACTTCGCAGCAACTCATTCGCCAACTACACATTTTAAGAACTACTTTACTACTCGTATTGAACTGACCACTTCCTGATTGATTGGATCACCTTCCCTAATAATATAAAAATTCCGGGGGTTGAGAGGTGGAGAAAAACCAGGCGACCACAGCCTGGACCCTATGGCTCCACGTCGCCCTGATTATGCCCGAATGGGCGAAAGTGCTCGGCCAGCTAATAAAGAATTGGAGAATGAGTCGCCTGGTTTTTCTCCACCTCACAACCCCCGGACATCAAGAAATGCGACGAGAAGGAAAAGAAATATAAAAAAAAAATCCCGCTAGACGACCATAGTAACCTCCTCCTTGTTTGAAGTCGGTTAAAAATTACTATTTCTCATTTCCCAAATGATTAAAAGATTTTCCTTTCACCTCTAAATTGCCTTCAGATTTATCATCTTTTGGAGTCGGCGCCTCTCTGGCAAAATAACCGATGGTTACAAATAAATATGAATTTACGATAAATTAGTAGGTGCCAGGTAATAAGTCTGGGTCTGGACGTAAAGATTCTTAGAGAAATCTGAAATGGTTTTTAGGAAAAGGCGTGAATAGTCACCTTCAAATCGATATTGTTAATAATCAGTTCTCATAAATGCTGATTTGCTCTGTTCAAGAATCGTGAAAACTCATGATATTTATATTCTTACTAATTCGGAATCTATAGGCTTCTCCAATACAATATAAGAGAGGCGCCGACTCCAAAAGATGATAAATCTGAAGGCAATTCAGAGGTAAAGGAAAACCTTTTAATCATTTGGGAAATGAGAAATAGTAATTTTTATATTATTAGGGAAGGTGATCCAATCAATCAGGAAGTGGTCAGGTCAATACGAGTAGTAAAGTAGTCCTAAAAATGTGTAGTTGGCGAATGAGTTGCTGCGAAGTTGGGACATTTTTGTTATTTTTTCCTTTTCAGAGTGTATTTTATAGACAAACGTTTTATTTTTTTTTTTTTATAATTGGTTATACTCGTTACAGACCCCCCAGCCCTAACCAGCCCTAAACATGGAAGTACTGTGTGATCTATGCACAGTTCTGGTTTGTTTTGATGGTGGTTCCTATTGATCTTGACATCTTGATGACGGCTATTGTTATTGATTTAATTATTATATTTCGTCATAGTAAAATTATAATAAGCCACGTTTCGTTATCTAGTTGTACCGTATATGCTTCGTCAAGATTCAATGCTCTTTGAGAAACAAGATAGTTAGGACAAGGGATCGTTGTATAATCACTATTATTATTCGTTGGGATCGATTTTGTCAGATCTTCTTCGATTGGTACGCTATCGCTATCGAGCTAGGAAATGGTCGTATTTTCTGAATCTTTGTTCCCGCGTGTACAATATCTAACCGTCCTACCTTTACTCGTCTATAACCCAAAGTGTACCTACCTGAAAGTAGACGCACTTTCTGATGGTGGCTGGATACATGTGCGGAAAAGGCTGAAGCTGGGAAAAGGGAGAAGCGAATTATGCATCAAGTCCCCGGAAGGTTTGAAAAGAAAATATTCCTTTGTAGCGGAAAAGGGTGCCTTCTCAACACACCCCACATCTCTACGTAGGCCATCGTATCCTTCCTATTCCCCTTCAGCAATGGCAAGGCGGAAAGTATTTTGGTGCATACGGACTGGGAGTATAATCAACCTAAGATAGGAAAGGGGTGCAAGGCAGAAAAGGGAGTAGAATTGTTAGCATAGCTGCTTCTGTACTAGTGCTACGGCTACACCGAGGAAGAGAAAAGAAGAAAATTCCAATGCATAATACAGCATGCTGGGGGTTCAGTATTCGGTCGACATGCAATACAAAGGCGTATTACGGCTACGGCAAAACTACACGAGCGGGAGAAACCCGGGGGGCAGCCCAGGAATGGTAGGAAATGGGCTGGGATCTGAGTATTTCCACGGAGGAAGATGTTCATTCAACTGCTTTCCTTTTTTCCTTGGCTTATTTTCCCTCATTTTGGAGCTTCGACAACCCCCTGAGGATGGCGAGATGAAAAAAAGAATTTTCTTCTGTTTAGCAACCTGCTTTTTGTTCAACTTCGAATCATGGATCGAGAACCGAAGAAACTTGTCGAGAATACCTGTACCTAGTTTGAAACGTGAGAGTGTTTATATAGCTCGTGGACACACGCACACGTGAAATTACAAATATTAAAGACCTTTAGCGTCAAATATATTGATTTTTGCAGCCTGTAAAAAGCTCAACTGCGAAAAACGGCTTAAGGCGTAAGTACGGTATGTGATCAAAACTATACGAAACAAGTGTTGTGAACGTCGTAGTTGGTCATAATTTGAAGCAAAGTGCCCGAAAGTTACAAAAGCGCTAGAATAAAATAACTGAAAATGCGTTCTAAGAGGAAGTACTGCATGTGACCCCAATAATAAAAACCAAGCAATATCCAGCTGTCATACAGGAAAATTTAAAGTCTCCCAGCGTTCATATATTCATATATGCGGTCTATAAAAAACTCAAAAGCTAAAAAATTGTACAAGGCGGAAGTACTGCGTGTTATCCGAACTATACAAAACAAGTTTTGTGAACGAGGTCAAAGTTGGTCATATTAATGCAAAGAGACCCAAACATTACTGATAAAATAACTCAAAATGCGTTTTACGGGCAAGTACTGCGTGTGACCCCAAAAATAAAAATGAAGCGATATTCAGCTGTCATATAGAAAAATTTTAAGTCCTCCAGCGTTCAAATATATTCATTTTTGTGGTCTATAAAAATCAAAATGTAGCAAATGTGCAAATAACGCGGAAGTACTGTTTGTGACCCACTTGATAAAAATCAGGCATCATTCAATCCCTGGCCCCAACATTTTAAGACCTTGAACGTTCAAATACATTGAGTTTTGCGACCTGTAAAAATCAAAATACAAAACATGCAAACGTAGAAAAATATCGACTTTTATAGCCAGTAAAAATCCAAACAGAAAAAACTTTGAACCCTTAGTGTATCTCAAATGCACAGTGTGTTTTTCAAATTTTGAAAAAAACCTCATTTTGATCATTCACTAGGAAAACATTTCCTGAAAATGTCGTTGAATTTCATTCACTTTTCAGGAAGATAATTATGGCCATTTATGTCATTTCGTGACCACGGACAGACGGACACACAGACACTTGTTCAGAAAGTGATTCTTAGTATAGTACAATGACAATTTCTTCCAACAGGACCTCGGTTCCAAATTCGACTTATCAGACGATCTCAATACTTCCATTTACTACGTAAACATGGAAGTAAAACATTTTTAAGTCGCGTATTTTGCGCTCAGCCAGTCCTTTGCTTGCAGGATGATATAGATTAGTTGTTGTGGGGAACAGTCACTATCCAGGCCACAGGACGGTAATGCTTGCCAGATCGTTCTTCGTCCAGGGAGCCAAGATATTCAACGAATATACAGGCATGTTTGATTTCTCAAAGCCAATTTGGCTCTTCAAAAGGACTTTCAAAGATGAGGTAATGAAAGAAATACAGTTAGGTAGGTGTACCACCATTACAAGGTAGGCCGTGGATACCTTGTAATGGTACTACGAAGCCCTGATGATGCCCAAAGGGGCGAAAGTGCTTGGCAGGCTGATAATAAAAAAACAGGAGACCAAGTTGCCTTGGTTTTCTCCCCCTCAGCCTCAACAACGAAGAATGATGTTTCATGTGTCAGGGCATGTAGAAACCGAATATCCAATAAAGAAAATTCTGTCCGTACGCCGTACGCCGTCAACACTTCTCTGACAAACCTATATGAAAGCTGAATTCTAGAAATGTCCACCAAAAACCAATTTCGGCCTGAAAACGGTTCAATTTTTGCTGGCATCGCTACCTCAATTTTAAGAGGGTTTGAGGGGGAGAAAATTATTATTTTCCAACTTTTTTCAGAAAAAGGTGTATTTGGTATCAATTTCAATTGAGTTTTGGACGCTGAATCGAATGAGATCACTGCGGGGTCGATAGCTCTATATTGGTTCTCGAGTTTATGTTGACTTTTTAGCTTTTTGGAGATTTTTTAGAAATTAGGCATTAGGGCATAAGTGCTCAAAATAAGTTCTTGGAACTAAAAAAATCGTTCCAAACTCGTTGGAATGGTCGTCGAACACCTTCTTCTGCAATACCGTAGGCGAAAAATTTAGCTTTTAATTAGAAAATTAAGAATGTTGAAGAAATACTAATTGTTAAATTTGTTGAAATGCGATTCAGTTTGATGTGATTCGTTAATTTATCGAGTTGAACCGACTTTATTCAACTCCTATCATTTATTTTACATTCTATTTTCTATTCTATTCTAATTATTTTTTTACGTCGCATCCTTTTATAACATGATCAAAGGGTTCACTTTGACAAGGAAGGAACGCTAATGCTCTGAACATTGTTCCACTTTATGTTTTCAACATCCCTTTCGCTTTCCATAGTGAGGGAGATCTTTTGGAACGATGAAGATGATATTGTTAAGGGTTCTGTTTTCATTATAATAATTATTAAATCTCTGAATCAACCCTTTTCTGGAGCTCACCATTTCCCCCTAAAGATTATTCACCGAGGGACACGGAGCACGCTCTTTTCTTCGATGTGACCAATTCTGTCGCATTCACGCGACAAATATACCTTCCATGAATCGCGTATTGTGTATATTAGCATTAGAGCGATTTCGAGCTCATGGAACGCAGACAAACGCAGAACTCTTTATACGGAAATTGTAAGACCTGTAACATTTTACTTGCATGTTTTTTCGGAGTAGATGGAAGTATTGAGATGGAGGTGAGTTTGGAAGAACTTTTTCATAATACTATACTCTGACACTTTTTCAGAACAAGTGTTTGTGTGCCCGTCTGTCTGTGGTCAAACAGTGACAAATCCACGAGACGCCAAGGGAGCAGACCTTCAGGTACCCAACTCACGGGCCACAGGCCCGTTCATTGCTTCATTATCCTACGGCTTTTTTCTGGCCCACAAATAACACTCCACACTAAACGGTTAAGACGTAGATCAGTCGGACCCACAGTGCTTCATCTCCACGTTCAACTTACCTCGAGGAGGGTGCTGGTCAGAGCCCCTAACGACAACTCTGTTGAATGTCTACAAATATTCATTCGTTGATCCACGAAATGGGAATGTAAACTATGTGTGCAGCATTCGACCGTACATAAACAAGGTTCGCAAAAATAAGCTACACTCAACAAGCGTGAATAGACGGGAAAAGAAGTGAATTTTCTTAGCCAATGATTGCAGACAATGATGCAGTTCAGCTGAAGCGAAATCACGGTTTTCGCCGCTCAAATAATGCTATGAAATGGATATTTTATGGTCCTGCATGTTGGTTGCTAAAAATGGGGGGGGGGGATTGGGGATTCATAATCAGTTAACAGAACCACAATGCTGATGGTCATTCGACTTGCCACTATCGGGTGCAGGAGGGGAGGAATATCGGAGGTTCGGGCTCAGTTGAAAAATAGTATTACTCTAAGTCTAAGAGATTCGTTTTAAAACCTTTTCGCTGCCTCCGCCACCGTAGGCATAGCTTGTACAGTAAAGAAGATATGGGGGCGAAGAAGAAAAGGAAAAGCTGAATTGTTTAACAGGGTTTTCTTTGTCAGGAAAAGCCAATGTTGCTCGAACGGGTGAGGGAAAGAGTGCGTTAAAGCTCGGTTCGCTATGAAGGAAAAGCTATGGCAAGTGAAGAGAAAAGTGAGGGCAAAGTGGGAGATGGCAGTTTTCCATGGAGATGCCAAACCTAAAGACGTTCACAAAGAGCTTTCTTCTCCATCTCCATCTTCGCTTTTCTACTCGCCATCAAAAGTTAAATTTAGAGTGAAGTTACAATGGAGGAGAGTTATTCTTCGAAAGAACCTTCCTATCCAAACGTTGCATATTTCATAAAATCTTTTCAAAAAGGAGCCTCCTCCTTACTTTGCCTTCTAAGGAACCTTTCGTGCTCCTCACCCTCTTGCATACCACTCGGTTCCTTTTCGACTTGTCAGCCTTATTCCGAGCACTGAGAAGGGCCGCAGCTATTCTTCGCCGTGGAATGATATCCCGAACGAAGGATAGAGAGAGGTAGAGGTATTTTATTACTTGATACAATTTCCTCGGCATGTCTTTGGTCAGGGAGCCCACGTTTTCCTTTCTCCACAAGGATATCAGGAACGTAAATGGTGAAACAGCACGAGACGTAATAAAAACTGTCTGGAAATTTTTGTACGAAACTTTCCACGACTGTCTATGAGGCGAACGCTAGGGCGATAGTTTCCCAACCCTCTGTGTGAGGCTAAAGCGTTTTTTTTTATGGGCTCATAAATGTCTAAGTAATTTTATCATACAAAAATGCATTTTCAAACAATCAAAAATTCTATGAAACTGCAATAACTGGAGAACCGTTGAAGATACCAACCCCACTGTTGTCTCATTCAATTCAGCGTAGAAAAATTGATGAATTTCAATTGCCGAAATGCCCCAAAATATCGGGTATTGACGGTATTTCGAATTTTGATTAAGTTCAAGGTAAAATTTTGAAACCACCCAATGCTCCGATCTGGCTGCCTAACGAACTCATGAACGACCCATCATATAATCATAATGTATCCGTAGACTAGACTTAAATTTGAACAATTCAAGTTTACAAACGATGAAAAAACAGTTTTTGTTAAGAAGTATGAGGTCACAAACATAGGTCCATTAAAACATCGATTGCTCCCTTATTATGCCACCTAAAATTGATTTTTTACCATAGTTGGAAAGCTCTTGCTAAGTATGTACTTGCAATAGTGTTCATATTTTTTTCTCGACGTGGTTGGGAACGGTGCTCGAAAGACCTCAAAAAAGTTGAAATCGAGTATCAGTGATTGGGTTGCTGTGAAGTTGGGATATTCTTGTCATTATTTCCTTTTCAGAGTTTTATTTTATAGGAAAATAATTTTGAAGTCGGTTTTTTTTTTCAAGTTTTTCATGAGAGTTTTTTTTTTTACAACGATCCACGGACAGACTGAGTTACAGACACTTGTTCAGGATGTGATTCTGAGTACCTAATATGAAAATTTCTTCCAACAGGACCTCCGTTACAAATTCATCTTTTCAGGCGATCACAGTACTTCCATTTTACTTACATAAATATATTGATGTAAAAATTCAAGAAGAATACCTGGAGAAATAATTTATCTATGCCTCCCCTCTACTTCGTGAAACTACAATCGAGGGAAAATCATTGTAAAAACGCTGCAAATGATTGTACAGTGGTTTATTATTCCTTCGCTTCAATGTCGCTTCGATGTTCGTAAAACATCAAATTTTGAGGGGGGTTAGAAAAATTTTTTTCTTGGGCGATTAGAATGGTTTATTATTGAATAATAAACCAAAAATTCCCTTCACCTAGGGAAATTTCCAGTATCGAGCATCACTCGAGGAGACGACGAAAACTGGGTAGGGAAGAATATACGAACAGGTTGCGTTAAGAGAAACCGGGACGAAAGTCGGAGAGAAACGAAGGGAGTGGACGGGAATATTTTATAGGGAAAGGGCACGATTACAAACAGTCTCCCTTACGTTTGCATGAATCCTTTTTCCACCGTGGTGGTCTCAACTCCAGTTACACCTTCTGTAAAGCCAATTTTCTGCCACTTAGCTCGCCTTTTCCCTTTCGAGTTTCATCTCCCGATTCATAATTTCCTTTTCATGATTCATAAAGAAGCATACATATTTGCTACGAGTTCATTACGTTTGCGGCTGGCCAGTTCAACAATAATAGGTACCTATCTCGGTTTATTAATTATTACATTTTTCAGTTATTACCCATTGTAAATTACTGGTAAAACGCTGCAAATGATGGTACAGTGGTTCATTATTCTTTTACTTCACCAATGATTTGAAAAGACCAATATACCACCCACTGGTAATCATAACTATTCCGAGTATTTTTTTAAACCAACGTTTCCCCCTCATATTGAGTTTTTGAATGGAACTCATAGTCGTTGCTCCTGTAATTTATTCTTAACTCACGTAAGCTGCAAAAAATCTGTAGCATCTGCTCATCCAAGATTTGTGGAAAAAATGCATTGAAAACCAGTGGTGTGTATAGATCACACAGTACTTACATGTTTGAGTCAGTAACAGGTATAACGAATAATAAAATTACGGAAGTCGTATGAAGGCGGCAACGTTAATTTACAACAGTTGTTATTGAAGAACGAGCCAGGAGACCCAAGAATAGAAAAAGATGATGATGCTTCCGCAGTACGAAAAAATGTGTCATTCATAAGTGTCATTCACTCATCGTTACAAATACAAACATTCAAAAAACTACAGCGTCCAAATATATTGATTTTTGAAGCCAGTAGAAGACACCCACTAAACGCTCATAACATGGAACCATTAAGATATGGCAATATCTATCACTCAGACCATAGACAGATGGACGCGAGGACGTACGGACACTCTGACAAACAAACAAATGGACGTTTGTTTAGAAAGTGAGCAGAGCGATCTAGGAGCAGGCGAGCAAAACGTTAAGATAAAGCTGACAAAGGATTTTTCTAAGGAATACACCTCTACTCAGGCAGTTTCCTCTCATCTAACGATGTATAGTGGGTTTTGTATTTTTTCTGCTTTCTAAACCTTACCTAGGTATGTTATCATTTCTGAATATCAATTTAGTTTTAAGAAATCAAGCGTGATTCCCTGCCATTAACAAACATTCCTGGACCTTGAGCTCTCAAACAATTGTCGTGGCCAAAAAGCGTTCTAGATGTAAACAATATTTTAATAACGTGGAATTACGTTGTGACTTTAACGAGTAAAATCTATGGTCATAACGTTCAACTATTTTGAGTCTTGGGTAATGTGAAAATTTCTGATCCAAAACACTACTGGATAGCATGGATGTATGGCGTGTGACTCTAGTGGTGAAGATCAGGCGTCATTCACTCTCCCTTACAATTATTAAAAACCTCTGGCGTCATTTTTGCGACCTGTAAAATGCTCAACAGTGAAAAACGGCGTGAGGCGGAAGTACGGTATGTGATCAAAACAACACAAAACAAGGGTTTTGAATAAAGTCGAAGTTGGTCATATTTAAAGCAAAGTGCCTGACAGTTAGAAAAACGCTTAAATAAAATAACAGAAGATGTGTTTTACGAGAAAGTACTGCTTGTGAACCCAATAATAAAAATCAATCAATATCCAGCTGTCATATAGGAACATTTAAAGTCACAGTCAGACTTTCCTTTTCACCTCTTAATTGCCTCCAGAATGGTCACTTGACTCACAATGACTTTAGTTTTAAGCAGTATGTTATCTACCGAGATTGATTTTTGGTGAAATTCTCAAGAATGTAGCTATTATAGTTTGGTCGGAAAAGAGGTTGACGGCGTACGGCGGACGGACAAAATTTATTTTATTGGAGATGCCTTGAAACGTATAACATCAAATTTAGAGGGGGGAATTTTTTTTTTTTGCGATTACAATGTATATTATTGAATAATAAACCAAAATAGAGCAGCTAGTGCAGGGTATGACGTCAATACTGGGATTAGATGCATGGATAGAAGCGGATTAATGGAGCTAACAACTCTGAGAAATCGACTGAAATATCACGGAAAGTTGTCACCGACTCCGTGCGAGTTTAATCGAGACAATTCCTCACAGAAATTCATTACAAGAAGTACACAAAGAAAAAAGAAGAAAAAAGTTCCAGGAAACGAAAGCCGAGTAACAGCAGCTAAGCGATAGGGAGCTTGTGTGCCCCCTCGGTCTGAGCAGTCGAACCGAAGAGAGCTTTTAGTGGCTTAGGAAGCTACTGGCAGCGAAGAGCCGAGTCAGAAATACGCGAGGGAAAATTTAATGGCGTCTAAAAGGGGAAACTCGGAGCTGGGGATAGGAAAAAGAAGCGTCGGACGGGAGATTTACAATGCCGGTAGTAAAATGGAAGTTGAGACAAAGGTAGAGGATGAAGAAAATTCACGCCGTGACTGAAGGTTGGGGAACGTGAGCCACCATATAGTTCAGAGATGGAATGAACTTCGCACCGAGAAGTACAAATACAGCGGTCCACATTATGGACTCGTACATTTACCAAGTTGAACAGTTATGTGTCTACTGGCGTTGTATTGTTCCACAAGGATCTTAGGAACCTGGAATGGAGCCATAAAGTAAAATATACACCGTCGTAAGGGGATAATATTTAGGTAGGGCTCGAAAATGTCTCCCTCTGCCGAGGTGCGAAAGAGACGTGTTTTCGCTCATATTTCTTTAAAAAAAGAAAACCCCAAGTTTTTATTGTTTTATTTTGACCCGACACCGTTTCAATATTTTGAACGTGGAGCACAATCATTTGGTTTATTATTCAATAATAAACCATTGTCATCGCCCAAGAAAAAACGCTGCAAATTATTGTACAGTGGTTTATTATTCCTTCGCTTCAATAATGATTTAGGATAGTTCTAGGTTTTTGACATTTAAATGTCATTGCTATGGCACACAACCTAAAAATCGTTACGTGACGAAATGCGTGACGAAATTTTGTTACAAGAGCGTTACTAAATAACGTTACAAAACAGTCCATATACAATAGTTGCTACAAAGTTTTCCTCTATAGTTACCAATCTAATTTTCGGTGGGAATGTTCACATATTATGTTCTATCGCAAATGGATAGTCTTTTTAAATCATTATTGAAGTAAAGGAATAATAAAAACCACTGTACAATTAGTTGCAACTAAACTAGACTTTTTGACTCCGTTTGATTTGCCGTTTTGACATTTTCATGTCTTTGCCTTAAATTGAGTAAATTCAACTTTTTTGTCGTCGAACACCAACGAAAGGACTACCTGATCATGGTCATCAAGTCTAATTACCAATTCTTTTATCTGCAGGTTGAGGGGGAGAAAAACGAGGCGACCTCGTTTTTCTCCCCTTCAACCTGCAGAAAGAAGTAATGCGACCACCTGGAGAAGAAAAACAATTATTTTATGATGAACACTACAACTAAGATTGCGACTTTATAATTAGGTACCTACCTAATTTTGTAGCTGAGAAGGAAGGAGGAGAAACCCATGAAAATTTTATTTTATTAATGCCTTATTGTACTTTTTGGGTCTCTTTGCTCTATATGACCAACTTTGACCACGTTAACAAAACTATGTAGCGTTTGCTCTCAACTATGATGTATGATGTGTTGTCCGATGGCGTTCAGCTCCTATATAAATATGGATCAGGTTACTTTTTTTTCGTTTAAAAGGGTTACTATCCAGGTAGGTCCCATAATTTTTCAATTGATTCCTTCCAGTAGTTATGTCCCCAGACGCGGAGAAATGCCGGAAAACGTGATTTTCGCGAAAAGAGAAAGTTTTGACTTTGCACGCTTATAACTTCTAGAATAATTGCTCGATTGTTTTGTTTTTGGTCTCATTTTGTTCATAATTTATCTGCTAGAGCTTTCCAACAGTGGTAAAAAACGCTGCAAATGATTGTACAGTGGTTTATTATTCCTTCGCTTCAATATTGATTTAGAAAGACTATCCATTTGTGATAGTAATTATTTCGAACATTTCGGAACAATCCCACCGAAAAACAGATTGTAACTATAGGGGAAAACTCCGTAGCAACTATTGTAAGTTTATTCAATTTTATTTTCCTTACTTTCCAAATTAAAAACTAAATTTTTTGCCTAACGGTACAGCTGGAGAGAGCGTTTCACGACCATTCCAATGATTATAGAACGATTTTTATAGCTCCCAGAACTCTCGAGTTATACCCTCATGTCAAATTTCTGAAAATCTACCAAATTCGGCACAAAAGCTGTGATAACTCGAGAACTAATAAAGCTACCGACCCGGCGATGGTCTCATTCGATTCAGCGTCCAAAAATCTATAGAATTTGATACCACGTACACATTTTTTCTGAAAAACCTTAGAAAATATGAATTTTCTCCCCCTCAAAACCCCCCAAAAACACCCTTAAAATTGAGCTAGCAAGTTGGTTCGAAAATTGGGCCGTCGTAGGATCGAGATAGATTTTTGGTGAAAATTTCAAGAATTTAGCTATTATGGTTTGGCCGGAAAAGTGTTGACGGCGTACGGCGTACGGCGGACAGACAGAATTTTTTTTATTGGATACTAGGATTCTACATGCCTTGAAACGTAAAACATCAAATTTTGAGGGGGGTTATAAAATTTTTTTTCTTGGGCGATTACAATGGTTTATTATTGAATAATAAACCAAAATCAAGTTTAGATTGCATAATAAGGAGCAATCGATGTTTTTATGGACCTATGTTTGAGACCTCATAACTTCTTAACTAAAACTGTTTTTTCATTGTTTGTAAACTAAAATTGTTCAAAGTTGAGTCTAGTTTACGTGATCCAAATTTGGTAATGATTGGACCAAAAGTAGATACTTTTTAAGCCGTATTTCTAAAACATTTGTTCTCTCATTCTGTGTGAATGCGGATACGCTTGAGGAAATCGTAACTCTTTTGTCGTTCGAGAAATAAAGAACGAGTGAATTGGTCACCAACAAGTGTAGGTGTTCACCTACACCAGTTTCCAACAATGGTTCAGTAATTCAGTAACCAACAACGGTGTAGGCAATTATTTGAGTTTTGTAAGGAGGATCAATGGGATCCAAGTATCCGGTATGTTGACCAAGAGACCCAAATCAGTGGATGGATTATTCCAAACGTTCAAACTCACTCTCATTCAACATAATAACATTGAAAGTAGTTAGGTAGTCATTATACAATTGGGAAATGAGAAATAGTAATTTTTATATTATTAGGGGAGGTGATCCAATCAATCAGGAAGTGTGGTCAGGTCAATACGAGTAGTAAAGTGTACGTAGTCCTTAAAATTAATGTGTAGTTGGCGAATGAGTTGCTGCGAAGTTGGGACATTTTGTTATTTTTTCCTTTTCAGAGTTTATTTTACAGACAAATATTTTTGAAGTCGGTTTTATTATTTTTTTAAAAGTTTTCTTTTATTTCGATTGAGTTGTATGGGGATCTTTGATCTATATTTGACCAATTTTTACCACGTTCACGAAACTTGTTTTGTATAGTCTGGATGACACATAGTGCTTCCGCCTCATGTTGTTTTTGGTTTATTATTCAATAATAAACCATTGTAATCGCCCGAGAAAAAAAAAATTTCTAACCCTCCTCAAAATTTGATGTTTTACGTTTCAAGGCATGTAGAATCCGAATATCCAATAAAAATTGTGATTTATTAGTAGGTAGTTGATATATTAGTAGTGATTTCAATGCATTTTGTTAATAATTCAAAATTCAGTTGGAACTTGAGATTTTAATGGTAAAGAACTATTTTAATGAGTGTGAAATGAATCGTTTCCGGCGTTTCCGCCCCTCTTCTACACCCCTCTCTTACCGACGTCCACTCCTTATGGGCAAAATATAATTCAATCGTTGTTCTCAGCATTGCTAAAAGTCGAATTCAAAGTTCAGGCGCACGTGGGAAGGTATCCAAATTTAGACTGACAAGCACTAATTTCAAGTTCCGTTTACAGGAGGAATAAGTTCTTTTCTAGCTCTCAGGGTAAGTGACGGTGGAGCAGCGATGAAACAGGAGCTGTAGGAAGGCAGACAAGAGCTGTAGGTAGCTTTCTACCTCAACCACCGCCACTGCGCCTATAATTTCCGCTCCTATTCTGGATATTACTCGTCCCTGTCTTGACTCTCTACCTCAACCACCACCCCAGTTTCGTTCACAAACGTTGTCCCTAACTCCAGTTCCACCACCGCTCCATTTCTGCAATCTTCTCCTCTGATGTTTCTCTTGTACCTCGCGGAGCCTTCACCCTCTCGCACCCTCTAGCTGTCACTCCACTTTCCACCTCATTATTAAACCCCCGAGGTCCGGAGCCCTTGCAAGGAGCGGGGTGAATCGGGGAGCGGGCCAGAAGGGGTGGCAGTCCGCTTGAATATTGCACAGCCCCAGCGCCACGGAGGTTGCGTGACACTCCCGCCACCACTGCTACAGAGCTCTGCATCAAAATTTCACGAACTATTCCACCATTCCGTCCACTGACTCAACCTCCTCCGGTGGTACCTAGTCGTCGGACACTCACTTCAACGTTTCGTTGTCTCCTACCCCTCCATACACTTCCTAACTACCGTACTGTCCTTTTCTGCCTTTCCACCACCAAGTCTCCACCCCTACCGACACCACAGATATAACCAGCGGACTCCTTTTAAGCGCCGCTTCGCCCGACCTGTCCCTGTCCGAAGTGACCACCCTCCCAAGCACATCACCACCTTCAAGAACTATCTACGTCCATTGCTCAAACGCAGAAACATCTTGAGAATGAATCCACTAATTCCTCCATTTTGGTTTATTATTCGAACATAAATCATTGAAATCGCACTAGGATACAAAAAAAAAACCCTGCAAATCATTGTACTGTGGTTCATTTTTCCTTTGCTTCTATTGAGATTTAATATGACCAACCACTTGTAATAATCACCATCCCAAACATCTGTGAATGTATCCACCTAAAAACAGATTGGTAACTATAAGGGGAAAATCCTAAACAACTCTCCTAGTTTAAAACCGACTTCAAAAGGAGGAGGTTACTGTAGTTGACTTGCGGTTTTTTGGTTTATTATTCAATAATAAACCATTGTAATCGCCCAAGAAAAAAAATTTTATAACCCCCCCTCAAAATTTGATGTTTTACGTTTCAAGGCATGTAGAATCCGAATATCCAATAAAAAAAATTCTGTCTGTCCGCCGTACGCCGTACGCCGTACGCCGTCAACACTTTTCCGGCCAAACCATAATAGCTAAATTCTTGAAATTTTCACCAAAAATCAATCTCGGTCCTACGACGGCCCAATTTTCGAACCAACTTGCTAGCTCAATTTTAAGGGTGTTTTTGGGGGGTTTTGAGGGGGAGAAAATTCATATTTTCCAAGGTTTTTCAGAAAAATGTGTACGTGGTATCAAATTCTATAGATTTTTGGACGCTGAATCGAATGAGACCATCGCCGGGTCGGTAGCTTTATTGGTTCTCGAGTTATCACAGCTTTTGTGCCGAATTCGGGAGATTTTTAGAAATTTGACATGAGGGTATAACTCGAGAGTTCTTGGAGCTATAAAAATCGTTCTATACTCATTGGAAAGGACGTCAAACACTCTCTCCAGCTGTACCGTTAGGCAAAAAATTTAGTTTTTAATTAGGAAATTAAGAAAAATAAAATTGAATAAAATTACAATAGTTGCTACGGAGTTTTCCCCTATTTCGATATGTGTTGTCCGATGGCGTTCAGCTCCTGTACGTCCTATCGGGTTACTTTTGGTTTATTATCAATAATAAACCATTGTAATCGCCCAAAAAAAAAAATTTCTAACCCCCCCTCAAAATTTGATGTTTTACGTTTCAAGGCATGTAGAATCCGAATATTCAATAAAAAACGCTGCAAATGATTGTACAGTGGTTTATTATTATTTCGCTTCAATATTGATTTAAGGAGACTATCCATTTGTCATTTTAAATATTCCGAACATTTGTGACCGTTCTCACCGAAAAACAGATGGTAACTATAGGGGAAAACTCCGTAGCAACTATTGTAATTTTAATCATTTTTATTTTTCTTAATTTCCTAATTAAAAGCTAAACTAATTGCCTGACGATACAGCTGGAGAGAGTGTTTGACGACCATTCCAATGAGTATAGAACGATTTTTATAGCTCCAAGAACTCTCGAGTTATACCCTCATGTCAAATTTCTGAAAATCTCCCAAATTCGGCACAAAAGCTAGAAAAATAGAATATTTAAAATGACAAATGGATAGTCTTTCTAAATCAATATTGAAGCGAAGGAATAATAAACCACTGTACAATCATTTGCAGCGTTTTTTTATTGGATATTCGGATTCTACATGCCTTGAAACGTAAAACATCAAATTTTGAGACGTAAAACAATCAAATTGTTTTTTCTTGGGCGATTACAATGGTTTATTATTGAATAATAAACCAAAAAATTCTGTCCGTCCGCCGTACGCCGTTTGCAGTTTTCCGGCCAAACTGTAAGGGCTAAAAATTTGAAATTTTCACCAAAAATCAATCTCGGTCCCACGACGGCCCAATTCTTGAACCAACTTGCTAGCTCAATTTTAAGGGTATTTTTGGGGGGGTTTGAGGGGGAGAAAATTCATATTTTTCAAGGTTTTTCAGAAAAATGTGTGCGTGGTATCAAATTATATAGTATTTTGACGCTGAATCGAATGAGACCATCGCCGGGTCGATAGCTTTATTGGTTCTCAAGTTATCGCAGCTTTTGTGCCGAATTTGGGAGATTTTCAGAAATTAGACATGAGGGTATAACTCGAGAGTTCTTGGAGCTATAAAAATTGTTGTATACTCATTGGAGTGGTCGTCAAACACTCTCTCCATCTGTATCGTTAGGCAATAAGTTTAGCTTTTAATTAGGAAATTAAGAAATATAAAAATGATTAAAATTACAATAGTTGCCACGGAGTTTTCCCCTATAGTTACCATCTTCTTTCGGTGGGAACGTTCACAAATAATGTTCGGAATATTATTTAAATTGACAAATGGATAGTTTTCTTAAATCAATATTGAAGCGAAATGATAATAAACCACTGTACAATCATTTGCAGCGTTTTTTGTTTGAATGGGTTACCATCCAGGTAGGTCCCACAGTTTTTGGTTTATTATTCAATAATTAACCATTGTAATCGCCCAAGAAAAAAAATTTATAACCCCCTCTCAAAATTTGATGTTTTACGTTTCAAGGCATGTAGAATCCGAATATCCAATAAAAAAATTCTGTCCGTCCGCCGTACGCCGTCCGCCGTACGCCGTTAGCAGTTTTCCGGCCAAACTGTAAGAGCTAAAAATTTGAAATTTTCACCAAATATCAATCTCGGTCCTACGACGGCCCAATTCTTGAACCAACTTGCTAGCTCAATTTGAAGGGAATTTTTGGGAGGTTTTTGTTTGGTTTTTGGTGTCATTTTGCTCATAAACTCATACTAACTAGAACCAGAAAAACCGTTCCATACTCGTTGGAATGCTTGTCAATCGCTATCTTATGCTGTATCGTTATTCGATTAATTAGGCTTTAAATTAGGTAAGTAATTAAGAAAAACAATAATATTTGAAATAATTTTTTTAGATTTTTGCGACAAGTTTTGGCGTGAACATCCGCTCGTGGTTCAACCTCACGGAAGGATGAGTTGTTCGATCTAAAATATCGTTGTTTATCGAGAACAAAACGCCAGTATGAAGGCCATTGTTGATAGAAACAATGGCAATGAAAACTCCCTTAACCAGAGAACAATATGTTCGAATTTCCGAACTGCGGCGTTTGCCGCAAATGGTCGCATTCGCTGCTTTTATCCAAGCTGCGAGGTGACATTGTTGCCCGATGGAAATAAGCTCAAGTGTTGATTCGATGGCGGTTTGAAACCTTTAATTGACTGACCAATCGAAGCGCTGGGTCGCTCAGAAAGTAAAATCGACAGTGAATAACGCCATGAAATAGATCGCAGCGAGCGAAGAGAATAGACAGTCAACGCTTTATTTTCAACCGAATTCAATTGGAGGAGAATGTTCTACTACTATTATTGAAAACCAGTGGTGTGCATAGATCACACAGTACTTCCATGTTTGAGTCGGTAAATAGTATAACCAATTATAAAATCGACAAAATCGTAAGAAGGCCGAAACGTTAAATTACAACAGCTGTTATTGAAAAACTAGCCAGGAGACCCAAAAATAGCGGAAATATGGTATACGGCGACTTCAATGATAAAAATCGATCGTCATTCACACGTCATAGATAACATTTCACGTCCTTTCAAACGTTCAACTATATTGACTTTTGGCTAATGTGAATATTTCTGATCGAAAAAACTACTGGATCGCATGGATGTACGGCGTGTGACCCTAGCGGTAAAGATCAGGTGTCATTCACTCGCCATTACAAATATTTAATACCTATAGCGTCAAATATATTGATTTTTGCACCCTGTAGAAAGCTCAACAGCGATAAACGGCGTACGGCGGAAGTACGGTATGTGATCAAAACAAAACAAAACATGGTCGTTGTTGGTCATATTTAAAGCAAAGAGACCCGAAAGTTACAAAAGCGCTAGAATGAAATAACTGAAATTACGTGTAACGAGGAAGTACTGCATGTGACCCCAATAATAAAAATCAAGCAAAATTCAACTGTCGTAAAGAAAAATTTAAAGTCTAAAGTATATTCACTCTTGTGGTCTATAAAAATCTCTAATGCAAAAAAACGGCATACGGCGGAAGCACTGTGTGTTATCCAAGCTACACAAAACAAGTTCTGTGAACGTGGTCAGAGTTGGTCAAATACCGTAAAATGGGGTGACTAAGTGCCTAGCGGGGTGGCTGAGTGCCACTCGGGATTTTGATACTCCGATGCTTCCTGACGGCATCAGGTAAGAACTTTCGGGTTGATTGTTCTTCCGCTGTGTTTGCTAGTGTCGTAGGCGATGGAAAACAGGCATTGTTACCTTCTGGACTCTTCTCGAGGTACTCGCTTGTTTTTTTTTGTGAACACCTGATTTGGAGCCATCCAGCTTTGTCCCATGAGTCTCGTTTGGTGCGGATATTTGGGATATCAATTTCTTCAAGGTAAGTGTTATTTTCCATTCTCATACTATCTAACTCGTTCGATGCAAAGAGATATTTCGGAAAAGTTGTCTTTTCCTGAAGTTATGATCGAAAAACGTAAACATTGGACTTTGAGGGGTGGAAAAGTGCCACCGTTTTTTCTCGATTTTTTTCATTTTTTTTTTTTTTTTTTTGAAATTTTTACTTGAGTTTTATGTTGTTCCGTGTTTCAGATGCCTCGGAAATATGTGAAGAAGGTTGGAGGGCGTCCGTACCGTAATTACACCGATACATACCTTCAAAAAGTCCTTGGACTTGGTTTCGTACCAAAAAACTTTCTACTCGTGAAGCGATGAAGCAATATGGTATACATAGGAATATTATTGCTAAGAAGCTCAAACAGTTGACGTCCACCCCTGGAAATGCCACTAACGTACCAGGTCGTTCACCTGCAGTTCCCAGTGTAGGTAGCAGTAGCACTCTCGTTGATCCGCCAGATTCACGTAAGCCAGGAGGGCAAACGGCATTGTCTGCTGCTGAAGAGGAGGTGATATGCTCCCACCTTATCGCACTCGCGAGTTTCGGGTTTCCAGTTACTGGAAGAGAGCTACGTTTTCTTGTTCAGAGTTACTTGGTCCGAATCGAACTTTGATAAAATAGTCCAATAAAGAGTTGAAAGCGTGATTTTTCTTGGTGTTCTTCCAAAAAAATCCTCATTTTTTAGCTCAACATTGCCTTTTTTATTTATTTACCTAAAGAAACATTCCTAGATTCAATTATGAGGGGTGAAACGTTGCCAGCGATGCGTTCCTGTGTGTTTCTAGGCGAAAAACATGGGTGGCACTTAGTCACCCCAACCAGCGGGGTGACTAAGTGTCACGAATAAAAAAATCCCCACCCTTTCCAGGACCACTTAGATTTTTTTCAAGCATTTGCACGAGAAACAGAGATGTACAGCTTCTTTGTGTAAAAATTTCAAAGTAATAGGTTGAATAATACAGGAGATATTTGAAGAAAACCTCCAAAAGTGGCACTTAGTCACCCCATTTTACGGTATATAGCAAAGAGCCCCAAAAAGTACAATAAATGAAAATGCGTTTTACGAGGAAGTACTGCATGTGATACCAATAATAAAAATCAAGCGATATTCAGCTGTCATATAGAAAATTCAAAGTCTAAAGTATATTCACTCTTGCCGTCTATTCTCAAAAGTTAAAAAATGGCATATTGCGGAAGATACTGTGTGTTATCCAAACTATGCAAAACAAGTTTTGTGAACGAGGTCAAAGTTGGTCATATTTAAAGCAAAGAGACCCAAAAAATACAAATTAAACAACTGAAAATGCGTTTTACGAGGAGGTACTGCATGTGACCCCAATAATAAAAATCAAGCGATATTCAACTGTCAAATAGAAAAATTTTAAGACCTCCAGCGTTCAAATATATTCATTTTTGTGGTCTATAAAAATCAAAATGTAGCAAATGTGCAAATAAAGCGGAAGTACTGCATGTGACCGCTTGATCAAACATTCAAATACATTGAGTTTTGCGGCCTGTAAAAATCAAAATACAAAACATGCACTAGTGAAATCGTGAAAAACGCTCATAACGTGGAGGCATTGTATGTGACCCACTATACAAAAAAACTAGTGTTTTCTGCTGGCCATAACCGACATTTCAAGCCCTCAAACGTAGAAAAATATTGACTCTCATAGCCTGTAAAAATCGAAACAGAAAAAACTTTGAACGCTTATATCTCGGAAGTACTGTGTGTAATTCAAAATCCGGAAAACCCTAATTTTGCACAATCACTGGGAAAACATTCCCTCAAAATTTCATAGGGTTTCATCCATTTTTCAGGGAGATATGGCGATTTATGTCAGTTTGTGATCAAAGACACACAGACACACAGACGAACAGACACTTGTTCAGAAAGTGTTTCTGTGTATACTACTATGAAAATTTTTTCCAACAGGACCTCGGTTCCGAATTCGACTTTTCAGACGATCTCAATACTTCCATTTACTACGTAAACATGGAAGTAATTAGCCTGGCGACCCAAGAACAGAAACACGCATACATCAGGTTACGAACGCAGAAGGTGATGATGAGTCTAACGCTAAAAACTTCAAAAAAAAAAATAAATAAAACTGACTTCAAAAACTTCAGGCTTCAGGAAATCATCACTCTATTCGTTAGAGAAATAAAGAACGAGTGAATTGGTGCTATTCAGTAACTAGCAATGGTGTAGACAATTATTTGAGTTTTGGAAGGTGTATCAAAGGGATCAAAGTATCCGGTATGTTGACCAAGAGACCCAAATCAGTGGATGGATTATTCCAAACGTTCAAACTCACTCTCAATCAACATAATAACATTGAAAATAGTTAGGTAGGTAATCATTATACTTTATAACTTCAACGTTCAACTGATTTATGAATTGAGTTTGGACGGTTAGTAGTAAGTGACAAGAACACAATAATGAAAGCTTGGGAAAATTCTGTGAAGAGAGCTGTCCATGATTGTAAGTCACTAAAAAGAGAAAAATAAAAAAAAAACTTAAAAAAAAAAATAAAACCGACTTCAAAAACTTTGTCTATAAAATACACTCCGAAAAGGAAAAAATAACAAAAATGTCCCAACTTGGCAGCAACTCATTTTTCAACCACACATTTTAAGGACTACTTTACTACTCGTATTGACCTGACCACTTCCTGATTGATTGGATCACTTTCCCTAATAATATAAAAATTACTATTTTTTCTCATTTCCCAAATGATTAAAAGATTTTCCTTTCACCTCTGAATTGCCTCCAGATTGATCATCTTTTGGATTCGGCGCCTCTCTGGCAAAATGACTACCCGATGGTTACAAATAAATATGAATTTACGATAAATTAGTAGGTGCCAGGTAAGTTATCGTCGTTGCAGAGGTTTCAGAAGTGGATTTTGGTTTGTTATTAAATAATATACTATTGTAATCGCCAAAAAAAAAAATTTTTCTAACCCCCCCAAAGTTTTTATTTTACGCTTCAAGGCATGTAGAATCCGAATATGGAATAAAAATACTGCAAATGATTGTACAGTAGTTTATTATTCATTCGCTTTAATAATGATTTAGGAAGATTATCCATTTGTGATGGTAATTATTCCGAACATTTGACCCACCGAGAAACAGATTGGTAACTATAGGGGAAAACTCCGTAGCAATTATTATAATTTTTATTTTTCTTTATTTCAAAATTGTGCGTAGTGCATGTCTGTCCGTGCCGTTCACGTCGGCTCTGCGTATTTTGGTACTTTTGCGCAGTTAACTGAACACGGAATCACCCAATTTTTTTTCCTAACTCGCGGAGGGATCGTCTAGTGCCGTTTTCTACATCCAAGATCGGTTATAATAACCGTAAATCTATTGGATTCCGATATTCGTCATATATACGTTTCTCGCTACTGCTCAAGGTTGCGCGACGTACCCCTTGGAACGCCTGGCTGCCTTGGTACGTGCCTTGCTAGTTCTTGTCGTTTTGATAGCGGTTGATTTGGATCTTGATTGCCTTTCTCGCTATCTCGCTCGATCGGAGAGTGGTGTTGATTCTTGATGACAGCTACAGTTTCTGCTGTTTGCTGTTATTTTTGTTCGTTGTGAGGCTTACGTACTTGCTCACGCTGGCGATTAATTGTTGGAACCAAGGTAGAATCCGTCAGACCCGCACACCACATCTGCTATGATGGATTGTAACCGCCCTGGTTGTGAGGAAGAATTAATAGCCGAAGACGGAATCCGTTGCTCGGTTTGTGGCTTGAGCTTCCATTTTGCTTGCGCTGGTTTTTCGGAGGTGAACTTTTGGAAGATGTCTAAAACAGCGATCTCAAATTGGAGATGCTTCCAGTGCAAGACTACTCGGTCCTCGTCTGATCTTGGCCAATTTCGTACTAAAAATGATTTGGAGAGTTTATTCAAGAAATATATGAAGAATATGAAATCATCCCTGCACGAAACAATCAAGAATGAGATTTAGGATCAGCTGGGCTGGAGAACCGGGTCTCCTCCTTGAAATCCCAAAACTTGGAATTTCAAGCCAACCTTGAGGTGTTAAAGTCTGAACTCAGTATTGTTAAAGATTCAGTTTCTGATAACAGTTGGAAGAACAGAGTGAAGGAGCTTCATTCGGATCTTGGTTGTCTTTCCCAAGCGGCCGAGGCTGGAAATTCATCAGCGGACGAAATTATGGGCGAAGTTCTTGATAGACAGCGTAGAACTTCCAATGTTATTTTTCACGATATTGCAGAATCTACCGGTAATGATGCTGAGCAATTCCAAGCGAACCATCTACGCATTGGGAAGAAAGTCTTGGCGGAAAATCCTCGTGCGCTTCTGGTCCAGCTTGATTACCCTGAATCGGCTACGATGTTGCTATCTTCAAAACGATCTATTCAACCGGCTCCTTTTTCAATCTCGGCCGATCGGACAACTTTTCAATGAAAGCAGCTCGACGATTTGAGGCTGTAACTGCAGCGTAGGAAAGACGGCGGGGACAGGGATATCACCATAAAATACGTAAAAGGAGTTCCCCAGATCGTCCTCATACGAGGTGGCAACCCTGCATCGGCTGGTGCAAAAAACGATCGACCATCTCCGTCTACTACCAGAACGTCTGAGGGCTGAATACTAAATTGGCTGATTTACGCTCCCAGTATTCTTCGCTCAGCTATAATGTACTTGTGCTCACCGAGACGTGGTTGACTGAGGGTGTTGATTCATCGGAACTTGGTTTGATTAATTAGAATGTTTTTCGCAATGATAGATTGACAACAAATTCTTCTAAATGTAGTGGAGGAGGGGTTCTTATCGCGGTTTCTAAGAATGTGATCTCTGTAAAATTTAAGTGTAGTTATAATAATTTTGAACATATATTTGTTTTTCTTACTAGAGTTAATTTAATTGTGGCTTCTGCGTATTTGCCGGATTACTTGTCACTGACGCAATTTGAGTGCCATTTTCTTGAACAGGAAAATTTATTGAGTGCCTACGAAGGAGCCCGTCTGCCGCTCCTCGGGGATGTTAACCTGCCGGCTCTTGATTGGGATACGAGTTTGGGGGTGGTCGTCAAATTAAAACCAACTGAGAAGGCTCAAATGTTGATTGATTCAATGAATATGCATGAGCTGAGACAGATGAATAATCGCAAGAATCCGAGAGGTCCGGATGTGGACAAACACTCTCTCAAGCTGTACGTTAGGGCAACAAATTTAGCTTTTGATTAGGAAATTAAGAAAAAGAAAAATGATTAAAATTACAATAGTCGCTACGGAGTTTTCCCTTATAGTTACCAATCTATTTTTCGGTTGTAACGTTCACACATGGTCGGAATAATAAATTACTAGGTATCAGAAAGGGATAGTCTTCTTAAATCATCCACTACCACTGTACAATCATTTGCAGCGGTCTTAAATTGGATATTCGGCCGTGAAACATAAAACATCAAATTTTGAGGGGCTACCATTTTTACTTCCATGTTTGATTTTTTCTGAGTCGATTAGGTGCAACGGTTTATAATTGAATAACAAACCAAAAGGGGCAGCCTGACATAGCTGTCCCTATTCCACCGTCCGCTCTCCAGAGAAACGCTCATAAACATTGACTGCAAGGCTTTGCACACGCTCTCCGACAACGTACGGTAGTACTGAGAGGCATGCCTCTTTCTGAAGGTTGTCAGAGCACACTTCGTGCATTTGTATTCATGTTCAGTGCGATTATAAAGTTATCATACATCGGAATATAAGCTCGATGCAAATTTCCCGCTATCGTGACTTGCAAATCTGTTGTGTTCCAACCGATCTCTACATGGGGCCAATGCTAGCCATGGTGCGTTTCCTTAGTTTCTGAGAAATCCTCTTTCCTAATAGCCGGAACAAAATGAACTCTCCTTGGAACAGGTACGCACTGGAAATAGGAATGAAGCGGATGAAAAAGGTTCATGTTTTGAATTATTCTTTGAAATGGTCCAACGGCCTTCCTTTTCTGAATTCTAAGTGGCCCTAAAGCCTTTCACTTAGACCGAGTAAGGAGAGGATGAGTCGAGCTACGAGTCGGAAAACTGGGAAGGGTGATCCCACAGGACGAATGAACCTTGGGAAGGAATAGTATGGGAATAAGGGCGAGGGGATAGGGTAACGGAAGTTTAAAAGGCCGGAAAGCTGAATTTCCCATTCCGGAGAGCATGGAGGTTGAAGTCTATGCTTTCGGCTTCTGTTTTCCACTTGCTCCTCCTCCCGTGCACATTTCTCTCTCCCAAGATCCCCGTAACAACGGAGCTCCAGCTCAGAGAGGATATAACTGGCGTAGGTACCGTACCGTAACTGTATCGTTGGAGATCGGTGGAAACGGCGGAATTTTATTGGTTATCTTGAGAAGAGAAAAAGAAAAGCCACCGCCTCTTTCTTTTATGTCCTATCCCAGCGGGTAGATGTTTCTCTAAACAGCATCGTTGTTCTTCGGACTTGTGTCGACGGTGGGTGATGGGAAATATCATTACCATTCATATATACGACTGTAAAATCAAATTGTTTTCGAATAATCGTTACATCTTCCCACATTCAAAAGATGGTAGGATCGATTGATTTCACACGTTGCACTGAAAACACTGCTGCCTGTACCTGAGTGATTTTCAGCGCCATCTATCAGTTTGTTCTCTTCCAAGGAACCTTGGGCCGTACCATGCAGAGTCCGAAATATAAAACGAAAGCATGAACGCGTCGACACGGCTAGAAAGCCAAGAAAAATAATCCGGAGATAGTAAAAATGGCGAGCAAATCCGCAAATGCGAGCATAAAATGATAAGATTTATTAGGGGGTTTCTGCTTTTACCAGTGTTTTTCTACGGGGGCCGTGAGAATATTGGCTATTTTCTAAAAACATATGCGCATCAAATTTTTACCATCTGCACTGTGGATTGTGGTCTCCATCAGAGACGTATTATTTTGCAAGTAACCAATACTCCCCACGGTCACCATGGGAAAACACCTTCAAAAGCATAAAACTTCCTATCGGAAGGGTGCAACTTTTTACCGCCGACACGTGGATTTTCCATCAGCAAAAACCAAGATTTGGCCCACCTACGCCGAGCTAGTCATCACCCAAAAATTACTTCACGCTCCCATTGCGCTCAGACGCAATAACTAACGTAGAATAGAAAGGGTGGCACCATTCAGACAAAAACGCTGCAAATGATTGTACAGTGGTTTATTATTATTTCGCTTCAATATTGATATAAGAAGACTATCCATTTGTCATTTTAAATATTCCGAACATTTGTGAACGTTCCCACCGAAAAACAGATGGTAACTATAGTAGAAAAAAATAAAACCGACTTCAAAAACTTTGTCTATGAAATACACTCTGAAAAGAAAAATAACAAAAATGTCCCAACTTCGCAGCAACTCATTCGCCAACTACAAATTTTAAGGACTACTTTACTACTCGTATTGACCTGACCACTTCCTGATTGATTGGATCACCTCCCCTAATAATATTTTTTAAAAATTACTATTTCTCATTTCCCAAATGATTAAAAGATTTTCCTTTCACCTCTGAATTGCCTCCAGATTGATCATCTTTTGGAGTCGGCGCCTCTCTTATATTGTATTGGAGAAGCCTATAGATTCCGAATTAGTAAGAATATAAATATCATGAGTTTTCACGATTCTTGAACAGAGCAAATCAGCATTTATGAGAACGATATGAGAACAATATCGATTTGAACGTGACTATTCACGCCTTTTCCTAAAAACCATTTCAGATTTCTCTAAGAATCTTTACTTCCAGACCCAGACTTATAATTATTACCTGGCACCTACTAATTTATTAACCGACTTCAAACAAGGAGGAGGTTACTATGGTTGTCTTGCGGGATTTTTTTTTTTCGGTATGTGTTGTCCGCCGGCGTTCAGCTCCAGTACGTCCGGTCGGGTTACTTTTTTTTTGTTTGAAAGGGTCACTATCCAGGTAGGTCCCATAATTTTTTCAATTGAGTCCATCCAGTACTTACGTCCCCAGACGCGGAGAAACGCCGGAAAACGTGATTTTCGCGAAAAAAGGAAGTTTTGACTTTGCAAGCTTATAACTTCTAGAATACTTGCTCGATTGTTTTGTTTCTGGTGTCATTTTGTTCATAATTTATCTGCCTACAAGGTCCTAGCTTCAATTTTTCGTTCGACATTATAGCGTGTGCTAATATAGCGTGTAGAGAAGAAAGTGTAACAAAAAACGTGATGCCGATTTTCACTTTTTTGAGGTTTTTCGAGCACCGTTCCCAACCACGTCGAGAAAAAAAATATGAACACTATTGCACTTAGCTGGAGCTTTCTAACGATGGTAAAAAATCAAGTTTAGGTGGCATAATAAGGGAGCAATCGATGTTTTAATGGACCTGTGTTTGAGACCTCATAACTTCCAAACTAAAACTGTTTTTCCATAGTTTTTAACGTTTTTTCCATAGTTTTTTACTCTATTATCGTGGTATCAAATTCTATAGATTTTTGGACGCTGACTCGAATGAGACCATCGCCGGGTCGATAGCTTTATTGGTTCTCGAGTTATCGCAGCTTTTGTGCCGAATTTGTGAGATTTTCAGAAATTTGACATGAGGGTATAACTCGAGAGTTCTTGGAGCTATAAAAATCGTTCTATACTGTCGGCGACAGTACGGTGTGTAATCAAAACAAGGATTTTTACATGGTCGAAACGTTCACACAAAACGCTGCAAATGATTGTACAGTGGTTTATTATTATTTCGCTTCAATATTGATTTAAGAAGACTATCCATTAGTCATTTTAAATATTCCGAACATTTTTTTGTGAACGTTCTCACCGAAAAACAGATGGTAACTATAGGAGAAAACTCCGTAGCAACTATTGTAATTTTAATCATTATTATTTTTCTTAATTTCCTAATTAAAAGGTAACTTATTGCCTTACGATACAGCTGGAGAGAGTGTTTGACGACCATTCCAATGAGTATAGAACGATTTTTATAGCTCCAAGAACTCTCGAGTTATACCCTCATGTCAAATTTCTGAAAATCTCCCAAATTTGGCACAAAAGCTGTGATAACTCGAGAACCAATGAAGCTATCGACCCCGCGAAGGTCTCATTCGATTCAGCGTCCAAAAATCTATATAATTTGATACCACGTACACATTTTTCTGAAAAAAACCTTGGAAAACATGAATTTTCTCCCCCTCAAAACCCCCCAAAAATACCCTTAAAATTGAGCTAGCAAGTTGGTTCAAGAATTGGGCCGTCGTAGGGCCGAGATTGATTTTTGGTGAAAATTTCAAATTTTTAGCCCTTACAGTTTGGCCGGAAAACTGCTAACGGCGTACTGCAAACGGCGGACAGACAGAATTTTTTTTATTGGATATTCGGATTCTACATGTCTTGAAACGTAAAACATCAAATTTTGAGGGGGGTTATAAAATTTTTTTTCTTGGGCGATTAAAATGGTTTATTATTGAATAATAAACCAAAAATGTTCGGAATATTTAAAATGACAAACGGTAGAAGAAGAAATGAAAATAAAATAAAGAAAGAAGAAAATAAAATATTATTTTTTAAATAATATACTTAATTATCACAACAAAGATCATATGACACACTTAAATAAATTAATATAGAATACTTGAATTAAATATAATTAAATGGTAAAATAAATAAAATAGGGGAACATTACCTAGTATACAGGTATCCTCCCCCCTCTTCCGGAGTCCTCCGGATTTAGTATATTCACTAAATCTTATTTATTTATTACATATCATATTGTACTATTACTAATATATTCTATGAATATAGTCTTCTTAAATCAATATACATTATACACACCCCGGCCGGTTGCGGCTACTACCAGCAGCTGCGTCACTCGAACTCCTACTTAAATGTTAATAAAAGTTCAATTGCTCAGGTGCAATGTAACCTTTCTGTCGAGGTCTTTGGTCAATTTTACATTTGGGCTTTCAATTGAAGATAAACAATGTAATTTGATTATTTTGCGCCAGGGGTAAAAAAAAATTCTGGGGAGACTTCATGTTTGTTGTGAGCTAATTAAATTCAACTTGAAACGTCCCCCTTCTGTTTCACGTTCCATCATCTGTACCAATCAAATTGTTTACAAATAACATAGTAAACACTGAACAGGCGTTGGGGGTTTGGGGACACCCGCGGGGTTGGAGTAGCTAATCCGAATTGCAAAGGGGTCGCTGCGCACCAACGAACAAGGGGCAAATTGATATTATACCTACCGCCGCCGCGCCACCCGGAGAATTACCCTTCGTAGCAGCCAGCTACCAACCCATCGCAGTCTACTCATCGTAACTGCAGGACCGGAGAATTGCCGCAGTTCTCTCGTCATACTCCTCTTCCACAATCATACCATACTGTCCTCGCTGTCCTTCAACAGCAACGAATCACATAGACGAAGTTTGCGAACGTTGTCTCGCTTAAGCCGGAAATTTATCATCGATCGGGGGGAATGAATGCGGCGCACATAGTTAACACAACTTTCATAGTCGAGTCGGCGAACGAAAATGAGCGATAAGAAAAACGCTACGAATAATTGTACAGTGGTTTATTATTCCTTCGCTTCAATAATGATTTAAGAAGATTATCCATTTGCAATTATTCCGAACATTTGTGAACGTTCCCACCGAAAAACAGATTGGTAACTATTGGGCAAAAAAAAACTTTTTAAAAAAAAAATAAAACCGACTTCAAAAACGTTGTCTATAAAATTCACACTGAAAAGGAAAAAATAACAAAAATGTCCCAACTTCGCAGCAGCTCATTCGCCAACTACACATTTTAAGGGCTACTTTACTACTCGTATTGACCTGACCACTTCCTGATTGATTGGATCACCTTCCCTAATAATATAAAATTACTATTTCACATTTCCCAAATGATTAAAAGATTTTCCTTTCACCTCTGAATCGCCTCCAGATTGGTCATCTTCTGGAGTCGGCGCCTCTCTTATATTGTATGGAGGAGCCTATAGATTCCGAATTAGTAAGAATATAAATATCATGAGTTTTCACGATTCTTGAACAGAGCAAATCAGCATTTATGAGAACTGATTATTAACAATATCGATCTGGAGGTGACTATTCACGCCTTTTCCTAAAAACCATTTCAGACTTCTCTAAGAATCTTCATGTCCAGACCCAGACTAATTGGCACACCTACTAATTTATCGTAAATTCATATTTATTTGTAACCATCGGTTATTTTGCCAGAGAGGCGCCGACTCCAAAAGATGATCAATCTGGAGGCAATTCAGAGGTGAATGGAAAATCTTTTAATCATTTGGGAAATGAGAAATAGTAATTTTTATATTATTAGGGAAGGTGATCCAATCAATCAGGAAGTGGTCAGGTCAATACGAGTAGTAAAGTAGCCCTTAAAATGTGTAGTTGGCGAATGAGCTGCTGCGAAGTTGGGACATTTTTGTTATTTTTTCCTTTTCAGAGTGAATTTTATAGACAACGTTTTTGAAGTCGGTTTTATTTTTTTTTAAAAAGTTTTTTTATTTTTCTCTTTTTAGAGACTTACAATTATGGACAGCTCTCTTTACAGAATTTTCCCAAGCTTTCATTATTGTGTTCTTGTCACTTACTACTAACCGTCCAAACTCAATTCATAAGTCCGTTGAACGTTGAAGTTCTAAAGTATAATGATTACCCAACTATTTTCAATGTTATTATGTTGATTGAGAGTGAGTTTGAACGTTTGGAATAATCCATCCACTGATTTGGGTCTCTTGGTCAACATACCGGATACTTTGATCCCATTGATACACCTTACAAAACTCAAATAATTGTCTACACCATTGCTGGTTACTAAATTGCACCAATTCACTCGTTCTTTATTTCTCTAACGATAATAGAGTGATGATTTCCTGAAGCGTATCCGCATTCACACTGAATGAGAGAATCCGAACCAAATTTCAGAAATTCGCCAAACGTTTGTGCATTACAATGGAGTTATTTGGCCTTCAAAACCATGATATTTATTGAAAATTTAACGCTGAGTTCAAATCTTCTAACGAGAATGCTATGACTAACGTAGTTTTTTTTCTACAAGCATAAATAGTCCAAAAAACGTGATTTTGAAACAATTTTTTTAGAAATACGGCCTAAAAAGTATCTAATTTTAGTCGAATCAATACCAAATTTGGATCACGTAAACTAGACTCAAATTTGAACAATTTAAGTTTAAAAACTATGGAAAAACAGTTTTGGTTTGGAAGTTATGAGGTCTCAAACACAGGTCCATTAAAACATCGATTGCTCCCTTATTATGCCACCTAAACTTGATTTTTTACCATCGTTCGAAAGCTCTGGCTAAGTGCTTTCAAGTGCAGTAGTGTTCATATTTTTTTTCTCGACGTGGTTGGGAACGGTGCTCGAAAAACCTCAAAAAAGTGAAATTCGGCATCACGTTTTTTGTTACACTTTCTCCTCTACACGCTATATTAGAATGTCGAACGAAATATTGAAGCTAGGCCCTTGTAGGCAGATAAATTATGAACAAAATGACACCAGAAACAAAACAATCGAGCAAGTATTTCAGAAGTTATAGGCTTGCAAAGTCAAAACTTCCTTTTTTCGCGAAAATCACGTTTTTCGGCGTTTCTCCGCGTCTGGAGACGTAACTACTGGATGGACTCAATTGAAAAAATTATGGGACCTACCTGGATAGTAACCCTTTCAAACAAAAAAAAAAGTAACCCGATCGGACGTACAGGAGCTGAACGCCGGTGGACAACACATACCGAAAAAAAAAAAAAAAAATCCCGCTAGACGACCATAGTAACCTCCTCCCTGTTTGAAGTCGGTTAAAAACTCCGTAGCAACTATTTTAATTATAATCATTTTAATTTTTCTTAATTTCCATATTAAAATCTGAATTTTTCGCCTTAAAGTATAAGTGAAGAGAGTGTTCGACGATCATTCCAACGAGTATAGAGCGATTTTTATAGCTCCAAGAACTGTCGAGTTATACCGAGGGGGAGAAAATTCATAATTTCCAGGGTTGTCCAGAAAAAGGGTATTTGGTATCAATTTCTATAGATTTTTGGACGCTGAATCGAATGAAATCATCGCGGGGTTGATAGCTTTATAGGTACTCGAGTTATCGCCGCTTTTCTGTCAAATTTGGAAGATTTTTAGAAATTTGGCATGAGGGTATAACTGAAGAGTTCATGGACGTAAATAAAAATCTTGTTATATTCGTTGGAATGCTCGTCGAACACTCACTTCAACTATACCGTAAGGCGAAAAATTAAGATTTTAATTAGGAAGTTAAGAAAAATTACAATAGGTAAGTTTCTATTGTCATTGCGTCAAGTTTTCTCTTATTTAACAATGTAGGTAGTTCTTTTCCTTCTAGTCGCATTTCTTGATGTTCGTGGGTTGTGAGGTGGAGAAAAACCAGGCGACTCCATTTCTCCAATTCTTTATTAGCTGGCCGAGCACTTTCGCCCATTCGGGCATCCTCAGGGCGACGTGGAGCCAAATATATTGTTATAATGTTCGGTTTTATAAGAAGCCCTTGCATTGAGGGTCAAGCAATAACTGAACTTTAATTATTTACAACCCGCAACCTAACATTAGCACCAATGAAACCGATTCCATAACCCACATCCCCTTCTCTTCTCTGAGGGAGTGCAACTGTCATCGCTGGAGCTGACTGGAGCTAACCTGTCAGCATGCACTACCAATCTTTTGTTAGACGGCAATCGAATGCGATAAACCAAATCGGATATGGCTTTGATTATGGTGCATGGACCAATCCACGGATGTTGTTGTTTCGGGCAGAGGATCTTGCGTCGGGTAGGTCTATAACACCATACTTTGTCTCCCTCATGGTATTGTGGTTTGGACTTCTTGATGTCGTACCGGCGTTTCATCACTTCAGCAGCTTTGACAAGTTTGGTCCGGGTCAAATTGTGTGCTTCCTCGAGTTGTTGACGCAGTGTGTTAGCATACTCTGTACGACATCTTCCTTCAGGCCGAGCTCCATAGAGTAAATGCACTAGGAGCACAAGCTCACGCCCCAACATTAGCCGTGCTGGCGAGAAACCGAAGTAGAGTGCTCCACGGCGCGATATGCATACAACAAAGTTGGTAGATATGCGTCCCAGTCCTTTTGGTGCGAATCAACAGTTTTCGCTAGAAGATCCCACAGTGTACGGTTGAAGCGTTCAACTTGCCATCACTCTGAGCGCGGAGCGGGGTTGTCCTAGTCTTCTTAATTCCTAAAAGCGACATTACCTCTGAGAAGACTTCCGATTCAAAGGTTCGTCCCTGATCCGAATGAAGCTCTCGTGGTGTCCCAAACCTTGAAATCACATTCTCTACCAGACCTCTGGCTACCGTCTGGGCAGTTATATCTGGCACAGGGAAGGCTTCTGGCCACTTTGTGAAATAATCCACGGCAACAACAATGAAGCGGTTCTGTCGATCAGACCTGGGGAGGGGCCCCACTATGTCAACTCCAATTCTTTCAAAAGGCACACCGACTGTGTATGTTTTCAGAGGTGCTCGCCGATGCTTCCCTCCCTATCCTCCCCTACAACAAACGTCACAGTGGGAGCAAAATAATCTAACATCCTGGTGCATGCCAACCCAGTAGAACTGTTGACGAATGGTACTGATAGTTTTTCTGTACCCGAAATGTCCCAGGTCGTGAGCCTGCTTCATAATGGATGCTTTCCGATTCTGTGGAACAATAATTTGAAGACAACTCGTCTTCCCGTCTGGTGATTCCCATCTTCTTTTTACGTTGTGGTTTGTCGCGTATCCATTATATTCGGAGTGGGGTTGAGGTAGAGACAATAAATGCGACGTTATCTCATATTTTGCTTCTATATCTCTTCTAGCGCTTTCGCCGCTCTGGGCCTCTTCAGGAAACATCTTCTATATAAAAAAAAAAAAAATCCCCAATTCATGACAATCCCAACCTTGTGGAGCTATAACTGGGCCTTATTTTTAAAAACTTTTATATAGAAGATGTTTCCTGAAGAGGCCCAGAGCGGCGAAAGCGCTAGAAGAGATATAGAAGCAAAATATGAGATAACGTCGCATTTATTGTCTCTACCTCAACCCCACGTCTTCTTTTTAGAACGCCATCATCTAGTTCCAGCGCGTCAAACATAGCCCATTGCGCCTTCGGGCAACCATGAAGATGTGAGATGCTTTCCCAGTTAGGACGATTTTTTCGAGTGACCCATTCATAAACGAACTTGATGTGATCATCCGACTGTTGATCTTCCTTCCACACAACTTCGGGACCAGATACTTGGGTGAGGGTGCGATGAATCCCTCATTATGTTTATTATCCAGACGTTCACAATATTTACAATTTGTGGCTGCACAGGGGCGTCTTGACAGCCCATCAGCGTTCCCATGCTTGATACCAGGTCGATGCTCTTTGTGTAAAAATTGTATGATGCAAGTTGTTGAAGCCATCGTGCAATCTGGCCGTCAGGGTTCTTGAAATTACAAAGCCACTGTTATGAGGCATGGTCAGTTCGTATTGTGAACTCTCTTCCGGAATCTAGACCATAAGACTGAAAGTGTTTCAAAGCTTTGACTAAACTCAGTAACTCTTTTCTAGTCACGCAATAATTTTTCTCTGCCTTGGAATGGCATCGACTGAAATATGCCACAACTACCTCCTTCCCATGTTGCTGCTGACTCAACACTGCTCCTATGGCACGTTCACTTGCGTCCGTATCTAATACGTACCGAGCTGATGGGTTGACATGGCCGAGTATGGGAGCTTCTATCATAGCTTGTTTCAAATCCTCAAAAGCAGCTTAACAAGTAGAAGTCCATTTGAAATATTGAGAGTCGTTTCGGAGGGGATACAAACTGGACGCTCGTTTAGCAAACTGAGGTACAAAAGAGCGATAATATGAACAAAACCCCAAAAACGTTCGCAGCTCCTTAGCCGAAGTAGGAGTTGGCCAGTCTCTAACTTTCTCCACTTTTCTTGGATCCGTAGACACTCCTTTGTTCGAAATAATGTAGCCTAAATAGCTCACTGATGTACCAAAGAGTTCACACTTCTTTGGGTTCAACTTGCAACGCTGCTCCTTGAACGTGGATAATACTCGCTTCAGCCATTCAATGTGATCATCAAAGGTACCTGTGTCAACTAGTACATCGTCTAAGTAGATTTTCACTCTTCCTCCGACTAATTCCGCTTGAAGCATTTTCGTCATGGCTCTTTGGATCGTGGCTGGGGCGTTATACAACGCAAATGGCATGACCCGAAACTGCCATAATCCTTGAGGTGTGCAAAATGCTGTCTTTTCCTTGTCTTCCTCAGCCATTTTAACCTGCCAATATCTACTTTGAAGGTCTAACGTTGAATACCAATGGCTACCTGCAAGAGACCCAATGAGTTCATCAATCTTTGGTAATGGGTAGGCATCTTTTTTGGTGACCGAATTAAGCTGGCGAAAATCAATGCAAAACCGTCTTTCTTCTTCACAAGCACAATGGGACTTGACCATGGACTGTGTGAGGGTTCTATTATTCCATTTTTACTTCCATGTTTACGTAGTAAATGGAAGTATTGAGATCGTCTGAAAAGTCGAATTCGGAACCGAGGTCCTGATGGAAGAAATTTTCATAGTAGTATACTCAGAAACACTTTCTGAACAAGTGTCTGTGTGTCTGTGTGTCTGTGTGTCTGTGTGTCCGTCTGTCCGTCTGTCCGTCTGTCTGTGGTCACAAACTGACATAAATCGCCATATCTCCCTGAAAAATGGATGAAACCCTTTGAAATTTTAAGGGAATGTTTTCCCAGTGATTGTGCAAAATTAGGTTTTTCCGGATTTTGAATTACACACAGTACTTCCGAGATATAAGCGTTCAAAGTTTTTTCTGTTTCGATTTTTACAGGCTATGAGAGTCAATATTTTTCTACGTTTGAGGGCTTGAAATGTCGGTTATGGCCAGCAGAAAACACTAGATTTTTTGTATAGTGGGTCACATACAATGCCTCCACATTATGAGCGTTTTTCACGATTTCACAAGTGCATGTTTTGTATTTTGATTTTTACAGGCCGCAAAACTCAATGTATTTGAATGTTTGAGGTCTTGAAATGTTGGGGTTGACGACTGAATGACGCCTGATTTTTATGAAGTGGGTCACATGCAGTACATCCGCACTATTTGCACAATTGCTACATTTTGATTTTTATAGACCACAAAAATGAATATATTTGAACGCTGGAGGACTTAAAATGTTTCTATATGACAGCTGAATATCGCTTGATTTTTATTATTGGGGTCACATGCAGTACCTCCTCGTAAAACGCATTTTCAGTTGTTTAATTTGTATTCTCTGGGTTTCTTTGCTTTAAATATGACCAACTTTGACCTCGTTCACAAAGCTTGTTTTGCATAGTTTGGATAACACACAGTACTTCCGCTTTATGCCTTTTTTTAACTTTTGAGATTTAATAGACCGCAAGAGTGAATATACATTAGACTTTGAATTTTCTATATGACAGCCTAATATTGCTTGATTTTTATTATTGGGGTCACCTGCAGTACTTCCTCGTAAAACCATTTTCAGTTATTTTATTAAGCGTTATTGTACTTTTAGGGTCTCTTTGCTATAAATATGACCAACTTTTACCTCGTTCACAAAACTTGTTTTGTATGGTTTGGGTAACACACAGTACTTCCGCTTTATGCCATTTTTTAACTTTTGAGATTTTAATAGACCGCAAGAGTGAATATACATTAAACTTTGAATTTTCTATATGACAGCTGAATATTGCTCGTTTTTTATTATTGGGGTCACCTGCAGTACTTCCTCGCCAAACGCATTTTCAGTTACTGTACTTTTTGGGGCTATTTGCTATATATATTTGACCAACTCTGACCACGTTCACAGAACTTGTATTGTATAGTTTGGATAACACACAGTACTTCCGCCTTATGCCGTTTTTTTGCATTAGAGATTTTTATATACCACAAGAGTGAATATACTTTAGACTTCAAATTTTTCTTTATGACAGTTGAATGTTGCTTGATTTTTATTATTGGGGTCACATGCAGTACTTCCTCGTTACTCGTAATTTCAGTTATTTCATTCTAGTGCTCTTGTAACTTTCGGGTCTCTGCTTTAAATGTGACCAACAACGATCATGTTTTGTATTGTTTTGATCACATACCGTACTTCCGCCCTACGCCGTTTATCGCTGTTGAGCTTTTTACAGGGTGCAAAAATCAATACGTTTGACGCTAGAGGTATTAATATTTGTAATGGCGAATGAATGACGCCTGATCTTTACCGCTAGGGTCATGTTTCGGCCTTAGTACGATTTTCTCGATTTTATAATTGGTTATACCAGTTACCGACTCAAACATGGAAGTACTGTGTGATCTATGCACACCACTGGTTTTCCATCTTTTCAACCATATCGGTCACTTTCGGGAGCCGGTGGGGAGGCAAACGCCGAGGAGCTTGACTAATATGAGTATAATATGGGAGCCAACATCGATGTGATGGTGCGTGTTCGCAATACAACCTATATCACTTTCACAGTCAGCAAATACATCGGCATAGTCTATCAACAAATGTTTTACCCTCTCCCGTTGATCTTCAGTTAATGTGGTAGAAACCTTTTTATAAAGTCCAGTCAGATGCGGTGGCAAAGATGTACTGCTCTTACAATTATTCTGTTGCAATGGCCCTTCAATACTTTTTAGTTTCTGGAAAACAACCTCCGCATAAGAAACTAAGTCAATTAAATTAATCAATTCTTGTTTTGTTCCATTTTCCATGACAGTTGGAGATGACTTGGTGGCCACTGAATTAGAATGGTTCAGACTGGGGCCAGTCAGTCTGAACGGTCTTCGTTTCCCGCCACTCTTGAGTTGTGGATCCTATTTCTTGTGGGACAGTAATACCACATCTCCAGCAAATTAAAGGTCGGTCTCTTGCGTCCTGTGGAGCCTGACGTTGGGGAATGTCAGCATGGTCCGCCTTATACCCATGAGTACATAATGCTTCTGTTTCTTCCACCTTGGCCGTAGGAACTCCTGAATTATCGGACAGGTTCCTTGCTGCTTCCATCTTCAATGCAACTGACAGAGCCTCCGACATGGTAGTTGGCCAATTACAAGCTACCATTTTACGGAGTTCGTGATTTCTCAATCCTCTCATGAACTGAAAGACGACCTGTCCTTCATTCGCCGAAAAATTACGGGCTGGCCAAGCTTTTGGGCTAAATCGATTATAGCTTTGTGGTATTGAAGCAACTCCTCGTTTGGCTGCTGAACTCTAGCGTTCAACATTGTGATGTAGAGCTCTGGACGAATCTTGTCCCCATATTGATCTTCTAACATATTGACAAGTTCCTCATAAGAAAACGGGTAATCAAGCTGAGTTAGCACACTAACAGCCGGTCCTGCCAATGATGAAGAGAGAGCCAATGCTTTCGTGTCATTGCTCCAATGATTAGCTGCAGCTATTACATCAAACTAACGATGATACGCCTCCCACTCCACGGAACCGTCAAACCTCTTTGGTTTATTTGGAAGAGCATTCCCAAGATGAGCTCTGGAACAGTTAAGTCGAGGAACTTCTTGCTGTCCAGGTGGTGTCATAGAAAATGTAGGACATCGCTGTCTCGTCACTAACCGTGTCAGTTGGTCAAGTTGCTCCCGGATCGATTGGAGCTGATCTTCCAGAGGTGCTCTCTCCGTATTCAAATGAACACTACGCGGAGTGCGCACAGTCTCTCCCGGTGCCTCACTTTCGGAAGTATGATCACCATCCTGCGATGACTGAGTTGAATGCTCATCTTCGACCTGAAGTTGGATTAGATCGCGCCGCAAACGCCTCATGGAGCGAGTTTCCATTTTTGTCTCGATGCGTTTTGCTTGACATCCCACTTCTGACACCAATGTTATAATATTTATTCGGTTTTATAAGAAGCACTCGCATTGAGGGTCAACAATAACTGAACCTTTATTATTTACAACCCGCAACCTAACATTAACACCAATGAAACCGATTCCATAACAATATACATATATATATATATATATATGCAACGAGGCAGGAAAATGCTTCTCTCGCACACCACTGGCACTATTATCTCCTTGGATTGAGTTCAAAAGATTGCTCGTCTTGTCAGACAATTTCTTGTTTCTCACTTCCTCTTCCGAAATCTTCTCGAACCTCTTTCCGTTTTCGTCGGAAGCAATCTTGCCAGCCGTTCGTCAACATAACGAGCTCTTCTCTTATTCAGCGCAAGATTGGACAGGACCTGTTTCAAATGTGTGTAGCAGTGGTAATGTGTACGTTTTCTGATTCGGTTAAGTATCCAGTCGAGCGTTTCCAGCTAATCTGGAGATGGTCTTTTTATGTACAATTACGCGATTCTATGCCAGCGACTAGTTGCGTACAATGCCATTTCCAATGTGTGCTCACGGTATGTGAACTTCTATTTATCACTTTGAAACATGTCGCATGATTTATATTTGAGGTTGAGACTGAGTGAATGTGCGAGTTAAAAAAAAAATCGTAAAAAGTCGAAAAACCAGTGGTATGCATAGATTACAAAGTACTCCCACGTTTGAGTTGGTAACACGTGTATAACCAATTGTGAAATCAAGAAACTCATACAAAGGCCGCATCAGTAGTGCACTAATAATAAATAATAAACCACCGTTCAATCATTTGCAGCGTTTTCCCGGAGATATGGTGATTTATGTCATTTTGGTTTATTATTCAATAAAAACCATTGTAATCGCCTAAGAAAAAAAAAATTCCAACCCCCCCTCGAAATTTGATGTTTTACGTTTCAAGGCATGTAAAATCCTAGGCATCAAGGCATGTTTTCTCTTATAGTTACCATCTGTTTTTCGGTGGGAACGTTCATAAATGTTCGGAATATTTAAAATGACAAATGGATAGTCTTCTTAAATCAATATTGAAGCGAAATAATAATAAACCACTGTACAATCATTTGCAGCGTTTTTACCACAAACGCTCGTTCAGAAATTGTGCTCAATTCTTTAGCAGAATCATAACCTCAATTCTAAGGGTGTTTTTGTGGGTTGGTTCAAGGGGGTCTCTGCTCAAGTCAACTTTCCAGAACTTGGCGAAGCTCTGGCTATGGTAACGTCAAAAACGACTTTATAGCATTTGATTTGATCTAACATTTGTTGCAGAATACGTAGTTGAACGTTGGGACACCTGTTTCCGTATTATGTTTCTGTGATAGCTATACTATGGTTAGACGTTTGTATAATAATAAAATATGTCTCATTCAGCCGAAGAGGTTTCTAATGCTGAATTGGTGATGCCGTGATAGTCATGGAAAGGGCGACCCTTTGTGACCGACAGACGAATGCGTTTTTGAGGGGCACCTACCCATGGAACGAGGAGGGACGATAGAAGACAGCGGACAAACTCCCCAGTGCTTTGCTCGGTTGCTGCTGGGTTGTGATGTATGACGCGGTGGAAGCGATGAAACGCAAGAGGGTAAGAACGGAAAGATGATCGCGATGAAGGGGAGACAGCCTGCGATACGGCATAATTCACACGGGATAGCTATGATGTCCTACGATTATCCGACGGATACAGGGTTACTTATTTTTGTTAATTTATTGAAATCAGTTTTTATGCTTGAAAACAGTTAATGAAAACATAGAAATTAGTTCATTTCAACCAATCCGAAAATCAATGAGGAAAATATTCTTAAACGTTGACATCAACAATCAAGTCTTGGAGAAATTTACTTGAGGGGGGTTATAAATTTTTTTTCTTGGGCAATTACAATGGTTTATTATTGAATAATAAACCAAAATTCTGTCTGTCCGCCGTACGCCGTCAACACTTTTCCGGCCAAACCATAATAGCTAAATTTTTGAAATGTTCACCAAAAATCAATCTCGGTCCTACGACGGCCCAATTCTTGAACCAACTTGCTAGCTCAATTTTAACGGTATTTTTGGGGGGGTTTGAGGGGGAGAAAATTCATATTTTCCAAGGTTTTTCAGAAAAAGGTGTACGTAGTATCAAATTATATAGATTTTTGGACGCTGAAACGAATGAGACCATCGCGGGGTCGATAGCTTCATTGGTTCGATGGTTCTCGAGTTATCACAGCTTTTGCGTCGAATTGGGAGATTTTCAGAAATTTGACATGAGGGTATAACTCGAGAGTTCTTGGAGCTATAAAAATCGTTCAATACTCATTGGAATGGTCGTCAAACACTTTCTCCAGCTGAACCGTTTGACAAAAAATTTAGTTTTTAATTTTTTTAGTTTTTAGTTTTCTTGGGCGATTAGGTACAATGGTTTATTATCGAATAATAAACCAAAAAATCTGTCTGACCGTTTATCTGTCTGTATTGTCCGTTTTTTTGGGTGTTAAAAGTTGAAAAACCCCAACCCCGTGCCTCGTTCAAATCATGTTTTCGCCTATTCTAGCTGTTCCCACTGGATCATAGTGAATATATTGCCATCCCAGCTCCCGCTTATAGCGTAGTATTAGGTTATCATTTATTAACTTATTACAAAAGATGAGTTAACGAAACACTCACCATTGCAAACTTTCAGAATAGAGTTTCAATCCGTAAGCTACTAAGGGGAGCGAAGGGACTATTTTACAGTTCAAAGGAAAAAGCCAGCGTAAAACATTATTTTATAGATTGGAATTTAATGTACATAGATTGGTAACACATTTAGATTTATATAAATATAAGAATATATTCGTACAAATCATTAACTTGTGTAGTGTATAAAAAAGTACTTTCAAGTTTCATAAAGAAATGGATGATAATGAGTAGGCATTGAAAAATAGATTGAGTAAATAGTAGATAGAGCAATAATACACCAACAAATTAGCTGTACTTGAATGAGATTGGAGCAGGCTGGACCCCGGCAGTTCAAGGTCTCATATTTCAAAATATTTTCTGAGTTTCTGCAAATGACATTAGTTCATACATACATACAATAAGAGAAAATCGATAGCTGAAATCAAATTATCCATTTAAAATGTCACACTAAAGCCAGTGGCCTGCTAAGTTTACAAAATACTTCCATGTTTGAGTCGGTAACAGGTATAACTAATGATAAAAATCGTGAAACTAATCCAAGAGGCCGCAACGTTAGTGCACCTCATCTGTTATTAAAAAACTATCCAATAAGTAGATGCAAAACGTTGAAAAACGCACGAGTTACGATAGAAATGCAGAAGTGGAGTATGTGAGCCTATAATAGTCCAGTAACATCACACCGTGCGTCAAATCCGGTAGTTCTGATTTTTTGCTCACTTGTTTATGATGTTCCCAATAAATAATCCGAGTTTGTGGCCTCGAGCGCTAAACACAACCTTTTCAAACAAAACAAAAAAAAACTAAGTTTTTTACTTTATTTCAGTTTTGGGCGAATGAAACCCTGAAAGACTTGGTTTTTGACAATACTTGCCGTATATGTTTTTAAAGTAGACTAAATTTACTACGATTTCAGACCAAAACTGTCTCTGTAGACCCAACAGTCGTCGAGATACAGCTGTTTAAAATATGTCAATGTTTTCAAAGTTGTCAATTATTAGACATTTTTTCTGAATGAATCTTGATCCTGTTTCTTCCGAAATACACCCTCCACACTATCATATGCCAGTGGATTCTGAAGAGGTTTGAGGGCTCAATAATCCCCCCTACTAATTGCAATGTTCAATTTTATCCTTTCTAGCCCTGTTGGGTCTCTAGAGGCGGTTTTGGTGTAAAACCATAGAAAATTTAGTCTACTTTAAAAACGTATTCGGTAAGTATTGACAAATCACCAGTCTTTCAGGGTTTAATTTGCGCCAAACTCAAGTAAAGTCGAAAATTGCATGGGTTTTTTTGATTTTTGAAAAGGTTGCGTTCAGCGCTCGAGGTCACAAAGTTGGATTATTTATTGGGCCAACATCATCAATAAGTGAGCGAAAAATCAGAACACCAGATTTGACGCACGGTACCCCCTATTTCAGACGACGATGTTACTGGACTGTTAACGATACAAGCCAAGTTATGTAAAATGGGATCATTTTTGTGGCAACGACACCCAAAATGTAAACAGCCCTGAAAGAGGAATCAAGCATCATCCACAAGTATTTACAAAAATTTTAAAGCCCCAAGCTTTAAAACATATTGTTTTTTGTAGCCAGTAGACATACCCACAAAAAATCTCATGACATGGAAGTACGGTGTATGAGCAAACGTCATCTGTTTGCGAAGAAGCAAACGACTTCGGCCAACCACAGACAGAGCGACTCTCAGACAAAAAAATGGACGCGCTGTCATGTATACAGAAAGGGCTTCAAGAGCAGGCGCATCAACTTTCAAATAAAGCAGACAAAGGATTTCATTTGAATATATCACTTTTTTCATACAGTTTCCTGTTAGTCAACAATTTATTGAGGGTATTGAAATTTTTCTCGCTTCATCTTTGTTGAATTATACGTAGAATGACCAACAAACGAAACAATTTCCTACGTCGTGTGGTGGAAATATTGAATATAAAACCACCTTCATTCCAGGTAATAAGTTCATGTCATGTTATCTTCGCTTGTTACGTAGGATCAGTTAAATTCGACATGGAAACTCTCGACAATGATAATATATTGTGTGCCAGCCATGGACTGGTGAATATATCCAATTTCCAAAAAGGGGATAGCACGGATTTACGGTGTGTGGCCCTAGTGATAAAAAGAAAACTCTTTAATAAAACCGACTCCAAAACTAATTGCCTATAAAAAAACTGAGGAGAAAAAAAAATTTAAGAAAAAATTAAACCGACTTCGTAACTACATGCCTATAAAATAAACTCTGAAAAGGAAAAAAAACAACAAAAATGTTACGTCAAATTTTTGCCTAACGGTTCGAGAGAACTTTTTTTGGAATTTCATCGAGTTTTTAACCGACTTCAAACAAGGAGGAGGTTACTATGGTTGTCTTGCGGGATTGTTTTTTTTTCCGGTATGTGTTGTCCACCGGCGTTCAGCTCCTGTACGTCCGATCGGGTTCTTTTTTTTTTTGTTTGAAAGGGTCACTATCCAGGTAGGTCCCATAATTTTTTCAATTGAGTCCGTCCAGTAGTTACGTCTCCAGACGCGGAGAAACGCCGGAAAACGTGATTTTCGCGAAAAAAGGAAGTTTTGACTTTGCAAGCTTATAACTTCTAGAATACTTGCTCGATTGTTTTGTTTCTGGTGTCATTTTGTTCATAATTTATCTGCCTACGAGGGCCTAGCTTCAATTTTTCGTTCGGCATTCTCATATGGCGTGTAGAGAAGAAAGTGTAAGAAAAAATGTGATGCTGATTTTCACTTTTTTGAGGTTTTTCGAGCACCGTTCCCAACCACGTCGAGAAAAAAAATATGAACACTATTGCACTTAAAAGCACTTAGCTAGAGCTTTCTAACGATGGTAAAAAATCAAGTTTAGGTGGCATAATAAGGGAGCAATCGATGTTTTAATGGACCTGTGTTTGAGACCTCATAACTTCCAATCGAAAACTGTTTTTCCATAGTTTTTAAACTTAAATTGTTCAAATTTGAGTCTAGTTTACGTGATCCAAATTTGGTATTGATTCGACTAAAATTAGATACTTTTTAGGCCGTATTACTAAAAAAATTGTTTCAAAATCACGTTTTTTTGACTATTTATGCTTGTAAAAAAAAAACTACGTTAGTCATTGCATTCTCGTTAGAAGATTTGAATTCGGTGTTAAATTTTCAATAAATAACATGGTTTTGAAGGCCAAATAACTCCATTTTAATGCACAGACGTTTGGCGAATTTCTGAAATTTGGTTCGGATTCTCTCATTCAGTGTGAATGAGGATACGCTTCAGGAAATCATCACTCTATTCGTTAGAGAAATAAAGAACGAGTGAATTGGTGCTATTCAGTAACTAGCAATGGTGTAGACAATTATTTGAGTTTTGGTAGGTGTATCAATGGGATCAAAGTATCCGGCATGTTGACCAAGAGACCCAAATCAGTGGATGGATTATTCCAAACGTTCAAACTCACTCTCAATCAACATAATAACATTGAAAATAGTTAGGTAATCATTATACTTTAGAACTTCAACGTTCAACGGACTTATGAATTGAGTTTGGACAGTTAGTAGTAAGTGACAAGAACACAATAATGAAAGCTTGGGAAAATTGTGTGAAGGGAGCTGTCCATAATTGTAAGTCACTAAGAAGAGAAAAATAAAAAAAACTTTTTAAAAAAAACCGACTTCAAAAATTTTGTCTATCGACAATCTGAAAAGGAAAAAATAACAAAAATGTCCCAACTTCGCAGCAACTCATTCGCCAACTACACATTTTAAGGACTACTTTACTACTCGTATTGACCTGACCACTTCCTGATTGATTGGATCAGCTTCCCTAATAATATAAAAACTGCTACTTCTCATTTCCCTAATGATTAAAAGATTTTCCTTTCACCTCTGAATTGCCTCCAGATTGATCATCTTTTGGAGTCGGCGCCTCTCTGGCAAAATGACTACCCGATGGTTACAAATAAATATGAATTTACGATAAATGAGTAGGTGCCAGGTAATAAGTCTGGGTCTCAACGTAAAGATTCTTAGAGAAATCTGAAATGGTTTTTAGGAAAAGGCGTGAATAGTCACCTTCAAATCGATATTGTTAATAATCAGTTCTCATAAATGCTGATTTGCTCTGTTCAAGAATCGTGAAAACTCGTGATATTTATATTCTTACTAATTCGGAATCTATAGGCTTCTCCAATACAATATAAGAGAGGCGCTGACTCCAAAAGTTGATCAATCTGGAGGCAATTCAGAGGAGAAAGGAAAATCTTTTAATCATTAGGGAAATGAGAAATAGTAGTTTTTATATTATTAGGGAAGCTGATCCAATCAATCAGGAAGTGGTCAGGTCAATACGAGTAGTAAAGTAGTCCTTAAAATGTGTTGTTGGCGAATGAGTTGCTGCGAAGTTGGGTCATTTTTGTTATTTTTTCCTTTTCAGAGTGTATTTTATAGACAAAATTTTTGAAGTCGGTTTTATTTATTTTTTTAAGTTTTCATCATTTTTTATGGAGATATGTTGATTTATATCACTTTTGGATGCAGACACACGAACACTTGTTCAGAAACAGTGTATTATGGCAACTAGTAAAATACTTGAGTGACTATGCGTGTAGTACTTCTTTGAATTCCTTCCAAATTCACCTCCGCTATGAATTCAGACCTCAAGCGTTCAAATGTACTGCTTTTCTCAGCCTGTAGAAAATGATATACAAAATACCCACTGGACCAATTCCGAAAAAGGCACCTAATATTGTGGATGTACGAGTGAGCCGAATGTTGAAAGTAATCTGAGTGCTATAAAGAATAATTATGGCTGTTCATAAAGGGGTCTTTAGTATAGTAATACAAATTTATTTCAAATTAACTTCCGTAACGAATTGGACTTTTGGAGATCCCAATACGCCTCACCCCTACGAGATCATGGAAATGAAAGTTTAAAAAGAATCTCTCAGCGATTTGAAAATATGTATACAGCCACTCAAACGCACCCAGTAAAGATTTGTTAGTAGTTAATGTACGCACAGATCTCAATAAGTAAAAGCTAACACGTTAGCCAGAAAACGTTATCAGATAGATAAAAAGTTAGTATCTAACATTTTTCAGGGCCGACTCGAACCATGAGTACCCCTTCATGTTCACCCGTTCATTAATACCCATTCTTCTCTAGTTTCCTAGTTGCTACAAACGTTTGTTGGTTGTGGGTCCGTAATAGCGTAGTTCTTTCGTGCTGCTTCTATAGCTGGCGAATTCCATACAACAGCTTCTGGATTAACTTGTAAGTAATAAAAGTGATTTGATCATTTATAACAACGCGAATACATATGATTAGGGTCAAGAAAATATTATTTGACGAAGTATTGTACTGATTATTTAATGAATCTAGTTCGAACACCGACTATTATTATGATTTGCCGCCCAAAAGGGAAGACTTCTGTTTAACAAATAATAAAACACCACAATGAGATTAGTCATAATTGAAAGTACACGTTGGAAAATATATTCAGATGAACTAACGTCATTATCAACTGGCCTCTGACCAAGAAAATATTAAATAAGTATTCTTGCACCCAAAAAGTCACAATATTTTTTTATACAAAATATTGGTCCGAATGTTTAGTTAGTTGAGAAAATCGGCCAGTGCAAAATAAATGCTCAGAGAATAAGTCGTCAAGTTCGTTGCTCTCAATACCCCCAGCACACATAAATCTAACTGTTCAATTTTGGGTTGTAAAACACTAAACTGATTACACACCAACTCAAACTTTCACCACAACCAAAGGGTTGAGTACAGCAAGGAAATCATCAAGGACGACTGATTCGTGGCCAAATAGCACAGTACAAAATTTTAAGCAAGTTCTTGCACTTCATTGCACGTTACGATTAAGTAGCAAAACATTTTGACTTGACAATGACATCAATATCGTGACCAAGACATTCAACTCATGAAAATCAGATCAAACGACCACCAGGATGGATTTGTGCAAAACTCTCTACATACTGGGTTGGTGAGGGGGAGAAGAACCAGGCGACTTGTTCTCCGATTTTTTATTTACTGGCCGAGTACTTTCGCCCCTTCGGGCATCCTCAGGGCGATGTGGAACCATAGGTTACCACAGCCGGGCTGTGGTAACCTATGGTTCCACATCGCCCTGAGGATGCCCGAAGGGGCGAAAGTACTCGGCCAGTAAATAAAAAATCGGAGAACAAGTCGCCTGGTTCTTCTCCCCCTCACCAACCCAGTACGATGAGAGATGCGACGACTCAACCAAGAACTCTCTACATGTAATAAGATTCAATAAATTCGACTTATGTATGTCAACATCAAGAGACAAGTCAAGATGGAAATCACAGAGATAAGCGTCAATTGAATATTTAAATATATATAGCTACTAAAATTAGAATAGCTTAGTATTTGTAAATAGTCATAGATAAAAAATGGGAAATGAGCATTTTTTATTGACACACAAGGCACAGCCAAACAGGAAAATTGTGCATCGTAATAATATTTAGATACAAAATAAAAATAGTTACACCGAAGAAAAATGGCACATCTACGTAAAGATACGTTACAACCATAGCTACACAATATTTTGTACATTATCATTTAAAATAAATGTTGAAATTCCCATTCATTGTATTTATGTATTTAATACGTATACCTATATCAATTTGCAACAATTAAAACAAATCTAAGTTAGATACGGTACTTAACGCTAAGCTGATTTCATGGATACAGGAAGAGCAGACTGCAATCTGATAGGTCACAGTCAAAAGCTCATTGCTGACTGAGGCCAATCGAATTGCAGTCCGGTCTTTTCGTTTCTGTGTTTTATCTAATCAAGATCAAGAGATTTTAATTTAGAAGGCAATGCAGGGATTTCAGATGACCTGTTTGCCTACTGAACTACTGAGATCTGCAAATCAATAAATTTAATATTGAACGCAGTACAAGGCATTTGTAAGTACATAAGTCAACATCAGTAAATGTTGCACAAACTTGCAACCAAAATGATGGTACTTTTATTAACCAAACATCAAAAGAAGGAGGTTACTCTAATTGACTTACGGGTCTTTTTCTCAGCACATCTTGTCCTTGTCGTGAAAAGGGATCAAAACGTGGAGGTACGGTGTGTGACCCAAATACAAAAAATCAAACATCAACTTCTCACCTTATTAAACATTTTAAGACCACAAACTTTGAAAATATTGACTTATAGCCAGTGAAATTCAAAACAGAAAAAACTTTGAAGGGTTATATATCGGAAGTATTGAGTGTTAACCAAAATCTGGGAGTGTATTTTATAGACTAAGTTTTTGAAGTCGGTTTTATTATTTTTTTTAAAGTTTTTTTATTCATTTTTATTTTTCATAATTTCCAATTAAAATCTGAATTTTTCGCCTTTCGGTATAGTCGAATAGAGTGTTCGACGAGCATTCCAAAGAGTATAGACCGATTTTTATAGCTCGAAGAACTCTCAAGTTATTACAGTGGCTTGATAGATACAGTGCGGTCAAGCGAGAATCGCAGCCATGTTTAAGCTAAACTCGGCTAATATAGCATTGACTTACATAGGTTCGTCTCATAATAATGCTTATAAAATCGTAATTTATATTCTCAAATACTCAATCAAAAACTTTTCAATTGCTCAATAGTATTTTGAACTAAAATAAAATACGAAAATAATTTATTTTGTGTCATAGAAGGTGTAAATGAATAAATAACGGGAGTGTGCCTAGCTCAACATATTTTCATAAAAAATTAAATTCTTGAAAAATATTCATGTTCTTCAAGACCTTTAATGCAAAAAAATGTTAATGCTAGTTAACCATGAGAATAAGCGCTGCAAATGTTAACACATGTTTATTTTAATAAATAGACAAACGTCTAAAAAATCTTCAAATTTATTTCTTAGTCCAAAAAATTTCGAAATTTTTCAAATACAAAAAATTGTCAGAAAATATTTATTAAAAAGCTACAATAAATAAATAAATAAAAATTTCCAAATTTTTTTAAAAAAATTTAAAAAAATAAATAAAAATTTCCAAATTTTTTCTAAGTCCGGAAATTTTCTAAATATTTTTATGTCCATTTTTTTTGTTACCTTGTGGATTCCTCCGTTTATTGCAGTTAATGGGCAGCATTTTTTCCAAAATGGTATATTATGATGCCGAAATTCTAAGATCAATTCTGGATATACCTGGATTTATATATGCAAAATTTCATAATAATCCAGCCTATTGGTTTCGGGTAAGGCCACTGACAGACGAGCGACCTGGGTTGCGCGACCTGGGTGGCGCGACCTAATCATCCAATCCATTCAATTGTGGACGGCACACCGGGTGTAGCGACGTACCGGCGACTTTTGAGTCGGGCGACCCGGTCGACCATTCGCGACTTGAGGGCGACCCGGTGGGTGGCGCCACCTGCTCGACCATGCTTGTCTTATCAGTCGGTCACACGTGGTCTTGCGACGCGGACACCTCTCGCCTTCCAAACATGGAATCGCTAGATGTAGATGCGTTTATCGCTGAGATAAAGTGAGTGGGGAACGCGACCCAGGTCGCGAGTCGAGTCGCATCGCATCTGGGTGTCTCGACCTGGGTCGCGCCACCCAGGTCGCCTTGTCTGTCAGAGCCCTAAAAGCTCACAAGAAAAAGAAAATGAAAATAAAATTAATAAATCAATAATGAAATTAAAGTGAACAATAAGACTGACTTAGAAATCAATTTAACGATTTTTTGGATTTTCGTCTATCAAGTGAAAATAATAAAGTCGTGTTTAAAATTCGCAGTGTTTATTCTCATAGTTAACTATAGCATTGAATTATTTATTATTTTTGAGAAAGTTCCTCCCATTATAGTTTGTAAAGAACATGAATATTTTTCAATGAAAATAAATTGAGCTAGGCACACACCCGGTACTTATTAATTTACACCTTCTACGACACAAAATAAATTATTTTCGTATTTTATTTTAGTTCAAAATACCATTGAGCAATTGAAAAGTTTATGATTAAGTATTTGAGAATATAAATTACGATTTTATAAGCATTATTGTGAGACGAACCTATGTAAGTCAATGCAATATCAGCCGAGTTTAGCTTAAACATGGCGCTCGGACGTTCGACCAATCAAAAAGAGGACACCGCTTGACCGCACTGTATCTATCAAGCCACTGTACAAGTTATATCCTTGTGTCAAATTCCTGAAAATCTCGCAAATTCGGCACAAAAGCTGCGATAATCCGAGAACCAATAAAGCTATCGACCCCGCAGTTGTCTCATTCGATTCAGCGACCAAAAATCTACAGAAATTGATACCAATACATATTTTTTTGTAAACCTTGGAAAATATGAAATTTCCCTTTGTAATAGTTAACGGTAATACAATAAACAATATTTCATTTCATTTCATTTTCAAATATGAAATTTTGTCCCCCTCAAACCCCCCAAAAATACCCTTAAAATTGATCTAGCTACGCGGTTTAAGAATTGGGCCGTCGTGGATCGAGATTGATTTATTATGACAATTTCAAGAATGTAGCTATTGTAGTTTGGCCAGAATAGTGTTGACGGCACGGCGGAGAGACAGAATTTTTTTTTGTTGGATATTCGGATTCCACATGCCTTGAAACGTAAAACATCAAATGTTGAGGGGGTTAGTCTTTTTTTTCTTAGGTGATTAATGTGATTAGGCAATAGAGGCGACGACTCCAAGAGGTGATAAGGAAAGTCGTTCAATCATTTGGGAAATGGTAGAAAAAAATTTATTAGGGGAGGTGGTCAGATAATTAGGAATTGTAAAATATATTGAGATACGACAAGCACGTGTTTTTATCATAACAAGGAGTCCTAAAATGTGTAATTAGCGACTGAATAGCTGGGACGCGTTTGTTATTTTTTTCCTATCAGTGTTTCTTCGTCTGTTTCATTCATTTATAAATATTTTTTCAAGTTTCTTTTTCAGTCTCGATAGTTCTTCAAACGATTCAGAGAAAAGCCCAGTTTTACCCTTCCTGAAGTATATGAAATCGATACTACAATCGGAGTGCAGAACGACTTCATTTTAATCATTGAATTGATAATCTAACCCTGAAAGATCAAATAGCTGTCTTCACCAAAATTGTATGAACATAAACTAATGGGAACTGAATTCAATGTAACCAACATAGGTCTCAGATCGACAAAGTTAGGGTTTTACGATGCTGAACAAGTTCCAAGGGAGTTTTCATTTATTTACAATCATCATGTTGATCTTCACTTGAATTACAATTTAATAGCAAATGAGAGTCATAATAGATAAATGAGAATTCTGCACATAGGATCTTTTTCAAATACGTGACACAAAAACGTTTTCTATCAGAGATCAATCAGCCGATAATAATTGAAATTAGAACCGGATAATCTACGTTCATGATTTTTTGGTAAAGTCGGCCCTGAATTGTCTGCAATATTCAGGGGATGAGTTCACAATCATGAGACCACAATTCAACCTGAGAAACGCCTGAGACTGACCTGTATCTATTAAGAAGGAAATGTATCTGTGAAGACAGAAATACATCTATGCAACAATTGTAATAAAGTCTGTACTCACTTTGTTAGAAACTTCATCTAGTTTAGGAATTTACCTAATTCGTTAACCAATCGTTGTCGAGAAAAACAAATGAAAACTTAATTGGTTCAAGACTTTCCTAGTTTTTAGGCTGCCAAAAGTTGAGCCGAGTATCAGCAGTAGTGCAAACTCAGAACCAAATAAAAGTTTAAAGCCGTTTTCAAAGAGGAATAGTCATTTTTTCAAGGGCGATAACAATGGTTCATCATTTAATAATGAAAGCGAAGTTATTGATTAATAATTGGTGAATAAGTCACATAATTTGGTCTCCCTCTGAACACCGAAACAGTACACCAACAATATTATTTTCACCAAGTTTCCACCCAAACGCTAATGTGTTCACTATTGCATGCATTCAAGATGAAGAATATTCATGTTAAAAGCTTAAGAGTACGATGCGTCGATATCAGGAGGTAGTTTGGTATTCACTTGAGGAGGTTTTGGAGCAATGCCTTTGGATTTCATAAAGGACGTGAACTGGAATGGGATTTCAGCTAGCACTTCTTTAGCCAAAAGATGCTGAACATTTTGTCCTGGGAACGCGTTCAAAAATTTTGAAAACGGCACGAACTGAACAATGTCTCTTTCAGCTCTTTTACCTGAGGAAAAATTTTAATAAGTTGAAATGAATTATTGAAGTGAGTTATGTGCTTTTGAAGCTACACGCCAACCAATTAAGGACAATTGGGAACAATTTGCAACTTTCCAGATTGCTGAATACTTCTAATTTAAAATCACTAATTTATCCAGAGGACTTACCCCCACTAGACAAAGCAACCGTATCTCCATCTAATTGTTCCATTGCTGAGAAATCAGCACTTCCTATTCCTACGATGATAACAGACATAGGAAGCGATGATGCCTTGACGACAGCCTGAAAATGTTCAAAATAACGCATTTTATTTCCATGCTTACATACTAAATGGAAGTTTAGCGACCGTCCAAAAAGTCAAATTTGGAATGGGGGTGAATTTGAAAGACATTTTTATAGTACTAACGGACAAAAACCCTTGAAAAACGCTGCAAATGATTGTACAGTGGTTTATTATTCCTTCGCTTCAATAATGATTTAAGAAGACTCTCCATTTGTGATTGAAATTATTCCGAACATTTGTGAACGTTCCCACAGATTGGTAACAATCGGGGAAAACTCCGAAGCCAATATTGTAATTTTAATCAATTTTATTTTTCTTAATTTCCTAATTAAAAGCTAAATTTTTTTGCTTAACGGTATAGCTGGAGAGAGTGTTTGACGGCCATTCCAACGAGTATAGAACGATTTTTATAGCTTCAAAAACTCTCGAGTTATACCCTTGTAATGAATCTCGGGAACCAAATCTTCTATAGAAATGTTAGATGTTTGTCGAAACCAAGTTAATATCTGATTCTAACTTATTCAATTTAAGGGCGTATCAACTTTGTTCATTAAAGCCATATATTCTCGGTTAGTCACTTCAATTTAATGGAGTGAAAACCAGTGGTGTGCATAGATCCCACAGTACTTCCATGTTTGATTCCGTAACAGGAATAACCAATTATAAAATCAAGAAGCTTGTACTTAGGATGCCACATTATTTTTCTACGACTGTTATTAAAAAACTAGGTTGGAGAACGCATAAATAGAAATACGCACGAATTAGGTTAATAATGCGAAAGTGCAGTGTGTGAGCCTAACATAACAATACGAACCAAGTTTTGTAAATTGGGATAATTTTTATAGACATCCAGCGCCAACGATATTGAATTTTTTCGCGGTCTGTTAGAATTGTAACAGCGAAAAAAGGCATAAGTCGGAAGTTCGGAGTTTGATCCAATCAATTCAAAATAAGTTTTGTGAAACGGAGTCATTTTTATAGCAAGGAGACCCGAATATTCAATAGTGCACGAATAAGGAAACTGAAAATGCGAATTACGAAGAAGTACGGTGTATGACACGACTAATAAAAATCAAGTGATACTCAGCTGTCATATAGAAAATTTTTCAAGTTCCCCAGCATTATATTATATTCAATTTAGAAGTATGTAAAAATCAAAATATTGTCAATGAACGAATAGCGCGGAAATACTGTATGTGACCCGCTTGATAAAAATCAGGCATCATTCAATGGCCGTCCCATACATTTCCAGACCTTGAACGTTCAAATATATTGATTTTTTCGGCCTGTAAAAATCAAAATACAAAATACGCACTAGCCAAATTGTGAAAAAAGCTCATTACGTGGAGATACGGTGTGTGACCAAATATTCTAAAAATCAAGCGTCATCTGCTCGTCATAAAGAATGTTTTAGACCTCAAACGTTTGAAATTATTTACTCTTATCGCCTGAAAAAACCAAAATGAAAAAAAAACGCTTATATCTCGGAAAAATTGTGTTATCCAAAATCAGGAAACGGCTAATTTTGCACCATTAGTGGAAGAAAATTCTCCTAAAATTTCATTGCGTTTCATTCATTTTTTTTACGAAGATATATGACGATTATTTGTGTTATTTTTTGACCCCAGACAGACTCACAGACACTAGTTCAAAAAGAGTTTCTGAGTATAATATTAATTTCTTCCAAATTCGCCTTTTCTTCCAAATTTACCGTTTCATCTGAATTCGACTTTTCGGACGATCACAATACTTCCATTTATACTACGTAAACATGGAAATAATACTTAGAAAAGAAACAGAATTTTTAAATCAATATACCTTTGAGTTAATTAGTATGATTTCCCATTATAAATTTATAGTAGGAGAGCTAGTATAAGAGTATAAATCGAAATAAACATAGTTTTGCCATGTAAATCAGTATACCCTCATAAATACCTCGCGCTATGTGAAGATATAAGTAAATAAAGAATATTCAGATAAATACGGCGATAAATACATAAGGCGGATTTACTGTGTGTTACCCAAACCATACAAAACAATCTTTTTTTCCTTCTCGTCACATTCCTTGATGTCTGGGAGTTGTGAGGTGGCATCTGAGGATGCCCGAATGGGCGAAAGTGCTCGGCCAGCTAATAAAGAATTGGAGAATGAGTTGCCTGGTTTTTCTCCACCTCACAACCCCCGGGCATACAAAACAGGTTTTGTGAACGAGGTCGAAGTTGGTCATATTTTAAGCAGAGACCCAAAAAGTACAATAATGCTTAATAAAATAACTGAAAATGCGCTTTACAAAAAAGTACTGCATGTGACCCCAAAAATAAAAATCAAGCAATATTCAACTGTCATAAAGAAAAATTTAAAGTCTAAAGTATTTTCACTCTTGCGGTCTATAAAAATCTCTAAAGCGAAAAAACGGCATACGGCGGAAGTACTGTGTGTTATCCAAACTATTAAAAACAAGTTTTGTGAACGTGGTCAAAGTTGGTTATATTTAAAGCAAAGAGACCTAAAAAGTACCTACAAATAAAATACCTGAAAGGAGGAAGTACTGCATGTGACCCCAAAAATAAAAATCAAGCGATACTCAGATGTCATACAGAAAATTTTAAAGTCCCCCATCTTTCAAATATATTAATTTTTGCGGTCTATAAAAATCAAAATGTAGTCAATATGCAAATAACGCGGAATTACTGTATGTGACCCACTTGATAAAAATCAGGCATCATTCAATCGCCGACCCCAACATTTTAGGACCTTGAGCGTTCAAATTCATTGAGTTTTGCGGCCTGTAAAAATCAAAATACAAAACATGCACTAGTGAAATTGTGAAAAAGGCTCATAACGTGGAGACTCATGTGACCCACTATACAAAAAATCTGGTGTACTCTGCTTGCCATAACCTACATTTCAAGCCCTCAAACGTAAAAAAAAAGAAAAAGATTGACTCTCATAGCCTGTAAAAACCGAAACAGAAAAAACTTTGAACGCTTATATCTCGGAAGTACTGGGTGTAATCCAGAATCCGGAAACGGCTAATTTTGCACAATTACTGGGAAAACATTCCCTCAAAATGAAAATGAAAATTTCTTCCAACAGGACCTCGGTTCCAAATTCGACTTTTCAGACGATCTCAATACTTCCATTTACTATGTAAACATGGAAGTAAAAAACATTCATCGATTGAGAAGGAAGCCTATTCAATTGTAGAGGCACTTCAAAAATGGAGGCAATTCTTAATTGGTCGTCATTTCAACTTGATCACAGACCAACGATCAGTGAGTTTCATGACATGAAATGTCATGGAAAAATTAAGAACTACAAGATCGCTTGATGGCGAATTGAACCCTCGGACTCAAATTCTCTGTCATTCAAATTCTCATTGATCATTTATTGGCCAGGACGACAAAACACAGTGGCAGATGCCTTATCTAGAATGTTTCAGCTTCCATAATTCCTGACATGGTTAAACTTTCAAGATTTGTAACATAATTCTTTATGTCACCCAGGTGTGACCTGATTCTACCACTGGATACGAATGAAAAATCTAACATATTCTTTGGATGAAGTTAGACAAATCACCTCAAATTGTAAAACGTGTGCTGAACTCAAACCAAAATTCCACAACAACAAACGCAAGCTGATCAAAGCAGCTGCTCCTTTTGAAAGGTTAAATATTGACTTTAAAGGCCCTTTACCGTCCTTGTCAAAAAATCGGTACATACTGACAATCACTGACGAATTTTCCAGATTCCCTTTTGCGTTCACATGTTCAGACATGTCTGCTACAACCGTGATCAAGAAATGTCAGCCTTTAATTTGCATCTTTGGAATGCCCGCGTATATTCACAGTGACCAAGGAACAAACTTTATGTCAACAGAACTGAAACAATTCTTAAGGTCTTGCGAAATAAGCACCAGTCGAACGACAAGCTATAACACCCAAGGAAACAGACAAGTAGAACGCTATATTGGTATCATATGGTCAGGTATTCTACTCGCATTAAAATCAAGAGGCTTGGAGGTCGAACAGTGGGAAATTGTACTTGGGGCTGTGGTAACCTATGGTTCCACATCGCCCTGAGGATGCCCGAAGGGGCGAAAGTACTCGGCCAGTAAATAAAAAATCGGAGAACATGTCGCCTGGTTCTTCTCCCCCTCACCAACCCAGTACGTACTTGATGACGGTTTACATTCAATAAGATCAATGTTGTGTACGTCGACAAATACTACACCGCATGAACGACTTCTAATTATTTTAGACGCACACCCAACGGTAAATCACTACCTGAATGGTTAACAAATCCTGGCACCATTCTCATGAAGAAGCCGAAAGAAACAGTAAATTCGACCCTCTTGTTGAAGAAGACACTCTCATAGAATGCAACCCCCATTATGCACATGTACGCCTTCAAATTGGACGAGAATTAACAGTATCAACTCGAAACCTAGCCCCACTGGTTGAAGGAGTTGAGCAAACTAACAATGAAAACTCACCAGAAAAAGAAATCAACAAAACATCCCACACATCACAGACGAAAACCCACACATCACAGACGAAAACAAGTACATCAAGTCAACATCAAGAATATTCTCAAAACCATGAGCGAACTTCAACAAATACTACTAGAAGATCTACACAGGAAAGAAGACCACCGTCTAGATTGAACTGCAATTCCGTAAGGGGGTGAATGTAATAGATCTCGGGAACCAAATCTTCTATAGAAATGGAAGATGTTTGTGGAAACCAAATTAATATCTGATTCTAATTTATTCATTTTGATGGAGTATCAAATTTGTCCACTAAAGCCACATATTCTTGGTTAATCATTTTAACCCTCATGTCAAATTTCTGAAAATATGTTGTTTATTATTCCTTTGCTTCAATGAATCAACCAATAAAGCTATCGACCCCCCAATGGTCTCATTCGATTCAGCGTCCAGAAATCATTAGAAATTGATACCAAATACACCTTTTTCTGGAAACCCTTGGAAAATATGAATTTTTCCCCCTTAAACCCCCAAAAATACCCATAAAATTGAGCTAGCAATATGGTTCAAGAATTGCGCCGTCGTAGGACTGAGATTGATTTTTGATGAAAATTTCAAGAATGCAGCTATTATATTTTGGCCGGAAAAGTGTTGACGGCGTACGGTGGACAGACATAATTTTTTTATTGGATATTCGGATTCTACATGCTTGAAACGTGAAACATCAAATTTTGAGGGGGTTAGAAAATATTTTTACTTCCATCTTTACGTAGTAAATGGAAGTATTTCTTGGGCGATTACAATGGTTTATTATTGATAATAAACCAAAATGAATGAAACTCCAAGAAATTTTCTGGAAATGTTCTCCCCGTGAATGAGAAAATTTAGCTATCTACGGGTTTAGGATAACATACAATACTTCCGAGATAGAACCGTTATTAAGTTATTTTTCGTTGAGGTTTTGTTGCATCGATCATTCTTTGCTGTTGAGATTGAGGGGAAGAAAAACACGGCGACCTGTTCTTCTGTTTTTTACTAGCCAGCCAAGCACTTCGCCCCTTTGGGCATCATCAGGGCTTGGTAGCACTATTACAAGGTATCCACGGCCATGGAAAGTGCTGGGCTGGCTAGTAAAAAACAGGAGAACAAGCCGCCGAGTTTTTCTCCCCCTCAATCACAACAGCGAAAAAATTTATTTTTGTTTTGATTTTAAGTTATTATTTTTTTTTGACGTTCGAGGTCATAAAATGTAGGTTATGACAAGGAGATGACCCATGACTTCTTTATCTAGCGTTATGAGCTTTTTTCACTTTTTCACTAGTGGGTACTTTGTATTTTTAACCGACTTCAAACAAGGAGGAGGTTACTATGGTCGTCTAGCGGGATTTTTTTTTTCCGGTATGTGTTGTCCACCGGCGTTCAGCTCCTGTACGTCCGATCGGGTTACTTTTTTTTTTGTTTGAAAGGGTTACTATCCAGGAAGGTCCCATAATTTTTTCAATTGAGTCCATCCAGTAGTTACGTCTCCAGACGCGGAGAAACGCCGGAAAACGTGTTTTTGCGAAAAAAGGAAGTTTTGACTTTGCAAGCTTATAACTTCTGAAATACTTGCTCGATTGTTTTGTTTCTGGTGTCATTTTGTTCATAATTTATCTGCCTACAAGGGCTCAGCTCCAATTTTTCGTTCGGCATTCTAATATAGCGTGTAGAGAAGAAAGTGTAACAAAAAACGTGATGCCAATTTTCACTTTTCTGAGGTTTTTCGAGCACCGTTCCCAACCACGTCGAGAAACTGTTTTTCCATAGTTTTTAAACATAAATTGTTCAAATTTGAGTCTAGTTTACGTGATCTAAATTTGGTATTGATTGGACTAAAATTAGATACTTTTTAGGCCGTATTACTAAAAAAATTGTTTCAAAATCACGTTTTTTGGACTATTTATGCTTGTAGAAAAAAAACCACGTTAGTCATAGCATTCTCGTTGAAAGATTTGAATTCAGCGTTAAATTTTCAATAGATAACATGGTTTTAAAGGCCAAATAACTCCATTTTAATGCACAGACGTTCGGCGAATTTCTGAAATTTCTTTCGGATTCTCTCATTCAGTGTGAATGCGGATACGCTTCAGGAAGTCATCACTCTATTATCGTTAGAGAAATAAAGAACGAGTGAATTGGTGCAATTCAGTAACCAGTAAAGGTGTAGACAATTATTTGAGTTTTGGTAGGTGTATCAATGGGATCAAAGTATCAATTCAGAGGTGAAAGGAAAATCTTTTAATCATTTGGGAAATGAGAAATAGTAGTTTTGATATTATTAGGGAAGGTGATCCAATCAATCAGGAAGTGGTCAGGTCAATACGAGTAGTAATGTAATCCTTAAAATGTGTAGTTGGCGAATGAGTTGCTGCGAAGTTGGGACATTTTTGTTATTTTTTCCTTTTCAGAGTGTATTTTATAGACAAAGTTTTTGAAGTCGGTTTTATTTTTTTTTTTTAAAGTTTTGATAACACAGGCTGCAAAAATCAATATATCGAACGCCCAAGGTCTTGAAATGTTTGGGACGGCGATTGAATGATGCCAGATTTGTATTGCGTGGTTCACATACCATACATCTTATTGACAATATTCTGATGTTTATGGAAATCAATATGCAATAGTCAATATTGTACTGGGTTGGTGAGAAGAGGCGGGGAGAAGAACCAGGCGACATATTCTCCGATTTTTTATTTTCTGGCCGAGTACTTTCGCCCCTTCCGGCATCCTCAGGGCGATGTGGAACCATAGGTTACCACAGCCAACCCAGTACAATGAGAGATGCAACGACTCAACCAAGAAGAATAGTCAATATATTTCAACCCTAAGGGACTTGATCGTTTAAAGTTGTGAAATGTTTTGTATGGGAGTGATTGACAATTGATTTTTAACGTCAAGGTCACGTTCCGTACTTCCGCGTTATCCAGATATTGTTTGTATTTACCATGTTTTGGGACTGCAAAAAAATTAAATTTCCGTGGACTGTGAGGGGGAGAGAAACCAGGCGACTCATTCTCCAATTGTTTATTTTCTGGCCGAGTACTTTCGCCCATTTGGGCATCATCAGGGCGAAGTGGAGCCAAAGGGTCCACAGCCTCACAATCCACGGACATAAAAAAATGCGACGTCAAGAAAGAGAAAAATTAAATTATTTAAACTCTCAAGGTCTAGCAGATGACGTTTTATTTTTCTTATTGGCTCACACACCGTACTTCCATGTGATGAGTTTTTTTGTAGGTATTTTCTACTGGCTGCGAAAATCATAATGACATACAATTGTAGATTTTCGGATGTCCTTGCTACAAAATGATCACATTTTACAAAGCTTGGCTTACATCATTAAGCTAACATACTGCACTTCCTTCATTTTTTTTCTATTTTTGCGTCCATTGACTAGTTTTTCAATAAAAGTTGCAGCGTACTAACGTTTCGGCCTTTCTATTAGTTTCATGGTTTTATAATTTGCCGACTCAAACATGGAAGTGCTGTGATCATGCATTGCACACCACTGGTTTTATAACCGCTTCATGGCGTCGCATTATTTTTTCACCAACCTGATTGACTGACGACCACATACCAATTGGGGATCAGAAAAGATCTAGGTCAGAACAGCTCGAGAAGGCCAGGTTCATAAGTCGGGGTTGAGCATGGGAGCTAAAGGGAAAAGGTGTCAAATATCTATGTAGAATTTGTTAGAAGGACGTGAAAAAATTGAGGGATATCAATCTTAGGCGGGAGGTGCGGGCAATTTAACTAGCCATTCATAAATCTGCAGAAAATCTCAAGTTCCCATACTGACAATGCACTTAAATTTTCTCGAGCCTCAGTACTGTAAGAGAAAACCTCGTCAAATAAGGCTTTATTTGTCCGAAAACTAATGGTAGAATGAATGAAATGAATTAGAAATATAAATCATAAACAAAACGTGTCCGGGAGACGAACTAAGCAATCTCATTTCACTACAAGTACTACAAGAGATTATAGTTGATATCAGGACGAGGGATCCCCTGCTTCAACGCTGTACAATAATGAGGAAACTGAAGCTGATGTACGAGGCTTGTCCCAAAAGTAAGGTCTCCATATTTTTAAAAAAATCGAAAAAATATTATCATTGAACTTTTTTGACATGAATGTATTCAGTATATGTTCACTATTTTTCAACGTAGTCACCGTTCACATCAATGCACTTTTTTAATCGATCTGGTAGCTTTTTTATCCCTGCGTCGTAGAAATTTCCGTCCACCTCTTTCTCAAAGTATTCCTTCACTGCAGTCTTCACTTCTTCGTCTGCTTCCATCCTTTTTCCACCCAAATGTCTTTTCAGGTAAGTGGTAGTCGGATGGGGCGAGGTCTGGGCTGTAAGGGGGATGGGGGAGAACGTCCCAACCGAACTGATCCAAAAGGGCGTTTGTGTCCCGGGCCATGTGAGGTCGAGCATTGTCGTGCAGGAGGCGCACTCCCTTGGTCAGCATCCCAGGTCTTTTCGATTTTATGGCTTTCTTCAATTTTCGTAAGGTCTCACAGTAAGCTGCTGCGTTTATGGTGGTCCCAGTTGGCTTCCCTAATAATATAAAAACTACTATTTCTCATTTCCCAAATGATTAAAAGATTTTCCTTTCACCTCTGAATTGCCTCCAGATTGATCATCTTTTGGAGTCGGCGCCTCTCTTATATTGTATTGGAGAAGCCTATAGATTCCGAATTAGTAAGAATATAAATATCATGAGTTTTCACTATTCTTGAACAGAGCACATCAGCATTTATGAGAACTGATTATTAACAATATCGATTTGAAGGTGACTATTCACGCCTTTTCCTAAAAACCATTTCAGATTTCTCTAAGAATCTTCACGTCCAGACCCAGACTTATTACCTGGCACCTACTAACTTATCGTAAATTCATATTTATTTGTAACCATCGGTTATTTTGCCAGAGAGGCGCCGACTCCATAAGATGATCAATCTGGAGGCAATTCAGAGGTGAAAGGAAAATCTTTTAATCATTTGGGAAATGAGAAATAGTAGTTTTTATATTATTAGGGAAGGTGATCCAATCAATCAGGAAGTGGTCAGGTCAATACGAGTAGTAAAGTAGTCCTTAAAATGTGTAGTTGGCGAATGAGTTGCTGCGAAGTTGGGACATTTTTGTTATTTTTTGGTCAGCATCCAAGGTCTTTTGGATTTTATGGCTTTCTTCAATTTTCGTAAGGTCTCACAGTAAGCTGCTGCGTTTATGGTGGACCCAGTTGGCATGAAGTCCATGAGAAGGACTCCTTTCCTGTCCCAAAACACAATTGCCATGATTTTTCTTGCAGATTGAGTCACCTTAAACTTTCTCTCTTTTGGGGAAAATGAATGCCTCCACTCCAATGATTGCTGTTTCGACTCAGGGGTGAAGTGGTAAACCCAGGTTTCGTCACCTGTCACGATGGAGTCTAAGAAACCTTCTCCTTCATCACCATAGAGCTGCAAAACCTCGCGGGACGTCTCAAGGCGTTGGCGTTTGTGATCCTCTGTCAGCATCTTTGGCACCCATCTTGCACTCAATTTTCGGTATCCAAGTTCATTCAGGATTCTGTTGATCGAGGATTTGGGTATGTCAAGCTGTTCTTCAAGTTGTCGAACTGTCAAACGTCGATCTTTAGAACTGCAGACTCAACTTGTTCCTTGACATCGTCAGAAAAAGAAGGCCTTCCGCTTCTGGGCTAATCATGGATATCTGTCCTCCCTTCTGCAAATTCTCTGCACCACTTTCTTACATTTTTAATAGACATACAGGTCGATCCATAACTGTCACACAATTGTTGATGGATGGCCGAGGGTGTCTCACCACGGTTCTGAAGAAAACGAATCACCGCGCGGATTTCGCACTGAGCGTGTACTGATAGAGAGGTGGACGCGGACGCCCTCGAAGCGTTCATCGTTATCGCTTGTCAAAGCTGCACCAACAGTCTGATCCGATTGTTTTTTTTTTTTTTTTTTTTTTTTTTGTTTTTTTTACCTGAAAGGGGATGAGCTTTACGGCAGTGCAGCCAACTTTTGAAACAAAAAATTCACTTGGCCACAAGGAGCTAGGAGACCTTACTTTTGGGACAAGACTCGTACATGGACTTAGTAGTATGGGCAGCAAACAACACAGGCAAAACTCAGAATCAGGCTTTGCAGGAGAAATGGCACTAAAATTAGTAATCTTGAATCGCAGACCTTCCTGATTGACAGCAACGATATAGACTTATTCCTTCACACATATACTTTAACGCAAACATGCGATATTCAACCAACATTGATACCACTGTAATTGAAACTCCCTTTCTTTCTAGACAAAAAATGGTCATTACAACCCCAATTTCAACTAAAACTGATTATACTGCAGACCCTGTAAAAATCAAGAGAGTATTACAAAACAAGGAACGAACCTGACATGTTTGAGGCATATCCGTTATCACCCCATCGGTGAGAATAAGCAAAATAAAATAACTCGATCCATCGGCAAGGTTTCGTGCAATATTAGCCACATGGTTAATCACTGGAGCGAAATTGGTCGGACCTGAAAGTTGAATTTGCCTGCGCACAATAGTAACCAATATTAATATCAACAATTACAACACTTATTTAATGGAAGAATTATTGACGACAATAACATATTACCGAATGCAATTTCGGTAGGCATCCAAAACGCCAGCAACCCCTAAGCAATGAGGGTTCGGTTGCATGTTGACAAAAAATTCATGAGATATGTGGCCATCAGGAGGAATTCGAGCACCAAAGCCCAAAACAGGAAACTGTTTGTCAGAATCGTAGTCTTCAATTATTGACACTACGGACATAATCGCTTGTTCGTAAGCGTTCAATGCTCTTGCCGAAATAAAGTGCAAACTTTCCGGACTTCTGGGATCGCCGTTGGACCCTGTAAGACAGGATTTCCATTTTTTGTTTACCATTGACAAAGGTAATCCTAAAAATTGCCGCTTAAATCTGATAAAAAAATTAAAAATCATCATGAACAGAAGTCCAATTGTCCTTAAATTCTTCTTGTAAACCAGTGGTGTATATTATAGGTCCCACAGAACTTCCATGTTTGAGTCGGTATAACCAATTATAAAATCAACATACTCATACAAAAACCACAACGGTAGTACAGAACAACTGTCATTAGAAAACTATACAAGACTAGAGGCGTGAATAGTCACCTTCAAATTGATATTGTAATTAATCAGTTCTCATAAATGCTGATTTGCTCTGTTCAAGAATCGTGAAAACTCATGATATTTATATTCTTACTAATTCGGAATCTATAGGCTTCTCCAATACAATATAAGAGAGGCGCTGACTCCAAAAGTTGATCAATCTGGAGGCAATTCAGAGGTGAAAGGAAAATCTTTTAATCATTAGGGAAATGAGAAATAGTAGTTTTTATATTATTAGGGAAGCTGATCCAATCAATCAGGAAGTGGTCAGGTCAATACGAGTAGTAAAGTAGTCCTTAAAATGTGTTGTTGGCGAATGAGTTGCTGCGAAGTTGGGTCATTTTTGTTATTTTTTCCTTTTCAGAGTGTATTTTTAACCGACTTCAAACAAGGAGGAGGTTACTATGGTCGTCTAGCGGGATTTTTTTTTTCCGGTATGTGTTGTCCACCGGCGTTCAGCTCCTGTACGTCCGATCGGGTTACTTTTTTTTTTGTTTGAAAGGGTTACGTCTCCAGACGCGGAGAAACGCCGGAAAACGTGATTTTCGCGAAAAAAGGAAGTTTTGACTTTGCAAGCTTATAACTTCTAGAATACTTGCTCGATTGTTTTGTTTCTGGTGTCATTTTGTTCATAATTTATCTGCCTACAAGGGCTCAGCTCCAATTTTTCGTTCGGCATTCTAATATAGCGTGTGGAGAAGAAAGTGTAACAAAAAACGTGATGCCAATTTTCACTTTTTTGAGGTTTTTCGAGCACCGTTCCCAACCACGTCGAGAAAAAAAATATGAACACTATTAATTGTACTTGAAAGCACTTAGCTAGAGCTTTCTAACGATGGTAAAAAATCAAGTTTAGGTGGCATAATAAGGGAGCAATCGAAGTTTTAATGGATCTGTGTTTGAGACCTCATAACTTCCAAACCAAAACTGTTTTTCCATAGTTTTTAAACATAAATTGTTCAAATTTGAGTCTAGTTTACGTGATCTAAATTTGGTATTGATTGGACTAAAATTAGATATTTTTTAGGCCGTATTTCTAAAAAAATTGTTTCAAAATCACGTTTTTTGGACTATTTATGCTTGCAGAAAAAAAAACTACATTAGTCATAGCATTCTCGTTGAAAGATTTGAATTCAGCGTTAAATTTTCAATAAATAGCATGGTTTTAAAGGCCAAATAACTCCATTTTAATGCACAAACGTATGGCGAATTTCTGAAATTTGGTTCGGATTCTCTCATTCAGTGTGAATGCGGATACGCTTCAGGAAGTCATCACTCTATTATCGTTAGAGAAATAAAGAACGAGTGAATTGGTGCAATTCAGTAACCAGCAATGGCGTAGACAATTATTTGAGTTTTGATAGGTGTATCAATGGGATCAAAGTGTAAGAGACCCAAATCAGTGGATGGATTATTCCAAACGTTCAAACTCACTCTCAATCAACATAATAACATTGAAAATAGTTAGGTAATCATTATACTTTAGAACTTCAACGTTCAACTGACTTATGAATTGAGTTTGGACGGTTAGTAGTAAGTGACAAGAACACAATAATGAAAGCTTGGGAAAATTCTGTAAAGAGAGCTGTCCATAATTGTAAGTCACTAAAAAGAGAAAAATAAAAAAAAACTTTAAAAAAAAAAATAAAACCGACTTCAAAAACTTTGTCTATAAAATACACTCTGAAAAGGAAAAAATAACAAAAATGTCCCAACTTCGCAGCAACTCATTCGCCAACTACACATTTTAAGGACTACTTTACTACTCGTATTGACCTGACCACTTCCTGATTGATTGGATCACCTTCCCTAATAATATAAAAACTACTATTTCTCATTTCCCAAATGATTAAAAGATTTTCCTTTCACCTCTGAATTGCCTCCAGATTGATCATCTTATGGAGTCGGCGCCTCTCTGGCAAAATAACCGATGGTTACAAATAAATATGAATTTACGATAAGTTAGTAGGTGCCAGGTAATAAGTCTGGGTCTGGACGTGAAGATTCTTAGAGAAATCTGAAATGGTTTTTAGGAAAAGGCGTGAATAGTCACCTTCAAATCGGTATTGTTAATAATCAGTTCTCATAAATGCTGATCTGCTCTGTTCAAGAATAGTGAAAACTCATGATATTTATATTCGTACTAATTCGGAATCTATAGGCTTCTCCAATACAATATAAGAGAGGCGCCGACTCCAAAAGATGATCAATCTGGAGGCAATTCAGAGGTGAAAGGAAAATCTTTTAATCATTTGGGAAATGAGAAATAGTAGTTTTCATATTATTAGGGAAGGTGATCCAATCAATCAGGAAGTGGTCAGGTGAATACGAGTAGTAAAGTAGTCCTTAAAATGTGTAGTTGGCGAATGAGTTGCTGCGAAGTTGGGACATTTTTGTTATTTTTTCATTTTCAGAGTGTATTTTATAGACTAAGTTTTTGAAGTCGGTTTTATTATTTTTTTTTTCAAGTTTTTTATAGACAAAGTTTTTGAAGTCGGTTTTATTATTATTTTTTTTAAAGGTTTTATATTTTTCTTTTTTTAGTGACTTACAATTATGGACAGCTCTCTTTACAGAATTTTCCCAAGCTTTCATTATTGTGTTCTTGTCACTTACTACTAACCGTCCAAACTCAATTCATAAGTCAGTTGAACGTTGAAGTTCTAAAGTATAATGATTACCTAACTATTTTCAATGTTATTATGTTGATTGAGAGTGAGTTTGAACGTTTGGAATAATCCATCCACTGATTTGGGTCTCTTACACTTTGATCCCATTGATACACCTTACAAAACTCAAATAATTGTCTACGCCATTGCTGGTTACTGAATTACACCAATTCACTCGTTCTTTATTTCTCTAACGATAATAGAGTGATGATTTCCTGAAGTGTATCCGCATTCACACTGAATGAGAGAATCCGAACCAAATTTCAGAAATTCGCCATACGTTTGTGCATTGAAATGAAGTTATTTGGCCTTTAAAACCATGCTATTTATTGAAAATTTAACGCTGAATTCAAATCTTTCAACGAGAATGCTATGACTAATGTAGTTTTTTTTTCTGCAAGCATAAATAGTCCAAAAAACGTGATTTTGAAACAATTTTTTTAGAAATACGGCCTAAAAAATATCTAATTTTAGTCCAATCAATACCAAATTTAGATCACGTAAACTAGACTCAAATTTGAACAATTTATGTTTAAAAACTATGGAAAAACAGTTTTGGTTTGGAAGTTATGAGGTCTCAAACACAGATCCATTAAAACTTCGATTGCTCCCTTATTATGCCACCTAAACTTGATTTTTTACCATCGTTAGAAAGCTCTAGCTAAGTGCTTTTAAGTGCAATAGTGTTCATATTGTTTTTCTCGACGTGGTTGGGAACGGTGCTCGAAAAACCTCAAAAAAGTGAAAATCAGCATCACATTTTTTCTTACACTTTCTTCTCTACACGCCATATGAGAATGCCGAACGAAAAATTGAAGCTAGGCCCTCGTAGGCAGATAAATTATGAACAAAATGACACCAGAAACAAAACAATCGAGCAAGTATTCTAGAAGTTATAAGCTTGCAAAGTCAAAACTTCCTTTTTTCGCGAAAATCACGTTTTCCGGCGTTTCTCCGCGTCTGGGGACGTAACTACTGGATGGACTCAATTGAAAAAATTATGGGACCTACCTGGATAGTAACCCTTTCAAACAAAAAAAAAGTAACCCGATCGGACGTACAGGAGCTGAACGCCAGCAGACAACACATACCGAAAAAAAGAAAAAAAAAACACGCAAGTCTACTATAGTAACATCCTCCTTTTTCGAAGTCGGTTTATGAGATCAATGTTATAGCAACAACACCAAAAAATGCGTAACCAGCCTTAAGGCGCCATTCGCTCGTTGTCACAAACATTAAAGAAACGACTCCAGCTTTCAGATGTATTGATTTATGCAGCTGGAAAAACATACCCACAAAAAAATCATAACAAGGAAGTTTGTTGTGGGGGGGGGGGAGATAAAGATCAAACTTCATCAGCTTGCCATGAAGAAAATTTCAAGGCTAGGCCTATAAGAATAGTGACTTTCATTGCTTGAAAAAATCACAATAAATAACAAGTGTGATGGGCAAATATTTTCAAACAACTTCAAAAGAAGAGGTTACTATAGTTGACTAGCGGGGTTTTTTTTAACCGACTTCAAAAGGAGGAGGTTACGATGGTTGACTTACGGGGTTTTTTCGGTATGTGTTGTCCGCTGGCGTTTAGCTCCTGTACGTCCAATCAGGTTACTTTTTTTCGTTCGAAAGGGTTACTATCCAGGTAGGTCCCATAATGATTTCAATTGAATCCATTCAGTAGTTACGTCCCCAGATCCGGATTAATGCCGAAAAACGTTTTTGCAAAAAGAGGAAGTTTTGACTTTGCAAGCTTATAACTTCTAGAATACTTGCTCGATTGTTTTGTTTCTGGTGTCATTTTGTTCATAATTTATCTGCCTATGAGAGCCTAGCTCCAATTTTCGTTCAACAATTTGGTATGGTGTGTAGAGAAGAAAGTGTAACAAAATCGTGATGCCGATTTTCACTTTTTTGAGGTTTTTCGAGTACCGCTCTCAACCACGTTGAGCAAAAAAATTCGAACACTATTGCACTTGGAAGTACTTAGCAAGAGCTTTCCAACGATGGTAAAAAATCAATTTTAGGTGGCATAATAAGGGAGCAGTCGATGTTTTAATAGACCTATGTTTGAGAACAGATAACTTCTAAAGAGAACTGTTTTTTCATGGTTTGTAAACCTAAATTGTTCTTATTTAAGTCTAGTTTACGTAATCAAAGTTAGGTATTGCTTGGACTAAAACTATATACTTTTCAGGCCGTATTTATAAAAAATTTGTTTCAAAATCACGTTTCTTGAAATATTTATGGTTGTAGAAAAAAAACTACATTAGTCATAAAATTTTCGTTAAAAGATTTAAATTCAGCGTTTCAGGTTACAAACCTGTAAAATCGATGGCAACGGTGCAATAAATTTGCGTCCCTCCTTTGATGTAATCCAAAAACGTGTAAACAGGTTTGATTTGCACTTTTTCGAAGACAATCATCCCAGAGCCTTTGTAGGAACTTTTTTTCTTGGCCTGAAATAAATCGCGAATGAAAATAATTGTTAAAACATCGACCTTCGACAGCTCTCTGAATGTTGTCATTTGGCCAGGTTAAATTTGTACAGAAAGCATTCAACGTTAAGGGGGAGAAATCGTCAGGCAATAAGTTTAGCTTTTAAATAGGAAATTAAGAAAAATAAAAATGATTAAAATTACAATAGTTGCTATGGAGTTTTCCCCTATAGTTACCATCTGTTTTTCGGTGGGAACGTTCTCAAATGTTCTGAATAATTAAAATCACAAATGGATAGTCTTCTTAAATCATTAATGAAGCAAAGGAATAATAAAGCACTTTACAATCATTTGCAGCGTTTTTATGTAGTAAATGGAAATATTGTGATGGCATCATAATTCAAATTCAGAACGGAGGTCCCAATGGAATAAATTTTCGTATTATTATACTCAGAATCACTTTCTGAACAAGTGTCCGTGTGTCCCCCTGTCTGTCCGTGGTAACTAAGTGAAAAACGCCATATCTCCCTGAAAATGAGTGAAACTCAACGAAACTTCAAAATGTTCAAAATGGAATGAACGAAATCAGCTTTATTAAATGTAAATGTTGGATGACACACTGAGCATTCGAAATGTAAGCATCACAGTTTTTTCCTGTTTCTGTTTTTACTGGCTACAAGAGTCAATATTTTTCTACTTTGAAGTCTTGAAATTTTTTATCCATTGGGTCGCACACCATACTTCTACGTCATAAGCTTTTTCCACATCTTCACTAGTGCGTATTTTGAATTTTACTGGCCAGAAAACTGCATGTATTTGAGCGCTCAAGGTCTTAAAATGTTTGGGACGGCAATTGAATGATGGCTGTTTTTTATTGCAAGGGTCGGTGAATATATTTTAGCGCTGGGGGACTTCAAATTTTTCTATATGACAACTGAATGCCAAAAAATGTTGCCTGATTTTTATTACTGGTATGTTTCATTACTTCCTTGTAAAACGCCTTTTTCCCGTTACTGTATTCGGGCGTTATTGTATTTTTCGAGTCATTTTATTATAAATCTGACTTATTATGTGATTTTTTATTAGTAAAGTCACATACCGTACTTCCGCATTATCGAAATATCGTTTGCATCTAGAATGCTTTTCAGCTGCAAAAATTATTAGAACGTTCATGATTATGATGGGTTTCCATTTCGAATTGAACTGATCCAACATATTAAACAGAGACAACATGACAAAAACGTTTTGCCTAGAATGAAGGTGGATTTATTTTCTATCATTTAATCGTCCAAAAAACGTAGGAAATCATTTCTTGTGTTCGTAATTTTTAGTATAATTCAACTAGGTTTAAAAGCGGTAAAAACTAAACCCACATTCTATTGTTAAATAAGATGATACTATGATAGTGATGATACTATGATAGTGATGATACTATGATACTGTGATACTATGATACGATGATACTGCCAGAGTACAGGAGATATTCTTTGGGAATCCTCTACCTGCTTTACCTGAACGTTCTGCGAACCTGCTACTTTTCTGAAAAACTGACTGCGCAAAAGGTTTCTTTTCATCAGTGTGTCCGTCTCTCCTTGCGTCCACTAATCTATGGTCACAGTGACAAATATCCACATATCTCCCAGAAAAATTCTTGAAATTCAATGAAATATTTTTAGAAAATGTTCTTCCAGTGCAAATGAGACGATGTGATAGAAATTTCTGTTCCTAACACACACTGTTTCAGAGATGTAAGAATTAAAACATAATTCCATGTTGTTAATTGTGATTTTTCAGTAACAACCTCCTCAAACGTCGATACGATAGAAAGCAATGTTTAGTCATCAGTGAACCTAACGAACTTGGAGTTTAAGATTTCCACTTAGTCGAGGTCATCAACATAGATGAGTGAGGAAAGACTCCCAAGGTCACTCAGACCATAGACAGATGGATTCGAGGACAGACGGACACTGATAGACCAACAAATGGACACACAGACACTTGTTCAGAAAGTGGGCAGAGAACTCTAGGAGCAGATAAAGCTGACAGAGGATTTCTAAGGAATACACCTCTACTCACGCTGTTTTCTGCTGTTTAAACCCTGTTTAATTATACTAAAATCAACAAAGAGACGAAATAATTTCCACTGTTCCATGGACGATGTCATTATTGAAAATAAATCCACCTTCATTCTCCTCAAAATGCATGTGTTTTCGGCATGTTGTCATCGTTTATTAAGTTGGATTAGTTCAAATCGAGATGAGAAACTATTGTATTCATAGTAGAGGGGCTGTGAGGGGGAGAAAAACCAGGCAATTTATTCTCCAGACTGCTGGCCGAGCACTTTCGCCCATTCGGGCATCTTCAGGACGACGTGGAACCATGAGGTCCACAGCCTGGTTTTTCTCCCCCTCACAGCCCCTCTACTACAATAAATGCGACGACAACCAAACGAATATTGTATTCATAGTATATCCATCAGTCATAGTCACTAGTCTGATATAGTCATACGAGAATAGAATGGCTAGATATAGTCATTTTTGGAGAGCTCTAGCTAAATTTTTCCAAGTGCAATATTGTTCATATTTTTTTCACAACCTGGTTGGCAATGGTACACAAAAAACTCAAAACGTGAAAATCGGCAACCCGTTTTTTTGTTACACATTCTTCTCTACGCGCCATATCAGAATGCCGAACAAAAATTAGAGCTAAGCCTTCATAGGCAGATAAATGATAAACAAAATGACCTCAATAACTAAACAACCGAGTAATTTTTACTTCCATTTTTACGGAGTAAATGGAAGTATTGAGATCGTCTGAAAAGTCAAATTTGAAGCCGAGGACCTGTTGGAAGAAATTCTCATAGTATACTATAGTCAGAATCACTTTCGGAACGAGTGTCTGTGCGTCAGTCTGTCCGTCTGTCTGTGGTCACAAACTGACATAAATCGTATCTTCCTGAAAAATGAATGAAACTCAATGAAATTTACATGATGTGTTTCCTAGAGTACGAGCACAATTAGCTTCTATTGAATATTAAATAGCACACTGTGGATTTGAAGTATAACAGTAAACAGTTTTTTCTGTTTTGATTTTTTGGGCTATAAGAGTCAATATTTTTCAACGTTTGCGGTCTTAAAATGTTTGTTATAGTGAGCAGATTACACCAGATTTTAGTACATTGGGTCACACAGAGTACCTCACGGTTATGAGCCTTTTTCACAATTTCGCTACTCCATATTTTGTATTTTGATTTTTACAGGCCGCAAAAGTCAATGCATTTGAATGTTCAAGGTCTTGAAATGTTTGGGATGGCGATTGTAAGATGCCTGTATTTTTATAAAGTGGGCCACAAACAGTACTTCCGTATTATTCGCATGTTGACAATATTTTTATTTTTGCAGACTGTAAATATGTACCTATATATTTGAACAACGGAGGACTTTAAATTTTTCTACATGACAGCTGAATATTGCTTGATTTTTATTATTGGGGTCACATGCTGTGGACCCTATGGCTCCACGTCGCCCTGAGAATGCCCGAATGGGCGAAAGTGCTCGGCCAGCTTATAAAGAATTGGAGAATGAGTCGCCTGGTTTTTCTCCACCTCACAACCCCCGGACATCAAGAAATGCGACGAGAAGGAAAAGAAGATTGTTTCATATAGTTTCAATAACACACAGTTTTCCGCCTTATGCCGTTTTGGTTTATTAGTCATAGGTAAACATTGTAATCGCTAAAGAAAAAAAATTTCTAACCCACCTCAGAATTTGATGTTTCACGTTTCAAGATATGTAGTATTTGAATATCCAATAAAAAGAATTCTGTCTGTCCGCCATACGCCATCAACACTTTTCCGGCCAAGCTATAATAGCTCCATTTCTATAGATTTTTGTCGCTGAATCAAATGAGACCATTGCGGGGTCGATAGTTTCTTTGTTCTCGAGTTATCGCAGTTTTAGTGTCACATTTGGTAGATTATCAAAGATTTGGCATGAGGGTGTAACTCCACAGTTCTTGGAACTATAAAAATATACTCGTTGGAACGCTCGCCGAACACTCTCTTCAACTATGGCGCCTCTCTGGCAAAATAACCGATGGTTACAAATAAATATGAATTTACGATAAATTAGTAGGTGCCAGGTAATAAGTCTGGGTCTGGACGTGAAGATTCTTAGAGAAATCTGAAATGGTTTTTAGGAAAAGGCGTGAATAGTCACCTTCAAATCGATATTGTTAATAATCAGTTCTCATAAATGCTGATGTGCTCTGTTCAAGCATAGTGAAAACTCATGATATTTATATTCTTACTAATTCGGAATCTATAGGCTTCTCCGATACAATATAAGAGAGGCGCCGACTCCAAAAGATGATCAATCTGGAGGCAATTCAGAGGTGAAAGTAAAATCTTTTAATCATTTGGGAAATGAGAAATAGTAGTTTTTATATTATTAGGGAAGGTGATCCAATCAAACAGGAAGTGGTCAGGTCAATACGAGTAGCAAAGTAGTCCTTAAAATGTGTAGTTGGCGAATGAGTTGCTGCGAAGTTGGGACATTTTTGTTATTTTTTCCTTTTCAGAGTGTATTTTATAGACAAAGTTTTTGAAGTCGGTTTTATTTATTTTTTTAAAGTTTTTTTTTTACTTCCATGTTTACGTAGTAAATGGAAGTATTGAGATCGTCTGAAAAGTCGAATTCGGGACCGAGGTCCTGATGGAAGAAATGTTCATAGTAGTATACTCAGAAACACTTTCTGAACAAGTGTCTGTGTGTCCGACTGTCCGTCTGTCTGTGGTCACAAACTGACATAAATCGCCATATCTCCCTGAGAAATGGATGAAACCCTATGAAATTTTAGGGGAATGTTTTCCCAGTTATTGTGCAAAATCAGGGTTTTCCGGATTTTGAACTACACACAGTATTTCCGAGATATAAGCGTTCAAAGTTTTTTCTGTTTCGATTTTTACAGGCTATGAGTCAATATTTTTCTACGTTTGAGGGCTTGAAATGTCGGTTATGGCAAGCAGAAAACACTAGATTTTTAGTATAGTGGGTCACATACAATGACTCCACGTAATGAGGTTTTTCACGATTTCACAAGTGCATGTTTTGTATTTTGATTTTTACAGGCCGCAAAACTCAAGTATTTGAATGTTTGAGGTCTTAAAATGTTGGGATCGGCGATTGAATGATGCCTGATTTTTATCAAGTGGGTCACATGCAGTACTTCCGCGTTTTGTTTTATTTGACATTTTGATTTCTATAGACCACAAAAATGAATATATTTGAACGCTAGAGGACTTAAATTTTTTTATATGACAGTTGAATATCGCTTGATTTTTATTATTGGGGTCACATACAGTATCTCCTCGTAAAACGCATTTTCAGTTATTTTATTTGTATTTTTTGGGTCTGTTTGTTTTAAATATGACCAACTTTGACCTCGTTCACAAAACTTGTTTTGCATGATTTGGGAAACACACAGTACTTCCGCTTTATGCCGTTTTTTAGCTTTCGAGATTTTTATAAACGGCAAGAGTGAATATACTTTAGACTTTGAATTTTTCTATATGACAGCTGAATATCGCTTGATTTTAATTTTTGAGATCACATGCAGTACTTCCTCGTAAAACGCATTTTCAGTTACTGTACTTTTTGGGGCTCTTTGCTATACATTTTACCAACTCTGACCACGTTCCCAGTACTTGTTTTGTATAGTTTGGATAACACACAGTGCTTCCACCTTATGCCGTTTTTTTGCATTAGAGATTTTCATAGACCACAAGAGTGAATATACTTTAGACTTTGAATTTTTCTTTATGACAGTTGAATGTTGCTTGATTTTTATTATCGGGGTCACATGCAGTACTTCCTTGTTAAACGCAAGTTCAGTTAATTCATTAGAGCGCTTTTATAACTTTCGGGTCTCTTTGTTCTAAATATGACCAACAACTGCTTTGTACAGGGTGCTAAAATCAATATATTTAACGCTAGAGGTATTAAATATTTGTAATGGCGGGTGAATGACGCCTGATCTTTACCGCTAGGGCCACACGCCGTACATCCATGCTATACAGTAGTTTTTTGGATCAGAAATATTCACATTAGCCATAAGTCAATATAGTTGAATGTTTGAAAGGACGTGAAATGTTATCTGTGGCGGGTGAATGACGATAGATTTTTATCATTAAAGTCGCCGCATACCATACTTCTGCGTTATTAAAATATTTTTGGCATCTAGAGTGCTTTTTGGCATTCTGATTTGTTTATGGCAGGGAATCACGCTTGATTTCATAAAACTAAATTGATATTCGGAAATGATAATATACTATGAATACGATGGTTTTTCATCTCGATTTGAACTAATCCAACATAATAAACTATGACAACTTAATATTCTCGAATCTGCATCACCTCATTAACAATTTAGATTATTCTGATGTTCTCCATCATATTCAACAATACTAAAACTTACCAATTTGTCAGGATGAATGAGCGTGTAACCGTTTGAAGTTGATGGGTCAAGCATATCGCGTAGGGTTGTGTAAAATTCACCGATCATCTCGTGGTTACCACTCCGGTTCCAATCATAGCACAATACTTTGATCGAGCGATCGTAATCTCCGTTGCAAAATGCTCTCACCGATATTGAAAATTCTTTCCAACTGGGGTTCAAAGTAACTTTAATCACCTGAAATAAAAAGGAAAAAACCATCAAAATTACAACTACGAAACAATAAGTCTGTATCGCAAGTAATAGCTTCAAAATTATTTGTTTCTGCTGTCGTCTCCTTTTGGTTTTTTATTGAACCCCCGGCTTTGACAAGACGTTGACCCTTTCATTTTTGTTTATCATTTAATAAAAAACCATTGTAATCGTTCACAAAAAGGTAACTTCCTCCATCCTCCTCAAAATTAGATGCTTTACGTTTCAAGGTAGGTAGAATCCAAATATTTAATTATTTCGGTTTATTATTCAATTATAAGCCATTGTAATCACCCAAGAAAAAAAACTTTGTAACCCCCTCAAATTTGATGTTTTACGTTTCAAGGCATGTAGAATCCGAATATCCAATAAAAACATTGCAAATGATTGTACAGTGGTTTATTATTCCTTCGCTTCAATAATGATTCAAGAAGACCATCCATTTGTGATTTTAATTATTCCGAACATTTGTGAACGTTCCCACCGAAAAACAGATGGTAACTATAGGGGAAAACTCCGTAGCAACTATTGTAATTTTAATCATTTTTATTTTTCTTAGTATCCTAATTAAAAGCTAAACTTATTGCCTAACGATACAGCTGGAGAGTGTTTGACGACTATTCCAATGAGTATAGAACGATTTTTATAGCTCCAAGAACTCTCGAATTATACGCTCATGTCAAATTTCTGAAAATCTGACAACGTTGTAGCCCGTTCTTGACGTTGATTGCCGTCCCACAGTAGATTGGTCTTCCATTGTCATTTCCACTCATGAACGTTTGTTTCCCCTATAAGCTGCAGAGAGCAATGCAAGACTTCCCTTGGCAATAAAACTTCCCACATTGACTCATCAGATGTTGCCCCACTCCACCAAAATGTCGTCCTTCACAATAACTCCACCCAAATTCCCCCTCCATTCCACCACTTACCCAAGCCAGCCCCATTCCAGTTACTTTAGGGTCCTCCCTCCACAAATTAATCTTGTTTAAGATCCTGACATCAGCTCTCAAAAATGCTGGCTTGCTCTGTTCACTAATCATGAAAACTCATATCAAACATGTGTGTGTGCATAGATCACACAGTACTTCCAGCTAGAAAAAACCAATTAAAAAATCAAGAAGCTCCCACTAAGTGTGCAACGTTATTACTCTGTAACTGGAATTGACAAACTAGCTAGAAGAACCCAAAAGTAGAAAAACGCATGAATGATGCGGAAGTGCAGTATGTGAGCCTAATATAACAATACAAGCCAAGTTTTGTTAAATGGGATAATTTCTGTGAACCTCTAGCGTAATAAATTTTGATTTTTTCACCGCCTTTAAAAATCTAAATAGGTACTCAATAAACTGCATAAGGAATTGGGTATGGTGTGTTACAATCAATACATAGACGTTTTGTGAAATGGATTTATATCTAAAGCAAGTAGACCCTAACATACAAAAGTGCATAAATAAAATATTTAAAAATGCGAATTATGAGGAAGTGCGGTGTGTGACACCAATCAAGAACAACGAGATGGTTTTTCATCTCGATTTGAACTAATCCAACATAATAAACTATGACAACAGTCAGAAAACGATGGATGGAGAATGAAGGTGGATTTATTTTCAATCATTACATCGTCCATCGAACAGTGGAAATTATTTCGTCTGTTTGTATACCTAATTGTTGATTTTTGTATAATACAACAAGGTTTTTGGCCTTTGTACAATTTTCTTGATTTTATAATTGGTTATAATCTGTTACCGGCTCAAACATGGAAGTACTGTGTGATCTATGCACACCACTGGTTTTCCTTTTTTCCTCTTTTTTTTGTGAAATCCTTCATAAGACTTTATAAGAGAGGCACCAACTCCAAAATGTGAACATTCTGGAGGCAATTGAGGGTGCAAAATAAAATAGTCCAATAATTTGGGGAATTAGAAATGTAATTTTTATATCACTAGGGGAGGTGGTCCAATCAATCAGGAAGTGAGCAGGTCAATACAAGACGTAGAGTACCTAGTCCTTAAAATGCGCAGTTGGTGATTGAGTTATTGTGAAGTTGGGACATTTTTGTTATTTTTTCCCTTTCAGAGATTTTTACAGGCAAATAATTTTGGAGTCGGTTTATTATTTTTTCAAGTTTTGTATATAATATATATCCCCATAAGTGCAAATAGTGTGAGAGTGCATTCGGATTGTTATTTGACCACTTGGAAACCAAAATTTCTGCTCCACGCTTGCTTCCAGCAAAACCTCAATTCAACAGATCGTTCAGCCAACTTACATCGCCTCTTCGATCAGGCGGGCGCAAATGGAACACTTGGCTGACATGAATAATTCTCTGCTGAAAGGAAAAGGTTTACCAGCAATTGCAAAGCAGCTCTCTCTGTTTGTGGATTCTGAAAACATATTTAGGGTTGGTGAGCGCCTAGATCAAGGTTGCCTCCGCTGTTATTCTCTAAAGCCACGTCCCTTTCAACCCGAAATGGGCCAACTACCTCCTGGCCGGACAGAGACCATTATTTTTTCCTTTTGAGCAGGTCGGTATAGACTCCTTTCTCTGTATCGGTGGCAGGACTCAGAGGAACTAGAGCGATCGATGTCTATATTGCTGTTTTTGTTTGTTTTGCAACTAAGGCAATCCACCTGGAAGTAGTCATGGACTTATCAACTGATAGTTTCCTTATGTTATTTGAGCGTTTTATGGGCCGTTGTGGAGTCCCGGCCATCGTGTGGTCTGACAAGGGGAAAAATTTTCATGGGGCTGCTAACTTGTTGAGAAAACTTCGAATGGCATTTGACATTGACGTTCATCGATGTTCCCTCGTAGATCGAACAGCCCCTAAGGAGGTGGAGTGGCGGCTCATTCCCCCTCATTATCCACACATGGGGGTTCTTTAGGAAGCAGCTGTAAAGAGTACTAAGCGCCTGCTTCAAGTGAATCTAAAGAATCAAACCACCACTCTTCAGACCTTTTCGACAATTTTAGTGCAAGTGGAGGCGATTTTAAACAGTAGACCACTAGTATTTCAGGGGGGTTCACCCTCGGATCTTTCCGTACTCACCCCTGGTCATTTTTTGGTGCAGCGCCCGCTAACAGCTCTCCCAGAAAGCAATGCTCTTCCCCAAATTAGCTCACGTTTCTTGCCAAAATGGAAATTTGTTCAAAATCTCGTGCGGAGCTTCTGATCACGATGGCAAAAGGAATATATGCTGGACCAACAAGCCAAGCTCAAATGGAACACTCCTTCTAGGGCACCCAAGTTGGGTGAAGTGGTGTATCTTCTTGAGGACAACGTGCCCCCGCTCAAGTGGCCTATTGGCGACATAGAGAAATTGTTACCAGGTGCTGACAGAATAACCCGAGCGGCAGAAATAAGATCGGGAGGTACCTCTAAAATGAGACCTTTAGTAAAGTTATGCCCTCTTCCCGTTGATGAGTGATTTACTTAAATGACCTTGTCATTTAGGGGTGGAAAATGTTCAACCGACCAAGAGACGATTGCTAGTTTGTACATTTAAGTATAAAAATGTTGTAATTATTTTATTTGGTGTTATGAGGCTCACGGGGTAGTGTTGTTTTAGTATTGTTTATGTCTATTTATAATTCTCGTTAACACGGCAACTCTGCTTACGGTTGCCTGCTTGGTGGAGGAGGTTCTTTTTCTAATGCGCATGTTATTATTTTTTTTTTTGGATTGGCTATGTTGTTGTGTATTTGGTAATAAATAGAGCGTTAAATTTTGTGAGTTCAGTTAGTCCTTTTTCTTTGGTCTGTTCCCAACTGTTCTGGGTTTCTGGTTCTTACTGTTGTATGGCTCCTTATACGTACTTCATATAAATAAGCTGAAATCTTTCACCAGCTGATGTGAGTGGAGCCAGCAAATTGATCCCATGTTACAATAACATCTACACAAATCATGCATTACTGGAAAAAAGGCTGAAACTTTGTTCAAATGTACTATTCGGTGCACTCAAGTTTTGGCCCTCAGGAGTAAATTGTAACTCGGAGCTGAGATTGATTTATGGATTGTGCGCTGAGTGAAACTTAAGTGTGAACCCAAGTGTGCGATTGCACTCCCAATTATAAGTGAAACCCGATAAGTGAGAGCGCACTCTAGCCTTCAAGTGGCATATATTAATTCCACTCTACATTTCTTAGCTTTTTGCCAGGGAATTAGTCACCAACCTGCTGTAAAGTTGATACGTTCACAAGAGTTTGGGGTAGTTACCATAAAAATTAGATGGTCTTCTTGAACTGAAGCAAAGGAATAACAAACCACAGTAAAATCATTTGCAACATTTTCAAATTCGTTTCACGTTCTCCGGGCGAAAAGCTTAGATACCTCAGTGCGATGCACAAGAGAAAACTCTCCTCCTTCGGTCGATTTGAAGTATTCCAAAAACGGGTCGGATTTCCCAAACCAGTCTTTTTTGTCCAAATTTTGTCCGCTAACTTTGAGTATTAGTTCGTCCTTCGAAGCTGACATTTCCTCAGCGGATACAATTATATGACCAAGGTTCTGCTCTCCCATGCCTTTTATTCTTGGAAGCAATCTCATTTCCAACTGAAAAAGATTAAAAATTTGTTACTCATGGAAGGCCGATGCAGTGAAATCAACATGAACTGGAAAAGAGAGAACAACAATAAGCAGCTACTCAACTTGGACCTAAGCAACTGCTAATTTCTATGCCACAAAATGTCACTCTAAACGTCAACAGTTCAACTGGACAGCAAGGGGTCGATTGGAATTTACACACCACAAGCAGATGAGCCATGGGTTGGCAGCGAAAATTCGAAATGTCTGCCCCAAAACCAGACGAGTTTTTACAGGACTAAAACTCACGGAAAGCAATTGGAAAAACCTTGGAAGAGAAACGCCTTAGAACACATCGAATTCATAAATCTAGCCCGAAACACTCCTGTCAGTTGTCAGTGAGTTGTTAAAAAAGTTAAAACGTAGAAAAGCGTAAAACCTTGGTCAAAATTTCCCAGGCAACAATCATAACTTTCCTATGGACATGTTATACATCTCTCCAGCTGTAATTGCTGTCACTTCCAGAACAATTGTGATGGAGCTAGTTCAGGGCAAGTCTCAATAAGCAGTTCACGAGCAGTAAAAAATAAGGATCTTGCGCGCATTCGTTTTTATCAGTTGTTTTTACACTTCTATGTAGCGAATATTACTATTTCATTGAAAGTGAAGCAATTAACTGGCGCATTGCAGCCTATATTTAGACAGAATATTATAAATTATGAACATATGCACGAGACGCCATATTTCATATTAGGCGGAACTGTAGCCAAAACAAAATACAGTAATAACTTCACTCGACAAAAACAAAAGAACTTGAATTTTAGATAAGAGAAATGCTAGAACGAATGAATGTTGGAAATAATGTTTTTTAGAACTATCAAATGTTAGAAAAATCAAATTAAAATTTAAAAAAAAGTTAGAAAACTTTAATTGCAACATGTGATTTATATGAAATACATCTTCCCCTTAACCCCATGCAAAAATAAGGAGCTCATTTTACAACTGTAGTAAAAATTGGATGAACCCAGTCCCAAACTGACAGAAGAGTCGACAATGAAATCAACAGTGATAAATTTGGTGGAAAAAAGATTTTGAAAAAATAAGGAAAGCCCAAATGCTGGGTTAGTAAAAATATTAGTATCTATACCCGGTTGACTACCTTCCCACCGGTAATTATCTGTCCCAGTGAGCAAGTAGCAAAGCCCAAGAAATCGTGATCAGCCAAGTGCGGGCTCGATGAATCCAAATCGTAAACTTCAAATTTCAACTGTTGATGCTCTTCAAAATGATACTCCATATGAGGTTTTGACAGAAAGTCCGGATCGTGGGAATTCGTCACGACTTCCGTCCTGTGATACTCGACCCATTTGTCATGGCCGAAAGGTTTCAGGAATGTGACGACCATTGGGTCCGATTTAGAGAGCATATCCTTGCATGATAAATCCCTGAAAACGAGAATGTTATTGCTAAAATCAATCAAAAAGAGGCTACTTGATGAGTAGATGACCTTAAATAGTTTAAGAGTTAGATTCAATTGGATACAAAATGAGGCAGGATCTTAATTCTTCATTTTTGTTGTCAAAAACTTCCACATCGCCCTGAATCTGCCCGAATGGGCGGTAGTAATAAAAATAGAGAGAATAAATCGCCCGGCCCCCCTCAATACAACATTGTAGGTAATGAAGGACGCAAGGACGAGAAAGGATTTCTTTATCGTACTGGGTTGGTGAGGGGGAGAAGAACCAGGCGACATGTTCTCCGATTTTTTATTTACTGGCCGAGTACTTTCGCCCCTTCGGGCATCCTCAGGGCGATGTGGAACCATAGGTTACCACAGCCCAAGGGGCGAAAGTACTCGGCCAGTAAATAAAAAATCGGAGAACATGTCGCCTGGTTCTTCTCCCCCTCACCAACCCAGTACGATGAGAGATGCGACGACTCAACCAAGAAGATTTATTTATCTGTTACCAAGAGAGAAAACATGCTCACAAAAACCAACGATGAGAAGCGGCTTCTACAGATCTATATTTATGGTAGAGAAAAATGAGGGTCGAGGTTCAACAAGTAGGTTGCCAAGACGATTCGAAACAAAATAGGTATAATAGACAATGAGTTAAGGGGAATTGCGGGGCCACTCTACCACTGTCATTTTCCCCATAATTTTCAAGGCATTTTCGTAGTTACATGTACACTGACTTGGTAAGAACATGCCTGGTAACTTTCAACACTCCAATCTCAACGATATATTATCAAGAAATCGTTATTCTCACCCTCATTCACTGTCAACTTAACATTAGGCTTTCTACCTAACATTTTAGGTTTCTACTTAACATTAGGTTTTCTACCCAACATTTTACGTTTCTACTTAACATTAGGTTCTCTACCTAGCATTTTAGGCTTCTACTTAACATTAGGTTTTCTACCTAACATTTTAGGTTTCTACTTAACATTAGGTTTTCTACCTAACTCATAAATTAATCATTTCTCCACATTACCTGCAACTAATTGACAGTTCAACGTGTGATGCGGAAGTGTCCGCTGTTCCTGGAGTGAAAGGCATTGTTGCGCCCAACAGCCAACAGTTTGTTGATACTTCTTGGCACAACCAAATCGACCGAATTTGGCCTCAATCCCAACTAAAACTGCATCTTATCACGCTAACAAGAGTTCAATAAAACAACCCGTTAGTTTTGAGAAAAATCCATCCTTCGCTTTTGTTAAGCTTACTGGTATAAGTAATCGCTAACGCAGGCAACATAAAATTTGTTGCCCTCTCTTGTAGGATTGATAGTGCTATGATCCGCCCCGCGCCTAATCATCGTAGTGAATCTTAAATCCCACTGTCGTTCTGTCGGGTGACGGCTACCCACTCACTACCTACCTCACATCTAGTCCTCACATCTCACATAGAGAAACGAGAAAGGGAGATCTACCTTACTACGAAAACGAAACTCAATTGCCCAGGCAGCCTTTCGGACCAGCTTTATCGACTTTATCTACAGTGTAGCCACAATTGTTACCAACATTACATTAGTGGGTGATGAAAATCATGAGGGATGCTGGATAAAGGCTTGTTGCTAGCTATGTGAAAAAAAACCTGTATGTAACGGAACCAGCAGTGTGCATAAGATAGGGTTACCATTCGTTCGGATTTAAAGCACATGTCCGCTGTACGGACTAGTGTCCGGTTTTGATTAATGTCCGGATAAATAAAAATTGGAAATGAAAAACGCAGAAAAATCGGTAGATGTGGGAAATTTATCAGTTTACTCGGTTGAAGTAATTGAACCTTTTACGCTGTTCCATATATAAAGATTAAAAAGGAATAATTACTTTTCAGAAAACTGGAAAAACCGTTATTTTGCGTTTAAAATTGCAAAAATTTTCCGGGGGTTTCCCCCTCGATCGATTATATTTTTTCTTAGTAATCGATTAATCGATCAATCGTGGTTTATAATAATCGATTAATCGATTAATCGGCAACTTGCTTGGAAGCAGCAAAAAATTTAACTTTATTTATGGTAAAACCATCATTATCTTATCAATTACTTACCATTCTTTTCTAACTAATCAATACCCCAATGGTTTGGCCCTCAACAGACGATGCAGACATCAGTACCTACAGCGTGATATATACTTGCTACCTACCTACGTCATAATCGATTACAGTCTAGGATTTCGTTTTTTCTTTTTTCGAATTTTTAGTCTATCCACTATGAAAAAAAAAGAAATTAAATTAGAAAATTTTCGGTGGAGAAGAGTTTATTAATCGGTAAAAATAAATCGATTACCCGATTAATCGAGCCATACAAACATCGATTAAAAATTAATCGATTTTCACCCTAATAATCGATTAATTCGATTAATCGCTTAATCGATGCCCATCCCTAGTCTCGGTGTCTCCCTTCTGCCTCTGCGCCCAGTCTTGTTCTTTTTCCCTATTCGAATACAGTCCCTCCCATCTTATCTAGGCCTTACTCTTTTCAGTTTGCTGGAGTAGTTCTTGTCATTCATCAGCTAATTTGAATACTCCTATCTTGTTTTGCTATCGGCAAATAATTCATCTTAACAAAATGACTCATCATATAAAAGACGCAGTAAGTCAACTTGTTTTATATTTATCGCCTGCTAAAAATTATGCTATTTTTGTCAGTTGTCTGTGCCATGTAGCTTGTCGTTTGGAAAATGCATACCGTATAACCTTATCTACGTGTTCGAATTATTGGGTTTAAAACACGACAACCATAATTTTGTAGTTGTCTTGTGATTCTTTACTAACCTAGCATTTGAGGTGCCCTGCTGTTTGTCCATTGACGCCTCTTGCGTCCAGCCACGGATACCACAAGCAAGACCCCCACAAACAGTCCCCCACTTCATAGAGTAACTACAAACATTCATTTAGGTAGGTATTGAAAAAAATTTGAAAATTAATTTTTATTTTTCTTTGGTAGGGAATTTGATGAGTACACAATGTGGAAGTAATTTCATTCAAATTGGCTAAGTTCCTTCGTAGAGGTTATGCAACCTCGTAGGTGTTAGCTTGTGCGGAGTTCTCTGTAGGTACGTGAATATACCTAGATGTTTCTTATTCCCGGCAATGATTGGTCTAACTTTTATAGGTTCTTTTCTCCAAACAAAAAAAAATAAAATCTAACCGCATCCTTGAACAATCAGCTCCAGTGTGACTGTGTGCTTTGTGTGGTGTGTCATCCAGGCTTCCGCTAGATTAGTCTCTGGGTTTCGGCGATAAACGCAGCGGGTTTGGCCAAAAAAGTCTATATCTTATCAAGGCATCAGTTGGTTTCGAGTATTAAATATAAGGGTAATTCTCAGCAGAACGTTAATCGTGATTTAGATTTTCTAGTTTACCTATCTCTTAGTGCCAACGTTTTTCGTTGTTTAAGGTGTGCTAAAAAAAATTTATTGAGGCACTCTGAATAAAAGTTTGGGAAATGACCAAAAGTGGTGCAAGAAAGTGAAATTATTTGGCATTTCCACCAAGATATTAGTATTGTACAGTTTTATGCTGAATTTAAATATTTCAACGAAAAGGTTATTGCGTTTTTATTTCTTTTTAACTACCACAAATATCACAAAAAAAGACCGCAAACCTCTGTAGATTTTACTAGAAGTTGAATATTTCAATTGATTGTCACTGCGCATCGACCGTTTTAGAATGCGCTTTATGAAGTTTAAATACATAATTGAAAAGCACCTGGTAATATCCTCGCCTAAGCGGACGGGCTTTCGCGATATCCAGTCAGTGTTCTTCGTGAAAAACATCCGATTTGTGAAAATCTCGAATCAATGCGTTAGTTATCATTGAAATCAAACAAAGCCAATTCTACAAGAAGAGATTCCTGTAGAACCTTGGCAAGAATTAGGAATTGACATCTACTACCACAACTGAACATTTTTTTCGTTCCTAATGGCCTGAATTCTGCTATTTGGTGTCAGCCGAAGAGGGAATGGCCAATTTTTATTTTATTAAAACTGTGAGTTTCCGCGGATAAACTCGCTAATGAAAACCGATAATTTTGAACGAAAAACGCTGCAAATGATTGTACAGTGGTTTATTATTATTTCGCTTCAATAATGAACACTATCCATTTGTGATTTTAATTATTCCGAACATTTGTGAACGTTCCCACCGAAAAACAGATGGTAACTATAAGGGAAAACTCCATAGCAACTATTGTAATTTTCATCATTAACCGACTTCAAAAAAGGAGGAGGTTACTATGGTCGTCATGCGGGTTTTTTTTTTTTTTTCGGTATGTGTTGTCCACCGGCGTTCAGCTCCTGTACGTCCGATCGGGTTACTTTTTTTTTTTTGTTTGAAAGGGTTACAATCCAGGTAGGTCCCATAATTTTTTCAATTGAGTCCATCCAGTAGTTACGTCTCCAGACGCGGAGAAACGCCGGAAAACGTGATTTTCGCGAAAAAAGGAAGTTTTGACTTTGCAAGCTTATAACTTCTAGAATACTTGCTCGATTGTTTCGTTTCTGGTGTCATTTTGTTCATAATTTATCTGTCTACAAGGGCCTAGCTTCAATTTTTCGTTCGGCATTCTAATATAGCGTGTAGAGAAGAAAGTGTAACAAAAAACGTGATACCGATTTTCACTTTTTTGGGGTTTTTCGAGCACCGTTCCCAACCACGTCGAGAAAAAAAATATGAACACTATTGCACTTGGAAGCACTTAGCTAGAGCTTTCTAACGATGGTAAAAAATCAAGTTTAGATGGCATAATAAGGGAGCAATCGATGTTTTAATGGACCTGTGTTTGAGACCTCACAACTTCCAATCCAAAACTGTTTTTCCATCGTTTTTAAACTTAAATTGTTTGAATTTGAGTCTAGTTTACGTGATTTAAATTTGGTATTGATTGGACTGAAATTGGATACTTTTTAGGCCGTATTTCTAAAAAATTTGTTTCAAAATCACGTTTTTTGGACTATTTATGCTTGTAGAAAAAAAACTACGTTAGTCATAGCATTCTCGTTAGAAGATTTGAATTCAGCGTTAAATTTTCAATAAATAACATGGTTTGTAAGGCCAAATAACTCCATTTTAATGCACAAACGTTCGGCGAATTTCTGAAATTTTGTTCGGATTCTCTCATTCAGTGCGATTGCGGGTACGCTTGAGAAAATTATCACTCTATTATCGTTAGAGAAATAAAGAACGAGTGAATTGGTGCAATTCAGTAACCAGTAATGGTGTAGACAATTATTTGAGTTTAGGTAGGTGTATCAATGGGATCAAAGTATCCGGTATGTTGACCAAGAGACCCAAATCAGTGGATGGATTATTCCAAAGGTTCAAACTCTCTCTCAATCAACATAATAACATTGAAAATAGTTAGGCAATCATTATACTTTAGAACTTCAACGTTCAATGGACTTATGAATTGAGTTTGGACGGTTAGTAGTAAGTGACAAGAACACAATAATGAAAGCTTGGGAAAATTCTGTAAAGAGAGCTGTCCATAATTGTAAGTCACTAAAAAGAGAAAAATAAAAAAAAACTTTTAAAAAAAAAATAAAACCGACTTCAAAAACTTTGTCTATAAAATACACTCTGAAAAGGAAAAAATAACAAAAATGTCCCAACTTCGCAGCAACTCATTCGCCAACTACACATTATAAGGATTACTTTACTACTCGTATTGACCTGACCACTTCCTGATTGATTGGATCACCCTCCCTAATAATATAAAAATTACTATTTTTCATTTCCCTAATGAATAAAACATTTTCCTTTCACCCTGAATTGCCTCCAGATTGATCAACTTTTGGAGTCGGCGCCTCTCTGGCAAAATGACTACTCGATGGTTACAAATAAATATGAATTTACGATAAATTAGTACCAAAAACGAAGATAAATTAGTAGGTGCCAGGTAATAAGTCGTAATTCTTCGAGAAATCTGAAATGGTTTTTAGGAAAAGGCGTGAATAGTCACCTTCAAATCGATATTGTTAATAATCAGTTGTCATAAAAAAATGCTGATTTGCTCTGTTTAAGAATCGTGAAAACTCATGATATTTATATTCTTACCTATTCGGAATCTATAGGCTTCTCCAATACAATATAAGAGAGGCGCCGACTCCAAAAGTTGATCAATCTGGAGGCAATTCAGGGTGAAAGGAAAATGTTTTATTCATTAGGGAAATGAAAAATAGTAATTTTTATATTATTAGGGAGGGTGATCCAATCAATCAGGAAGTGGTCAGGTCAATACGAGTAGTAAAGTAATCCTTATAATGTGTAGTTGGCGAATGAGTTGCTGCGAAGTTGGGACATTTTTGTTATTTTTTCCTTTTCAGAGTGTATTTTATAGACAAAGTTTTTGAAGTCGGTTTTATTTTTTTTTTAAAAGTTTTTTTTTTACTTTCATGTTTACGTAGTAAATGGAAGTATTGAGATCGTCTGAAAAGTCGAATTCGGAACCGAGGTCCTGATGGAAGAAATTTTCATAGTAGTATACCAGTGGTGTGCTTAGATCACACAGTACTTCCATGTTTGAGTCGGTAACTGGTATAACCAATTATAAAATCGAGAAAATCGTACGAAGGCCGAAACGTTAATTTAAAACAGCTGTTATGGAAAAACGAGCCTGGAGACCCATAGTCTCACTCTGATAGACTAACAAATGGACGCACAGACCCTTGTTCAGAAAGTGAGCAGAGCGCTCTGGGAGCAGGTGCGTGAAACGTTCAGATAAAGCTAACAGAGGATTTCTGATCCAAAAAACTACTGGATAGCATGGATGTACGGCGTGTGACCCTAGCGGTAAAAATCAGGCATATTCACTCACCATTACAAAGATTTAGTACCTCGCTAGCGTCAAATATGTTGATTTTTGCACCCTGTAAAAAGCTCAACAGCGATAAACGGCGTAGGGCGGAAGTACGGTATGTGATCAAAACAAAACAAAACATGGTCGTTGTAGGTCACATTTAAAGCAAAGAGCCCCAAAAGTTACAAAAGCGCTAAGTGAAATAACTGAAATTGCGTTTAACAAGGAAGTACTGCAGGTGACCCCGATAATAAAAATCAAGCAACATTCATCTGTCATAAAGAAAAATTTAAAGTCTAATGTATATTCACTCTTGCGGTCTATTAAAATCTCAAAAGTTGAAAAATGGCCTAATGCGGAAGTACTGTGTGTTACCCAAACGATGCAAAACAAGTTTTGTGAACAAGGTCAAAGTTGGTCATATTTAAAGCAAAGAGACCCAAAAAATACAAATAAAATAACTGAAAATGCGTTTTACGAGGAGGTACTGCATGTGACCCCGAAAATAAAAATCAAGCGATATTCAACTGTCATATAGAAACATTTTAAGTCCGCCAGCGTTCAAATATATTCATTTTTGTGGTCTATAAAAATCAAAATGTAGTAAATGTGCAAATAACGCGGAAGTACTGCATGTGACCAACTTCATAAAAATCAGGCATCATTCAATCGCCAACCCCAACAGTTCCCAACCTCAAACATTCAAATACATTGAGTTTGCGGCCTGTAAAAATCAAAATACAAAACACGCACTTGTGAAATCGTCAAAAAAGCTCATAACGTGGAGGCACTGTATGTGACCCAATATACAAAAAATCTGGTGTTTTCTGCTTGCCATAACCGACAGTTCAAGCCCTCAAACGTAGAAAAATATTGACTCTCATAGCCTGTAAAAATCGAAACAGAAAAAACTTTGAACGCTTATATCTCGGATGTACCGTGTGTAATTCAAAATTTGGAAAAACCTAATTTTGCACTATCACTGGGAAAACATTCCCTTAAAATTTCACAGGGTTTCATCCATTTCTCAGGGAGATATGGCGATTTATGTCAGTTTGTGACCACAGACAGACGGACACACAGACACTTGTTCAGAAAGTGTTTCTGAGTATACCACTATGAAAATTTCTTCCATCAGGACCTCGGTTCCGAATTCGACTTTTCAGACGATCTCAATACTTCCATTTACTACCTACGTAAACATGGAAGTAAAAATAGGCGTCTTCCCCATTGAACTGATGAGGAGAATTTACAGAGAAGGCAATTAAAGGGATACTCAGTATAATCATCTAATCCATGCCTCGTATTCAAACATCTTAAATTCCATCTAGAAACCCGTCGTTTTCCTGCAGAAAATCATCGTCTTTTATCCGATAAACAACATTTTTCAGCTAAAAATTTCAACTGTTTAATGAAATTGACGTTTTTCAAATTAAAACTATATTTTCCAACTGGTATTCTTTTGAAATTATTGAATAAATATTGATGAGAATGTACGTTGTGCTTACTTGTTCGTTAAAAAATGGTTCTGCTATACTAATAATGGGTTCATTTTATAAAGGTGGTATTCCATTATATTATTCTTATTATAATTTATATTTAATTAATTTTTTAAGGAAGTCATTAAAAATGAACAAAAACAAATCCTGGCTTGTAGCGTAAAGCAGGGTTCACAGGCCTCCATTAAATGCGTTATGCATCTTTGCGTTCGGCCTTCTAATTGGCTTTCCCCCGTCAATTAGTTAATCAAAAAGTAGATCGCAATGACGCTAAATGCTTTTTATGGAGGCCTGTGAACCCTGCTTGAGGCTCACATACTGCACATCTGCGGTATTAAACTAATTTTTGCATTTTTCTATTTTTGGGTCTAATGTCTAGTTTTTTTTTTATTATCTCAAAATCAACCATTAATGACCATTGTAAACGCTCAAGAAGATGCAATTCTAACTCGCCCTTAAAATGTGATGTTTTACGTTCCAAGGCATGTTGAATCCGTGTAACATCCAATCGAAAAAAAATCAGTCTGTTCGCCGTACGCGGTCAACACTTGAAGCTGTAATGCTAAATTCTTTAAATTTCTACCAACAATGGCTCAATTCTTTAACCAAATTGGTAACTCAATTTTTGAGGGGAGAACACATTTATATTTTCCAACGTTTTTTAGAAAAAAAGTGTGTTCGATATCAATTTCTATTGATATTTGGACGCTGAATCAAATGATACCATCACAGGGTCGATAACTTCATTGAGTTATCGCAGCATTTGTGTAGAATTTTTGAGATTTTCAGAAATTTGGCATGAGAGGATAGCTCCAAAATTCTTGGAGCTTTACAAATTTTTCTATTCTCTTGGAATTGTTGTCAAGCACTCTCTTCAGCTGTACCGTTAGGCCCATAATTTAGCTTTTATTTTGAAAATGTAGAAAAATTAAAATTTTTGAAGTTACCATAGTTGCGACGAGTTTCCCTTATACCTACCGTTATTAGTTATTACTATTTTTTTTTTTTGGTGGGAACGTTCACAAATGTTTGGAATAGTTATCACATAATATGGATGGTCTTCTTACATCATTATTGAAGGAAAGGAATAATAAACCACTGTACAATTTGCAGCGTTTTTAATGACAGTTGTAGTGTACTAACGTTACGGTCTTTTTATGCGTTTCTTGATTTTATAATAGGTTGCACCTGTCACTGACACAAACATGAAACAGTACCGTGTGATCTATGCGCACCACTGGTTTTTAACAAGTATTTGATCTTGGGACCGCTGTTACGTTCTACTTCAAATTACTAAGCTATCAATAAATTAACTTATTCAAGCTTGTTGATTGGCTGAATTATACCTACTAGCCCAATGAACTTGATTATTATATATTATGCTTGTGTCATTGTAAGTCTACTGGACCTCCTTCTAAATTACCAGGTACTAGGTACTTCATCGACTATCCCTAATGAAATAGTATTCCTTAACAATGGCTTGTCATTGAAAATTGTTATCTGTCAGAGTTGTTTAAATACTAGTCATGGTGCTTGACTTTATCTTATCTATTGTAATTCAGTCGAATCCCATGTCTCCAAGGCTCACAAAAAGTTTGCCACAACACCTAATGTCGCTTTTTAGAGTATGACTGAAAATTTTTCAAATGTTGTTGAAATCAGAGTTCACATGGCAGATATACAAACAGAAATGAGTAGGTACTTGAAAACGCGTTAAAACGCACCAGGACTAAGTTCCCATGTTTTATAATTACAAAATCAGGTGAAAAAGATAGTTTTCAAAGGAACCAGTTGATTACATATGAGACACAGTGCTTCTATAGTCGATAGGCAGTTAATCAATATATCTCATCAATGGGTTACTTGATCATTGAAAAAATTGTCCCACAGGCTTCCATCACTGCGTTAAGAGTTCTGCATTCTGATTGACCTCCCATAGCAGGAACTAATGGGGCAAGATTCCTATTTTATATTTTCGTTCCTAATGGCCTGAATGCTGCTATTTGGTGTCAGCTGAAGACGGAATGACCAATTTTTCATGAAAATTGTGAGTTCCCGCGGAGAAAATCGCTAATGAAAACCGATAATTTTGAACAAAAAATGAATAGTTATTACGTCATAACTAGTCCGTTGAACGTGAATATCGATACTAGCGCTTGTATCTTCGGAGAATAAACTAACATTTGGAGCAATGATTTGAGGTTGCTGCGAGATTACCAAACCCCCCCAGCAATTGATTTGCTTTACGAGGCATTTCGGGCGGTACTAACTTGACGATTAAAAAAACATAACAAGTAGCAGTGAAGTTAGCGTCACTTACTTGGTTTAGCATGACTCGTCTGCTAGGCCCTAGAGACCGTCTTGTTGTTGTTGTTGTCTGTCTTTCAGTTGACTGCAGAGCGCTCTAGGGAGTTAGGGAGTTACTTTAATCGGTTGGAGTTACATCTCCGGGTTTTTTTCAAACCGCTGATTTGCCTAAGCGATTTTCTCTGCGGAAACTCACAATTTTCATCAAAAATTGGTCATTCCCTCTTTGGCTGACACCAAATAGCAGAATTCAGGCCATTAGGAACGAAAATAAAAAATAGGCGTCTTCCCCCATTGGCCTAGCGAATCAGAATGCATAACGCATCATTGCAAACGTGTTGACAGGTGTCAGTGAACCCTGCTTTACTTATTACTGTTTTGATTTATTCAATAATAAACTATTGTAATCGCCCACGAAAAAGTCAAACCCCCCTCAGAATTTCATGTTTTATGTTTCAAGGTACGTAGTGTCCGGTTATCCAATAAAAAATCCGTCTGAACACCGTCAACACTTTTCTGAGGAAACTATAATAGGAGCTACTCTTGAAATTTTACCAAAAATCATTCTTGGTGTGACAATGGCTCAATTCTTTAGCCAAATCGCTACTTGAATATTAATAGTTTGGGAGCAAGGTTTTTGGGGGATAAATTCGTATTTTCCTAGGTTTTTAGTGAAAGGTGTATTAATTTGGTACCAATTTATATCAATTTTTGGGCGCTGAATAGAATGAGATGATAGTGCGTGGGGTCTGTATCCTGAATGGTTCTCAAGTTTTCACATCTTTTGTGTGGAATTGTTGATATTTTGAGGGGTTTGGCAAGGATAGATTAGATAAATAAGATAAATTAATTATAATTACTATAGTTGCTATGGCGTTTTTCCATATAATTACCAATCTGTTGATAGATGAAAACGTTCACAAATGTTCGGAATAGTCATGATCTTCTTGAATGATCTTCATAAATCATAATCAAGCAAAAGAAGACAAAGCCAGTGTACAATCATTTGCGTTTTTTATGTTGGTACCAATTTGTTCAAGCACAGCTCCCAGGGCATATGAAGAACTGTCGGCTGAAACTCTCACCACTGCGTTTGGATTGAACTGTCTTAATACTGGAGCGGACGACATAGCAATTTTCATATTCTGTAGGGCTTTAGAGTGTATAAGAGACTAGAGGAATTCATTTTTTGTCTTCAAAAGGTCACGTAATCGTTTGGTTAAATTAGATGTATCCTTAACAAAGCGTGTTAGAGAGTTATAGATTCTTAAAAGCCGTCTTAGTTCTACTGGATTCTGTGGCTCAGGGAGAGTCATCACTGTTTTGACTTTCTTAGTATATATATACAGCAGAATAGGCGTAGTTCTGTGCTTCCACAAAGAAAACCATCTATTTACTATCTATCCATGTATATTCTCTGAAGTTCAATAATGAGCATGCTCAGAATACTTTCTTTGAATTCAGTGCTGGGAGATTCAAAAGGTACATCCCTTGCTGTTTGTTCACCATTGGCTGAAATGGTTTTGTATCATTTTCAGGAAAGTCTACTGTTCCAAATTAGCTAGTCCTAGCTAGTGCAACAGACTAGCTAAATTAGCTATGCTGTTGCACAGATCTTCCTCGACACTTTCATACCATATGCTTGATTGACTATTGTAACTTAGGGACTCATGTCATTGATAATTACAGAAAGTATGTGTTTTGTTTTCTTTTGTTCAGGCTGATCTGGAAGCTAAACTCAAAGATGCTGGCTCAAACTTAGTTGTCATTGATTTCTACGCCACTTGGTGTGGCCCTTGCAAAATGATAGCACCTAAATTGGAGGTAAATTTTTTATTCTTGATTTTTCTCCTATCAGGTTTGGTCTAACCATTGTCCAATCTGGAATGATGGAACTATTATGACCATGGTTATAAGGCATTTCCCCTGTTTGAAGTTGTTGATATTTTTTAACAACTGTCCCGGAGAAGGGCTAAGGCAAATGGAGGGTGGAGGAGTATCGGTTGGTCTGCACTTCATCCACCATCATGAAAGTCCTGGAAAAGATCGTCGTGGCAAGTGTCATACCACTAGTTGGTAATTACCTGTCCCCACACCTTCTTTCATGTAGGGTAGATCGACGATTCCAAATCTCTCAACACTTCAGCAATCCAGGGATAAGGTGTACTATGTGTACCCAGATTTTCCTAAATTCTTTGGTAAGCTCCCTCATTCTCTTTTCATTATCAAGCCCATCCTTCAAGTGGTTTACCAGCTTCCTCGTGGATCGATTTCAAAAAGTGAAGATCAAACGTGTTTTTCCCTGAGCCATTTTAATGATGAATTGGCGTCGATTTTGGTCAATTATGCAAAAATCCAGTCCGTCCGCCTTACACCGTCAACACTTCAGTGAGTAACTATAATAGTTAAATTCTTAAAATGCTTACCACGAATCAATTTTGGTCTGTCAATGGCTCAATTTTTCAACTAAATCGCTAACACAATTTTAATGGTGTTTTTGAGAGGTGAATTAATGGTATTTCCAACGTTTTTCAGAAAAAGGTGTATTTGGTATCAATTTCCATCGATTTTTGGCTGCTGAATCGAGAACATCACGGAAGCTTTATTGGTTCTTGAGTTATCCCAGCTTTTGTGTTGAATTTGGGGTATTTTCAAAAATTTGGCATGAGGCTATAACTCGAGAGTTTATTTTCATTTTTACAGGCTGTAAGAGCAAGTATTTTGAAAGTCCTAAAATGTTCATTATGGAGAGCAGGTAGCGCTTGATTTTTATCTATTTGGTCACACACCGCACCTTTTTCACAATTTGGCTAGTGAGTGTTTTGATTTATACAGACCGGAAAAATCAGTATATTTGAACTTTTAAGATCTTGGAATGTTTGGGACAGCGATTGAATGAAGTCTAATTATTCTTAACATGCGGATTACATACAGTACTTCCGCGTTATTGCATGTTGTCTATATTTTGATTTTTTCAGGCTGCAAAAAAGATTTTATTTAAATGCTAGGGGACTTGAAATGTCTATGTCAGCTGAATGTCGTTTGATTTATTATTGGTGTCCCACTCCGTACTGCCCCGTAATTCGCATTTTCAGTTATTTCATTTGTGTACAATATTTGGGTCTCCTTGCTATAAAAATGACTCCATTTCACAAAACTTGTTTTGCATCGATTGGATCACACACTGCTCTTCCGCCATATCCAGTTTATTGACTATTTCAATTTTTACAGGCAACAACATGAGACCTTATAAATCTACGAAGTTCAGTTATTAAATGAGATTTTCAATAAAAGGTCTCATGTTATAGGGCTGCGAAAAAATCAATATCTTTGATATTAGAGTTTCATAAAAATTATCACATTTTACAAAACTTGGCTTGTATTGTTATTTAGGTTTTGCATTATTAACCTAATTCGTGCGTTTTTCTATTTTTGAGTTCTCCTAGCTAGCTTTTTAATAACATTTGTAGAGTAATGACGTTGCGCCCTTAGTACGAGCTACTTGATTTTATAATTGGTTATTCCTGTTACCGAATCAAACATGGACCTCAATCCACTGGTTTATTCTTATTCTAACAACTTCGATATGCTCTTAATGAAAATATCCTGATACTTTATGATAGGTTAGGGAAACCACCCTGACCGATAATAAAGTATTAACAACCAGCTCTAACGTACCTGGAACGTGGAAGTATGCACAATAATTTTCGTCTATAGGAACTGGCTCAGTCTCTTCCGGATGTTGTGTTCCTGAAAGTCGACGTTGATGAATGTGAAGATGTGGCCGCTCAGTATGAGATTTCTGTAATGCCTACTTTTGTGTTCATCAAAGAAAACAACAAGGTGAGTGCACCCTTGCTAGGAATACAATGGGATATTCTTTGTAGATCTTTCTAGATACTAGAATTGATGAATGTTTCAATTATTTGCTCTTGATGAATAAGTAAATCAAGTACCTATATTTACGAAACAGAAGGCAATCCATATCCCTTTGTATGACAGGACCAACGTTAGTAACTCTTATTCTGGCCACATGGCTATCTGTGCGTAAGAGATCGAATGATCTGTAATGAACGTTCCCAGTAATAAAAAACTTGGAAAAAAAAATTAAACCGGCTTCAAAGTTATTTGGCTATATAAGAAACGCTGAAAAGCAAAAAAAAACCAAAATGTCCCAACTTTAGAGCAACTCTATCACCAACTATAGATTTCAAGGACTGCTTTACCACTTGTATTGTCCTGAACACTTCCCTAATAATTGGACCACCTCCCCTAATATCATAAAAAATAATTATTTCTCATTTCCCCAATGATTGAAGGACTTTCGTTTTCACCCATAAATCGCCTCCTAAATGGTCACTTTTTGTGGTCGGCTCCTCGCTTATAATGTTATAAAGAAGGCAATAGAGTTTGGATTAGCAAAGATCATCAGTTTTCTTGATACTTGGTCAGAGCAAGCCAGCATTTATGAAAGCCCATTTTTTACAAGATCAATTTAACGATGGCTATTCACGCCTTTTCCTAAAAAACCATTTAACATTAAATGTGAAGCATGATTCTTCATATGCAGTGATAGAGAGAACGCCGTTAGTACTTATGTCAAGATGGAATGAATTATATTCTAACTATTTCAACTGGTTCCATCTGGTCACCATGATCAACAAGCTAAGTTGCTGCAAGAGTTACATAAGGTAACTACTGAACTTAGATATCAGCACACCCCCCCTTCGGGATCTGCTGGGTTACAAAGCGCCTACTTCTAGTGTAGTAGTCCTGGGTAGTGTGTAAATTAATGTCTTTGGTTGAGGTGCCCGTCGCCCAAATTTTGTCTCGGGATACGTAAGCATCTACTAATTTATTTTATATTCAAAATTATTAGTAATCGTCCGGTAGTCATTCTGCCAAAAAAATGCAGTTGGTTTTTGAGTTGCTGTGATGTTAGGACATTTTTGTTATTTTTTCCTTTTCAGAGTTTTTTATTTGCAATTATTTTGAAGACAGTTTTATTATTTTAATTTTCTATTTTTAAGTTTACAAACAATTAAAAAGCAGCTTTAATTCAGAAGGGTCTCAAACAAAAGTCCATAAAAATCAATGGCTTCCTTAGTCCTAGTAACTAATTTTTCATCATTGATTGAAAGTTCTTGCTAAGTAGGTACTTACAAGTGCAGGAATTTTTATATTCACATATTTGTACTAAAGTATTCGTCTAAGTAATTCACCAGCTATAACCTATGCTCAATTTTTATATTTATTTCTCGATGTGATGGGGAATAGTGCTCAAAAACCTCAAAAATGTGTAACATTGGTATCACGTTTTCGTTGCATTTTCTTCTCTACACGTCATATCAGAAGACCGAACAGAAATTTGAGCTAGGCACTCATGGGCGGGTAAATTATAAACAAAATGACGTCAAAATGAATAAAATCGAGCCAACCCTATTGCTCCATGTCGCCCTGATGATGCCCGAACGGGCGAAATCACATGACTATCCGACGCGGGAATGCTATCACCTAGCCCTAGCCAATCAGAACGGAAACGCATTTGACGGATGCATGTGAACCCTGTTTCACCCGTGTTTTTGAGGATGAATTTAATAATCTCTCTCAAAAGCCTGGAGCACTGTTCTCACCACTGATATAGCCAAATTTTATTGATTTAAATCATCACGTTAATTGAAATTCATTTTATTACAAACTGTTGATTTATAATATATTATCTACATTTGCAGATCGCATCGTTCTCTGGGAGCAACTATGATAAATTGAAGGAACTTGTGATCCAGAACAAGTAAAAGGCAGTAACCACAACCTAACAGCGCACATGAAAGATTAATGCATTATATCTATAATTATATCATCTCGGTGTATTCCATGCCATGCGGTAGCTTCAAGAATTTTTATTCAATACTGAATTAGTGTATGTGTTTTCTGATTGACCATTGAACCATAACTGAACCTGTAGTTCAAGACCAGTTTTATTATTAGTGTATTTCATTGTTAATGAAGCTAAATCATTAATATTCTTTGCATTGATTGCGTTTATCTAATGGTTACATTTCTTTGAGATACCCTGAACCTTGAAGTGTACATACAATAACAATCCAAAATGTATAGAGAAGTGAGCGATTACGTTCTATACTTGTAAGAAAGTTTGTCACTATCCAGCTGTAGCGATAGGCAAATTATTTAATCTTTATTTGGAAAATTTAGTAAAATACGAATGATTTAACCTACCACAGTTGCTAGGAAATTTCCTACCAATGAAGGATGATATTTTTTTCATTCATTACAATCATTCGTATTTTCGAATGTTCTTCAGATAAAGGTGTGTTTGGTATCAATTGATTTAGATTCTAGGACGCTGAATCGAATGAGACCATAGCGGTTGATAGCTTTAATTTTAGATTTTGTGTGGCATATACGAGATTTTGAGAAATTTGGCAAGATAGTAAAACTTCCTAGAGCTACAAAAGACGATCTATACTCATTGGAATGATAATCAAACACTATCGTTAGGCGAATACTCTTAATCGGAAAATTAATTAAAATGAGTACAATAGTTGAACGGTAGTTTCTGAAAACTGCGTAATTGCAAAGTGGTTAAATAAGTAGTTTTTGAACAGTGAACTTGTTTACTCTTCAACTCCACAAAACATTTTAAAACCTTTTTTTGGTTTATTATTCAATAATAAACCATTGTAATCGCCCAAGAAAAAAAATTTTCTAACCCCCCTCAAAATTTGTTGTTTTACGTTTCAAGGCATTTAGAATCCGAAAATCCAATTAAAAAAATTCTGTCCGTACGCCGTTAGCAGTTTTCCGGCCAAACTGTAAGAGCTAAAAATTTGAAACTTTCGCCAAAAATCAATCTCGGTCCTACAACGGCCGAATTCTTGAACCAACTTGCTAGCTCAATGTTAAGAGTATTTTTGAGGGGGAGAAAATTCATATTTTCCAAGGTTTTTCAGAAAAATGTGTACGTGGTATCAACTTATATAGATTTTTGGACGCTGAATCGAATGAGACCATCGCCGGGTCGATAGCTATATTGGTTCTCGAGTTATCGCAGCTTTTGTGCCGAATTTGGGAGATTTTTAGGAATTTGACATGAGGGTATAACTCGAGAGTTCTTGGAGCTATAAAAATCGTTCTATACTTATTGGAATGGTCGTCAATCGCTCTCTCCAGCTGTATCGTTAGGCAATAAGTTTAGCTTTTAATTAGGAAATTAAGAAAAATAAAAATGATTAAAATTAAAATAGTTGCTACGGAGTTTTCCCCTATAGTTACCATCTGTTTTTCGGTGGGAACGTTCACAAATGTTCGGAATATTTAAAATGACAAAATAATGGATATTCTTCTTAAATCAATATTGAAGCGAAATAATAATAAACCACTGTACAATCATTTGCAGCGTTTTTATTTTTCTTAATTTTCAAATTGAAAGCTAAATGTTTCGCCAAACGGTACAGCTGAAGAGAGTGTTTGACAAGCTTTCCAACGAGTATAGAACGATTTTTATAGCTCCAAGAATTATTAAGTTATACCCTCACGCCAAATTTCTGAAAACCTCAAAAATTCTACAGTAAACCATTAAAGCTATCGACCCCATGATGTTCCCATTCGATTCAGCGCCCAAAAATGTATAGAAATTGATACTTAACACACCTTTGTCCGAAAAACATTCTAAAATAACACTTTTCTCCCCCTTACAACCACCCAAAAATGCCCTCAAACTTGAGCTAGCGATGTGGTTCAAGAATTTAGCCAGTATAGTTAGATCGGAAAACCGTTGACGGCGGTAATATTTGGATTCTACATGCCTTGAAACGTAGAACATCAAACTTTAAGGGGGTTTGAAAAAATTTTTTCTTGAGCGATTACATTATTAATAATAAACCAAAATTTAAATAACAGAATCCAAATTGGCAAGAATTACAAATAAAAGACTATCACAGGATGAGTAGATTTTTATTTCTGTAAATCTTTCATTCTACAAAGTAGAGGATTCATTTAATCAACAGTCTTCTACTCTGAATCTTTCTCATATTGCGAATGAGGATCTTACGATTTTGGAATAGAGCGAAGTTCACATGCGCTCACTATCCGTTAGCCTGTCCTGCTTGGCAATATAATGAAAATAAAGTTGAAAAACCGTCTCCATTCAGCAGTGACTTGAAAATGATTTAGGTAGTTTATGGAAGAACTGAAGGTTCATTCTTATTCTTCATCGTCTTCCTCTTCATCGTGGAGGGCTTGAAGAGCTTGTTTGGCTGCAAGAAACTCATTGTAGTGAGCTTTACGTTTCATCAGGAAGACTTTTCGTTTTTCTGCAAAAAGCAATGAAGTTGAAGATAGTTCATGCTAATCAATGATTATTTCATCTTAATGCGGCATTAATCATAACTGAAGAGAAGAAAGGCTAGGCTAAACATAGAGGCACCAAAAAAAGGCTAAGACATCAGTCATATAAATCCTGTTGCAAGTCCTGTAGATGTCAGGCAACCCTAGGGATCAGGGCATACACTATTAGGACTATTCCGGGACATGAGCTTCTTTTTTGATAGCTACAGATAACATAAAACTTTTTTTTCTTTTTTTTTTGTTGTGGATTTGTCGCATTTTTTGTTCTTCGTTGTTGGGGTAGAGGGGGAGAAAACCACGGCCGGTAGGGGCCGTGGATACCTTGTAATGGTGCTACGAAGCCCTGATGATGCCCGAATGGGCGAAAGTGCTTGACAGGCCAGCAATAAAAAACAGGAGAACAGGTCGCCGTGGTTTTCTCCCCCTCTACCCCAACAACGAAGGATAAAACATATTGGAATGCTAAGGGTATTCAAATGTTAGTTATGGCTGGTAGATCTTAATTTTTACCGTACTGGGTTGGTGAGGGGGAGAAGAACCAGGCGACATATTCTCCGATTTTTTATTTACTGGCCGAGTACTTTCGCCCCTTCGGGCATCCTCCGGGCGATGTGGAACCATAGGTTAGGCTGTGGTAACCTATGGTTCCACATTGCCCTGAGGATGACCGAAGGGGCGAAAGTACTCGGCCAGTAAATAAAAAATCGGAGAATATGTCGCCTGGTTCTTCTCCCCCTCACCAACCCAGTACAATGAGAGATGCGACGACTCAACCATGAAGATTAATTTTTACCGTTACTGTCACAAACAATACTTCCATGTGAACATCATTTTTGTTCTTTTCCTTCTCGTCGCATTTCTTGATGTCCGGGGGTTGTGAGGTGGAGAAAAACCCCCGGACATCATTTTTGTTGTTTTTTTACTTCCATGTTTAGGTAGTAAATGGAAGTATTGTGATCGTCCGAAAAGTCGACTTCGGAACGGAGCCCCATTGATTATACCAAACTTGCTGCTGACCAGAAAGAAGAAGACTTATCCCCCAAATTAGACAATTCATCTTTGCAATGGACCAAATTAATAATGCCGAGTTCCAATGTTCCTGTGTACTGTGACGTCTCTACCCGATTCGTTAGCAATTCCGTCAACTGGCATTAAACTCCGTTAACGATCAGGCACACACTGGAACCGTATAAACTGCTAAGTCAACGTTTCGTTTGGTCCTCCATGGCTAAAGATTGCGCTGAGTGGGTTAGAACGTGCGTACCTCGCCAACGGAACAAAGTGCAAAGACATACTCATAGTCCTTTAGGGGAATTCAATACAGCTGGAGATAGATTCGCACATATTCATTTCGACTTGATTGGTCCACTCACGCCGTCTCAAGGATGCACTTATGCCCTGACGTGCATTGACCGTATCACGAGGTGGATCGAGATCGTTCCTTTACCTGATGCCAAGGCTGAAACTGTCGCCAAGGCTTTTTGTTTTAACTGGATAAGTCGATTCGGCGTTCCAAAGAGGATAGTCTCAGATAGAGGTCGACAGTTTGATTGCAGTTTATTCAAGGAACTCACCAAAATCTTAGGGATATCCCACAACATGACGTTTTCCTTCGACGAGACGCAATTCGAACGCCTCTACAGCCCCCATACGGTGGACCCTACGAAGTAAAACACCGACAGGACAAAACCTTCACCATCGTGGTGAAAGGAAAAGAAATGTCCGTTTTGATTAATCGGTTGAAACCTGCATTCACGGAGCGCAAAATGGAAGATACACAAACATTACCTATGTCAATCAAGAACCCCACAGAACACGAAACGGCAACTATTTCAACAACTAGGGATGTACCACAAACTATAAGGCCTTCACCCTTGACACCAACTGTTGATACACCACCCTCACCTGCGAGACCGAGTCCCCATCATTGTACGAATTCCGCAACAACGGTCCCACAAGAACACAACACTCAAGACGAATGCACCCCTAGTCAACCAACTACATCGAGCCAACAACAATCAGTCACTGCACAGAATGTCCAGACAAGACGAAGGCCTCTTCCATCGTTCCTCCAGCAAGAGAGAAGAACAAGGTCTGGACGCGTGGTTCGATTTCCGAAGAAGTATCAAGACTTCGTGACATATTTCTGTGGAACTGGGTGATTGTGGTGGCTTCGTCATTTATGATTTTTATTTTTTAATTTTAATTGAATATTCTAGATGTTGTCAAATTAGTTTCCAAAACATTTCGCGTTCCCAAATCTACCTCGAATCCAAAATATGCAATAAAAGTTAGTCTGTGCTTTGATTTCAACTGAAACATAATATCATTCATTGTCATCATAGATCAACTCCAAACACCTCTGCTTATGGGCACCATCTCACCTTTGACCTTCGATACTGAGGCACCGGTGGTGGTGAGCAACACGTTTCTAGCTGGCGGGGGATATTTGGCCACAACTACACGAGTGGTGGCTCCTTTGCTGTGTGGTCCCTGACCTCTCCTATCCTTTGTTCTTGCATTTAAATAAATTCCCTCCCATTCATTGGTGAGATACTTAACTTAACGTATTTTTTATGGTTCCTCAATATTTATTGGTAAAGGTCATCAAGTTGATTTGAAAGGTTCGGAAGAGCATACCTTTCTGGTGGCAGCTACCCTAAGCGTTTAAATCAAGTTTAAACATTACAGAACTATTAAATGAAGTTGAAGCCCATGCTTAATAACTTAGTACGTTCTCTGAAATCCGTTCCTCCAACTGGGCGCCTGAATGCTGATTTATAAGCAGTACATCTGACACTTTTGACAGAATGATCAGCAGGTTTCTCAACTCGAAGGGTATCTTGCCGAACTACGTCTGGGCATTTCTCCACGATGACTGCTGACTCCACAGTAATCACTAGTATCTTATCCATTCAATTGTTTTGTGGACAAACGTTCATCCAGTGTTTAAAGCTGCAATTCACTCGACAGGCGTCCCACAAATCAAAGATCTGCTTCTTGAGAGAATAGTTACAAGAATGCGTGAGAACGTTTGCCACCCAGATTGCCTCTATTATGAATCAGAGGGCTGAAAACAGTTAGCACTATTCATTGAAAACTGTCCTGAATCAGTGGGTTACTCTCATCTGCTGAAATCTCTCAGTCAGAATTGAAAAAATTTGTATTTTTGGCAGCATAGACTGGGAATTTCCATTTTAAAATGGAAAGGTTATGGTTCAATTTAACCAAGGCAGGATTGCACAGTGCTTTCTTATTTTTTGCTCACTAATTCCCAGTTTTGGCAATGGAGCTGTAGGTGTGAACTTTTGGCTTACGACGTTTCTTTTCATTGAGTGTCCAGTTGGTAGTTGTTTCTACGCCTCAGCCCTGATCAGTTGAAGAATCTACAACAATAGGATTTTCTTTAAGGTAATGCTCACTCGTATACTGAGCTGTGGCTTATCAGTGCAATCCATTGATGGTCAATGTTAATTTTACCACTTCTTTGTATACAGAACAAGATTTTCCTCCTAAGTTTTCAAGATACCCCATAATTAATTGCTTACTTGGGCTTCTAAGGTGGCAATTCTTACAAACAGTGCATCTATATTGTATATTTTCTAATGGGATTTTGAGTTTAACTGCAATCCACAGCTTAAGTTGGTGAGCCAAGACACGATAGCGGTCGAAGGTGTGAACTGAAAGCAGACGCGTTGCCATATCGCTGACGTCAGGTCTCTGGACTAGTAGGATGCTATGAGTGCACCAGGCCGTCCTGGTTTCCTGTTACTTCTGAATATTAAAGTTTGACAAACACACACTTGATTTGCAGAATAAATTATTACGTCAGTACATACATCAAAACGTGTACCTATCACAATTACAAACAACTGCAATTTCCAAACCAATTCGTGAATGGAAACATGGCAAATGAGGGATTAAACCGAAGTTTGTAACAAAAAATATGTGTCAACATATTCACATCCAATGGATGTATTCTTCAATAGTGTTTTTGCTATTTGAAAAGCAAGAATCAACCATTCACTTGAGCAAATTTTAGCAATGGCTTTGAGCGGCTGAAAACCATTATTGAGTCTAGATACAAAATGTATTACCATTAACCCTTTCTCCCCTACAGACGCCTAAAGGCGTTTGACGAGTAACGTGCTCTGGGCCCTACGGACGCCTTTTGGCGTTTCATAGTTTTTCGCCCTTCTGATGCGATCTACGGCCTTATTTCTGAACTAATCTTTTCCATTCTGTTACCATCGTATAGGGGAGAAGTATACCTTTCATTTTCACCCTCTTCCGACAGATTTCGTGGCAGTAACACTATCGAGGAGAGCGAAACTGTCACCTCAGCCTATATCTTCTCCGTATTCTCAGCAGCTCTTTTCCCCTTCGGTCTGACGATTGGAACGTCGTTAATTTGTTTCTTTTTTTTTTGTACGGATAGAGTAACATGTAATTATCTCAAAAATAATTCAGTTGAGAAATGATGTTGAGTGAAAGTGGACGAAAATAGGAGAGGAAGACAAAGAGAGCGACATCACATCAAGTCGCTAAAGCGTCGGGAGGGGGCCTCACTGTGGTCGGGCGTGCTTCGGGGAGAAAGGGTTAAGCTGTGGTGCTATCATCTGAAATGAGCACTTGTGGGATGTCACACAGTGTGAATTGATCCTAGCGGCATTAAATTAGCGATGAAGCTGATATGGTCTTGATGTTTCACCTCAAAGAAGTTAGAATACAAGTCATCAATGACGGTGAAGGTAGTCCCTACTTTGAATCTTCTTGTCCAATGCTAAAAATCATCAATAGGCAGGCGTTCTCATGCAAGGTGTGAATAGCAATAGCTATTGTTGTTCCTTTCGCCCATTTGGGCTTTCTAATATTTTTTCTTTCACATCACATCCTACAGACAGCCAGCTGAAGGAGTCTTCAATGATGCAGTGAATTTACACCTACACGTCAGAGACGTACTTTGTTAATCATTTTGATGGGCAATCGGCATTTTTTGTAACCCATATCAGAATTCTGAATGCGTTGAACCGTAAACTAACACTCTTGAGAGGAAATCGAGTTTTTTTCTTAAATGATTGCATAAAACGAAATAACGTATAGAACGTTCAGAAGAAAGTTTTACCTCTATCTTCTTCATTCTGTTCTTCATCCTCAGAACTGGAGGGCGTTTTCATAGCCTTGGGCACCTGTCCCTGTTCCATTTCGAGCCTGAAACGCAAATATTTATCCAAATAGTCATATGAGGAACATGCATCAATTTTTTATCTATAAAAATTTATTTTTTCCTTGGTTGAGTCGTCGCATTTCTCATTGTACTGGGTTGGTGAGGGGGAGAAGAACCAGGCGACATATTCTCCAATTTTTTATTTTTGGCCGAGTACTTTCGCCCCTTCGGGCATCCTCAGGGCATGTGGAACCATAGGTTACCACAGCCTGGTTCCACATCGCCCTGAGGATGCCCGAAGGGGCGAAAGTACTCGGCCAAAAAATAAAAAATTGGAGAATATGTCGCCTGGTTCTTCTCCCCCTCACCAACCCAGTACTATAAAAATTTAGGTAAAATCAGTGAATAGGTGTATGTGCACCTTCAATGTTAGGGCATTCCAACCGCAACACAGAGATCTCTGAAGAGACCGCATCTATAGAAACCGGAAGCAGGAGCAATCATTCGGTTTTCTGTGTGGCATGTACTTTCACAAGGAAAAAAAATTATAAAATCTATTCTAATCCCCCAATACGTAGCAGAAACAGGTGAACTACTAAATGTGTCTTCAGCAATGACTGCTAAGTGATGAACGTTAACATACATAAATATTATTTCAGCTTTACAGGTCTTATTAGTCTTTATTACAAAATAGAACCAAATGGTCTTGCAAAATGTTCATTACAGAATGAAAACCATAGAAGAAAACAGTTCATCTGAATTGTTCTCCATTATTAGGGGTATTCGTCAGAGTAGGAGTATAAGGGATTGGTGCCGAGATATTGAGTTGTCAAGAACCGCGCGTAGCATGAACCCAACAAGATTGAGAAATAGACTAATCTATTATTAGCTTCACGGTAACTATATCTAGTCAGCTGATAACAAAACCATTGCCGCCATTTTCTGCCGTTTTGTTTGACACCTCAAGCGTTCGTTTTTGTCTAGTTGCCGTGTTTTTCATTATTTATTTATTTGTTTTCCATTATTTTACTTGACAATTTCAAAAAGTTTCAAATCGAGCGTTACCATGCCAAAAAAAGTCAGAAAGAGATCCCAATTGAAGGCATCATATTCAAAACTCTCCAGAGGGTAATGTATACCGAATATAAATATGAACAAATAGACTACAATCAGAAATAGAAGTGAAATCGGAAAGTGAAGTGAATAGATTCGAAGAAGGAAGATTCGTCAAAGAGCTGTCGTTTCGCAATTGATTGATAGACAGACATGTTTTTGTTTACATTGACAATTGATCGCCGAATCTCGATTTCTCAACAGTTTCTCGAGGCTATTTTGGATCGAATTTGATTTCTCGATTGAGTTGTGAAATGAAGGTCTGCCCATGTCCAGTCGAGTTAGTTTCCATGGGAACCTTATCATTCTCGACGGTGATCATGAATACCCCTATTAATTAATAAATATTTCCTCTCGTTAACAAAATGGCTTGGTTTTGAGCCAAGAGATTATAAATTCTAATCATTGTGCATCACTCAAGTAGTGCAGTACGATTACAGTACATTAAATATTACTAAATTAATAATATTATTGTTACTAAATTATTAAATCAACAACGAACAAACCTTTTGGTTAGTTCATCAGGATCGACAGAGTCAGTTTCATCAGGCAGTAATTTTTCAAAAGGTGTGTTGGGTTCATCAATTTTCATATGTCCATAGTCCTTGCCTGGAGGATGCAACGTTTCTAATATATTCATCTCATCAAATTTCATCGCTTTTGAGCCCGCCTGTCTTGATTTACAGCTGAAAACCAATAACACAATTTAGAAAGCAAAAGGATCTCGAAACACTGAAAACTTGTAGAAGGTCCACTGCTGAATTTTTAGTATGATGAATACCGAGCGCTGGTGGGGCGATTAGCCTGTCACATTGAGATTGTCAGGGCTGCAAATGATTGTACTGTTCTCGCACCCGTATATCCATCTCAAATAATATACAAATATCGTCATACATCCTCGGAAAATCATTCGAATTCGATGCAATAATTTCAGTTCTCCCAGGGAAAAATAAGAGGACGTGATCGAATTTTGTATACCTGACACACAGTACTTCCACAATATATGGATTAAGACATTCTTCCTTGTTGTTTACTGTGATACGTCAGTTTCAGAATGTAATTCGTGGCAAGCAGATGACGTTCAGTTTTCATCTTTGCGCCACACGCCGTACTTCCACGTTATGCTCTTTTTTCGAGGATATGTTCAACTGGCTGCAAAAATCAATACATTTGAATGCCTCAGGACCCACCAATAAAAATGGAAAAGTTGCATTCGGGACGGAGTTGAATTTGGAAGACATTTTCATAGAACTGTTTTCAGAAACACTTTCTGAATAAGCGTCTGAGGCCAAAAAGTGACAAAAGTCGTCATATGTCCAAGAAAAAATATTTGCTTAGAAAATAAACTCTGAAAAGAAAAAAATAACAAAAATGTCCCAACTTCTCAGCAACTCATTCACCAACTACACATTTTAAGGACTACTTTAATACTTGTATTGACCTGACCACTTCCTGATTGGTTGGATCACCTCCCCTAATAATATAAAAAGTACTATTTCTCATTTACCAAATGACTTTCCTTTCACCTCTGAATCGCCTCCAGGTTGATCATTTTTTGGAGTCGGCGCCTCTCTGGCAAAATGACTTCCCGATGGTTACAAATAAATATGAATTTATGATAAATTAGTAGGCACCAGGTAATAAGTCTCGGTTAGTTCTCTAGGACCGATAATTGTATTGCTGCAGCCTCTGAATGAGTTTCTTGATTTTATAATTGGTTATACTTGTCTGCTGACTCGAACATGGAATTAATGTGTCAAAAAATGTGTATTTGGTATCAAATTAAGTACATAGATTTTTGGACGCTGAATCTAATGAGACCATCGCGGGGTCGATAGCGGTATTGGTTCTCGAGGTATTGCTGCTTTTGTACCGAATTTGGGAGATTTTCAGAAGTTTGACATGAGGCTATAACTCGAGAGTTCTTGGAGCTATAAAAATCGTTCTACACTCATTGGCATGGTCGCCAAACACTCTCTCCAGCTGTATCGTTAGGCGATAAGTTTAGCATTTAATTAGGAAATTAAGTAAATTTTAATGGTTAAAATTAAAATAGTTGCTACGGAGTTTTCCCCTATAGTTACCATCTGTTTCTCGGTGGGAACGTTCACAAATGTTCGGAATGATTTAAATAATTCTGAATAATTACTATCTGAAATGGATAGTTTTCATAAATCATTATTGAAGCGAAGGAATAATAAACCACTGTACAATCATTTGCAGAGTTTTTCAGCTCCTACTGGATTTGGAGTAATTTTCCTCTTGCTTGCCTCACCGATTGGGGCAGGTCGGGTTGAATCCAGATTGTACTATCTTGTAAATTTTTAACGTTTCTGAAGATATTTCCGATTTCTGGTGTGCTTTCAAACTGGAATTGCTGTTTTCCCAATTGCGTGCCCAACTGTGCGCCAAAAAATTCAGCGCGGATAGTTGTTGTTTTTACACTCAAGAACCGCTAACAAACACAGAGCTGACCTGAACATGTCCACTGCTCATGGCCACCCCTCATTTTGCACCATTTTAACATAGTGGTATATTGCATAGGGTGTTTTTTCAGAATGTAAACGTGGGAGTTTTGGTTACTTTGTAAAATCATAGTTAAGACAGTATAGTTACTACAAAAAGGATGGTGGACAGTGGTGACCATTAGGCACGTATGATTCTACAAAGTAACCAAAACTTTCTCACATACATTTTAAAGAAACACCCTGTACACTATAACTCTAAGATGGAACAAAATGACAAGGTTAATCAGTATGCTGAACGCATACAGGAATAATAATTGGCAGATACCAATAAACCAAGCACAAGTAAGATATTTCTGTTGCAGTTTAGTAATAACACAGATGTATTAAACTCCCTCACCATGGTTTTTGGCCTTCAACCTCAAAACTTGCAGAAGGTTTGAGAATTCCTTTTTTTGGCTGACGTTTCAAATTTTCAGTTGGATCAGGTGTGTGGGCAGTCGTGTCCATAACTTCGAACATCACTACGGCAAGAGAAAGCACAAATTAGGGAAGTCCATGCTTGATGAATATTTAATCCAACAAGTGGGATAGCAAAATTGCTCCCATTATGATCATTAGCCCAAGAATGATACTTAGTGCAAATTTCAAGACTGTAGCTGTTATAGTTTCTTGTGAAAAGTATAAGAGCGGACGGCAGTCGTTCACAATTTTTTATAATTGATACTCAGAATCTACATGCCCTATAACATAAAACACTAGTTTGAGGGCGAGGAGGTGTTAGAAATTTGTATCATAAGCGATTACGATTGTTTGGTATTTTGAATAGAAACGAAAATCAAGTATCAGACCAACTCAGTAAATCCCGTAAATCAGAATACAAGCTGACTGAGTAATACTCTTATATATCCAAATAGAACCAAGAAAAATAAATACGCAAGTACAAAAAGTCACCAAATACCAATAACAATCAAAGGATTATTTTTTTTTTTGCTTCGAAAGAGCAGAGAACCGCCTAATCTAAAAACACCAATACTTACCTGACGTAAAAAGCCAATCGGGGTATTGAAATTCATGTATTTTTACTTCCATGTTTATGTAGTAAATAGAAATACAGTAATCGCCTAAAAAGTCGAATTCAGAACGGAGGTCCTATTGGAAGAAATTTTCATATTATCACTATACTCAGAATCACTTTCTGAACAAGTGGTCAAAAAGTAATATAAATCGCCATATCGCCCAGGAAAATGAATGAAACTCAATGATATTGTTAGAAGATCTTCTCCCAGTGTATGTGCTAAATTAACTTTCATTGAATTCAGGATAACATGCGATGCATTCCAAAATATATCTAACTGTTCAACGTTGTTGTTTTCATTTCAATTTTTACAGGATGTAAGTCATGATTTTTCAACGCTTGAGGTCATAAAATGTTTTTCATGACGAGCAGATGACGCTTGATTTTTTATCTATTGGGTAACACACCGTACTTCCACGTTATACGTTTTTTTAACACAACTTCACTAACGCCTATTTTGTATTTTGATTTTTACAGCCTACAAAACTCAATATATTTGACTGCTCAAGGTCTTGACATGTTTGGGAGGACGATTGAATGCTGCCTGAACAACTTCTGTGCATCCATTAGTTCATAAATATGTTCTTGCGCCCAAATAAATTCTTGGAAAATCATTCGAATCGAAGCAATATTTTCAGGAAATGATCTCCCAGGACAAAATAAGACAACGTGATCGAATTTACTTACTTATTTACGATATACAGATTAAAATATTCTTTCTTCCATTTTGTTAGTTGTGATTGGTCAAAGTCTTAAAATGTTATTTGTGGCAAGCAGATGACCATCTGCTTCCATTTGATTATTGATTTTCATGTTCAGCTCATTCATCCATGACAAGGCTTTTTTCATGGGTAAGTTCTACTGGCTGCAAAATCAATGTATTTGATTTGTATTTTGATCGAGATTTTCAAGTGTTTATAACAACGAGTGAATGACGCCTCATTTCCTGTTCAGGGCAGGTTATACATATGCCATGTGGCTGTGTGCCATGTGTGTGTGTGTGTGTGTGTGGTGTCTTATGCCATGTAATCACCGAAGAAAAAAAAAGTTCTAACGCCCCTTCAAAATTTGATGTTTTACGTTTCAAGGCATGGAGAATCCGAATAACCAATAAAAAAAAAATTCTGTCTGTCCGCCGTATGCCATCAACCCTTTTCTGGCCAAACTATAATAGCTAGGTACATTCTTGAAATTTTCACCAAAATTCAATCTCGGTCTCACAACAGCCCAATTCTCGAACCACATTGCTAGCTCAATTTAAAGGTAATTTTGGTGGGTTTTCGGGGGAGAAAATTCATATTTTCCAAGGATTTTCAGCAATATGTGTATTTGGTAACACTTTCTATAGGTTTTAGGAATCTGAATCGAATGAGACCATCGTGAGGTCGAGCTTTTGTGTCAAATTTGGGAGATTTTCCGAAATTTAACGAATTTGATTTGTGAACGCGAGAGTTCTTGGAGCTATGAAAAAATCCTTCTACACTCGTGGGTTGCTCGTCAAACACTCTCCTCAACTATACCATAAGGCGAAAAATACAGATTTTAATTTGGAAATTAAGAAAAATAAAAATGATCAAAATTACAATAGTTGTTATAAACAGTTTTCCCCTATAGTTACCAAACTGTTTTTCGGTGGGAGCGTTCACAAATGGTCGGAATAATTACTATCGCAAATGGAACATCTTCTTAAATCATGATTGAAGCAAAGAAATAATGAACCACTGTACAATCATTTGCAGCGTTGTTAACGCTGAATTGAATCGGATTATAGCTGGGACGGTATCTTCCACGGTTTTCGAGTTATTGCAAAAGTTGGGATTTGTTTTAGCTTTGGAAAAATGCATACTTACGTAACGATGGCATTACTCGAGCATTCATTCAGCCTATAAAACAATCTGACTATATTATTTGCTCGAAAGTAAAGATTTGCTGCATGACTGGTAATTTTCCTGTTGAGTGAACTTTTTAATGGTTTTGGGATAGCTAAGATTCTTCAGGACGCGGCTGCGTCCACATTAGGTAACGTTTTCGACAAAATTGTCCGGCGAAGAATCTTAGCTATCCCAAAACCATTAAAAGATTTTCATCGTTGGCGAAATATAGATGAAAGGATACGTACCTAATAAAAGAAATTCGACTAGACCTCGCACAAGAACTGCTATCAAGTTACCAACATTGAATCTCTCTAGATACACCGAAGGAATTTAGTGTTGTCGTTGAATCGCGAGATTCAAGATAGAAGCTTTTCCGTAGGTGAAACTCTTGATGATAGAACATTGAATCTAATGATAAGAACTCCACAAACTGAAAATTAGTCAAGATTTAATTTTTCTCAACATAAAATGGATCACTCGGAGCCTCGGAGGACAAATAATAACGTTAGGCACATGAGATGATTTTGACGCTTGCAGAACAACAAATAAAATTTCTTATTCTTCTTCTCTTATATTTGGCCCTACTTACGTGCGGTGTGGCCATCGACGTATTAATATTATATTTATTAGCGCCGAGTGGCTAGGATTGATTTGGAGTTTTCTTTACCTGGTCTTATCGCATTTTTTCTTATTACTATCTCAGTTTTTACCAAGATGAGTAAAAGACGGGTGAGCTCATTTCGAGGTGAATAGAATACTGACATAGAGCATAGAGCCCATTCAGCAAGAGGCAATACGACGGCCTCATAGCGTGTCGTCACAGGCCAGAAGCAATATTTTGATTGTGCTTTTTACTTCCATGCCCAATGCCCATGTTTACGTAGTAAATGGAAATATTGTGATTTTTATTACTTATTGGGGGTAGTACTTCCTCCTAAAACGCACTTTCAGTTATTTTTATTCAAACATTCTTGTACATTTGGGTCTCTTTGCTTTATATTTATGACCAACTTTGACCACGACGTTCAAATCACTTGTTTTATGTGCTGATTAGGGCTGGTTCCGGGTACCTTTGCTGACACTTGCTGTCAGTAGAGATGAGGCATGGTCATGCCGCCCGGCGCGTCCCCCAGGTTGCGGATAGGGGAACGGCTCACTACGTGAGCTAGGAGGGCTTGCCCTCCTGCGGACAAGACCAGCTAGGTATCTGGAGGGCTGCTGGGTTTGCCTGTGGAGGGAATACAGTGGAATACAGTAGGTAATTAACTCCTAGTAGCAGAGTGCAGTAGACTGAAACGGAAAGGTCTTGTTAACTTTTGGGGCCACTCTAAGTTGCATGCAGGTTGAAAAGGGATAAGACAGTATGTTTAATTTTTTGAGGATTTTTATTGCCCAATGTACAGAGTTTACCTATATTTTTTTAAAATCTTGGTTGGTGTAAATAACAGCGTAATAATTATATTGCTCGATGAGAATGAAATGAACACGTCTATGTTCTGCCGAGACCGTACTCTACAGGTAATGTGAACAACTGAAGGTAGTAGGCTCGAATCGCTCCTGAAACCAATACACAATGTTGAAGAGTTGACCAGTTGTTAGATAATTTTATACAATAATAATCACTCGAGTAATTTTATGGAAGTGAGGAATGTTTTGTAAAGCAAATTAATGAATACGCCACATACTTGTAATTCACCTTCAGATTGACTGTGAGACCCTGTGACTCAATCTTGACGTCCATTTTCCATAACCGAAAAAGTATCTTCTTCCCCAACAAAGCCTGAAAAAGGACATAAACCGTTGAAAATTATTTTATCAATAGGGTCGAGGGGTAGAATAACTTAGTGCCTTTTTCCACTATTGGTTCACTAATTCGGCAAAGATTTTTCACCCCTTCGGACTGGTTAGGGCAGCATATTAGGTCGATTGGGTGCCAATAGTTTTATACATAGAAAATGTGGTAAACAATCAATGTATGTTTAAATAAATCAAATTCATTGCCAATGAGTTTTTAATTAACACCACACTTTATCTCCTCATCCAACAACCTTGCTTTGACAAAACACTAGGTACCTATTTCAGTTGTGACTGTATCATATTCGTGAGGAAGGGTTAGCAACAAGTGGCAGATTTTATCTGACTCATCAAACTTCGATCCGAGATCCTCTAACTCACGAACGATGGTGTCCACAACGGGAAAATGGTCAATGGAATAATCAAATTTATAGCAGAAACGTCGGCAGAACCGAAGTTGACGCGATGAGCGGGCTCCACGTCTGATAAGACATAGACGAGTCCTTTATCTTCGAGAATCATTTTTACTCGGAATAGCCAGTTCTTGAAATTTACGGCCAATAGAACGGGTAATAACGTCGAATTAGTCGTAAATTATTGACGATTGATTTATGGCGAGGCGAAATTGTCACGCACGCGGCCGAACGAAAAAAGTAATGATGGGCATCGATTAATCAAATTAATCGATTATTAGGGTAAAAAATCGATTAATTTTTATTCGATTATTAGGGTAAAAAATCGATTAATTTTTAATCGATGTTGGTATGGCTCGATTAATCGGGTAATCGATTGATTTTTACCGATTAATAAACTCTTCGCCACCGAAAATTTTCTAATTTAATTTCTTTTTTTTTCATAGTGGATAGACTAAAAATTCGAAAGTAAAAAAACGAAATCCTAGACTGTAATCGATTATGACGTAGGTAGGTAGCAAGTATATCACGCTGTAGGTACTGATGTCTGCATCGTCTGTTGAGGGCAAGAAAGTGGAGATCATTGCTTTTAAGTACGTGCCAGCTGTCGCGACTTCTGTTCCGTCGGAAAGGCTTTTTTCACCAGCTGGCCAAATTTTGAGGGAGCAGAGGAGCCGGCTGGCTCCTGACCTCGCAAATAAGCTCCTATTTCTCAAGGACGCCGACGAGAAATATTGGATTAATTACGTATATTACCTAAACGTCAGATTCAGTCATGTCTTATTTATAAAATTTAAGAAAGACAAATAGAAGAACTATTTTAGTTCTGATATAGTTATTTTTCCATCCTAAAGAATTACACGAAGGATAGAATTTTTTTTCTTTAGAATTACGATTGTACTTGTAAATTAAAAATAATTTTCTCACTTGTTTGGAATTTGTTGTTTCTCATACTACCTACGTCTACTCATTTTTCCTTCTTAAAATTGTCAAACCATGGGGTATTGATTAGTTAGAAAAGAATGCCGTAGAGGGGTTGTGAGGGGGAGAAAAACTAGGCGACTTATTCTCCAGGTTTTTAATGGCTGGCCGAGCACTTTCGCCCATTCGGGCATCCTCAGGGCGACGTGGAACCATGAGGCCCACAGCGTAGAAAAGAATGGTAAGTAATTGATAAGATAATGATGGTTTTACCATAAATAAAGTTAAATTTTTTGCTGCTTCCAAGAAGTTGCCGATTAATCGATTAATAAGAAAACAATATAATCGATTAATCGATTACTAAGAAAAAATATAATCGATTAGACACTAATCGATTAGTTGATGTCCGATGCCCATCCCTAGAAAAAAGGAAATCGAACGTAAACAAAGGGCAACCGGCTTCCGAAAATAATCACCCGCGTAAAAAACAATTTACGGATTAGCGCGCGCCGTGCAAATGACCATAACCCGTTGAGAAGAGTAAACGACGCTGGGAAAAACACAAAACTAATATTACTTAATTAGTTTATTAGCGAAATATAGCAAAAAGCAAAATAGTTAACGGGAAGACAAACGAAAGTTCGAGAATGGATTATCTAGGGATGGGTATCGATGTATCGATGTTTAAAAACATCGATGTTTTTTCATCGATGTTTTCTCTTCGATGTTTTTTACACATCGATGTTCACTCTTCGATGGTTACTCTTCGATGTTCACTCTTCGATGGTTACTCTTCGATGTTTTTGAACCATCGATGTTTCGTTTATGTAAAAATAATAATTACTTTTATATAATGCCCCGAACAATAATTCATTTCAATTTGAATAATTATTCTTGTTTTATAAATTAAACAACTCGTTTGTTTATGAAAATAATAATACAGAATCAAGAAACAATAAACATCAATGTTTGATTCGAATATCGAATTGTAGTTAGTAGGTAGGTACTGAAGAAATATCGATTCGTTATCAGTGTCACTTATCGTTATCATTCATCAAAATTCGTTATCCATTGTGCATTGTCATGCGTTCCCAAGGTGGGTAAATGACAAGGTGGGCTCGATCATTAAGGGGCAGCTTTCTCTGACGTCACTGGTCACCTTCCTCATAGCCGCATACGAATTTCATTGAAAAACCATTACTACTCCGCTTTCCTTTCAATGAGAATGTTTTGTGTACGCCAAGTTTTTTTATTACAGTTTTATTAGTTTTAATAGAGAGTTTCATCAAGGTTTTTTAAATCATTTTTAATAAGAAAAAATGGGAAAACCAGGTGTAGTGTAAGTAGTGTGTGCGATTGCGGAATGCCGTGATACGTCTTCTCTGCGCAATGATCTTTCTTTTCACCGGTAAGTTTACTATTTTAATTATTAATTGCCCGTAGATCCATTCTAAAATTTATAATTATGTAGTATCATGATTACCGTTATTAAATTATTTGAAGAATGTACTGGCTGTAATATTAATTGTGGAAAACTCTGAATCCTAAACATGCCTCGACGAGTTTGTCAGCGTATTTTTCTCTCAACTCTTGTGTTTTAAATACGTGTATTACTTAATTAATTGCTATTTTGTCAGATTTCCTACCGATAAATCCATTAGGAAGCAATGGATCGCTAAGTGCCGGGGAAAATGACGATTGGAATCCCAATACCAGTAGAATTTACTTGCTCCGAGCATTTTGTTGCAGAAAATTTCGAACGAGATTTAAAGTTGTATAACTAGGATGGGGTATCTTAACCAGATCAAAGAAGAGGACAATTAAAAAAAAAAAGAACAAGATTTTCTCCTTACAACAAAACCCCAACAAAATGGGAAAAATGATCAATCTAGCAATTTATATACTCATTTTTATATACACATTTATATATACATTTTTTATTTCATTTTAGCTTTTTTTTCTAGTAATTTATTTTTTAATAAAGTTTTTTGTTCTTCAAAACATGTTCTTCTTGTTTGTTCTTCTACATTTGTTGAACTTAAGATTTTGATATGCTCCAAGAATATATTTATGCAACATTCTAAAAATATTTTCCAACAGTTATGAACATAAAACAATACTTAATGAACAAAAAAGTTGAATGAACCTTTCCATGTACCTGTCATTTTTGTACCAATAGCAGCCTCAACGCCATTGATCATTGATTCAAATGGGATCTATTTGTCAGTGGAAAATACATAGTAAACGACCAATCGTACATCTCAAAAATTCAGTTGATTTTTATCAGACTAAATATCCTAGAAAAAAGTTTATTGAAAATAAATGTAGACACAAAAAGTAAAGGACATTGTCAGCTGAATCAAATAACACAACATTTATTGACATCTGATGTAAAAACGTAAATATTAATTAATTTTTCCCACTTTTTTTTAACTTCATCAGTGAAGAACGTTAGAAATGAAAAAATAGTGTTTCGAAAATAAAATATCTGAATCTTTACGATTAAGTATTTTAAAAGTCAATTTTTAAACTATTTAAATTCTATCAGATTATTTTTGTATCATCTAATTTTAAGTATGGTTATAGATAAAAAGTTTTTATTGAGAAATAATGATAATCAACAGTATGTAATGAAATTCCGCTGCCAAAGGTAAGTGAAAAGCTATCTAACTAGTGTTTGTCTTTATACCAGTGACGTCATGCCGTGCGGGTTAGCATCGGATCGAGCCCACCTGTGTTCTAGTCACCTTGATGCGTTCCCACTTTCCACGTTTTACGCACGTTTACACATTCTTTTCACATATTATTAAAATTTTTGAATCATCTGATTTATTAATTTTCATTAATTATCATTCAATTTTTCTTAATTTTCTTACTTAATTTTCATTCAAGTATCATTCATTCAAGTATTATTGAAATTTTACTTCATTACTTAATTTTTATTCACGTATTATTAAAATTTTTGAATCATCTGATTTATTATAGCAAATTTTCAAAGCAAATTGTTTTTTTTCTCTCCAAAACATCGATGTATCGAAACATCGATGTTTTTTGTCCGATGTTTTTTAGACATCGATGTTTCTTGAAAAAAAACATCGATGTGCAAACATAGCAAAAGAAATAGCAAAAGAAGCAAGAAGAAGAAATATAGCAAAAATCAAAATAGTTAACGGGAAGACAAACGAAAGTTCGAGAATGAATTATCACATCACAGTACAGTAGTAACAGATAAGATAACATGTTGAGCAAGAGAGAGGGCGTAGAACTGTCCATCCAAGTCAAACATTCCAAGAGCTGGTCAATTCACATATATGATTTTTGTCCTTAAAATAATGCTCTTCTAGCTTGAAAATCAATGAACTACTCAATATTGAATTATTGGAAGATCGGCATAATTTCTTTTGATTATTTCATAAATTAAAAAGCTACTAGTTAGTTCATTGTTCATGTAGGTATCAATTTAATCATGTTAGAGTGGGAGAAAAATATAGGTAATAAAGGTAAATATAATTACACTATACAAGGTAAAATATAATTTAAGAAAAAAATTATTGAGACTGCCGCTCACATTCGGTCCCGAACGAGACATAAGGCCCGCCCACCTTCTCAAGGCTAGACAAGGCAGAGCTCTCGCGGCTGGTACGGCCTTTCACCTCAGTCTCTAGGGATGGGATATCGGAGCCTCAATATCGATATTGGCATCGGTGTCGATATCGTACACCCAATATCGATATCAACGATATATTGGTCCCTTAACATCGATATAATTATCGATATATCGGTTAACTATCGATTTTTTTCAACATTTTAAAAAACGACCATTTCGCGCAGCTATGTATCGTGATTACCGGTACTTATCTCCCTAAAAATTTATTTTGTAGTAGGTACCACAGAGCAGAATTTTATAAAACAACAACACAGTATTATTATGACAATCAATACAATACAGCTACAGAATGGGGTGGAGATAACATAAGGTGAAGGTTACTTTACTTGGTCAATGTCATCAGTCGATTGGTCAATGGTCGATTGTATGAGATATGTTATTCGGTATTGATGAGATTCAACGTCGATAAATAATTAATTTTATTTAAAAGAAGCCGATTTTTCACAAATTTTTCCGATATCCGATATATCGGTAAGGTACAATCGATCATCGATAGATATCGACAGACCATTATCGATTTTAAAAAATCGGTTCTTCGTGACCGATTATCGATATTTTTGAAATATCGATTATCGATTCCCATCCCTATCAGTCTCGCATCTCCTCGCGCCTGGCACGAACGTCCGCTGTGCTCAGTCTCGTATCACCTCGCGCCAAGCGTTTATTTTTATTCTTCGTCCGAACTTCTATTATGGTAAGTTTACTATGTTGCTATTTATTTGCTTTCATACGCCTCATCTCATGGTCGGTCTCTAAATGCAACATGTGGCATGCGTTGAAGTGATTTGCTGTGCTATTGAGTAGGAGGATTCGAAAATACTTTTTCATAGTACATAATTAATATCCAAACACAATTTGAAACGATGTAACAATTCTTGAGATTTTGTTGAAATCATGCTGGACTCCTGTATTTTCGTATCCACAACACAGGTTATGATTAAAGACTGTAAGAACGTTCAAGTGTCAGCTATAGGATATTCTAATAATCAGAAAATTAAAATGTTGATAACTTATGTCAAGTTCACCAATTATGGCGAACTGGATTGGCTCCTTGATATTCAATAATAAACCATTGTAATCGCCCAAGAAAAAAAATTTTAGGTATAACCCTTCCTCAAAATTTGATGTTTTACGTTTCAAGGCATGTAGAATCCGAATATCCAATAAAAACGCTGCAAATGATTGTACACTGGTTAATTATTCCTTCGCTTCAATATTGATTTAGAAAGACTATCCATTTGTGATAGTAATTATTCCGAACAATTTTGACGTTTCCACCGAAAAACAGATTGGTAACTGTCGGGAAAAATCCGTAGCAACTATTGTAATTTTAATCGATTGTATTTTTCTTAATTCCCGAATAATTGAAAACTAAATTTTTTGCCAAACGGTACAGTTGAAAAAAAAAAAAACGCTGCAAATGATTGAACAGTGGTTTATTATTCCTTCGCTTCAATATTGATTTATGAAGACTATCCATTTGTGATAGTAACTATTCCGAACATTAGTGAATGTTCTCACCAAAAAACAGATGGTAACTATAGAGGAAAAATCCGTAGCAACTATTGTAATTTTAATCAATTTTATTTTTCTTAATTTCCTAATTAAAAGCTAAATTTTTTGCCTTACCCTACAGCTGGAGAGAGTGTTTGACGACCATTCCAATGAGTATAGAACGATTTTTAGAGCCCCAAGAACTCTCGAGTTATACCCTCATGTCAAATTTCTAAAAATCTTCCAAATTCGGCACAAAAGCTGCGATAACTCGAGAACCATAAATGCTATCGACCCGGCGATGGTCTCATTCGATTCAGCGTCCAAAAATCTATATAATTTGATACCACGTACACATTTTTCTGAAAAACCGTGGAAAATATGAATTTTCTCCCCCTCAAAACCCCCCAAAAATACCCTTAAAATTGAGCTTGCAAGTTGGTTCAAGAACTGTGCCGTCGTAGGACCGAGATTGATTTTTGGTGAAAATTTCAAGAATTTCGCTATTATGGTTTGGCCGGAAAACTGCTAACGGCGTACGGCGGACAGACAGAATTTTTTTTATTGGATATTCGGATTCTACATGCCTTGAAACGTAAAACATCAAATTTTGAGGGGGGGTTATAAATTTTTTTTTCGTGGGCGATTACAATGGTTTATTATTGAATAATAAACCAAAAATATAGACCGAGATAGATAGTTAGAGAGAGTGTTTGACGACCATTCCAATGAGTACCTATAGAACGATTTTTATAGCTCCAAGAACTCTCGAGTTTCTGAAAATCTTCCAAATTCGACACAAAAGCTGTGATAACTCGAGAACCCGCGATGGTCTCATTCGATTCAGCGTCCAAAAATCTATACAATTTGATACCACGTACACATTTTTCTGAAAGACCCTGGAAAATATGAATTTTCTCCCCCTCAAAACCCCCATGGAATGGGGCACCTCAGGAGAGCGGACGAAAAAAAGTTCATCATACAACATTTGAAAAAATGTTTAGTTATTCCAAAATATAAAAATAATAACTCACTGTATGAATCTTTTTATTCTCAAAGCTAAGTGCTTTCAGCAGACCGGACAACTGGTAACCAGGAATGTACATAATTTTGAAATATTATTTAACAGAAAAGGAACTATTAGGTCATTGAAACTTAGAATGCCTTATCGTAATCACAATTAGTAAAAATAGTGAAATCCGTTAGGTCCTCTAGGAATCGTATCGCATTATTGGATCGTTTGCCATTCATCTCAGTCGGTTTTGATAGCTTCAAAACAATATCATCATCGCCAATAAATGACTGTTCTTTTGTTTCAATAAATTTGTAGGCGCCAAGCAGTTTTTTGTAGAACGCTCCTAGATAGCCTCTGCCATCGCAGGTGGAAATGACCTTAGCCACATAAAGTTGAATGGAATTTTTCGTTTTACACTGAACTCGAACAGCAGTGTAGTCATTAGGCAAAAGTGCCAGCGGGTTTTTACTTCCCTGTTATCTCTGTGTGGACTTTTTGTGATACGGTATGTGTTGAAAAAAGTAATTTGCATAAATGCAGCTAGGGGATATTTGTCGCCCATAATGGCAGAACTGTTTTCTCGGAGACGCGAGAACTGTGTGTGCTAGTGTGTGTAGGTTAATACGTTTTGTTTACGAATATATTTCGCTCTTGGTGTTAAAAATTACCGTTGTGTTTTGCCGATTACACGCATTTTAAAAGGTTTTATTTAATTGTTCCACTGACAAATTTCATAATTTCGTCAGGTTATGGGCCCAGTGAATCGGAAATAACGGGTAAGTGCGGAATTCGGTTTAAAAAAAAAAAAAGTGTTGTTCTCCCGTCGGTCGCGATCGGTCGTTTCGAAGCACGCAACAGACTTCTGACGCGTCGTCATCTAAAGAAAAATGGAGCAACAACTACAACTTTCAGTAACAAAGCTGAAAGGTGAGTCAAACTGGAATATTTGGAAATTTCAGACATCAATAGCGATTGAAGCTAAAGGCTGGGAAAAGCATCTCTTGGGCATAGATCGACAACCAGTGCCTCAAGAAGGTAAGGAAGCTGAATTTCAAGCGGTACTTGAAAAATGGAATAAAATTGACAAAAATTTGAAGCATTTCTTGGTATCAAGACTTGAAGATGAGGCCACTGTTCATATACTGGGATGTGAAACTGCATATGAAATGTGGAATAGACTTCTATCCATATATGAACAAAAATCTGAAACTACTGTTCATTTGCTTCACGAAAAATTTTTCTCGTACGGCTATCAGAGTTTGGGTATAGCTGCCCATATTTCTGGTATAAACGACATTGTCACAAAACTTCGCACGCAGGGAGAAGAGATATCAGATAAACAGGTTATTACAAAAATTTTGATGACGTTACCCCAATACCTTGCCACATTTCCTTCGTGTTGGGAATCATTGGACTCATCCAAACAGACCCTCAATGAGTTAACGTCTCGTTTGTTGATCGAAGAACAAAGGGCCAAAACCCGCGGTGATTTTGTCGGAAATTCGTCAGAAAATAAAGCACTTGTGTCTCACTCATCTCAATGCGTTTTTTGTGGAAAAACCAATCATCCAAGCCATAAGTGTTATAAAAACCCAGCTAACAAATCTCTTTGTGGTTATTGCTCAAAACCGAATCATACTACTCAAAACTGTCGTTTTCGAATAAGTAAGGAGGGACCCCAATTCAAAAAAGGTTTCGACCAAACTAAAGTTTTGAGCAAATCCAAGACATTTTCTGGGAAACCCAATTCTCAGTGGAAAAACGCATTCTTCAGTGTCGCATTAGCCAATCAAAATGAATGTGGTGAAGATGTATGGTTCCTGGATAGCGGTGCTAGCGAGCACATGAGTCCTCATGAATATCTTTTTGAGAACTATAGGGAATGTAATCGATCAATACGAATCGGGGATGGTAGAACCTTGATCGCTTGCGGAATGGGCGATATCAATGTAACTACTACTGTCAACAATGAAGAAATTGATAATGTCTTAAAAAACGTTTTGCATGTTCCCGATCTCAAAATGAATTTGTTCTCTGTCTCTCGTGCTCTAGAGAAAGGGCATACTCTAATTGGACAAGGTGACACCTGCCAGCTAGTGAAAAATAACACTGTTTTTGCCGAAGCTAAATTGAGCGGGAAAGTTTATGTCATGAAAATGCGAACTGAGATAGCTGTATCGGCAACATCGAAAAGTTGCAAGCATTCCCTACGCTCATGGCACGAGAAGCTCGCTCACCAGAACATCGCATACGTAAAATCGATTCTATCAAGAATGAACATCGAGTATGAAGATGAACCGAACTTCACATGTGACGCCTGCAGTGTCGGAAAAATGCATCGTCTTCCATTCAAGCAAAGTTCCACCGTGTCGACTGAACCGTGTGAGATTATCCACGTTGATTTATGCGGACCCATGGAGGTACCCAGTTTCGGCGGTTCAAGATACTTTCTTTTGTTGAAGGACGATTTTTCACATTTTCGATTTTGTTACATGATAAAGGAAAAATCTCAAGTGCCGGAGTTGATTGAAACATTTCTTCCCATGGCCGAAAATGACACCGGCAAGAAAGTAAAGTCCATACGTTCAGACCAAGGAACTGAAATACTGAATCAAGCTGTTCAGAAAACTCTTCAAAAGCTTGGAATTCGTCATCAAACTTCGTGCGTATACTGTCCGGAACAAAATGGCCGGATCGAACGAGAAATGAGAACGGTTGTCGAGGCAGCTCGCACTATGCTTTCTGCAGCAAACTTGGATAAACGATATTGGGCAGAAGCAACAAACTGTGCTGTCTATATCCTGAATATGACAGGGACGAGTACTGTAAAAGGAAAATCTCCATACGAACTCTGGTTCAATCGCATTATGAAGATCGATCATTTAGAAACGTTTGGTTCAACAGTTTTTGTTCATGTTCCAGACTCGAAACGTAAGAAATGGGATCCTAAAGGGATAAAGGGTATTTTCGTCGGATACGAACAGGACTGCAAAGGCTACCGCGTGTGTTATCCTGAACAAAAGAGGATAGTCATCGAGCGAAACGTCATATTCGTACCAGGAAGTTTACCTCAAACCATCGTGCATTCGAATAATTGTACTGTGTTTCCAGTTGAGGAGGTCAATCACTCAGACGGAAACGAAGACGAAAAAATATCTGAAGATATTGATAATTTGACTGAAGTCGATAACAGTACTAATCAACTAAACTTGACTGATGAGGTAATTCAACCCGATATTGACCAATTTCCACAAGGCCAGCTTGAAGAATTGGGGAGAGGAAAAAGAATGAAGAAACCTCCAACAAAACTTGGCGACTACGTTCTTCTTTCTTACGAGGAAGCTGTAAATGGTGAAGATGCTCAAAAATGGAAGAAAGCCATCAATGAAGAAAAAAAGGCACTTGAAGAAAATTACACCTGGACTCTCATTGATCGAAACAGCGTCAAGAATAAGAAGATTTTGTCAAGTCGTTGGATTTTCAAAGTAAAAGATGATGGTCGCTACAAAGCCCGTCTTGTAGTACGTGGTTGCCAACAGACAAAAGGAATAGATTTTGACGAGGTCTTTAGTCCGGTCATTGGAAGTGACGCTTTACGCCTCATGTTTGCCGTAGCTGCAAAAAGAAACTACAAAATTACCAAATTCGACGTGAAGACGGCGTTTCTCCATGGTACATTAAAAGAAGATTTGTACATGGAACTGCCGGAGAGCTACTCAGAAGAAGGAAAAATATGTAAGCTTGAGCGTGCACTCTATGGGCTTAAACAGGCTCCAGCAAGATGGAATGAGCGCCTGAAATCGTTCCTGACTACTCAAGGACTTATTCAGTTGAAAAATGAGCAATGCGTCTATGTTGATCAAGAACGAACGTTGTTCTTGGGAATTCACGTTGATGATGGGATCATTGCTGGTGAAAAACCTGAAACAATCAGACGTTTGTTAAAACTCCTTGAAGATGAATTCAAGATCACCTACGAAGAAAATCCTTCGTCATATCTTGGACTGGAAATTAACACAGAAAGTGGGAAACTCAAACTGTCCCAATCAATATACGCTGATCAAGTGACACATAAATATCGCGTGTCTGATTGCAAACCGACCTATACACCTCTAATTGTAGGAGAGCAAGCAAAGCCTATCAATGATGAAAAAATTTTGTTTCCATTCCGCGAAGCTGTCGGAAGCCTTCTATATCTTTCAACTAAAACTCGGCCAGACCTGGCTCAATCCGTTGGAGTAAGCGGAAGAAAAGTGGAAAATCCTACTCAGAGCGACTTGATAAATCTCAAGAGGACCTTGAAATACGTTGCTACCACAAAAAACCTCGGTGTTTCATATTCAATCGGCAATAATCAAAGTGACGAAAAACTTGTAGCCTACTGCGATTCGGATTTCGCTGGTGACACTGAAACTCGAAAAAGTACAACAGGTTATATCGTCTTCTTCAACAATGGACCGATAAGTTGGACTTCTCGTCGACAAACGATTGTTGCTACTTCGTCAACGGAGGCCGAATATATCGCCGCAGCAGAGGCCGCGAAGAACATAATATTCCTGAAGAACCTACTGGAAGAACTCATCGGAAAACAAGTCGTTGCTGATCTACATGTAGACAACAAGAGTGCCATCGACCTTATCAACAACGGAGTGGTCAATCGTCGTAGTAAACACATTGATGTGCGTTACCACTACATCAACGAAAAAGTGCAAGAAGGTCTGATCAAAATACACTACTGTCCGTCGGAAACACAAATTGCAGATCTGTTCACAAAATCTTTGAACATTTCGAAATTTCAGCATTTTTGCAAACAGATTGTAAATTAAGCAATTCTTTGAATTTCAGCATTTCTGAAACACGATTAAAAATTGGCTAATTCTTTAAATTCATTTACAACAACATTTATGACAAATTAGGGAGGTGTGTTGAAAAAAGTAATTTGCATAAATGCAGCTAGGGGATATTTGTCGCCCATAATGGCAGAACTGTTTTCTCGGAGACGCGAGAACTGTGTGTGCTAGTGTGTGTAGGTTAATACGTTTTGTTTACGAATATATTTCGCTCTTGGTGTTAAAAATTACCGTTGTGTTTTGCCGATTACACGCATTTTAAAAGGTTTTATTTAATTGTTCCACTGACAAATTTCATAATTTCGTCAGTATGATATTATTTGTTTATTCTAAATAAAACAAACATGTACCACACCTTTGATCATTACTTCTATTTACAAATTTGTCAGATACAGTCAGTTTTCTCTGAAGAATCCATGTTAACCAGTTTTCTCAGTGAACTTCAAGAGATTAAATTTCGATCTCTTGCGGCCTGAGAAAACTGGAAATGCATGAGTCAACGTACTATTTTGTAGTATCTTTTATAAAAGAGCGGCAAAAACCTATAGGTATCGACTTAACTGGTTCGATTCAATTACTCCACTCTATAGATAAACATCGATTTATTTCATCGATAAGAAGCTATCGATTAGTGTTTAGTTCCAGTGCCGTGCGAAGAGCAGAGTCTAGCTTCAATTTTGTTCAAAAATCTTTTTTGAGGTTTTTCGAGTACCCAGCCACGTCGAGAAAAAAATATGAACACTATTGCACTTGGAAGTACTTAGCAAGAGCTTTCCAACGATGGTAAAAAATCAATTTTAGGTGGCATAATGAGGGAGCAATCGATGTTTTTATAGACCTATGTATGAGACCTCATAACTTCTAAACGAAAACTGTTTTTTCATAGTTTGTAAACCTAAATTGTTCACATTTAAGACTAGTTTACGTAATCAAAGTTTGGTATTGATTGGACTAAAAGTAAATAATACTTCTTAGGCCGTATTTCTTAAAAATTTGTTTCAAAATCACGTTTTTGGAATATATATGGTTGTAGAAAAAAAAACTAAGTTAGTCATAGAATTTTCGTTGAAAGATTTGAATTTAGCGTTAAATGTTCAAGAAATAACATGCAGGTAGTTGCCGCGAAGTTGCGACATTTTTGTTATTTTTTTCCTTTTCAGAGTTTGTATTATAGGCAGATAACTTCCAAAGTTGGTTTTATTATTTTTGTAAACTTTTTTTTCTTTTTTTTAGTGTCATACAATTATGGACAGCTCTCTTCACAAAATTTGCCCAAGCTTTCTTCATTGTGGTGCTGTCACTTACTACCAACAGACCAAACAAAATTCATAAATCTGTTGGACACTGAAGATCTAAACTATAATGATTACCTAACTACTTTCAATGTTATTATGTTGATTGAGAGTGAGTGTGTACGTTAGAAATTAATGGAATAATCTATCCACTGATTTGAAACTCTTGGTCTACATACCGGATGCTTTGATCCCATTGATCCACCTTACAAACTCAAATAATTTAGTACACCATTTTTACTTCCATGTTTACGTAGTAAATGGAAGTATTGAGATCGTCCGAAAAGTCGAATTCGGAACCGAGGTCCTGATGGAAGAAATTTTCATAGTAGTATACTCAGAAACACTTTCTGAACAAGTGTCTGTGTGTCCGTCTGTCTGTGGTCACAAACTGACATAAATCGCCATATCTCCCTGAAAAATGGATGAAACCTTATGAAATTTTAAGGGAATGTTTTCCCAGTGGTTCTGCAAAATTAGGTTTTTCCGGATTTTGAATTACACACAGTACTTCCGAGATATAAGCGTTCAAAGTTTTTTCTGTTTCGATTTTTACAGGCTATGAGAGTCAATATTTTTCTACGTTTGAGGGCTTGAAATGTCGGTTGTGGCAAGCAGAAAACACTAGATTTTTTGTATAGTGGGTCACATACAATGCCTCCACGTTATCAGCGTTTTTCACGATTTCACTAGTGCATGTTTTGTATTTTGATTTTTACAGGCCGCAAAACTCAATGTATTTGAACGCTCAAGGTCTTAAAATGATGTGGTCGGCGATTGAATGATGCCTGATTTTTATCAAATGGGTCACATGCAGTACTTCCGCGTTATTTGCACATTTGCCACATTTTGATTTTTATAGACCACAAAAATGAATATATTTGAACGCTGGAGGACTTAAAATCTTTCTATATGACAGTTGAAAATCGCTTGATTTTTGTTATTGGGGTCACATGCAGTACCTCCTCGTAAAACGCATTTTCAGTTACTTTATTTGTATTTTTTGGGTCTCTTTGCTTTAAATGTGACCAACTTTGACCTCGTTCACAAAACTTGTTTTGCATAGTTTGGATAACACACAGTACTCCCGCAATATGCCATTTTTTAACTTTTGAGATTTTAATAGACCGCAAAAGTGAACATACATTATACTTTAAATTTTCTATATGACAGCTGAATATTGCTTGATTTTTATTATCGGGGTCACCTGCAGTACCTCCTCTTAAAACGAATTTTCAGTTATTTTATTAAGCGTTATTGTACTTTTAGGGTCTCTTTGCTATAAATATTACCAACTTTGAACTTGTTCACAAAACTTGTTTTGTATAGTTTGGGTAACACACAGTACTTCCTCTTCATGACATTTTTCGGCATTTGGGACTAATATAAACCGAAAGAGCGAATACTTTAGACCTCAAGTTTTTTATATGATAGCCGAATATCGCTTGATTTTTATTATCAGGGTCACATGCAGTATTTCCTCGTAAAACGATTTTCAGTTATTTTATTAAGCGTTATTGTACTTTTTGGGTCTCTTTGCTTTAAATATGACCAACTTTGACCTCGTTCTCAAAACTTGTTTTGCATTTGGGTAACACACAGTACTTCCGCTTCATGCCGTTTATTGACTTTTGAGAGTAAGTATAAACCTCAAGAGTGAATATACTTTAGACTTTAAATTTTTCTACATGACAGCTGAATATATTGCTTGATTTTTATTATCAGCGTCACTTGCAGTACTTCCTGGTAAAACGCATTTTCTGTTATTGGACTTTTTGGGGCTGTTTGCTCTATATTTGACCAGCTCTGACCACGTTCACAGAACTTGTTTTGTATAGTTTGGATAACACACAGTACTTCCGCCGCATGCCGTTCTTTTGCTTAAGAGATTTTTATAGACCGGAAGAGTGAATATATATGAAGGCTGGGAGACTTTAAATTATTGTATATGAAAGCTGCATATTGCTTGAGTTTTAATTTCCGGGTCACATGCAGTACTTCCTCGTAAAACGCATTTTCAGTTATTTTATTCAAGCCTTATAGTACTTTTGGGTCTCCTTGCTCTATATACGACCAACTTTGACCAAGTTCACAAAACTTGTTTTGTATAGTTGGGATAACACACAGTACTTCCGCCTCATGCCGTTTTTTTGCTTTAGAGATTTTCGTAGGCTGCAAGAGTGAATATACTTTAGACTTTAAATTTTTCTTTACGACAGTTGAATATTGTTTGATTTTTATTATCGGGGTCACATGCAGCTGCATTACTTCCTCGTAAAACGCATTTTCAGTTATTTTATTCTAGCGCTTTTGTAACTTTCGCGCCTCTTTGCTTTAAATATGACCAACTTCAACCATGTTCAAAATCCTTGTTTTGATCACACACCGTACTTCCGCCTTACGCCGTTTATCGCTGTTGAGCTTTTTACAGGGTGCAGAAATCAATACATTTGACGCTAGAGGTATTAAATATTTGTAATGGCGAGTGAATGACGCCTGATCTTTACCGCTAGTGTCACGTTTCGGCCTTCGTACGATTTTCTCGATTTTATAATTGGTTATACCAGTTACCGACTCAAACATGGAAGTACTGTGTGATCTATGCACACCACTGGTTGATTACTGAAATGCTCCAATTTACTTGTTCTGTATTTCTCAAATGATAATAGAGTTATGATTTTCTCGAGCCTATCCGCAATTACACTGAATGAGAGGATCCGAACATAATTTCAGAAATTCACCCAACGTTTGTGCATTATAATGACAGGATTTGGCCCTCAAAACCATGTAATTTGTTGAAAAAGTAATGCTGAATTCAAACCTGTTAACGAAAATTCTATGACTAACGTAGTTTTTTTTTCTACAAGCATAAATAGTTCAAAAAACGTGATTTCGAAACAATTTTTTTAGAATTACGGCCTGAAAAGTATCTACGCTTGGTTCAATCAATACCAAACTTATATCACGTAAACTAGACTTAAATTTGAACAATTTTAGTCTTCAAACTAAGGAAAAGCAGTTTTCGTTTAGAAATTATGCAGTCCCAAACATAGGTCCCTAAAAACATCGATTGCTCCCGTATTAAAATTGATTTTTAACCATCATTGGAAAAATCAGTATATTTGAATGCTTGAAGTTCTTTAATGTTTGTAGCGATGTGTAAATTACTTGATTCCCCCTTCAGGGACGGTCATAAATTTTTGGGTGTCATTGCTATGAAAATGACCTCATTTTATGATACTTGGCTTGTATTGTTAGGCTCAGATACTGCACTTCTGCATTATAAACCTAATTCGTAGGTTTTTCTACTTTTCTTTCTTTTTTTCAAAACAGTTGTAGTGTACTAACGTTGCGGCCTTCGTATTAGTTTCTTGATTTTATAATTTTGGTTATATCTGTTACTGACTAGATCATGTATGTTCTGTGTTATCTATGTACACTTCAACACAGTTACTAGTTGGAGTCACATAAATATGATCATGCATTTATGTGTGGAATCAAAAGTTTGGTAATAAATAAATCAGTCGAGCATGATTGTGCGTAGTGAACGTTGTTTAACAACGTGTTGTTTCAGAGTGGTTAAGGATGGCTCCTGATACGTTGGAACTTTGTAAGGAGAACATCCAACCCCTGGAGCAGGGACGAGAGCAAGCAAACTTGGATTAGCACTTCGTGCCCTGAGTGATGTTGAACTTCGGGCGAAACTCCAAAAAGAGCGAGAGTTTGTATATTATAGCTGTTTTTAATTTTTCTTGTTACTAATTAATTTCAATCTGTGTGATTTGAGTTGATGATATTTTTCAGGGAGCATGAAAAATATGACATATGATGGAAATGACCCCCTACCGCCGCGGCATGACTATGTCGATTGGATTGAACAGAGTTGCCCAAAACATGGCAAAGAAGTGAATCTGATACCGCTTCTTGAAGATACCATCATGCAATTCAAGGAAGTGGAGCAGTATAAACAGGACAGTCGGTTTATCGACCTAATCATCAAATACGTGAGGATGGTGGCAATTTTTTGTTTGTGGAGTGATAAACTGATTCATGATTGGGGAATAAAATTTCTGGGATACATGCAGCTAAATATTTGGTGAAAGAAGTCAGCGTTCAGTATAAATTGTGTGATAGGGCTGGTGTTCAGCCCCTGTAAGTCGATGAGATTACTTTTTAAACTTATTTTTGAGAGGGATACTATCCTGGTAGGTCCCAAATTAAAACAAAATCCATCCAGTAGTTACAGCCCCAGATTCGGAGAAATGCTGGAAAAAGTGATTTTTGCGAAAATAGCAACTTTTGATTTTGCAAGCTAATAACTTTTACAAAAACCTTGCAAATGCGATGAGTGGTTTCACTTTTTTGAGGTTTTTCTAGTACCCAGCCACGTCGAGAAAAAAATATGAACACTATTGCACTTGGAAGTACTTAGCAAGAGCTTTCCAACGATGGTAAAAAATCAATTTTAGGTGGCATAATGAGGGAGCAATCGATGTTTTTATAGACCTATGTATGAGACCTCATAACTTCTAAACGAAAACTGTTTTTTCATAGTTTGTAAACCTAAATTGTTCACATTTAAGACTAGTTTACGTAATCAAAGTTTGGTATTGATTGGACTAAAAGTAAATAATACTTCTAAGGCCGTATTTCTTAAAAATTTGTTTCAAAATCACGTTTTTGGAATATATATGGTTGTAGAAAAAAAAACTACGTTAGTCATAGAATTTTCGTTGAAAGATTTGAATTTAGCGTTAAATGTTCAAGAATTAACATGCAGGTAGTTGCCGCGAAGTTGCGACATTTTTGTTATTTTTTTCCTTTTCAGAGTTTGTATTATAGTAGGCAGATAATTTTCAAAGTTGGTTTTATTATTTTCTTAAACTTTTTTTTTTCTTTTTTTAGTGTCATACAATTATGGACAGCTCTCTTCACAAAATTTGCCCAAGCTTTCTTCATTGTGGTTTTGTCACTTACTACCAACAGACCAAACAAAATTCATAAATCTGTTGGACACTGAAGATCTAAACTATAATGATTACCTAACTACTTTCAATGTTATTATGTTGATTGAGAGTGAGTTTGAACGTTAGAAATTAATGGAATAATCTATCCACTGATTTGAGACTCTTGGTCTACATACCGGATGCTTTGATCCATTGATCCACCTTACAAAACTCAAATAATTTAGTACACCATTTTTGATTACTGAAATGCTCCAATTTACTTGTTCTGTATTTCTCAAATGATAATAGAGTTATGATTTTCTCGAGCCTATCCGCAATTACACTGAATGAGAGGATCCGAACATAATTTCAGAAATTCACCCAACGTTTGTGCATTATATTGACAGGATTTGGCCCTCAAAACCATGTAATTTGTTGAAAAAGTAATGCTGAATTCAAACCTGTTAACGAAAATTCTATGACTAACGTAGTTTTTTTTCTACAAGCATAAATAGTTCAAAAAACGTGATTTCGAAACAATTTTTTTAGAATTACGGCCTGAAAAGTATCTACGCTTGGTTCAATCAATACCAAACTTATATCACGTAAACTAGACTTAAATTTGAACAATTTTAGTCTTCAAACTAAGGAAAAACAGTTTTCGTTTAGAAATTATGCAGTCCCAAACATAGGTCCCTAAAAACATCGATTGCTCCCGTATTAAAATTGATTTTTAACCATCATTGGAAAAATCAGTATATTTGAATGCTTGAAGTTCTTTAATGTTTGTAGCGATGTGTAAATTACTTGATTCCCCCTTCAGGGACGGTCATAAATTTTTGGGTGTCATTGCTATGAAAATGACCTCATTTTATGATACTTGGCTTGTATTGTTAGGCTCAGATACTGCACTTCTGCATTATAAACCTAATTCGTAGGTTTTTCTACTTTTCTTTCTTTTTTTCAAAACAGTTGTAGTGTACTAACGTTGCGGCCTTCGTATTAGTTTCTTGATTTTATAATTTTGGTTATATCTGTTACTGACTAGATCATGTATGTTCTGTGTTATCTATGTACACTTCAACACAGTTACTAGTTGGAGTCACATAAATATGATCATGCATTTATGTGTGGAATCAAAAGTTTGGTAATAAATAAATCAGTCGAGCATGATTGTGCGTAGTGAACGTTGTTTAACAACGTGTTGTTTCAGAGTGGTTAAGGATGGCTCCTGATACGTTGGAACTTTGTAAGGAGAACATCCAACCCCTGGAGCAGGGACGAGAGCAAGCAAACTTGGATTAGCACTTCGTGCCCTGAGTGATGTTGAACTTCGGGCGAAACTCCAAAAAGAGCGAGAGTTTGTATATTATAGCTGTTTTTAATTTTTCTTGTTACTAATTAATTTCAATCTGTGTGATTTGAGTTGATGATATTTTTCAGGGAGCATGAAAAATATGACATATGATGGAAATGACCCCCTACCGCCGCGGCATGACTATGTCGATTGGATTGAACAGAGTTGCCCAAAACATGGCAAAGAAGTGAATCTGATACCGCTTCTTGAAGATACCATCATGCAATTCAAGGAAGTGGAGCAGTATAAACAGGACAGTCGGTTTATCGACCTAATCATCAAATACGTGAGGATGGTGGCAATTTTTTGTTTGTGGAGTGATAAACTGATTCATGATTGGGGAATAAAATTTCTGGGATACATGCAGCTAAATATTTGGTGAAAGAAGTCAGCGTTCAGTATAAATTGTGTGATAGGGCTGGTGTTCAGCCCCTGTAAGTCGATGAGATTACTTTTTAAACTTATTTTTGAGAGGGATACTATCCTGGTAGGTCCCAAATTAAAACAAAATCCATCCAGTAGTTACAGCCCCAGATTCGGAGAAATGCTGGAAAAAGTGATTTTTGCGAAAATAGCAACTTTTGATTTTGCAAGCTAATAACTTTTACAAAAACCTTGCAAATGCGATGAGTGGTTTATTATTCCTTCGATTCAATAGGTAATGATTTGGGAAAACTATCATAACTTGCTCAAACATTAAATTAAAAGGTACATTTTTCGTCTAACTTTATAGTTGAAGAGACCATTTGACGACCATTCCAACAAGATTACGATTTTCATAGCGCCAACGATTCTCGAGTTATACCTTTATGCCCAATTTGTGAAAATCTCCCAAATTTTACTAACCCCCTCAACATTTTACAATTTACGTTTCAAGGCATATAGGATCCGAATATCCAGTAGAAAAAATCCTGTCCGTACGCCGCCATCACTTTTTGGAGGAAACTATTATAGTTACATTTTTGAAATTTCACAAAAAATCAATCGTGGCCTGACAACGGCTCAATTCTTTCGCCAAATCGCTATCTCAATTTTCAGGGTATTTTTGAGGGGGAGAATATTCGTATTTCCCAACGTTTCTCAGAAAAAGGTGTGTTTGATATCCATTTCTATAGATTTTTGGACGCTGAATCGGATAACACCATCGCGGGGTCGGTAGCTTTATTGGTTCTCGAGCTATCGCAGTTTGTGTGTAAAATTTGGGAGGTTTTCACAAAGTTGGCATGAGGGAATTACTTGAGAGTTCTTGGAGCTATAAAAATTGTTGTATACGCGTTGGAATGGTCGTCAAACACCCTATTCAACTGTACCGTTAGGCGAAAAAATTAGCATTTCATTTCGAAATTAAGAATAATAGCAATGATTAAAATTACAATAGTTGTTACGGAGTTTTCCCACATAGCTACCAATCTGTTTCACAAATGTTCGGAATAAGTATCATCACAAATGGATATTCTTAAAATGACTATTGAAAAAAAGGAATAATAAACCACTGTACTATTATTTGCTGTATTTTTCATTGTCTGTAGACTTACACTGCTTTAGTTTGCGCACTTCACGCAATTCACGTTTCGCAATTATTCACATATCGATCATTTTTGATGAAGATCAAAATCCATAAAAAATGATCGATATCGACGTTTTTACATCAGATTTCAATAAATTTTATGTTATTTGACTCAGCTAACAATGTCCTTTACTTTTTGTGTCTACATTTATTTTCAATAAACTTTGTTTGAATTTTTGAGATGTACGATGGGTCGTTTCTCATGTATTTCTTTTCTTATGTATTTTTTCTTCTTGTGTATGTTTTTCTTATACCGACAAATAGATCCCATTTGAATAGCATCAAAATTGAGCAAGTTGTTGAGCAAAATTGTCCAGAAAACCAGTGTTTCGCCACCAATGGCATGTGAATATAGCATGCGATCAATACTAGTTTCTTAATGATCAATGGTGTTGAGGCTGATATTGGTACAAAAATGACAGGTACATGGAAAGTAAAGTTTAGCATGCATTCATTCAACTTTTTTGTACATTATTGTTTTATGTTCGTAACTGTTGGAAAATATTTTTAGAATGTTGTATATTATTATATTCTTGGAGCATATCAAAATCTTAAGTTCAACAAATTTATCAAAGAACGCAGTAGCAATTAAAAAACAACGTTTTTTAAGAACAAAAAACTTTATTAAAAAATAAATTACAATTAATTGATCATTTTTGCCATTTTCTTTGAGGTTTTGTTGTCAGAAGAAAATCTTTTTCGTTTTTGTTTTTTAATTGTGTTCTTCTTTGATCTTGTTAAGATACCTCATCCTAATTATACACCTTTAGATCTCGTTCGAAATTTTCTGCAGCAAAATGATCGAAGCAAAAAATAAATCCTACTGGTATTGGGATTCCAATCGTCATTTTCTCCGGCACTTAGCGATCCATTGCTTCCTAATGGATTTATCGGTAGGAAATATGACAAAATAGCAATTAATTAATACACATATTTAAAACACAAGAGTTGAGAGAACAAGTACGCTGACAAACTGGCCGAGGCATGTTTAGAATTCAGAGTTTTCCACAATTAATATTACAGCCAATACATTCTTCAAATTTAATAACGGTAATCATGATACTAAATAATTATGCATTTTAGAATGGATCTACGGGCAATAAATAATTAAAATAGTGAACTTACCGGTGAAAAGAAAGATCGTATCACGGCATTCCGCAATCGCACGCACTACAACTGGTTTTCCCATTTCTTATTAACAATGATTTTTAAAAACCCTTGATGAAACTCTCTATTAAAACTGTAATAAAAAACTTGGCGTACACAAAACCTTCACATTGAAAGGAAAGCGGAAAAGTAAAATGTTGTTGCGATGAAAGTCTGATGAGGCTTTGAGGAAGGTTTATACCAGTGACGTCAGAGGGAGCTGCCCCTTGATGTTCGAGCCCGCCTTGTAATTTATACACCGACCCAAGGTGACAGGTGGGCTCGATCCGATACTAACCCGCACGGCATGACGTCACTGGTATAAAGACAAACACTAGTTAGTGATATCTTTTAATTAACCTTTGGCAGCGGAATTTCATTACTTACTATTAATTATCATTTTTTCTCGATAAAATTTTTTTTTATCTATAACCATACTTAGAATTAAATGATACAAAAATAATCTGATAGAATTCAAATAATTTAAAAATTGACTTTTAAAATACTTACCTAATCGTAAAGATTCAGATATTTTATTTTTGAGACACTATTTTTTCATTTCTAACGTTCTTCACTGATGAAGTTAAAAAAATGAATCACCGTTGAAAAAAAAGTGGGAAAAAATGATTGATATTGACGTTTTTACATCAGATTCCAATAAATTTTGTGTTATTTGACTCAGCTTAACAATGTCCTTTACTTTTTGTGTCTACATTTATTTTCAATAAACTTTTTCTAGGATATCTAGTCTGATAAAAATCAACTGAATTTTTGAGATGTACGATTGGTCGTTTCTTATGTATTTTCCACCGACATAATAATATAGATAGCAATAGCAATAGAATAGCATCAAATAACAAGCATTTGAATAGCATCAAAATTGAGCAAGTTGATGAGCAAAATTGTCCAGAAAACCAGTGTTTCGCCACCAATGGCATGTGAACCATAATATATCTTTTCCTTCTGAAAATAGCATGCCATCAATACTAGTTTCTTAGTGATCAATGGAGTTGAGGCTAGCTACTATTGGTGCAAAAATGACAGGTACTTAGAAAGTAAAGTTTAGCATGAATGTACTCATTCAACTTTTTTTTTGTTCATTATTGTTTTATGTTCATAACTGTTAGAGAATATTTTTAGAATGTTGTATAATATTCTTGGAGCATATCAAAATCTTAAGTTCAACAAATTTATCAAAGAACACAGTAGCAATAAAAAAACCACGTTTTTGAAGAACAAAAAACTTTATTAAAAAATAAATTACAATTAATTTATCATTTTTGCCATTTTCTTTGAGGTTTTGTTGTCAGAAGAAAATCTTTTTCTTTTTTTTAATTGTCCTCTTCTTTGATCTTGTTAAGATACCCCTTCCTAATTATACACCTTTAGATCTCGTTCGAAATCTTCTGCAGAAAAATGCTCGGAGCAAATAGATCCTACTGGCTGAGTTAGAAAGCATGTTGGGTAATTTTTTTGTTTATTTATTTAAATTTTTTTGTGAAAGGGAATTTATATTTGCAGTAGGTAGAAAGATAGCGAGCGTATCAGCTGAAGCTGAGGGCTCCATTTATAGCTGGTAGCTTGTTCTAGCAGTCCATGTTCACCTATCTAAATTTTCAATTTGACAGTGTTTTATTTATATTAAATGAACAACTTCATTTTTTTCAGTTAGGTCGTACATTATTTAGGTACCTGATACTTACCTACCTACAGTTCTTTCCTTGAATTTTGAAGAATGATACAACTCTTGCAGTATAAACCTTGTCATTCATCCGCTCTCCACTTGCCATTTTTCAGAGCTGGGATTTTGAGAAGCCTTCCCGTGCATAAAAGAAGCTGTACCTGTGCTGGCTGAAGAGATGAAGAAATAACGAAAACGACCAATGGGGGATGAGAGTGGAGAAGAATGATAAATATTCTGTTTGATCGACCAGTTATCAGTTGATGGTGCCCATTCAGAGCCGAAATATTTACCTAAATAATATTCACCCCCTCTCAATCGACTTATCACCTTCTTAAAAATTAATGTCCTGAAAAAGGGTATTTTCTGATGTATTGCCAAAAATAAATGTGTAATGCATATTTTCCATTGTCTCACTTTTTCTTCTTACCCACAACAATGAATACAGTAATTAACTCCTAGTAGCAGAGTGCAGTAGACTGAAACTGAAAGGTCTTGTTAACTTTTGGGGCCACTCTAAGTTGCATGCAGGTTGAAAAGGGATAAGACAGCATGTTTAATTTTTTGAGGATTTTTATTGCCCAATGTACAGAGTTTACCTATATTTTTTTAAAATCTTGGTTGGTGTAAATAACAGCGTAATAATTATATTGCTCGATGAGAATGAAATGAACACGTCTATGTTCTGCCGAGACCGTACTCTACAGGTAATGTGAACAACTGAAGGTAGTAGGCTCGAATCGCTCCTGAAACCAATACACAATGTTGAAGAGTTGACCAGTTGTTAGATAATTTTATATAATAATAATCACTCGAGTAATTTTATGGAAGTGAGGAATGTTTTGTAAAGCAAATTAATGAATACGCCACATACTTGTAATTCACCTTCAGATTGACTGTGAGACCCTGTGACTCAATCTTGACGTCCGTTTCCATAACCGAAAAAGTATCTTCTTCCTCAACAAAGCCTGAAAAAGGACATACCTAAACCGTTGAAAATTATTTTAACTGGTTTCTTAAATCAATAGGGTCGAGAAGTAGAATAACTTAGTGCCTTTTTCCACTATTGGTTCACTAATTCGGCAAAGATTTTTCACCCCTTCGGACTGGTTAGGGCAGCATATTAGGTCAATTGGGTGCCAATAGTTTTATAAGTACATAGAAAAATGTGGTAAACAATCAATGTATGTTTAAATAAATCAATATCATTGTCAATGAGTTTTTAATTAACACCACACTTTATCTCCTCATCCAACAACCTTGCTTTGACAAAACACTAGGTATTTCAGTTGTGACTGTATCATATTCGTGAGGAAGGGTTAGCAACAAGTGGCAGATTTTATCTGACTCATCAAACTTCGATCCGAGATCCTCTAACTCACGAACGATGGTGTCCACAACGAGAAAATGGTCAATGGAATAATCAAATTTATAGCAGAAACGTCGGCGGAACTGAAGTTGACGCGATGAGCGGGCTCCACGTCTGATAAGACATAGACGAGTCCTTTATCTTCGAGAATCCCCCCAATAGAACGGGTAATAACGTCGAATTAGTCGTAAATTATTGACGATTGATTTATGGCGAGGCGAAATTATCACGCACGCGGCCGAACGAAAAAACGCTGCAAATGATTGTACAATGGTTTATTATTCCTTCGCTTCAATATTGATTTAGGAAGTCTATCAATTTCAGATAGTCATTATTCAGAACATGTGTGAACATTTCAACCGAAAAACAGATTGGTAACTATCGGGGAAAATTCCGTAGCAACTATTGTAATTTTAATCTATTTTATTTTTCTTAATTTCCAAATTAAAAACTAACTTTTTTGCCCTACCGTACAGCTGGAGAGAGTGTTTGACAACCATTCCAATGAGTATAGAACGATTTTTATAGCTCCAAGAACTCTCGAGTTATACCCTCATGGCAAATTTCTGAAAATCTCCCAAATTCAGCCCAAAAGCTGTGATAACTCGAGAACCAATGAAGCTATCGACCCCGCGATGGTCTCATTCGATTCAGCGTCCAAAAATCTATATAATTTGATACCACGTACACCTTTTTCTGAAAAACCTTGGAAAATATGAATTTTCTCCCCCTCAAAACCCCCCAAAAATACCCTTAAAATTGAGCTAGCAAGTTGGTTCAAGAATTGGGCCGTCGTAGGACCGAGTTTGATTTTTGGTGAAAATTTCAAAAATTTAGCTATTATGGTTTGGCCGGAAAAGTGTTGACGGCGTACGGCGTACGGCGTACGGCGTACGGCGGTTAGACAGAATTTTTTTTATTGGATATTCGGATTCTACATGCCTTGAAACGTAAAACATCAAATTTTGAGGGGGGGTTATAAAATTTTTTTTCTTGGGCGATTACAATGGTTTATTATTGAATAATAAACCAAAAGGAAATCGAACGTAAACAAAGGGCAACCGGCTTTCGAAAATAATCACCCGCGTAAAAAACAATTTACGCATTAGCGCGCGCCGTGCAAATGACCATAACCTGTTGAGAAGAGTAAGAGTAAACGACGCTGGGAAAAACACGAAACTAATATTAATTAGTTTATTAGCGAAATATAGCAAAAATCAAAATAGTTAACGGGAAGACAAACGAAAGTTCGAGAATGAATAATAAATTATCACAGTACAGTAGTAACGGATAAGATAACATGTTGAGCAAGAGAGAGGGCGTAGAACTGTCCATCCAAGTCAAACATTCCAAGAGCTGGTCAATTCACATAATATGATTTTTGTCCTTAAAATAATGCTCTTCTAGCTTAAAAATCAATGAACTACTCAATATTGAATTATTGGAAGATCGGCATAATTTCTTTTGATTATTTCACAAATTAAAAAGCTACTAGTTAGTTCATTGTTCATGTAGGTATCAATTTAATCATGTTAGAGTGGGAGAAAAATATAGGTAATAAAGGTAAATATAATTACTCTATACAAGGTAAAATATAATTTAAGAAAAAATTATTGAGACTGCCGCTCACATTCGGTCCCGAACGAGACATAAGGCCCGCCCACCTTCTCAAGGCTAGGCAAGGCAGAGCTCTCGCGGCTGGTACGGCCTTTCACCTCAGTCTCGTATCTCCTCGCGCCTGGCACGAACGTCCGCTGTGCTCAGTCTCGTATCACCTCGCGCCAAGTGTTTATTTTTCTTCTTCGTCCGAACTTCTATTATGGTAAGTTTACTACGTTGCTATTTATTTGCTTTCATACGCCTCATCTCATGGTCGGTCTCTAAATGCAACATGTGGCATGCGTTGAAGTGATTTGCTGTGCTATTGAGTAGGAGGGTTCGAAAATACTTTTTCATAGTACATAATAATATCCAAACACAATTTGAAACGATGTAACAATTCTTGAGATTTTGTTGAAATCATGCTGGACTCCTGTATTTTCGTATCCACAACACCGGTTATGATTAAAGACTGTAAGAACGTTCAAGTGTCAGCTATAGGATATTCTAATAATCAGAAAATTAAAATGTTGATAACTTATGTCAAGTTCGCCAATTATGCATGTAGAATCCGAATATCCAATAAAAACGCTGCAAATGATTGTACACTGGTTAATTATTCCTTCGCTTCAATATTGATTTAGAAAGACTATCCATTTGTGATAGTAATTATTCCGAACAATTTTGACGTTTCCACCGAAATTATCTACGCTTGGTTCAATCAATACCAAACTTATATCACGTAAACTAGACTTAAATTTGAACAATTTTAGTCTTCAAACTAAGGAAAAACAGTTTTCGTTTAGAAATTATGCAGTCCCAAACATAGGTCCCTAAAAACATCGATTGCTCCCGTATTAAAATTGATTTTTAACCATCATTGGAAAAATCAGTATATTTGAATGCTTGAAGTTCTTTAATGTTTGTAGCGATGTGTAAATTACTTGATTCCCCCTTCAGGGACGGTCATAAATTTTTGAGTGTCATTGCTATGAAAATGACCTCATTTTATGATACTTGGCTTGTATTGTTAGGCTCAGATACTGCACTTCTGCATTATTAACCTAATTCGTAGGTTTTTCTACTTTTCTTTCTTTTTTCAAAACAGTTGTAGTGTACTAACGTTGCGGCCTTCGTATTAGTTTCTTGATTTTATAATTTTGGTTATATCTGTTACTGACTAGATCATGTATGTTCTGTGTTATCTATGTACACTTCAACACAGTTACTAGTAGGAGTCACATAAATATGATCATGCAATTATGTGTGGAATCAAAAGTTTGGTAATAAATAAATCAGTCGAGCATGATTGTGCGTAGTGAACGTTGTTTAACAACGTGTTGTTTCAGAGTGGTTAAGGATGGCTCCTGATACGTTGGAACTTTGTAAGAAGAACATCCAACCCCTGGAGCAGGGACGAGAGCAAGCAAACTTGGATTAGCACTTCGTGCCCTGAGTGATGTTGAACTTCGGGCGAAACTCCAAAAAGAGCGAGAGTTTGTATATTATAGCTGTTTTTAATTTTTCTTGTTACTAATTAATTTCAATCTGTGTGATTTGAGTTGATGATATTTTTCAGGGAGCATGAAAAATATGACATATGATGGAAATGACCCCCTACCGCCGCGGCATGACTATGTCGATTGGATTGAACAGAGTTGCCCAAAACATGGCAAAGAAGTGAATCTGATACCGCTTCTTGAAGATACCATCATGCAATTCAAGGAAGTGGAGCTGTATAAACAGGACAGTCGGTTTATCGACCTAATCATCAAATACGTGAGGATGGTGGCAATTTTTTGTTTGTGGAGTGATAAACTGATTCATGATTGGGGAATAAAATTTCTGGGATACATGCAGCTGAATATTTGGTGAAAGAAGTCAGCGTTCAGTATAAATTGTGTGATAGGGCTGGTGTTCAGCCCCTGTAAGTCGATGAGATTACTTTTTAAACTTATTTTTGAGAGGGATACTATCCTGGTAGGTCCCAAATTAAAACAAAATCCATCCATTAGTTACAGCCCCAGATTCGGAGAAATGCTGGAAAAAGTGATTTTTGCGAAAATAGCAACTTTTGATTTTGCAAGCTAATAACTTTTACAAAAACCTTGCAAATGCGATGAGTGGTTTCACTTTTTTGAGGTTTTTCTAGTACCCAGCCACGTCGAGAAAAAAATATGAACACTATTGCACTTGGAAGTACTTAGCAAGAGCTTTCCAACGATGGTAAAAAATCAATTTTAGGTGGCATAATGAGGGAGCAATCGATGTTTTTATAGACCTATGTATGAGACCTCATAACTTCTAAACGAAAACTGTTTTTTCATAGTTTGTAAACCTAAATTGTTCACATTTAAGACTAGTTTACGTAATCAAAGTTTGGTATTGATTGGACTAAAAGTAAATAATACTTCTAAGGCCGTATTTCTTAAAAATTTGTTTCAAAATCACGTTTTTGGAATATATATGGTTGTAGAAAAAAAAACTACGTTAGTCATAGAATTTTCGTTGAAAGATTTGAATTTAGCGTTAAATGTTCAAGAATTAACATGCAGGTAGTTGCCGCGAAGTTGCGACATTTTTGTTATTTTTTTCCTTTTCAGAGTTTGTATTATAGTAGGCAGATAATTTTCAAAGTTGGTTTTATTATTTTCTTAAACTTTTTTTTTCTTTTTTTAGTGTCATACAATTATGGACAGCTCTCTTCACAAAATTTGCCCAAGCTTTCTTCATTGTGGTTTTGTCACTTACTACCAACAGACCAAACAAAATTCATAAATCTGTTGGACACTGAAGATCTAAACTATAATGATTACCTAACTACTTTCAATGTTATTATGTTGATTGAGAGTGAGTTTGAACGTTAGAAATTAATGGAATAATCTATCCACTGATTTGAGACTCTTGGTCTACATACCGGATGCTTTGATCCCATTGATCCACCTTACAAAACTCAAATAATTTAGTACACCATTTTTGATTACTGAAATGCTCCAATTTACTTGTTCTGTATTTCTCAAATGATAATAGAGTTATGATTTTCTCGAGCCTATCCGCAATTACACTGAATGAGAGGATCCGAACATAATTTCAGAAATTCACCCAACGTTTGTGCATTATAATGACAGGATTTGGCCCTCAAAACCATGTAATTTGTTGAAAAAGTAATGCTGAATTCAAACCTGTTAACGAAAATTCTATGACTAACGTAGTTTTTTTTCTACAAGCATAAATAGTTCAAAAAACGTGATTTCGAAACAATTTTTTTAGAATTACGGCCTGAAAAGTATCTACGCTTGGTTCAATCAATACCAAACTTATATCACGTAAACTAGACTTAAATTTGAACAATTTTAGTCTTCAAACTAAGGAAAAACAGTTTTCGTTTAGAAATTATGCAGTCCCAAACATAGGTCCCTAAAAACATCGATTGCTCCCGTATTAAAATTGATTTTTAACCATCATTGGAAAAATCAGTATATTTGAATGCTTGAAGTTCTTTAATGTTTGTAGCGATGTGTAAATTACTTGATTCCCCCTTCAGGGACGGTCATAAATTTTTGGGTGTCATTGCTATGAAAATGACCTCATTTTATGATACTTGGCTTGTATTGTTAGGCTCAGATACTGCACTTCTGCATTATAAACCTAATTCGTAGGTTTTTCTACTTTTCTTTCTTTTTTTCAAAACAGTTGTAGTGTACTAACGTTGCGGCCTTCGTATTAGTTTCTTGATTTTATAATTTTGGTTATATCTGTTACTGACTAGATCATGTATGTTCTGTGTTATCTATGTACACTTCAACACAGTTACTAGTTGGAGTCACATAAATATTAAAGTATTTTAGGAAATCTAGAAGTAGAAGGCGGATTGAACCGAAGTGAGCACACTAGTATTTTATTTCTGATGACGCCTGTCTGGTCGCCTCTAAATCTTCGGCTATTTTTAGAGCTTCCGAGAATTTTTCAGGCTTTTTTATAATGATAGCATCGCGAACGCAATCGTCTTTAACGCCGTGGATGAATTGAACGACGAGAGAATAGTCAAGAAAATTTCCAAACTCACAGTCACGAGCACCGACTTTTAGTTTACGAGCGTAATCGGTAACTGACTCGTTAGGATCCTGAAGGATTTTCCGAAATTTAATAGCTTCGCTATATTTATTCGTTTTATCCTTGTAATATTTAATCAAGTGTTCGATAATTTGCGAAAATGATTGCTTTTCGGGCGTCTCAGGGTAAATAGAATCTCGAAGAACGTTGCTCAATTCGGGACCCATATTTACACGTAGATAATTCGCCCATGCCATCTCAGGAATTTCACTCAGCTGTAATTGTAATTTGAATCGATCGAAATACGAAGAAACACTTTCTTCACCGCCTGATTTAAATTCATCGAACGAGAAATGTATTATCTGCTTCGTAGCTGATTGAGATTGAGCCAATTGCACTTGGACGAGACCTTGAACGATACCTGCTAGCTGCGCGAGCTGTGCCTTGAGATCTTCTGACATTGTCGAAACTTGAATACGTCGACACTTTCAACAGATGACTGAATTCCAAACGAACTGAACTCGAAAAACGCGCACGAAATATTTTTAATAATCGAATTGTTTTTCCTTCGTCGCCAATAAAGTATTTTAGGAAATCTAGAAGTAGAAGGCGGATTGAACCGAAGTGAGCACACTAGTATTTTATTTCTGATGACGCCTGTGAGTTTGGAAATTTTCTTTGTTAACATTAACATTGTAATCAGTGACATGATTTGATAATAATGATTGATAGTAGATAACATGATGAATTGACTAGCTTATTGTTTCAAGTGGGCATAAGTATACACCACAAATATGATCATGCATTTATGTGTGGAATCAAAAGTTTGGTAATAAATAAATCAGTCGAGCATGATTGTGCGTAGTGAACGTTGTTTAACAACGTGTTGTTTCAGAGTGGTTAAGGATGGCTCCTGATACGTTGGAACTTTGTAAGGAGAACATCCAACCCCTGGAGCAGGGACGAGAGCAAGCAAACTTGGATTAGCACTTCGTGCCCTGAGTGATGTTGAACTTCGGGCGAAACTCCAAAAAGAGCGAGAGTTTGTATATTATAGCTGTTTTTAATTTTTCTTGTTACTAATTAATTTCAATCTGTGTGATTTGAGTTGATGATATTTTTCAGGGAGCATGAAAAATATGACATATGATGGAAATGACCCCCTACCGCCGCGGCATGACTATGTCGATTGGATTGAACAGAGTTGCCCAAAACATGGCAAAGAAGTGAATCTGATACCGCTTCTTGAAGATACCATCATGCAATTCAAGGAAGTGGAGCAGTATAAACAGGACAGTCGGTTTATCGACCTAATCATCAAATACGTGAGGATGGTGGCAATTTTTTGTTTGTGGAGTGATAAACTGATTCATGATTGGGGAATAAAATTTCTGGGATACATGCAGCTAAATATTTGGTGAAAGAAGTCAGCGTTCAGTATAAATTGTGTGATAGGGCTGGTGTTCAGCCCCTGTAAGTCGATGAGATTACTTTTTAAACTTATTTTTGAGAGGGATACTATCCTGGTAGGTCCCAAATTAAAACAAAATCCATCCAGTAGTTACAGCCCCAGATTCGGAGAAATGCTGGAAAAAGTGATTTTTGCGAAAATAGCAACTTTTGATTTTGCAAGCTAATAACTTTTACAAAAACCTTGCAAATGCGATGAGTGGTTTATTATTCCTTCGATTCAATAGGTAATGATTTGGGAAAACTATCATAACTTGCTCAAACATTAAATTAAAAGGTACATTTTTCGTCTAACTTTATAGTTGAAGAGACCATTTGACGACCATTCCAACAAGATTACGATTTTCATAGCGCCAACGATTCTCGAGTTATACCTTTATGCCCAATTTGTGAAAATCTCCCAAATTTTACTAACCCCCTCAACATTTTACAATTTACGTTTCAAGGCATATAGGATCCGAATATCCAGTAGAAAAAATCCTGTCCGTACGCCGCCATCACTTTTTGGAGGAAACTATTATAGTTACATTTTTGAAATTTCACAAAAAATCAATCGTGGCCTGACAACGGCTCAATTCTTTCGCCAAATCGCTATCTCAATTTTCAGGGTATTTTTGAGGGGGAGAATATTCGTATTTCCCAACGTTTCTCAGAAAAAGGTGTGTTTGATATCCATTTCTATAGATTTTTGGACGCTGAATCGGATAACACCATCGCGGGGTCGGTAGCTTTATTGGTTCTCGAGCTATCGCAGTTTGTGTGTAAAATTTGGGAGGTTTTCACAAAGTTGGCATGAGGGAATTACTTGAGAGTTCTTGGAGCTATAAAAATTGTTGTATACGCGTTGGAATGGTCGTCAAACACCCTATTCAACTGTACCGTTAGGCGAAAAAATTAGCATTTCATTTCGAAATTAAGAATAATAGCAATGATTAAAATTACAATAGTTGTTACGGAGTTTTCCCACATAGCTACCAATCTGTTTCACAAATGTTCGGAATAAGTATCATCACAAATGGATATTCTTAAAATGACTATTGAAAAAAAGGAATAATAAACCACTGTACTATTATTTGCTGTATTTTTCATTGTCTGTAGACTTACACTGCTTTAGTTTGCGCACTTCACGCAATTCACGTTTCGCAATTCACATATCGATCATTTTTGATGAAGATCAAAATCCATAAAAAATGATCGATATCGACGTTTTTACATCAGATTTCAATAAATTTTATGTTATTTGACTCAGCTAACAATGTCCTTTACTTTTTGTGTCTACATTTATTTTCAATAAACTTTGTTTGAATTTTTGAGATGTACGATGGGTCGTTTCTCATGTATTTCTTTTCTTATGTATTTTTTCTTCTTGTGTATGTTTTTCTTATACCGACAAATAGATCCCATTTGAATAGCATCAAAATTGAGCAAGTTGTTGAGCAAAATTGTCCAGAAAACCAGTGTTTCGCCACCAATGGCATGTGAATATAGCATGCGATCAATACTAGTTTCTTAATGATCAATGGTGTTGAGGCTGATATTGGTACAAAAATGACAGGTACATGGAAAGTAAAGTTTAGCATGCATTCATTCAACTTTTTTGTACATTATTGTTTTATGTTCGTAACTGTTGGAAAATATTTTTAGAATGTTGTATATTATTATATTCTTGGAGCATATCAAAATCTTAAGTTCAACAAATTTATCAAAGAACGCAGTAGCAATTAAACCAGTGGTGTGCATAGATCACACAGTACTTCCATGTTTGAGTCGGTAACTGGTATAACCAATTATAAAATCGAGAAAATCGTACGAAGGCCGAAACGTGACCCTAGCGGTAAATATCAGGCGTCATTCACTCGCCATTACAAATATTTAATACCTCTAGCGTCAAATGTATTGATTTTTGCTCCCTGTAAAAAGCTCAACAGCGATAAACGGCGTAGGGCGGAAGTGTGTTACCCGAACCATACAAAACAAGTTTTGTGAACGAGGTCAAAGTGGGTCATATTTATAGCAAGGAGACCCTAAAAGTACAATTACGCTTAATAAAATAACTGAAAATGGTTTTACGAGGAAGTACTGCAGGTGACCCCAATAATAAAAATCAAGCAATATTAGGCTGTCATATAGAAAATTCAAAGTCTAATGTATTTATTCACTCTTGCGGTCTATTAAATCTCAAAAGTTAAAAAAGGCATAATGCGGAAGTACTGTGTGTTATCCAAACTATGCAAAACAAGTTTTGTGAACGAGGTCAAAGTTGGTCATATTTATAGCAAAGAAACCCAAAAAATACAAATTAAACAACTGAAAATGCGTTTTACGAGGAGGTACTGCATGTGACCCCAATAATAAAAATCAAGCGATATTCAACTGTCATATAGAAAAATTTTAAGTCCTCCAGCGTTCAAATATATTCATTTTTGTGGTCTATAAAAATCAAAATGTAGCAAATGTGCAAATAACGCGGACGTACTGCATGTGACCCATTTGATAAAAATCAGGCATCATTCAGTCGCCAACCCCAACATTTTAAGACCTCAAACATTCAAATACATTGAGTTTTGCGGCCTGTAAAAATCAAAATACAAAACATGCACTTGTGAAATCGTGAAAAACGCTCATAACGTGGAGGCATTGTATGTGACCCACTATACAAAAAATCTAGTGTTTTCTGCTTGCCATAACCGACATTTCAAGCCCTCAAACGTAGAAAAATATTGACTCTCATAGCCTGTAAAAATCGAAACAGAAAAAACTTTGAACGCTTATATCTCGGAAGTACTGTGTGTAATTCAAAATCCGGAAAAACCTAATTTTGCACAATCACTGGGAGAACATTCTCTTAAAATTTCATAGGGTTTCATCCATTTTTCAGGGAGATATAGCGATTTATGTCAGTTTGTGACCACAGACAGACGGACAGACAGACAGACGGACACACAGACACTTGTTCAGAAAGTGTTTCTGAGTATACTAATATGAAAATTTCTTCCATCAGGACCTCGGTTCCGAATTCGACTTTTCAGACGATCTCAATACTTCCATTTACTACGTAAACATGGAAGTAAAAACAACGTTTTTTAAGAACAAAAAACTTTATTAAAAAATAAATTACAATTAATTGATCATTTTTGCCATTTTCTTTGAGGTTTTGTTGTCAGAAGAAAATCTTTTTCGTTTTTGTTTTTTAATTGTGTTCTTCTTTGATCTTGTTAAGATACCTCATCCTAATTATACACCTTTAGATCTCGTTCGAAATTTTCTGCAGCAAAATGATCGAAGCAAAAAATAAATCCTACTGGTATTGGGATTCCAATCGTCATTTTCTCCGGCACTTAGCGATCCATTGCTTCCTAATGGATTTATCGGTAGGAAATATGACAAAATAGCAATTAATTAATACACATATTTAAAACACAAGAGTTGAGAGAACAAGTACGCTGACAAACTGGCCGAGGCATGTTTAGAATTCAGAGTTTTCCACAATTAATATTACAGCCAATACATTCTTCAAATTTAATAACGGTAATCATGATACTAAATAATTATGCATTTTAGAATGGATCTACGGGCAATAAATAATTAAAATAGTGAACTTACCGGTGAAAAGAAAGATCGTATCACGGCATTCCGCAATCGCACGCACTACAACTGGTTTTCCCATTTCTTATTAACAATGATTTTTAAAAACCCTTGATGAAACTCTCTATTAAAACTGTAATAAAAAACTTGGCGTACACAAAACCTTCACATTGAAAGGAAAGCGGAAAAGTAAAATGTTGTTGCGATGAAAGTCTGATGAGGCTTTGAGGAAGGTTTATACCAGTGACGTCAGAGGGAGCTGCCCCTTGATGTTCGAGCCCGCCTTGTAATTTATACACCGACCCAAGGTGACAGGTGGGCTCGATCCGATACTAACCCGCACGGCATGACGTCACTGGTATAAAGACAAACACTAGTTAGTGATAGCTTTTAATTAACCTTTGGCAGCGGAATTTCATTACTTACTATTAATTATCATTTTTTCTCGATAAAATTTTTTTTTATCTATAACCATACTTAGAATTAAATGATACAAAAATAATCTGATAGAATTCAAATAATTTAAAAATTGACTTTTAAAATACTTACCTAATCGTAAAGATTCAGATATTTTATTTTTGAGACACTATTTTTTCATTTCTAACGTTCTTCACTGATGAAGTTAAAAAAATGAATCACCGTTGAAAAAAAAGTGGGAAAAAATGATTGATATTGACGTTTTTACATCAGATTCCAATAAATTTTGTGTTATTTGACTCAGCTTAACAATGTCCTTTACTTTTTGTGTCTACATTTATTTTCAATAAACTTTTTCTAGGATATCTAGTCTGATAAAAATCAACTGAATTTTTGAGATGTACGATTGGTCGTTTCTTATGTATTTTCCTCCGACATAATAATATAGATCCCATTTGAATAGCATCAAAATTGAGCAAGTTGATGAGCAAAATTGTCCAGAAAACCAGTGTTTCGCCACCAATGGCATGTGAACCATAATATATCTTTTCCTTCTGAAAATAGCATGCCATCAATACTAGTTTCTTAGTGATCAATGGAGTTGAGGCTAGCTACTATTGGTGCAAAAATGACAGGTACTTAGAAAGTAAAGTTTAGCATGAATGTACTCATTCAACTTTTTTTTTTGTTCATTATTGTTTTATGTTCATAACTGTTGGAGAATATTTTTAGAATGTTGTATAATATTCTTGGAGCATATCAAAATCTTAAGTTCAACAAATTTATCAAAGAACACAGTAGCAATAAAAAAACCACGTTTTTGAAGAACAAAAAACTTTATTAAAAAATAAATTACAATTAATTTATCATTTTTGCCATTTTCTTTGAGGTTTTGTTGTCAGAAGAAAATCTTTTTCTTTTTTTTAATTGTCCTCTTCTTTGATCTTGTTAAGATACCCCTTCCTAATTATACACCTTTAGATCTCGTTCGAAATCTTCTGCAGAAAAATGCTCGGAGCAAATAAATCCTACTGGCTGAGTTAGAAAGCATGTTGGGTAATTTTTTTGTTTATTTATTTAAATTTTTTTGTGAAAGGGAATTTATATTTGCAGTAGGTAGAAAGATAGCGAGCGTATCAGCTGAAGCTGAGGGCTCCATTTATAGCTGGTAGCTTGTTCTAGCAGTCCATGTTCACCTATCTAAATTTTCAATTTGACAGTGTTTTATTTATATTAAATGAACAACTTCATTTTTTTCAGTTAGGTCGTACATTATTTAGGTACCTGATACTTACCTACCTACAGTTCTTTCCTTGAATTTTGAAGAATGATACAACTCTTGCAGTATAAACCTTGTCATTCATCCGCTCTCCACTTGCCATTTTTCAGAGCTGGGATTTTGAGAAGCCTTCCCGTGCATAAAAGAAGCTGTACCTGTGCTGGCTGAAGAGATGAAGAAATAACGAAAACGACCAATGGGGGATGAGAGTGGAGAAGAATGATAAATATTCTGTTTGATCGACCAGTTATCAGTTGATGGTGCCCATTCAGAGCCGAAATATTTACCTAAATAATATTCACCCCCTCTCAATCGACTTATCACCTTCTTAAAAATTAATGTCCTGAAAAAGGGTATTTTCTGATGTATTGCCAAAAATAAATGTGTAATGCATATTTTCCATTGTCTCACTTTTTTTTCTTACCCACAACAATGAATACAGTAATTAACTCCTAGTAGCAGAGTGCAGTAGACTGAAACTGAAAGGTCTTGTTAACTTTTGGGGCCACTCTAAGTTGCATGCAGGTTGAAAAGGGATAAGACAGCATGTTTAATTTTTTGGGGATTTTTATTGCCCAATGTACAGAGTTTACCTATATTTTTTTAAAAATCTTGGTTGGTGTAAATAACAGCGTAATAATTATATTGCTCGATGAGAATGAAATGAACACGTCTATGTTCTGCCGAGACCGTACTCTACAGGTAATGTGAACAACTGAAGGTAGTAGGCTCGAATCGCTCCTGAAACCAATACACAATGTTGAAGAGTTGACCAGTTGTTAGATAATTTTATATAATAATAATCACTCGAGTAATTTTATGGAAGTGAGGAATGTTTTGTAAAGCAAATTAATGAATACGCCACATACTTGTAATTCACCTTCAGATTGACTGTGAGACCCTGTGACTCAATCTTGACGTCCGTTTCCATAACCGAAAAAGTATCTTCTTCCTCAACAAAGCCTGAAAAAGGACATACCTAAACCGTTGAAAATTATTTTAACTGGTTTCTTAAATCAATAGGGTCGAGAAGTAGAATAACTTAGTGCCTTTTTCCACTATTGGTTCACTAATTCGGCAAAGATTTTTCACCCCTTCGGACTGGTTAGGGCAGCATAGGTGGATTGAGTGCCAATAGTTTTATACATAGAAATACAAAAAATGATTGTACAGTGGTTTATTATTATTTCGCTTCAGTATTGATTTAAGAAGACTATCCATTTGTCATTTTAAATATTCCGAACATTTTTGAACGTTCCCACCGAAAAACAGATGGTAACTATCGGGGAAAACTCCGTAGCAACTATTGTAATTTTCATCATTTTTATTTTTCTTAATTTCCTAATTAAAAGCTAAACTTATTGCCTAACGATACAGCTGGAGAGAGTGTTTGACGACCTTTCCAATGAGTATAGAACGATTTTTATAGCTCCAAGAACTCTTGAGTTATACCTTCATGTCAAATAATCTGAAAATCTCCCAAATTCGGCACAAAAGCTGCGATAACTCGCGAACCAATGAAGCTAACGACCCGGCGATGGTCTCATTCGATTCAGCGTCCAAAAATCTATATAATTTGATACCACGTACACATTTTTCTGAAAAACCTTGGAAAAAATGAATTTTCTCCCCCTCAAAACCCCCCAAAAGTACCCTTAAAATTGAGCTAGCAAGTTGGTTCAAGAATTGGGCCGTCGTAGGACCGAGATTGATTTTTGGTGAAAATTTCAAATTTTTAGCTCTTACAGTTTGGCCGGAAAACTGCTAACGGCGTACGGCGTACGGCGTACGGCGGACGGCGTACGGCGGACGGACAGAATTTTTTTTATTGGATATTCGGATTCTACATGCCTTGAAACGTAAAACATCAAATTTTGAGGGGGGGTTATAAATTTTTTTTTCTTGGGCGATTACAATGGTTTATTATTGAATAATAAACCAAAAGTGGTAAACAATCAATCAACATGGCCAGGCGAAATTATCACGTACGCGGCCGAACGAAAAAAGGAAATCGAACGTAAACAAAGGGCAACCGGCTTCCGAAAATAATCACTCGCGTAAAAAACAATTTACGAATTAGCGCGTGCAAATGACCATTACCTGTTAAGAAGAGTAGGCGACGCAGGGAAAAACACGAAACTAATATTAATTAGTTTATTAGCGAAATATAGAAAAATAGTTAACGGGAAGACAAATGAAAGTTCGAGAATGAATTATCACAGTACAGTAGTAACAGATAAGATATAATTATGTTGAGCAAGAGAGAGGGCGTAGAACTGTCCATCGATACTGCTACTGCTACTGTCGTGCTTCATTCATCAAGTTAAACATTCCAATAGCTGGTTTCTGGTTAGTTCACATTTGTAACCGCCACATTATTGAATAATAAAATAATTAAAATAATAAGTAATTATCGTACTGGGTTGGTGAGGGGGAGAAGAACCAGGCGACATGTTCTCCGATTTTTTATTTACTGGCCGAGTACTTTCGCCCCTTCGGGCATCCTCAGGGCGATGTGGAACCATAGGTTACCTGTTAGGGCTGTGGTAACCTATGGTTCCACATCGCCCTGAGGATGCCCGAAGGGGCGAAAGTGCTCGGCCAGTAAATAAAAAATCGGAGAACATGTCGCCTGGTTCTTCTCCCATTCACCAACCCAGTACAATGAGAGATGCGACGACTCAACCAGGAAGTATTAAAATAATGTTTCTAAGACTGTGATTGTGAAACGTTTCTATGATTGGTTCGGGTATCTTAGTGCATAGCATCAACTTGATCATTATTATTAAGCAGTCATAAGAATAAAGAATTGTTACCACAAAGACAGCTACAGGAAACTTATTTCATCCCAGTGAATGTCCTACTCTCACATTTTTTTTTTTTTTTTTTTTGGTGTGACTAACATTAAGCATCATGAAGAGTAGGTAGGCTGTAATTTGCAATAACTCAAGTTGAAGTGAAACAACATGCTATAACCATAGCCGTACCAGAACTGCAATTTGCTTCAACTCATAGTTGAAAAGGTCAACAAGCTATAACTCAGCTAGTTTTTCAGGAAATTGATTTTTCGTGTTTAAACCTATGCACCCTAATCCGAAGTGGTCATCCAATGAAGAAATAATGAAAAAACTAGGGTTCTTACGCGCGATATAGAAATAAGTTGGTTTTTTGTCTCTCCTGAAAAATTGGAAAAACTGAGTTATAGCATGTTGCTGCTTAACCGACGATCTGTTATTCTAAATAAAACAAACTTGTACTACACCTTTGATCATTACTTCTATTTCCCCTTTATACAAATTTGTCAGATAATGTCAGTTCTCTCTGAAGAATCGATGTTATCCAGTTCTCTCAGTGAACTTCAAGAGATTAAATTTCGATCTCTTGCGGCCTGAGAAAACTGGAAAGAGACGAGTCAACGTACTATTTTGTACAATTTATAAAATAGCGACAAAAACCTATATCGACTAAACCGGTTCGATTTAATCACTCCACTCGAAAGATAAGCATAGATTTATTTCATCGATAAGAAGCTATCGATTAGAGTTTAGTTCAAGTGCCGTGCGAAGATCCCAATTTTCTGTTGGTTCTTCCCATGAATGAAGTGGAGCTTTAGAAGGATTTTTCTTGATTTCGGCACAGGCTTCACATGATCGCACGAGACGTTCGATGTCGCGATCGATTCCCGTCAATGAACAATATCGTCGTGCAAGTTGTTTCATTTTCGACACGCCTATGTGCGTTTCGTGAAGTTCTTGAAGAATCGCTGGTTGCAGTGATTTTGGAGTACTTAACTACTCGTTGACCTTTGAAGAGAACTCCCGCATCAAGTGTAGAGTCCAAATCTGTAGATTTCCCGTTGACGAGTTCCATTTTGATTTTTGACAGGATTTCGTCTATATCGGTTTCCACAGCAATAGCTTCGGCTGTGATGTTGTAGTTTGAAATGTGGTTGATAGTTGAAACACATATTTGATGAATCTTTTGGTTGAGAACGCGGTCGATGGATGAATCTAGCATAGTGCGTTATTAGACCTAGAAAACGGCGTACGTCGTCTAAGTTTGATGGTCGAGGCATGTCAATAATGGCTTTAATTTTTTCTGATGATTTGAGAATTTTATTTTCGCGAATTGTATGACCCAGATATTTAATTTCCCTTTTGAAAAATTCGCATTTATTTTTGTTTAGTTGAGGATCACATTTTCTCAGTTGATTGAGGCACTGTAGCAGGCGGTGCTGACATTCTTCTAGCGTACGGCCATGAACAATTTATTATCATCACCAAAATATGAAATCGTGCCATCGAGTCCTTGAAGAATTTGGTCTAAAATTCTGTTGAATTCGCTGGGGGCCGTTTTTATGCTAAATGATAAACGGTTCATCAAGTACGTACCCCGATAGGTTGAAATCGTTTGAATTGCACGGCTATTACAATCCATTTCGATGTGGAGATATGCCTTGAATAAATCCAAGCGGCAAAAGGATGATGATCCCTGTAGACTTCAATTCGGCGAATCGGATATCGAGCAGTCGGTAGCTGGGGATTGACTGTAGTTGTTTTGTAGTCGACGCAAAGTCGGACAAGTTCCGTCTGGTTTTGGCACAATGACTAAAAATGGAGATCCCCATTCACTGTGATCAATTTTTGTGATGATTCCATTTCCATTTCTCGAAGATGTAAACTGCACTTGATGTTGGGTACTCTACCGACTTTTTGTTCAAAAATGGGAGCGTAATTTCTGAAAATGTCAGTGTTTGTATTATCTCCTGTTGAACGATTGGAAGATCCATTCCCTGGGGGCAGCAAAATTCGAAGACAAACTCTTTTCACATGACCCGTACGATCGCAGGATGTACATCGAAGTTTGTTGCGATCAACTGTACAGTCGGTGGTCGGTGGCTTTATGTGGTTTCCCACATCGAAGACACAAGCCATCGATACCGAGTTTTCGGTAATCGAGACCTGATCGCGGTTTGAAACCTGAGTTTGATCGATGCGAGTGGCTACTTGATTGACTTATTGAACGAAATTTCGATTTTGAATTGAATGAATTTCGCGAAGACGGTCGAAAATTCGAAGTTTTATGAACCTCCGCGTTGCTTGTTGACGGTTGCTTTGAAGCTATTTCTCGACTATCGATTTTCGATGCCTCGACTGCAACTGCTTTCTTTACCACTTCGTCGAACTCACGCAAATCGGACTGAAGAATCGATTTTTGATTAGTATTATCACACAGCCCTCGAATGAACTGAGCAACTGAGCTTGAAGGAACATGTTTGATAGGCTCACTTTACATTCGCATGGCGATACAAACGCGCATTCATTAATATCACGCCGCAATTCAACAACAAAGTCAGCGATTGAATGATTCGACTTTTGATAAATAGCAAAAAATTTATGCTGAGCAAGTAAAATATTGCGAGTTGGACAAAGGTGTTTTTCAAGCGCATTTATGACCTCCAAATATGTTGACGTTTTTGGATCGTTTGGCGCAAGCAGTGAAACCAGAAGTTGATAATGAGTTGATCCGACCGAGTTGAGGAAAATCTGTTGGCAGACTTGATGATCAATCGAAACACCTTTTAACTGTAGATAATTTTCAATGCCAACGCTAGCCCACCCTAGAGTTTCGATAACCCGGTTTTGACTATCATTTAACGCTGTTAGTAACTGTGCGAACTGCTCCGCGTCCATTTTTGATTGAAGAGAGTGGAAAAAATAAGAGAAATGGTGTCGGACGTATCAAAAATGAAATGGATAGGTACAGCTCACCGTCGCGTCGGCTCTGGTCGGGAAAGTCTTGAATACGCGCGTCACAAACACACCGATTGCTTCCCAAGGAAACCGAAAAAATCTAATTCATCTCGTTGCCAGTTTGTTGTAACTTTGAAGGCTTGATAATGGGTATTTAATAACTTGATTACGGAAGAACTGGTATATTGATTTTGAAATTGAACAACTTGAACAAGATAGGTAATAAATAATGGCGCGTGAAAGAATGAACAACAACGTTAGCTTATTAAAAAATCTGTGTACAAAATAGGACCGTATGGTCCTCTCTTCCTTTTTACACAGAAATATTCTATAATAAAAATTTTACTCTGTCATCAGGCATGTACAAACGTTCAGAAATGATACAAATTTCATTAAAATTAAACTACTATTTTTCTAGGTATCGCTCTCACAACGCACAAATTATAAGGAAATTGAAGGTTAATCTGTACAGGATTTTCGGCTAGCTCAGATTTGACCATATTTTTAAAATTATGTAGGGATAGGCTATTGTAAAAAAACTGGCATGAGGGTATAACTCGAGAGTTCTCGGAGCTATAAAAATCGTTCTATACTCATTGGAATGGTCATCAAACACTCTCTCCAGCTGTATCGTTAGGCAATAACTTTAGCTTTTAATTAGGAAATTGAAAAAATTAAAAATGATTTGAATATGATTGAAAATGATTGAATAAAATTACAATAGTTAATACGGATTTTTCCCCGATAGATACCATCTGTTTTTCGGTGGGATTGTTCAGAAATGTTCGAAATAATTACCTTCGCAAATGGATAGTCTTCCTAAATCATTATTGAAGCGAAGGAATAATATACCACATTACAATAATTTGCAGCTCTTTTATTGGATATTCAGATTCTACATGCCATGAAAAATAAAACCAGCCCTACATGAAGTTTGAAACTTGCGCAGCGCTGGCACCGGAAGCGAGGCGAAGGGCCTTTGCCGCTGTCTGGATGATCTAATGAAGGAATAAAGCAATTGAAAGAAAAGTACAATATGGATCTGAGTTTTAAATAGCTACAATTTTCCACACACACGAGGTGAATGTACCCTTAGAGAATGGAAACGAATGAAACCTGCAGGAAACCAATTTTCCCGCCCCGATAAGAAATAGGCATGTAAAAACTGTGCCGCTACGAGAACCAGCCCGGGCATGGCAATTATTATTGACCATGGCAAAAACCGGACAGGGCGGGGCAACCTGTTGTCCAGCAAGAGGCCATTACCTGAACAGAAAACAACGGAAGCGCAATGAATAAAGCAACAGAATGGTTGGTATGGGCTACACAGCCTAGGTACAACCGGAACACAAACATGGCGGAAAGCAGGTTGGGGCCATTTACTGCGCGGTGACAACCCTGCGGCGACGGCAATTGCGCGGCGACGGCGGCACTGCAACAACAACGGCATGGCGACAACAGCAACTCTGCGACGACGGTTACGCTGCAACAAAGAAATGAAAGAAACGATGAGCATTAAAGTGATTCCTGGCCACCACGTCCCCGGAGGCTAGGTGGCCTGCTGTGCAATTAAGGGGGGGAAAAAGGGGGGCAGACACATTTGAATTAGAAACGGTGCATAAACGGATGGAAGAGGAAAGTGAATAAGGATGAAGGCGCGTCGTGAGTGGCCGACAACAGCCCAAATATTATGACGACAATGAAAGAGCACAGCAGGTTAGGGCCGGTTTAAGGCCGGTTGAGGGCCAGTTAAAGGCCGGTTAAGGGCCGGTTAAAGGCCTGTTAAGGGCCGGTTAAAGGGCAGTCAAGGGCCGGTTAAATGCCGGTCAAGGGCCGGTAAAGGGAAGTCAAGGGCCAGTTGAAGGCCGGTCAAGGGCCGGTTAAAGGCCGATCAAGGGCTTGTTAAAGGCCGGTCAAGGGCCAGTCAAAGGCCCGTCAAGGGCCGGTTAAAGGCCGGTCAAGGGCCGTGTAAAAAAGGCCGGTCAAGGGCTGGGTAAAAAAGGCCGGTCAAGGGCCGGGTAAAAAAGGCCAGTCAAGGGCCAGGTTAAAAAGGCCGGTCAAGGGCCGTGTAAAAAAGGCCGGTCAGGGGCCCGGTATAAAAGGCCGGTCAAGGGCCGAGTAAAAAAGGCCGGTCAAGGGCCGGGTGTAAAAGGCCGGTCAGGGGCCGGGTATAAAAGGCCGATCAAGGGCCGGGTATAAAAGGCCAATCAAGGGCCGGGTATAAAAGGCCGATCAAGGGCCAGGTAAAGAAGGCCGATCAAGGGCCAGGTAAAAAAAACCGGTCAAGGGTCGGGTGAAAAAAACCGGTCAAGGGCCGGGTGAGAAAGGCCAGTCAAGGGCCGGGTGAGAAAGGCCAGTCAAGGGCCGGGTGAAAAAGGCCGGTCAAGGGCCGGGTGAAAAAGGCCGGTCAAGGGCCGGGTGAAAAAGGCCGGTCAAGGGCCGGGTGAAAAAGGCCGGTCAAGGGCCGGGTGAAAAAGGCCGGACAAGGGCCGGGTGAAAAAGGCCGGACAAGGGCCGGGTGAAAAAGGCCGGTCAAGGGCCGGGTGAAAAAGGCCGGTCAGGGGCCGGTTATAAAAGGCCGGTCAAGGGCCAAGTGAAAAAGGCCGGTCAAGGGCCGGGTGAAAAAGGCTGGTCAAGGGCCGGGTGAAAATGGCCGGTCAGGGGCCGGGTATAAAAGGCCGGTCAGGGGCTGGGTATAAAAGGCCGGTCAAGGGCCGGGTGAAAAAGGCCGGACAAGGGCCGGGTGAAAAAGGCCGGTCAAGGTCCGGGTGAAAAAGGCCGGTCAAGGGCCGGGTGAAAAAGGCCGGTCAAGGGCCGGGTGAAAAAGGCCGGGCAAGGGCCGGGTGAAAAAGGCCGGTCAAGGGCCGCGTGAAAAAGGCCGGTCAAGGGCCGCGTGAAAAAGGCCGGTCAAGGGCCGGGTGAAAAAGGCCGGTCAAGGGCCGGGTGAAAAAGGCTGGTCAAGGGCCGGGTGAAAATGGCCGGTCAGGGGCCGGGTATAAAAGGCCGGTCAAGGGCCGGGTGAAAAAGGCCGGTCAAGGGCCGGGTGAAAAGGCCGGACAAGGGCCGGGTGAAAAAGGCCGGACAAGGGCCGGGTGAAAAAGGCCGGTCAAGGGCCGGGTGAAAAAGGCCGGTCAAGGGCCGGGTGAAAAAGGCCGGTCAAGGGCCGGGTGAAAAGGCCGGTCAAGGGCCGGGTGAAAAAGGCCGGTCAAGGGCCGGGTGAAAAAGGCCGGTCAAGGGCCGGGTGAAAAAGGCCGGTCAAGGGCCGGGTGAAAAAGGCCGGTCAAGGGCCGGGTGAAAAAGGCCGGTCAAGGGCCGGGTGAAAAAGGCCGGTTAGGGCCGGTTAGGGCCGGTTAGGGCCGGTTAGGGCCGGTTAGGGCCGGTTAGGGCCGGTTAGGGCCGGTTAGGGCCGGTTAGGGCCGGTTAGGGCCGGTTAGGGCCGGTTAGGGCCGGTTAGGGCCGGTTAGGGCCGGTTAGGGCCGGTTAGGGCCGGTTAGGGCCGGTTAGGGCCGGTTAGGGCCGGTTAGGGCCGGTTAGGGCCGGTTAGGGCCGGTTAGGGCCGGTTAGGGCCGGTTAGGGCCGGTTAGGGCCGGTTAGGGCCGGTTAGGGCCGGTTAGGGCCGGTTAGGGCCGGTTAGGGCCGGTTAGGGCCGGTTAGGGCCGGTTAGGGCCGGTTAGGGCCGGTTAGGGCCGGTTAGGGCCGGTTAGGGCCGGTTAGGGCCGGTTAGGGCCGGTTAGGGCCGGTTAGGGCCGGTTAGGGCCGGTTAGGGCCGGTTAGGGCCGGTTAGGGCCGGTTAGGGCCGGTTAGGGCCGGTTAGGGCCGGTTAGGGCCGGTTAGGGCCGGTTAGGGCCGGTTAGGGCCGGTTAGGGCCGGTTAGGGCCGGTTAGGGCCGGTTAGGGCCGGTTAGGGCCGGTTAGGGCCGGTTAGGGCCGGTTAGGGCCGGTTAGGGCCGGTTAGGGCCGGTTAGGGCCGGTTAGGGCCGGTTAGGGCCGGTTAGGGCCGGTTAGGGCCGGTTAGGGCCGGTTAGGGCCGGTTAGGGCTGGTTAGGGCTGGTTAGGGCTGGTTAGGGCTGGTTAGGGCTGGTTAGGGCTGGTTAGGGCTGGTTAGGGCTGGTTAGGGCTGGTTAGGGCTGGTTAGGGCTGGTTAGGGCTGGTTAGGGCTGGTTAGGGCTGGTTAGGGCTGGTTAGGGCTGGTTAGGGCTGGTTAGGGCTGGTTAGGGCTGGTTAGGGCTGGTTAGGGCTGGTTAGGGCTGGTTAGGGCTGGTTAGGGCTGGTTAGGGCTGGTTAGGGCTGGTTAGGGCTGGTTAGGGCTGGTTAGGGCTGGTTAGGGCTGGTTAGGGCTGGTTAGGGCTGGTTAGGGCTGGTTAGGGCTGGTTAGGGCTGGTTAGGGCTGGTTAGGGCTGGTTAGGGCTGGTTAGGGCTGGTTAGGGCTGGTTAGGGCTGGTTAGGGCTGGTTAGGGCTGGTTAGGGCTGGTTAGGGCTGGTTAGGGCTGGTTAGGGCTGGTTAGGCTGGTTAGGGCTGGTTAGGGCTGGTTAGGGCTGGTTAGGGCTGGTTAGGGCTGGTTAGGGCTGGTTAGGGCTGGTTAGGGCTGGTTAGGGCTGGTTAGGCTGGTTAGGGCTGGTTAGGGCTGGTTAGGGCTGGTTAGGGCTGGTTAGGGCTGGTTAGGGCTGGTTAGGGCTGGTTAGGGCTGGTTAGGGCTGGTTAGGGCTGGTTAGGGCTGGTTAGGGCTGGTTAGGGCTGGTTAGGGCTGGTTAGGGCTGGTTAGGGCTGGTTAGGGCTGGTTAGGGCTGGTTAGGGCTGGTTAGGGCTGGTTAGGGCTGGTTAGGGCTGGTTAGGGCTGGTTAGGGCTGGTTAGGCTGGTTAGGGCTGGTT